>OX596010.1:53390297-53990297 GCA_951394025.1 Heteromyza rotundicornis | reverse complement strand
CAGAATACGTTTTAGTGCGTTATATAGTACACGATTAATATTACACATTTTTAGGGCTGTAATTACATTATGGTGCGCTATAAAAAAACATATTATATGTGTTAAATTTAAATAGTGTCTACAAGGATTTACACACTTTAGGTGTATATGAACCACGCATTTCACTTTGCAGTGTATAAGTTAGTAATGCATAAAATATTTTAAGATTTCAATAATGAATGAAATCCAACAAAAAAACTGTTAAAAATCTAGTGCCAATTTAGGCTACAAAATAGTGGCAGATTACCCGTCAGTACGAACATTTATTGATTTTAAAAAAATATGTATTTTGCTGTTATTTTTGTTGGAGTAATTGATATCACTGCAAAGTTAATTAAAAAATGAACTTAATGTTATTAAAGATATTCCCGATATCTTAAATAACAACACTTTTATCGAAATTAACACAATAGCTGAATTTTACCTTTTTAAATATTTTATTCCGACAATAGTGTCGCACCGGTACAAATACGTGCTATCGATTTCGATTTTTACGTAAAGAACATAAGGCTTGAGTAAAACAACAGCTTTCGTCATTTACAGTTTTCAAAAATACAACAACATGGAGAAAAGCTCTACTGCCACATTACCCGAAGTGCCAAATTATCCTACACTCCCTAATATACATTAGAGTGGTTCTTATTTTTCGAAATTAAACAAGTGCACCCCCCAGTTGGTTCCTTTATGGGAGAGGACCAAATTCTAAAATTTTCAGAAATATATATTGATTTGTAGTTTTTGGAAATCGGAGTTGGGTTAAATAGAAAAATAATTTATTAATTTAAAATGCGTTTTAGAATCAGAATAAAAAAGAGTAAAAAACAAACAAAAAAAAACCCTTTAACCGACTAAAAAGCAGAAAATAAATTTCCTTTAAATTATTTTCCGCAATTTCCTAATAGCTATAGGTTAATAACATTTTGGGATGTACTCTATCCATTCCACTTGAAAAACCTAATGCCCGAGTGGTATTTTGTCGCTCAGCAACACAGATTGTGCCATGCAGTGCTTAACCGATTTTATATGTGGTTTTGGGTAATGAATGTATAGCATGTTGATTCTGAAAATGTCAAGCCCGCCCACTGCCACGCCCTAAAATTTTTAGAACTCGGGCCACTTCAAAATCTTACATTAGGTGCAAACCAATTAAAAACCCTTAATTTTAAATCGAAATTGCGGAAATTAATTTAAAGGGAATTTATTTTCTGCTTTTTAGTCGGTAAAAGGGTTATATTTTAAAAAACTTGTTTTTTACTCTTTTTTTATTTTTTTCCAATCAAAATAAAAACACATTTTCTGCAGTTTGGTTTGGTAATCCGAAATAATTTCGGGTGGGGTTCAAACCCCCAAAACCTCCCCCTTGGGTGCGCCTGTGCAGCTGCCACCAAGTACGTCCTTATCAAATTGTTGGTGAATCATTTCGGGTGGGATTTCAGCTGCCAACAAGTGCGTCTTTGGACAATTTTTGAATGAATCAAGACGGGTGGGATTACAGCTGCTACCATGAGCGTCCTTGCGCAATTGAAGGGTGGATCATGACGGGTGGGATTACAGCTGCCACCAATTGCGTAAATATGGATAAAACTACTCATAGCAGCGTGACAAATACTTTTATCCCCAGATATGCATATTAAAAGTCCTGGTGAACCGATTTCGATGAAATTTAAAATATAAAGGTAGGAGGTTTATGGGTAGAGTCTGACTTTGAGAAATGTAGCCCACAGTGCAACATTTCGATGGTCATACGTTGACACCTCGTAACTAACATTCCAAAAATTTTCCAGGAGAAGCAAAAAACTGTTTTACTCGTAAAGTAAAATATGTAAAAATAAATAAAAATGATTTTCTGGTGAAAATGATTTTATTAAGTAATTAAAATAGTAAACCTATATACATTTTTTTAGATAAAAGATAAAATTTAAAATTTCTGTAAGATATATATTTTTTTTCGACCTTACTTGTAAATGATGATTTTTGGTTACTTGTCGGGCTCTAGGTCATGCTTCCACTAAATTTTTAAAAAAATAAAATTACATGCAATGGAGACGGATCCAGCATATGTAAAAAAATATATGTTGGAACTACAAAATCTAAATTCCGGACAAGATTAGCCGCACACAAATCTGACTACAAAACAAGAAAATGAGCAATGGACAATAAAACAGCATTAGCAGCTCCTGTGTGTTTACTGGACACTCACCGAATTTGGAGAATGCGCGAATATTACAACAAGAAACAAATTACAAAAAACGATACACAATAGACGTTCGCTTCTCCGACGGAAAAGCGAATTAATTTCAAATGGACACAGGAAAATGCGCGCATATTTACAGACACATAATTAGAAAACATAAACAGAACATATATTTAGCAAAGCTGGGCATAGTTAATAAAGAATTTAACTTCGTTAACCCGGTGAAAGTTAATAAAAAATTTAACTTTGTTAAATTGAAAAGTTAATTTCACCGAAAAGTTAACTTTGTTAAAAGTTGATATTTAGTATTAGCTTGACACTCACAACAAGTGGACTGATATTTGATACTCGTAAGATATTTTTGGAAATTGTTAGTTAGTTAAATTGATTTCGGTGTTTTAATATTGTTATTATTGTTTATTGTTATAATTTTATATTTTTCCTGAAGACGGGCACCAAAAATCATCATTTCAAATTTCTATTTACAAATTGTCATGAAAAAAAGTTTTAAAAAAAATTTAAAATTAAAAAATGTTTTTGTAGATGCGGCAGAAAATGTAAAATTTTTTAACATAGATAACTCAGTTTTGAAAAAAGTGTCAGTTACGAGGTTTTAACGTATGCCCATCGATATATTAAAAGAAGCTCTGGTGCTGAAATTCCGACGGACCGATTTTGCTAAAATTTTAAATGTTATGTTCACGGGGGGATGTTATCATCAACTACAGCGTTTATTGAAGTGGTAGCAAATTAATATATTTTCTTTTTATATTTCATACAACACCAAGTATGCAACAGCTAGTCCAAATATAAAAAATAATTTCCTATTGTTTTGCGCGCTGCTCAAGTACTTATAGCAATACAATTAAAAAACCAGACAATTTAAGGATTTATCGTGGAAACCAAATGCTGTCGGTATTAGAATTCAACAAAAAAAAGTTCATTTTAATTCCATGTATTTTTGGTTTTTTGATTTCATGCTCGAATTAAAGTTTGTATCGGTTTTTGGCGTTGCAGAAATAACAAGCTTTTTTGAAAATCTTCACCAAAAACTAGTATTTAACCAATAATTAGTATTTACAAAATATCAAACTCTCGAAATCAGCGGGCCAACATCCTTTAGAAACTCAAAGTCTGTGCGCCGGCCGATTAAGCTACTTAGTATTACATAAACACAGTGGTGTTGTCGTTGTTCTCTTCCCTTTTTTACCAACAATTTTTAATTCATGTAATATGTTTGTCAATATTTCATCATAAATCATATTACCAAAAAAGTTTTAAATATATCTGTATGCAAGTATGTATCATAAAATTTCTCACAGGCCATAACAGTTAGCGCTGATTTTTATTTGTAATGCTCTCGAAATTCATTCTCTGATTCGTTTCCATTATTCTTGCTATGAATAAGTAAATAACACGGCCGTGTTCTGTGAAATTTCCTTACTTGCTGCGTAATCTTAAGCGACAACACTTACTTACTTATTTATGCCAACATTCGCCCAACTTGTAGCAATGACGTTGTGCGCCGCTCCCAACGCGGCCAGCTGGGATAAATGGTTCATAAACACATACATATACAAATGTGGCATTGAAAACTTCAGAAAGCAGCTAAGAATTATACGAATTAGATAAGCTCTGCTCTGGTATGCGGTATAAGAAGAGGTATCCTTATGTGAATCGTTATTTTCCGTTTTGTTTTCTTTTTATTGTATTCGTACACAGAGAGGAAAATGTTTTAAAATTGAACGATTTGGTTTTTAAAATAGAGCTTTGTACAGATTTGTTCAATTTGAAAACACGTGAGCTAAAAACAAATTTTTAAACGTAGTTTTTCCATTTTAAAACAATGTACTAAAATCTAATATTAAAACAAACTCGCTCAATTTTTTATTTTAATTGAAAACAAAAATTTTAAAGTTGAATGAAATTGTTTTAAACTTGATAAATTGGCTTTCAAATTGGTTTCTAGCACAAAGTTTAAAAATTGAATGACTGCGTTTTAAAATTTGTTTTGAACGCACGTGTTTTAAAATTAAACAAATTTGTTTTAAGCTTTATTTTAAAAACCAATGCACTAAATTTTCTTTCAATGTAAGGCTACAGGGTTTTCTTCTTTTATTATTTAATGGAGCACAAAATGCACTTTACCCTCATTGAGAGTTTATCATGAAAAATGCTGATGTGTGGTTTTTTTTATAAACGGGAAGGTGAAGTTGATTTTGGTGGTAAAGAGATTGGCGGCTACTACAGTTGTAAGACAAATTAATAATTTATATATGAAAATGTGCGCTAAGAGATTTTCGGTTAAGAAATCGCGCAGTAAATGTCATTGTTTTATATTTCGACGTGTATTACATCGTCATAGAGACTTTTCTTTTATTCAGTTTTAGACTGCATACATCACGGAGGGGATGCTTTTAGGGATGAGAAACCAACCCCCATCTTTCCGTTGGAAAATAATTTTGTTTTTATATAATATGTATAATCTTAAATTCAACAACAGTCGAACTTCTCTATAGTGAACTTCTATATAATAAAATTTCTATATAATGAAATGATTTACTGGTCCCGTGCAAATTCATTGTAGGGAAGTTCGACTGTATATCAAATTCAAATTAAAATTGTATTACTCGAATTTATATCCATTATGTCCATTAGTCCATGTCCGTCTGTCTGTCATTTCGCACGATAACTGTCGTAGCTTTTGAGCTATCGACCCCAAATTTTGGGATTCCTCTTATTTTGGCGAATGATTGGATGGTATTGAAAATGGGCAACACCGGATAAGAGCCACGCCTACCTCCCATACAAAATAGCCGCCAATTTTATATTATTTTCGTTTATCTTGAGAAATACTTAACCGATCGCCTCCAAATTTTGGGATTCCTCTTATTTTGGCGAATGATTGATTTATAATTGGACGGTATTGAAAATAGGCAACATCGGCTAAGAGCCACGCCTACCTCCCATACAAAATGGCCGTTGGATGCGGTTTTTTGCATTGGGTGGAAATGAGGTCGGGAACGAAATGGGAATGAAACCGGAACGGAATGGAATTGGACCGGAATAAAATGGAATTGGAACAAAATTATAAAATGGATCAGGAAACTAAAATTATCGATAAATATTGGAAAATTATCGATAAATATTGGAAAATTATCGATAAATATTGGAAAATTATCGATAAAATATCGTAAAAAATCGATAAATTATCGAAAAATTATCGATAAAAAATCGAAAAATTATCGATAAAAAATCGAAAAATTATCGATAAAAAATCGAAGAATTATCGATAAATGATCGAAAAATTATGAAATATCGAAAAACTATCAATAAAATACCGATTTTCGCATATGCAGGGTAATATAGCTTCGGTCAGACCGAAGATAATTCTCTTACTAGTTTTTAATTATTTCGATTCCGAAAGTGTTTTTTATTGAGTCTACAATGCGGTGCACTTGCTCTATAGTACCATGCTTTTCTCGAAAGCCAAATTGGTGATCACATTTCTTTCTGTAATTTTGGGTAAAATTAATTGTATTACAAATTTTTCGAAGAGTTTCGATAACATAGAGAGCAAACTTATGGGCCGGTTGAAGTCACATTATTGGGATTTTTTCCAGGTTTGGGAATCATTGTAACTTGAGAAAGTTTCCAATCATCACTACGACATGTTCTGAGGATTGCGTTAAATATGTGCAATAATTTAGTTATTGCAACTGTTGGCAGTTGTTTTATCATTGTGGGGGTTATCAAGTCTGATCTTGGTGCTTTTTTTTGGATCCAAGCATTTGTTTATTGTCTCCATAACTTCGCTTTTTTTTAGATGGCTGGCAAAAGCTGCACCCTTTTCGACATCGATTCTGGCACAGTTTCCGTTAGGAGTACAGTTTCCGTTAGGAGTATGTTTTGGAGTACATTTTGCATAGATGCGAGGTGAGCTATTTGGGATTTGGGCGGGAGTGGCCGCTGCAGCTGCTTGGGAAAGTGAAAGTGTGAATTTACTAATAGCTGTGTTAATTTCGTTTTTCGTTTTTAGTGACACATTCGGGTTAATGTATGAGCTTTTATACTTCCGATATTTGAGCCAGTTTGTGAGTTAACTAGTCAATTTATCTGCTGGGCTTGGGATGTAATTTATTGTGATAATAGTAGGCGTATGGTCTGATACAGTTTTAAATACTGCAAAGTCAATGACGTCGACAGTTTTTTTACTGTCAGTTGGCCAATAAGTTGGAGTGCCAGAGGAGAAAACGTCAAGACCGAGTCTGTTGACAGTGTTCAACAGTAGCCTGCCCTTTGGTGATATTAGGCGAGAGCACCAATATGTATGTTTGGCGTTGAATGTTTGGTCCAAGAGAGTGGAAAAACGTCTGGAATTGTTGCTGAGTTATTTGGTGTCTGGGGGGGGGCTGTATATAGCTGTTAATGTTAGGCCTTTTAAGTATTCATCGAGAGAAATACTTGTCGCTTGAATGTATTCTGTGAAATAATTCTGTAGAGCATAATGTTTTTTTCGGCTATTTATGAGAATAGCGGAACCACCTCCAGCGTTTCCGCTTGGATGCTTTGTGTCATAGAGTCTATATCCTGGTAGATTGGAAATCGTTTTTTTCGGTGAAGTGAGTTTCAGAAATTAGTCTACGCTGGAGTCTTTCAAGAACTCGAGAATTTCTAGTTTGTCATAGTTTAGACATGAGATGTTGTAGTAGAAGACTTTGATTTTTAATAAATTCTTGCATCATATTTTGCATACCAGACATAAATTGTGACATATTTTGTGTAAACACTTGCAGAGTTTGTTCAAGAGAACTGCTAGGGGGACACGGGGACTGAGTTTTGTCCTTTTGAAGCGCTGGCGTAGGAAACGTCTTGATTTATAATGGGATTTCCATAAGTAGGTACATTGGATTGTGATGGATTTGTTGAGATTTTTCTTAAATCCTGTTTAGGGTGGAAAGCATCAGCTTTGAGAAAAGCCTTGCTTTTGAAGGATTTGTAGATTGGACAGCCTTTATAGTTTGCTGTATGGTTGCCACCGCGATTGCTGCATTTTTAAACATTTGCATCCTAGTATTTTTTTTGCACAAGTTTGTGGGGTGAAGATCACCACATATTACGCACACGTGCGCAATACGATTTTGTGTGGCCGTATTCTTGGCAATTGGTCCTCGGCGCTTGTGAGGTTCTTCCACAGTATTTTTGCGATGTAGAAGATATCGCAATGAGTAGATTGGGTGAGTTTCCCCATTTTTTAAGAAATTTGGATCAAATTCCAGTTCTACTTGGAATAGTGGTTGGGGAATTTTGTCTCGATTTTGTATGTTAAAAACGGATTTAACGTGGAAGCGCTCTTCGTTGAAAGCGCTTTTAATTTAATTGCATTCAACAAACGAGTCAATGCATTTCAGGACAACGGAGAAACCTTTGGAGCTTTTAAGCTGATATGTGTAACAGCTCTTTTTTGAATTATCGAAGAATTCGATAATTTT
This sequence comes from Heteromyza rotundicornis, assembly GCA_951394025.1. Classification (NCBI taxonomy): domain Eukaryota; kingdom Metazoa; phylum Arthropoda; class Insecta; order Diptera; family Heleomyzidae; genus Heteromyza; species Heteromyza rotundicornis. The sequence continues at coordinate 53,982,572 of OX596010.1, read as the reverse complement.
TCTATAATTTTCCTCGTTTTAAATTTGAATTTTAGTCTCATGAATTCTTCCCTTAAGAATAGGGATTACATGAAATCACCAATAATTTAGGAAATTTTTTTTATTAGAGGATTTTAGTTTTTTTTGCGTAAGTAAATTGGTGGGGGTTTTTGAGCTTTCGAATCGGATCCGAACTCGTAGTTTCAGCAAGGATGGCAAATCGGTTTTGCCCCAATTCAGCTTCGAACGAAGAGGAGAACCTCTTCGTTCGAAGCAGGCGTCAATGCCTGTCTGCGCTGCCGTTGCCTTTATATTATGCTCTCTAGAGATAGAGCTACTTCGAAGTTTAGTTGTTTTAAATTTATCGACAAATTGTATTGTTTTGCTCATGTATGTTCTGAGCGGGAGTAACGCAAAGGGGAATTTGCATGTTGTGCTGAAATGGAAATTAGAGAACAAAAGGCGAAACAGAGTTACCTGTTGGGAGTAGCACATTCTTTACTCTATGAGAGAACTGGCGTGAGAGACCCACCGTGTATAAGTTGTTGAACGGGAGTAGTTGGCAACACTATCGATACAGTGTTGCATTTTGATACAGCGTTGCATTTTGAGATGATTTACGAAGAGAGTCATTGCTATTGGGGGCAAGCGGGGACACGTAATTTTTCGTGGCTCTCAAACTTTCTTGTGGTTGTAACATTTTCGCTCTTTCTTCATCTGCTTCACTTTAGCGTGAGCGGGAAGCTGAATTCGACGTGAGAGATGCGTTCTATTTTTTTGGGGGAATGTTTTATTTCCATTTTTTGCGTTTTTTTAGTGTTTTGGAGCGGCTCGACGATGCCGACTGCGTGCAAAATTGAGGTGATCACTGTATCGTGTTTTTCGCGGACTTTGTCTTTAATTAGGTTTTTTTTCGTGTTTATTTTTTATTTTTTGTGGAGCCGAAAAACTTGCGACCGCATCAAAAGAGATTTAAATATTTTAACCGAGCTGGTAAGTAGATTTAACCGAGAAAAAATGGTAAAAAAAATAGTTGAAATAACTGAAAACAATTGCTCTTTTACAGAAATTGTGTGTTCTTTTACCGCAATTGGTGGTTAAATTTTAATTTTCACCAACTTGGGCAATTTAATATTCGCGCATCTTCAGTTGCATCGTTGGGATTCAATGAAAGAAGAATTCTCAATCGTGTTATGAATGTTGTGCCTTATAGAGGCAGCTTGAGCAGAGCCAAACCGAATTTTTTTGCTTGTAATACTGCATTTGTAATACAAATTTTTAAAAATAAGAGCTTGTGTCAGTTATGCGCTCAAGCTAATATTTATTTTTTTTAAACATGCAATCTTGCATTTTTAAAATTTTTTTTTGTGTTTAATATGTTTTTTTTGTTTTCAAATGAAAAAAAAATTCAACGAAAAAAGTTTTCTTACTAAAAAATATGTATCGAAAAAAATTGTTGTTATATGTTACAATAAAAATTGTAAGCCAATAAATTTCAATGGTTTTCTTACTAAAAAAAGTTGTTTCGAAACAAATTTTTGCTGTTTATTATTAAAGCAAATCAACCACTTCTCGTCGGTTAGATTAACCGACGAAGAGGGGTTGGAGCGTTTTTAACCGTCTTTTTCGGTTAAATCTACCTTTTTTTTTTTGGTGTGTACATTTTATTTGCGAACAATAAATAAAAAAATGCCTAAAAGCATATTTCAATTATGTTATCACCTTGAATTTTTCTCGAACTTTGATGCATACGAAAAAAAACCCTCTCACACATTTTAATGTATAGGTGGTGATAGCATTTTTATTTTAATATTTTACTTGGTTTTTTATTTTTTTGCCGAATTTGCATTTAAATGAAGCATCCTGTGTTTGCGGCTTCCTTCCTTCTTTTTTGGTATTTCAGGGTTGTGGTGACTTCAAAAATGAGCATTGAAAAGGTTGGATACACACCTTATAAACAAATACTTACTATAGAAATAAAATGAAAAAGTATACCAGCCGCCACAGAAGAGTGCTAGTCAGTAGACACTTCATATTAAATACCGTCAGAAAATTAAAGAAATTGATAATTGTTGGTCGGAGGATAAGTAGGTCATAGCTAGGACGGGGGATCATTAAATATATTAAAGCCGAGCCGAGATTTGGGAACCCAATACCGGTAATACCGGAACTGGGATCCCAAAGAAAATCCAATATCAAAAATATTGCTGCAATTTTTGGGAAAAGATCAGAAAATATGCAAAAGTTTTTGTGGCCAATTTTACAAGCTCTTTCTATGAAACACAAGTCCGGTTTTATTGTGATTTTTGAATGGCTATTTTCGTTTTGGATCAAATAGGTCCCATTCTTAAGTTACTGAATATCAAGAATGTCTCGAATTCAAAAATATGTCTGTTTTTATGTGAAATGTTGCTTGTTTTGTGTTCAAATTAGAGATGGGCGCTCCAGAACACGCACGCAAAATTAATCTCGCACACTGAGGCACGACATAAAGTCAATCACGCACACTCACGACCAAAAACCACTCAGGAACCGCTAGGAGACACTCACAAAAAATCAATAAATATTTTTTGAAAATATTTTTAGTAAATACAATTTTTTTTTAATCTACCATGTTTCAACTTGAGATGGGTACGTGTCGTATGTTTGATCAATGAAATGAAATTTCGTGCGTGATCGTGAGTGGAAAAAAACTCCAGTGCTAGTGGTGTGGAACACTTTGAAATTTCTAGGCTTGCCACACACAAGGTTTTTGCCCGGAGACTGCGGGAATCTGAACGTTTCTCCGGTCCCGGTTTTTTTCGTTATTACACCCAGAGAAAAAATCGTGTTAAATTAACCAATTTTTAACCAATTTTGTGGTTAATATTTTTCAAACCGATCTTTCAGGTTGTTTTAACAAGATGCTATTGTTAAAAATGACACTCTCCTATATGTGTACGTGTACGTGTGAAGAGGTTTGTGATTAAACTGGGAAAACTGGTAAATATGCGTTCATTCAAATCATTGCCGGTAGCTCAGGGGCAGTCGGCCTCATAAACGGAAGTACGGGGATCGAATCCCCGTTCCGGAAAAGTTTTTTTAATTAAATTTAAAATTGTAAACACAGTTCCTCCAAGTAACTTTTTTACCATTCTTTACTTTATTTTCAAATGAACATTACATTTTAAATAGATACCTTTTCACACTGAACTGGATTTGAACGCCGGACCTTCGCATCTTCAGTTCATCACTTTACCCTCTGTGCTACTGCGCTTCATAAATTCATGTCGTCCAAAGACCAATCTGAATTTGAAATCTAAAAATTTCTATTTAAAAAAACTTTTTTCAACTCAGACGAGATTTGAACACGGGACCTAATGTTTATAAGTTCCGCATCTACACGCTGTGCCACTGAGCTTCTTTCGTTCAGGTCGACAAAAACAAATTTGTTTTGAAATTCAAAAATGTCTTCTGTTTATTTTCAAATTTTCCATTTGACAGAATGGTCGAATATATTTTTATGTTCGAAAAAAAATTTTCTCATTTGTGTGAATGTGTGCGTTTTGCTTCGATTTTTGTCAATGTAGTTGTAGTTTTTTGGAATTGTTTTTGTTTTGCGTACAAATGTTTTTCATGTTAATATAACATGAATAGTGTTAATTAAAATACATGAAGATTTCTCTGGGTGTATTTCGATAATTTCGATTATTCCCACCGAAAATACCAAAAAAAACTTATCGGTTCTCAAACATCCAACGTTAGTTCTCAACTTAAGCTCAAGTAGCGGTCTAGGGCCTGCATTCGTTTTAAAAGAAATCACTAATTCCATTTTTCTATTTGAAAATAAACTAGTGTTAATATGTAAGAATAAGATAAACCATATTATTTAAGAAAAAGCTTTATTGTCTAACATACGAATAAAAGAATTACAAATTAAAGCATTACACAGTAGTAAAGGAAATTTGATTACCTTTTCAATGAACTGATAAGTGTATTACTACCTTATATGGTTAAAAAGTAATTCACAAAAACCTAAAAACAAAAAATTTGTATTAATAAAAAAATTTAACAATTTTAAAATTAAATGGGTGGCACATAACTTTTTTTCATATTTTTAGGTGCCAAATCGATTTCTAACTTTTGGACCATCTCGACTGTTACACCCTGTATAATGTTTATGTTAATTTTGATTTACAATATTTTTTTAACTACAGTGGCTTACAGTTTATTTCGTGAACCCTTAATGTGTATATATTTATGGTTTTCACAAATTTAATAATGTGAAAATTTGGATACATTGGAAAGGTCTAATCAATACCTTTCCAATTAGGGGCTGTAAGAGGTTTAACCACCTGTTTCATAAAACAAAAAGTTCTTTATTATAAAAAATGTTGAAATTGCCGTATTTTAATAAAAAACTGCATGTCGAATACTTCTTTGGGCCACTGTACACATTTCGGGTACACGAAATAAGCTGTAAGCTTCACTGTAAAATGTGAAGTATAAATTTCTTTATTATTATATTATTTTTGTTTGTTTGCAACTTTTTTTAATTATACCCCCACACTCACTGTGGCAGGGTATACTAACTTTGACACAACGTTTGTAACGCCGTCTGTCCGTCCGCACGATAGCGGTCGCAGTTTTGGAGATATCGACTTCAAACTTTGGGTACATGTTTTTCTCGTGAATACTGAGATCAAGTTCGAGAATCAACCAAATCGGATAAAAAAGGTTTACATTTTTCAAGTCTTTTTTTATTATAACCCTTATATGAACTTGCTTTGGGACTATATATATATATATATATATATATATAAATCTGCGGCGAGCTTTTTCATACACTTCCACATGAGCTAGAGAGCTGAAATTTGGAACACTGATAGAACTCCGGTGACAATGCATTCTATTAAATTGGGGTGCATCAGAGGCTTAGGGGGCCGTGGGGGGACTCAAAACCCCTTTTTTTGAAACATGGCATAACTTCCAATTCCTTCAAGCTACAATGATGATGGTAGGTGAGTTCTTATTCACAAAATGAAATTTTGTACCCTTTGGAAAGGTGTGGGGGCAAACGGGAGCGGGATGGAGCCAATTTAAAGTTCAAACTTTCGTATTTTGTAAGCTACAAGGCTTAAATTTTTTACTTATGTTCGGATTCGGGAAAAAGAGTACAAAAGGGGGGAAAAGGGGGAAAAAAGGGTGGAGAAAAAAAAATTTTTTTAAAAAAAAAAGAGTAAAAAACAATTTTTTGTAAAATATAACCCTTTAACCGACTAAAAAGCAGAAAATAAATTTCCTTTAAATTAATTTCAGCAATTTCGGTTTAAAATTAAGGGTTTTTGGCGACTTCAAATTTTTGAGACCAAATTTTTTTATGTTCGAGGTACTTCTTCCTACTGTGTGGGGGTATTTCAGTTTCGGTATATCCGAATATAGTCCACTCTCTAGTTGAAAATTGTCTCTAATTATACGGCCAAGCCTTTAACCCATTTTTGGCCGCTCCTAAACGGCTTGAAATATTTTGATGAAATTTATAGAGGAAGCATCTGTAAGCATTATTATTGCAAATTCGGTGTCAAACAATTTTTCCAATTTTTCTATTATATTTTTCAAGGTGGTCGAAAAATAGAGATATACATTTTTTGGAAATTTAGATCCCGAAAGATTTTTTTAAGTACATCCTAATGCTTAGAAATTACCAAAATATATTTTCAATTAGATGATCACAAACGTTAGGATGACACATTTTTATTCTACTGATCTACTTCCGATCGCGTTCACTTCCTTTCGCCACTTTCGCAACTATTACAAATGCAATATCGTCAGCAAATCCCACTATGATTGCCTGCTTCGGAAGTTCTAAGCGTAGTACTCCGTCGTACATGATGTTCCATAATGAGGGCCCGATTGAAGAGCCCTGCGGTACACCTGCTGTCACTTGGTACTCCTTGGTGCCTTCCTCCATATCGTAACATAATACTCCGTTACTGAAGTAGTCTGCTACCATTGCTCTAAGATAGTGCGGTACATTGAAGCATTTCAAAGCATCAAGTATTTGCACCCAGCTTGCAGTGTTGAAGGCGTTCTTCACATCTAGTGTAATGACCAGGCAATACTCCTTCGTCCCCCACTTCCGGCGTTTGCCCTCTATGGCTTTTTGCGCAATTTTTTTGACCCTATTAATGGCGTCGATCACAGATCGATCCTTTCAGACGATTGCATACGAATCGCTCCAGTATCTTACCAGCCGTATCTATCATACACAGAAGGGTGGCTTGTGGAGAAGGGTGGCTTGTGGAGAAGGGTGGCTTGTGCAGAAGGGTGGCTTGTTGCTCTTAGGAAGAAGTACCAGTCTTTTATGCATCCATTGATCGGGGAATACACCCTGCTCTTTTTTGTCTCCAACATTTTCGGCCTTCTGAATTTCAGCCCAAACAAACAACAGATTATACTTTGATAAGCAAAACTAAAGAATATTTCACACATGAAAAAAACAAACAAAACACAATAAAAGACCCCGGGTAGTTGAAAAGACCCCGATTTGTTTTTGTTTCGACCAAAATGGACAGCCCTATGTACATAGAGCTACTTGATGAAGTTCTTTTGAATTTGGGTGACGGAACGGCTGCAGACGAGTGTAGATAATGCTGCAATTCATTCGTCCAAGGCAACAAAACGGTTCTTGAGTACGTGGAATACCTGTTTTGGGCTGGCCCGCCTGCAGCTCCGGTCTAAACCCCATTGGGAACATGTGGGCAATATTATCCAAGTGGATTTTCAAGAATGGGAGACAATTTGACAATGTAAAATTCCTTAAAAGTGCCATTACTGCTGAATGGAACAAAATTGAAGAAAATTGTATTAAGTCTTTAATTAACTCAATGCCACGGCGTCTTCAACATGCTATAATTAAATAGGGTTCATATACTAACTACTAACAATTAAACAAAAAAATAATTCCGAAATTTTTATAGTTTGGTCTTATCATTTGTTCGTAAGAGATAATTTTTATTTATTTATCAAAAATATTTGAGTGCATGAATTTAGTCTTCTTTAAGTAAATTTAATTAATTTTTAGTACAACTAAATATTTGGCAATAAATATGCCCTGTATCAGTAATACAATAAAAGATTTTTAACATTTTGATGTTAGTCTTATCATTACTTCGTGCAGTGTATTAAGTTATATTAAGACCTTGATTTAAAATCGTGCAACTTTGTTTCAAAGTAGACAATAGTTATTTTAATTTTTTTTTCACCTTATTTCAAAGTTGTTTTTATTGAGTGGAAGAAATGAGGGCGTAAATACGATCGTACTTGATTTTACTATGTGTTTTTTTCTTGTGTTTCTTGAAGTTAACAGCTTGTATTATATAATGGGTCAAAGATGTGTAAATCTGATTTTTGTGTAATATCTTGTAAACGATTGAATGCACGTTGACAAGATTTATTACCAATTTTGTACACAGAGTGAAAAAAAATCAGAACTGCATGGTTATGATTTGAAACGGCTATCGTTACGAAAAATTCAACACCGCACAGTTCTGAAACACAACTAAAACAGTTTCACTTTTTGAAGATGGTATGAGTTACTGGAGCGTCGGTTCAAATCTCAGTCAGACCAAATTTTTTTTAAATTTTTTTTTTTTTTATTATTATTTTTTATTTGTATATTTGTGCAAAAAAAATCGATCTGCATTTGCCGATTTCAAGAAATCTAGAGTTAGCGCAGCAAAACAAACCCCGGATACGTGACCAGCGACCCCTCAAAAAAAAAGAATACAAAAAGTAATGTGTTGAAAAGTAATGTTTTGAAAAGGAAACAAAAAATAAATTGCTCCGACTGAGATTCAAACCCACTATCCCAAAAAGTAAAACTGATTCAGTTAAATTTCACAACTGAAACCGTTTCAAATCCTAACCAAGCAGTTTCATAGTATATGTTTGCAGTTAAAACATTGCAAAATACACACAGCGTAGGCAAGCGTGCTAAGGGGTCTATGAATCCGAATGGCCTGGGTTCAAATATCGGTAAGTAAACAAAAATTTTAACCATTTCTTTATTTCGTAAATAAAATATAACAATAAAATATCAATAAATAATGTTGTTTAAAAAAATAATTTAGAGTAAAAAAAATACAAAATTAAATTTAAATTTAAATTAAAATTTGTTTTAGGTAATTATTTAGGTAATTCCTTTTCAATCGGTTTATAACTTTTTATTTGTATGATGGGTAACAAAGAAGTTATTACTGTAAACATGGCGCAGACACAAATTTTTGAATTTTTTTAACGGTTTTTTTCGATTACAGAATCTCAAATAATGAGAACAATAAATGACCTTCTCAGATTAAAATACCGATGTAATGTACTGAAGCTTCATATATTTCATCGCTTTTTTTAAGCGTGTCAAATGTGTTCGCGATTCAATATTTATTATAAAACTCTTACAATATTTTTACAAACATCAAAAGTGAAAAACATAAAAACATTTACAAAGTATAAATTAACGCAGTAACAAATAATACGTTAAACACAAAGTTGGGCATAGTTAATCGAGAATTTAACTTCGTTAGTCCGGAAATAGTTAATCAAAAATTTAACTTCGTTAAATTAAAAAGTGAATTGCGTTGAAAAGTTAACTTCGTTAAAAGTTAAATTAAATAGTTAAATTCTCTATAGAAAAGTTTTTTTTTTCCAAAAAAAACCCATAAAAACATTTTAACTATATACAATATCGGTTGAGCCGACATATCGGTTGAGCCGACATAATCGACTCATAATCGACTCATAGCCGACATACCCTGCCACACTCACTGTGGCAGGGTATACTCACTTTGACACAACGTTTGTAATGCCGAGGAGGAGGCGTGTCCGGTATTGAAAAGTATATATATTCTTGATCAGCATTACCGATGGAGTCGATTTAGCGATGTCCGTCTGTCTGTCCGTCCGTCTGTCCGTCCGTCCGTCCGCACGATAGCGGTCGCAGTTTTAGAGATATCGACTTGAATCTTTGGGTACATGTTTTTCTCTTCAATACTGAGATCAAGTTCGAGAATCAGCCAAATCGGACAAAAACTGGGCGTGGCTCCCATACACCGAAAAAAAGGTCAACATTTTTCAAGTCTTTTTTATTGTTGTATTCGATTCGTATTTTTGACATGTTCCGAAACCACCATAAGGGTCTAAATGGGGTCTTGAGACCAATTTTTTTTTGGTCGATTTGATTGGAAATTTTTAGAAACGGATTTTGGACATTGTCCGGGCTCCAAAACTATTTATAGGTGGCTCAAAATGGGGTCTTGAGACCACATAATTTTATGTTCAATGTACTTCTTCCTACTGTGTGGGGGTATTTCAGCTTCGGTATAGCCAAAGATAGTCTCTAGTTTTAAATCGAAATTGCGGAAATTAATTTAAAGGAAATTTATTTTCTGCTTTTTAGTCGGTTATGGGGTTATATTTTGAAAAACTTGTTTTTATTTTCCTCTTTTTTTTAAATTTTTTTCTCCCACCTTTTCCCCCCTTTTCCCCCTTTTTTTATTCTTTTTCCCCAATGCTAACCTAAGTAAAAAATTTCAGCCCTGTAGCTTAAAAAATACGGAATTCAGAACTTTAAATTGGCTCCATACCGCTCCCCTCTGCCCCCACACCCCACTTTCCAAAGGGTAATTTTGTCAATAACAACCCACCTACCAAATTTCATCATTGTAGCTTGAAGGAATCGGAAGTTATGCCATGTTTAAAAAAAGGGGTTTGAGTCCCCCCACGCCTCTGATGGACCTCAAAATTTAATAGAATGCATTGTCACCGGAGTTCTATCAGTGTTCCGAATTTCAGATCTCTAGCTTATGTGGAAGTGTATGAAAAAGCTCGCCGCAGATTCGATGATATATATATATACTAGCTGTTACATACCCGGCGTTGAACGGGTTGTATAAAATTTTAAAATAAATATATATAGGAATTTGCGACAACTTCAATGGCGCTGTAGTTAATGGTTTATTCCCCCCGTGAAACTTGGTGCCAGTTGTAATCCCACCCAGTAGGAATCACCCAAAAAAGTCCAAGGACGCACTTGGTGGCAGCTGTAATCCCACCCGGTATGATTCAGCCAAAAAAAGTCCAATGACGCAATTGGTGACAGTTGTTTTCCCACCCGGTATGATTCACAAAAAAAGAGTCCAAGAACACACATGGTGGCAGCTGTGATCCCACCCGGCATGATTCACCCAAAAAATGTCCCAGGAAGCATTTGGTTCCAGTTGTAATCTCACCCGGTATGATCCACCCAAAAAAATGTCCAAGGACGCTCTTGGTGGCAGTTAAATTCTATGTTACATTTTAATATTATTTTTTGTTGTATGAGAGGTGCCACGCCCCGTTGTCCAAATTCAACCTGTTATGTCCTATTGCAAATTCCATTACTTACACAATTTTACCTTAAAATTTCAATAAAATCAGTAAAGCCTTTTAACCGTGATATGGGGTAGAAAATTTCACTAAAATATATCCAATAGTAGCTTAATTAGCTGGTATTTAAGTTATGTGTTGTGTGGGAGGTGCCACGCCCCTTTGTCCAATTATTTCCATATTCGACACATAGCTGGGAAAACATACTATACAGCTCCATTCCAAATTTCATTAAAATATATCCAATAGTTGCTTAATTAGCTGTTATTTAAGTTACGTGTTGTGTGGGAGGTGCCACGCCCCTTGTCCAATATTGAGGGACAAACAGACAGACAGACACACACTCAGTTTTATATAGTAGGGATATATATATATATATGGATGATGTTATGATTAAACCATCTTCAAAAAATGTAAGATTAATCATTCAAACCAATCATTATATGATTGTCCTTATCATTATATAATATCCAGTCGTATTAATTATTGCCTATATCATATTATGATCTCTGAAATCATTAGCTTTGTCACTCCAATCATATTTATTCTCTGCGTGAATGTTTTGTGGGTAGTACTTACATATATGTATGTAAATGTTGATGTTATATTGCTGTTTATTTTTGGTCTTGAGTTCTTACAAAAGGCATTTTTTGACATGGTATCATCAACATCACTTTACGCGTAATTAACAGAAAATGCTCCTACGCTGATAGTGGCATGTATGCAGAGGCGCACCCAAACTGCAGATGAATTTTTTTTAATTTGATTGGTAAAAATATGTTGATAAAACAATAAGCGATAAAAAAAATTCGCAAAAGTTTAGAATACACAAATGACACGCTCTGAATTAAAAAGCGATGAAATGTATGGAGCGTCAATACATTTCATAGCTCTTTTCCTCTGAGCATGTCAAATGATGACGAGTTTCAGGTATTTTTCACCGTGTTGCATTCAAAATTAGCAATTTGCCATTTTTTCGTTTAATAAAACAATTTTTGATTTGATCCGATGCCTTCAATTCTCAAATATTTATTTCATATTTGAATTAAAATGCAACCCATCTTGTTCATAAAAATTTGAAATCATCAAATTCCAACTTTAAAATAAGGTTATGCTTTGTACTGTAATTTTCATGAAATCGTCCAAAATGTTGTATAACACCGTTCGACAAATATCAACGTTTGCACATGATCGGGACGAATAGATTCTGTTAGAGGGGGGTTAAAAAAGAGTACCCGCATCTCCCAGTTTTTCTGGATCAATTCAATGCATGCTGCATTTTTCCAATGCAAAAATTTTGTATTCCAATTTTCGGGTTTTTAAAAAAAGCCGATTTAATTCGATTAATAAAAGCAATATTTTACGAAAACTCAGTAATGTAATCTGCTAACGACTAAACCTTATCTTCTAGCTACAGTGGTATTTATTGCTGACAACTGCAATTTTTATGTCGCTGACTCCACTATGGATGAATTTAGCTAAAGTGGAGACCGTTATATGGTATAGTAGGGTATTAACTTGCACATAAGAATTCCGAAAATTTAAATATGCATTTGATGGAGGAAAACCATACCTTTAAAAAACATGTAACATTGGATGTAAACCAGTGTCAGCCATCCGGACGACACGCGTGCGATTATGTCCTCTCGTACAAGCGACAAGTTGACGTTCAGATTTCATGCGATTAAGACCACGCTGCGCTATTTTATGATTTTAATAAATGCACTGAAAAATTGTTTAATATAAATTGGGAAGAGGAATTTTTATTTATCGAAAATGCTTTTGGAGAACTGCAATGTTTGGTTTGCCATAGAAAAGTTGTAGGTTTTATATAAAAAGGCAATTTAGGGGTCATAAAAAATATGAGTCAATAATAAAATCAGGGAAGAAAAGATTAAATTTTTTCTTTTTATTGTTTTTTTTAGTACTTCGAAAAAATACCGAACTTTTTATTGTAAGGTAATTATAGTAAAATTTTTGTAAAACATTAATTTATTTTGTATCTCAAATTACTCAGTGTACTATAATGAGATATAGAGTTAAATTTTCTGCTGAAAATTTGTTCAACTTATCCAATTCAAGAAAAATAGTTATTAAATTTAGTAAGAATATCAATATGATAATTTTCTAAATTGAACAATTTTTGAAAACCCCTCCCAAAAAAAATCCTGGGTGCGCCACTGCATGTATGTATGTATGTATTCATATTTTTCACTCTTTTCGCTTAACTTTTTCCAAAAATGTCAAATTGTTGACATGCGGTGAGCACAGTTTATTTTGTGGCAGAAAATTACCTTTTAACCACGCCCACTCAAACACACTCTAAGTAAACATCAGCCCAGTATTTACTACTTTGACTACAAAAATGTTGAATGTTGCATTATTATTGTAAACAGATAGAGTATATATACAACTTTCATGTATGTATATTACACTGGCCGTTTTTTCAATTTGTGTTTCTCGGATTTTAAATCGCCACACAATGGGGTATTTGGTACTAAAAATGGATGTCAATTCATGATTTTTTGAGTATGCACCCTTCTCATTCAAGAAAACTAAAAAATTTATTTTTAATGTTTTTTCAAAAGTTGTAAAAAGCACAAAAGGTGATTTTTTAGCGTTTACGGCAAAATGGTGCGCGCTGGAAAAATTTCATTATTTTTTTCGGATTGAGCGTAGCAAGAATTTTCTCTATCAAGTCTATAAAATACTGGTATTTTTCAAAAAAAGGTCCGGGCTCCCAGGATTCAGGATCACGGGAATGAATTTCATAGTACCTACATAGGTTTGAAAGTGAAATCATGTGCCCCGCCACAACTTTAGTGGTCGACTCCCGACTTGAAGTGTTGCCATGTTAACATCGCTTAACTATACAAGCCGCAGTGGTATCGCCAACGCAGTGTGATGTAAAGAATAAGTTGGCTATAAAGTTTAATGAGTTCCTCAATACTCACTAATTAAAATTGTTTCGGAGACAAGTTTGAACATCGTGTGAACTTACCTGTAGAAAAAGAAATGAAAAATAGTTAACTCGTTATATTTTAATGTTTATATTTTTGCAACTGAAATATAGATTTGAAAACTTAACTTAACCGCCCCGGAAAATGAATTTGGTTTATTTTCTAATGATTCTCCAAATATTTCGACAATTGCCGCATTTATAAAGCATATTTTTCAAAATTTGTTCGTGTAATGTAACCATTTTTGTAAATTGGTGGAGTTTTCACTGTACTGATGCGGCGCCTTTAGTTAAAAAAAAGTGTTCGAAGAAGTAACAATGGTCTATCAATGTAGTTTTTCCTCATTTCAAAATACTAAAAACTGGATTATGCATTTTGTCGGTAGCTACGGCAGCAAACAAGATATAAAAAATAATCCTTATTTCCCTGAACAAAATGGTCAAAAAAAAAATTCGATTTAGGTATTTTATTGGATTAACAAAACAACTTCAACTTTTAATTTTCCTATGCCTAATTTTTGGCTACGACCCGCTATGGGAAAAAATGTGTGATTTGTGATAGAGTGGCTATCAGAACGCCAAATTTACATTTTTTCTAATATTTGATGGCTTTACTAAAACAGCTGTCAAAGAGTCAATTTTTATAGCACAGCTTACAAATTTCTACCGTATGTTACAGATATATACATACTTTTAATTCTATAGTTTTCTTTATAACTGTATTGACCTGGTCAATGCAGAAGGATTTGTTAAGTTTTTTGTCCGGCATTTAATTAGAACATCACAAATTGCCATTTTTAAAATTTTCTTTTTCATTTTTTTTAAAAATTATTTTTTATAAAGCTAATTCCGCAAGAGTTGACATTATTTGAATTAGCGAAATTTGACTATTTAAGAGAGAGAATCAAAGGAATGGCTTGACAAACCATTTTTTTACGAAGAACCTTAGAAGCGACAAAATTTAAAAGGCGAACAAAAATTTCTTGACTTTAGGGAATCCCAAACTAGTGAGAGAATCGGTCACACACACTGTGGCAGGGTATACTCACTTTGACACAACGTTTGTAACGCCCATAAGGAGGCGTGTCCGGTATGGAAAAGTATATATATTCTTGATCAGCATTACCGCCGTCCTCACGATAGCGGTCGCAGTTTTAGAGATATCGACTTGAATCTTTGGGTACATGTTTTTCTCTTCAATACTGAGATCAAGTTCGAGAATCAGCCAAATCGGACAAAAACTGGGCGTGGCTTCCATACACCGAAAAAAAGGTAAACATTTTCAAGTCTTTTTTATTGCTGCATTCGATTGGAAATGTTTTGAAACGTATTTTTGACATGTTCCGAGGTTCCGAAACCACATATGTAAAGGTCAAAATGGGGTCTTGGGACCAATTTTTTTTTTTTCGATTCTATTGGAAATTTTTAGAAACGGATTTTGGACATTTATAGGTGGCTCAAAATGGGGTCTTGAGACCACATAATTTTATGTTCGGGGTACTTCTTCCTACTGTGTGGGGGTATTTCAGCAGTCCACTCTCTAGTTTTTTTATATTTTTTCGATAATTTTTCGATGATATCAAAATTTTGTTCCGATTCCATTTTGTTCCGGTACAATTACATTTCGCTCCGGTTTCATCTCAATAAAATTCTATATGAATGGAAAAAAACATATCTTAATCGGTCCAGTATTTGATATAGCAGTATTCGAATATATCAAAATTGGACAGACATTTAAATGGGGTCTGAAGAAGATCGAACCCCGCCCATTTCGAGCATACATTTTTTGGGAAATCATAGTGAGTAATATACACACAACAAAAATAATCGCTTGGCGCGAGGTTATCTGCAAACTAATTCATAAAAATAGTTGAAGGCTTAAGCCCATGCCACACAGTCGTCCTTTGACCCCTATTTATTTGAATTTTTACTCTGTCTTACGCTGTTTTAATTTTTTGATGCGTGCCCCACTCAATCTGACATCTTATATCTTTATGTCACAAAAGGGTTGCTATAAGTGGTCTACACTTACGATTTATCGTATGCGATGTATAGTATGCGGGAATTTCGCTAATGTAGATGGGGGTAATGGAAGTTTTTTTGCACAATTTCGGGGCCATAGAGATTATTTTAATCAATATGTACAAATATTTTCTTTTTAACTTCGATAAAGATCGACATGTTTTAAATTGATTCATAAAATATTTCATTAAAACATTCATTTGTAATAGCGTCCTTTAATTACATTACGTATTTCTTTAACAAATTTAACAATTCAAATAACACTCTTTTGAAAAAATATTCACTCGCTCTTTCAATTAGTGTTCATTTTTAATTTTGCCAAACCACAAAAATTTTAATTTGCCAAACAACAAAAATTTGTTAGCACCCGGCGTCAATTGACGCCAGTGTGGCATCCCCTTTAGTATATCACCCATAACTATTATGCATCAAATTTTGTCCATCACTATTATGCATCCATCTTCTTTATCTTTTACTCATCTAGAAAATATTTTTAAAATCTAATTATGATTAAAGTATAATGAATTGCAAACAAAAAGAAGTGTTTTATGCTTCGAAAAATTGTGCGGAATAGTTTCTATTTTGTTACCTTCCAAAAAACACGTATTTCAACATAATTAAATATTGCGTTTTATGAAAGCGCGTTAATTGTGGATATAAAACACCATATGTATTTGCAGTAAAAAGTATGTTGCCCATCAAATTCGTGTAAGAATTGAGAATTATTTCGCATTAAAAGTCTTGTGTTTATACATATATGAAATTAAATTATAAAATTATTACTCTAGTTTAACAAGACCACATCAAACACAATTGCTTTCTTTTTCTTACATTCTTTTTCTTTTTTATGTAAATTGTTGTCTCGCTCTTACACGTTAGCATTATTTTTGACATTCTTTTTGCAGTATCAGAGAGATGTTGCTGCGTCAGACAACAGATAGTAGATGCTGCAACATCTGAAAGTAGATGTTGTGACAGTCGCTAGCATTAGCTTGGCTGAAAATTCTGCTGCCCCAACAGTTTTTGTTTTCTGGGTGTACTTATTGTCGTGCAGATCCGACCATTTATAGCAGTCTATGAGATGTAGGGTATAGGGTGTAGGGTGATAGTAATCGAAAAAGTAATAATGCCATTCTCCAATGAATTCTACTTAAAATAAGTTATACTTTTAACTTTTTTCTCTCTTAGTGAAGACAGGGGAATAGAAAAAAAGCGATGCGCACGTTTAAACTAATATTTTCTTAACGTGCAACCCTGCAATAATGGAATTACTTTTGCGCTATCCCGTACTAAATAGGAATTGTAATATAGCCTGCCACAGTTACTCCAGGAATGTACTTAGAATGAAGTATTTAAATTTATTTTACATAACTGTGTATCTAGTTCAATAGAAATGAAAACCATTACCGAAGAGTTAATACTAGCGCGAGGATAGTTAAATTAAGTCTTTTGAGAATAAGTACAGTGTACCTGGTATTTCGTACACACATTAAGGCAATGACAGAGTCAAATTCTCCATGACATCGTATTTTACCCATTAACGACAAGGCCAAAAAAATGTAGATACAGACTCAAAAATTTGTGAAGAAGCTGATATTGTATGTATGAAAGATCCGTAATCAGAACTTCTAAATATTGAACGTTTTGCTGTACAAGGGCGTTACATATATGTAACGTTGGTCCAGATACCGCAAGATGCACACAAATAAAAAACTCCATATAAATTTGCTTTGAATGCAGATGCCAATATTGTAATTGCAATAGATTGTTTTGCAATGTGGTGTACATTGAAATCTTGCACTCCGCCATCTTTTGTCATTTGAATCCCATATGATGAAATGGTCTATACTAAAATTGCGAGCATTACCAAATTAATTTTCAGTTCTTGGTCTGCGGAAACCTACAGGTGGTTTTGGTTGCTCAAGATTTTTACTAACGAATCGTTTGGAGTAACGCATTGGTCTTACATTTAAACATCGGGATCGTATGCTTTTTGATGATGATGAAATCAAAAATTATTCGAGGAGATAAATTTCAAGATGATCATCAGTAAACTTAGTGTCTGTATGCGATCCTCGAAAAATAATCACGTATGGTGTTTTCAGTAAACTTGTACTGTGTGCCTCACGTGAGCAGAAATATGAATCAGGGTGTCGTCTCTATTTAGGCAGCTAAAAAATTTGCTTTAGTACATTTTTTGTTTATGTGCCCAAAATTGTATGCAGCTAAGCAGAATACTGAATATGGAGGGATGACATAATGTTAATGGTATTAATGTCAAATGACATTAATACCGTTTTATTTGGACATAATGTCAAGTGACATTGTGTCCAAATGAAAAGGAAATAAAGTCCAAAAAACGGGCATAAAGTCATTTGACATTAAGGGAGTTCACAAAGGTCTCATATCCCTATCCCTATATATATTATAAAACTGAGTGTGTGTCTGTCTGTCTGTCTGTCTGTTTGTCCCTCAATTACTGCTAAACGGCTGTACCGATTCTCTTGAAACTTTCAGGATAAATTCTATAGGTATCGACATGTAACATAGGCTATATGCGGTTGGGATTGAACAAAGGGGCGTGGCGCCTCCCATACAACACAAAATATGCCTACAAGGTAATTTAGTAACTATTGAATTGAATTTGAATTGAATATTGAATAATAAATACGAAATTTAGCACGAAGTTGCATAATAACTTTTCCAAGCTTTATGCCAAATATGAGCATAATTGAACAAGGGGCGTGGCACCGCCCACACAACACGTAACTTAAATAACAGCTATCTAAGCAACTATTGGATATATTTTAATGAAATTTGGAATGGAGCTGTATAGTATGTTTTCCCAGCTATGTGTCGAAAAGGGGAATAATTGGACAAGGGGCGTGGCACCGCCCATACAATTTTCTACCCCATATCACGGTTAAACAGCTTTACTGATTTTATTGAAATTTTAAGGAAAAATTGTGTTAGTAATGGAATTTGCAATAGGACATAACAGGTTGGATTTGGACAACGGGACGTGGCACCTCTCATACAACAAAAAATAATATTGAAATGTAACATAGTAACTGTCGAATATTAAGTGGTCCATGCCACCAACTGCGCCCTTGCACATTTTTTGGGTGAATCATACCGGGTGGGATTACAACTGCCACCAATTGCGTCCTTTGACTTTTTTTGGCTGAATCATGCCGGGTGGGATTACAACTGCCACCAAGTGCGTCCTTGGACTTTTTTTGGCTGAATCATACCGGGTGGGATTACAGCTGCCACCAAGTGCGTCCTTGGACATTTTTTGGGTGGCTCATGCCGGGTGGGATTACAACCTGACGCCAAGTACTTCCTTGGACATTTTTTGGGTGAATCATACCGGGTGGTATTACAGGTGCCACCAAGTGCGTCCTTGGGTTTTTTTTGGCTGAATCATACCGGGTGGGATTACAGCTGCCACCAAGTGCGCCCTTGCACATTTTTTGGGTGAATCATACCGGGTGGGATTACAACTGCCACCAATTGCGTTCTTGGACTTTTTTTGGGTGAATCATGCCGGGTGGAATTACAACTGCCACCAAGTGCGTCCTTGGACTTCTTTTGGCTGAATCATACCGGGTGGGATTACAGCTGCCACCAAGTGCGTCCTTGGACATTTTTTGGGTGGCTCATGCCGGGTGGGATTACAACCTGACGCCAAGTACTTCCTTGGACATTTTTTGGGTGAATCATACCGGGTGGGATTACAACTGGAACCAAGAGCGTCCTTGGACATTTTTTGGGTGGATCATACCGGGTGGGATTACAACTGGAACCAAATGCTTCCTTGGACATTTTTTGGGTGAATCGTGCCGGGTGGGATTACAGCTGCCACCAAGTGTGTTCTTGGACTCTTTTTTTGTGAATCATTCCGGGTGGGATAACAACTGCCACCAATTGCGTCCTTGGACATTTTTTGGGTGGATCATGCCGGGTTGGATTACAACTGCCACCAAGTGCGTCCTTGGACTTTTTTTGGCTGAATCATACCGGGTGGGATTACATTGCCACCAAGTGCGTCCTTGGACTTCTTTTGGGTGATTCTTACCGGGTGGGATTACAACTGGCACCAAGTTTCACGGGGGAATAAACCATCAACTACCGCGCCATTGAAGTTGTCGAAAATTCCTATATATATTTATGTAACAGCTAGTATATATTATAAAACTGAGTGTGTGTCTGTCTGTCTGTTTGTCCCTCAATCACGGTTAAACGGATGTACCGATTCTCTTGAAACTTTCAGGATAAATTCTATAGGTATCGACATGTAACATAGGGTATATGAGATTGGGATTGGACAAAGGGGTGTGGCACCTCCCATACAACACAAAATATGTCTACAAGGTAATTTAGTAACTATTGAATTGAATTTGAATTGAATATTGAATAATAAATACGAAATTTATTGCTGCATTCGGACCAACGATACATATATATATCACTGCAGAAAATTTTTGTTATTACAGTTGTAATATCTCGAAAAAAAATTATAAAGAAAAAACTTACTTTCTGTAAACCACCATTTTTCGTGAATTTCAAATAACACGACGGAAAAATAATACCTTACTGAAAAAAGAATGATCACTTATGCTTAAATTTTACTTTAGTCACTTATTTGCTCATCTAACAATACATCGCGCCAAAATTCCGAACTCCATGCTTGATTTAACTATCTTATTTGAATTTTAGGAAAAAAGTCTCATAGCGATACATATATGTAAAGTTGGACAATAATGGGTTAAGCAAACTTTTTTTGTATTGTCACGCACAAAACCCTGACCCTAAGAAATGGAACCGTGCGTAATGAGGTGAAGAAGAAACGGACTACTAACATAGAAGAGTCTTCGTAATATTCTGAACGCGAACGGTTTTCTTTTTTGTACCTCGTGAACTTTGATTATTAAATAAATTAACCATACATATTAAACGAATATTAATGTTTGATTTTTAATTGGATATTGACCGTTCTTGACAAGTCAGAAGTGGTAATAAGTACCCAAGTCGCAAATCGTAAGGGAAAACGTCCCAAATCGCAAATTGAAATGGAAAATGTCCCAAGCCGTAGATCCGAAAGGTCGTGAAAACCGTGAAAGAGTTCGTGAAATAATTGAAATTATTCGAAAACAATTGTAGCTTGTAATGCGCAATTAAAATTATTGTGATTCCACGAAGTTGAGACTCCTCCGATCATCGTTTTGTGCGGGTTCATATTTGAGACGCCTCTCGTAATTCGTTTTTTGTTCATTCGTCTGGAACTTTGGCGTCGTGAAACAAAATCGTTATAAACAACTTATCGATAAAGCAAACGATAGCTTTTCATGCTGTTTTGTGTCCATTCGCTCAGGACACATGATAATTGTATTTCGACAAGTGGAGAAATTAAACGAATAATTTTTCTGTATAAGGAACGATCATTCGTATTTATCGTCGTATTTTCGAATTGACTCGTTACAAACGTTGGTAACGAGTTCGAAACGCTTTGTTCATCACTCGTACAAAAGCTGTTTTCTCTCCATGAATTGTCACATTATTTCGAACTTGTGAACTGTGAATTTGAGAAATTCTAATTGGACAACAAAAAGTAAACAAACAGAAAAATGGATTATTGCAAAATGACACTAGTTGCATTGCGCAAAAAGTTCAAAGAAATTGGGGTGAAATCTTCGGGAAATAAAAAGGAATTAATTCAACGACTCGAAAGTATTGAAAATGTTAGTGATGAAGAATACGATAGTGCAAACGAAAATACAACTTTATTGCAACGTATCAGCATTTTAGAAAACGACCAAAAAGCTTTCAGGAAGCTGATCGAATTACTGACTAGTAGCCCAGTATTAGCCTTATACGATTTTCGCGCCAAACATGAAATACACACAGATGCTAGTAGTGTAGGCCTCGCTGGTGTGCTGTTGCAGTTGTCCGATGAAGATGAATGGCGTATTTTATTACAGTCGTCATTGTAATGACGCCGAAAGCCGATACCATAGCTATGAGTTAGAAGTCCTAGCTGTTGGAGAAGTCTTAGAGCGTTTCCGCATCTATCTGTTGGGAAAACATTTTCGTCTGACTGTTCTGCTATCGCCACCGTAAAAGTAAATAAAGAACTAAAGCCTAAAATCGCACGATGGTGGATACACGTACACATATAGGAGAGTGTTATTTTTAACAATAGCATCTTGTTAAAACAACCTGAAAAATCGGTTTGAAAAATATTAACCACAAAATTGGTTAAAAATTGGTTAATTTAACACGCTTTTTTCTCTGGGTGTATTTTGAAGCTATTTTATGTTTTTTGGATCGTGGGTTCAAATCCTGATTATGGCAATTTTTTTTGGTTTCTTTAATACATTTTTTTACTTAGATTTTAGATCTGATAACGGTTTGCCGTTATCAGCAAATTAATGAATCTAATTAAAATAGTTGATTTCCAGATTGATGTAAAGAAAAACTCTTGAATTTTCTAAAACATTCAAATTTCCAACAATATCACAAAAAAATTAATTTATATATACCGACATTTGAGAATTTATTTTTGGAGGCTTGAAAGAATTTTCTCTGTATCGTTCCAATTTTAGTATATTTAATGCAAATCCAATAACTTTACATACACATTTATACCAAAATACCCAAAATTTGTTTCTGGAATTTAGATAATTTTGTCTTTATTTACATTCTGCATCAGCCTCCAAAAAAAAGTTTCAATAATTTCGTTTGCTAAAAAATTTACAATTTTCATTATAGAACATTTGAAATTTAAACCGTTCAAAAGTTGTGGTACTAAAACCGAAGAACCGTTAACTACCATGAAATCAGCGCATCAATGAATCAGTTATCAAATCACAAACACCAAAAAGTGTATTGTAATAACATTTTTTTTTAATAATTAGTAAATAATTATTAATTACTACATCCTTTTATAGAGGAGGAGAAATCAAATTGAATTAACTCTAAACATACAATTTGCTATGTAACCGCAATAATGAGTCGATAATGTGTATGATTTTTTTAATTCGAATTATTACGATAAATTTCTGCAATTTGTATAAAAAAAAACTCAAAGTTACAAAAAAAAATTTTTTAATCAAACTTATTTGAAGTAAATAAAATGCTTAAATACCTTTCAAAACACCCATTTACAAAAAATACATAAGATCTAATATACGCAGTTAGATCGTAGTAAAATATTGCCATCAGTAGACGAACGTGCTAAACGGCCGCACACGTCTTGTCAGTAGTCAAGTGTCCCGGGTTCAATTCTCAGCTCGGCAAGTAAGTAAATAAAAATTTATATGAACTAAAAGTTCGAAAATATAATATGAGAATCATAAGATATAACATTTACTTGCCAAAAATATAATTTACAATGAGTGAAAAATATAAATTTAATTTAAAATGAATATATTGGGAAATTCTAAAAATAGATGTTCCCAATATATTTTTTGGGCTATTTTTAGCTCAGGCAATCACAGGCGAATATAGCGTCATAACGAGGAAACGGATGGAAATTAAAAAGACACCATCCAACTCCGCTTCTACGACCATGCCTGCCAGCAGGCATACGCATGGAAGCGACAGACGTAGGCCTGTTTTTTAGTCCCGTTTCATATAAAAAAGAAGTAATGGTTGGAAGCGGGGAGAGAAGGCATCCGAACTCCTAAAGAGGCATACTAACATCAGTGCAGACACCTTCTTTTGACCACTGGGTATTAAACGAATATTAATGTTTGATTTTTAATTGGAAATCGACCGTTCTTGACAGGTACACAAATCAAGCTAACACATACGCCTCCAAAAACACGTATATTAATTCTTTGCTATGTTTCGCCTAAAAATCTGCAATATCAATGCTCAAAATTATAATCTCCGTTGACCAAAAAGATTTATGTAACCTATTGTTGAGCGAGAGCGAACGAATATTACTAGCTATGGAAAAGAAACTTTTTGCAACTTAGCGCCAAACTTTTGGCAATAATTTATAAAATAAAGCACACCATTGCGTGGTGCAGCAACAAACTCAATACACATAATAGTCGCAAAAGTATTGTGTTCTTTACGGCTCTGCGCGATAAAAAAATTAAAACTTGCTCCTTTGCGTGTAATAGGAATATTGTTGCCGACTTTCAGGCGCAATACATACATTACTTCTTTTTTATGTCTTGCACCCAAAACAATTTCGATACACCTTTTTGTCTGTGGCGGTAGCAATAAAAAAATTTAAGAAAAATTCGATGCGAACTGAAACACGCCCGCGAGTTCGGAGAAAATAGGGAAACTTTTCAATGAGTTTTTCCTGTCGGTTGACTGTAACGGTTATGAGTGAAGCGAAACCCCTGCGTGAATGAATGAACGGTTGCAGATGTGCGGCAATGCGGGCGGAACTTGCCGTCAAACAGTGCTATTGTTTGCATTAAAAATAGAAGCTGAAGTGCACTCATTGTCATGAAGTGCGTTTGTTGTTTCTGCCGCTAGATGGTGTTACAAAATCAATCGATAGTTAATGGAAAATCGTTATTAATGAAAATGTTCACCAACAACCATTGAAGATGTGGCCATGCGAAGTGGAGTTACGATAAAGTGTATACATAGTAAGTAGTTGAATAGAATAGGGCTAAGAGGAAGTACAAAAAGGATTTTAAAACTTGAAGAAACAAAAACAATATTGCAAGGACTTTAAAATTTAGCAAATTGTGAAAAATGCTTTTTTTAGACACAAAAAAATATTTTGTGCTTTAAAATCGTGAGAAATTAGAATTAACGCTAAAAATAAACTTTCAAGTTAATCGGTTTTCCTTGCCACCACTATTTCAATAAAACTTGATACATTTTTAACAGCCTATGGCAATTTAAGTGTTTTTCCATTGTATTCACAAAATTGTTGCAATATCTCATTTTGATGGTTGCATTTCTAGGAACCGGTTACATTCGCGCTTCCAGTTCCATCGTATACAAAATCGTGAAAAACGCGAACTTTCCTTTGGTATTGACTTCTCCCAGCCCACCAAGTTATTTTACGCAATCGAAGTTGAGTCGAGTTGCAATTGAGGGAATGATTTTCTTCTTCTTCGTTTCTTTCATTTGCTTGTTTCGCGCATATTATGAAGTTGCACAAGTCGTTTGCAACGTGAAAAGTTTTTCATTTTTGCCAATTTATTTGCAGCATTGTGACATTGTTAAGCGCCTAAAAGTATACCTGAATGCGGGATTTAAAAGTTCTTTCTTTCTGAAAGAGTTCAA
The DNA here is from genome assembly GCA_951394025.1 of Heteromyza rotundicornis. Lineage (NCBI taxonomy): Eukaryota > Metazoa > Arthropoda > Insecta > Diptera > Heleomyzidae > Heteromyza > Heteromyza rotundicornis. The sequence continues at coordinate 53,957,944 of OX596010.1, read as the reverse complement.
TACTTTTGTAAAAGTTTAATGACAGTTTAAGTAGTTGAGTATTAATTTTACAGGATAACTTGCCATAATATTTTCTTAAATACCTAAAAGTATGTTTAATTGTAATACTAAAACTTAGTTCTCTTCCCAACAAGCAAAAACATCGCCTTTATTAAACGTATTTGGAAACAAACTTATTTCGAAACACAAATGTAAGCTTTTAAAAGGATTTGTTTATTGAAAAACGCTCAGAAAAAAAACATTTTAAGATCAAGTATGATCGTACTAATTTCTAAATTAAAATAACTTTGAAATGAAGTGGAAATACGTTTTTTTAAAGTTGCTACAAAGTCAAGTATAATGTGAAGTTGAAACAACTTCAAAGCAAGCAACTCAACCTCAAAGGAAAATCAAGAATTTTTGACTTCAATAGAAACTACTTCAAAATTAATTCGTACAATAAGCTTTTCGCAAATATGTTTATTAAAACTAAAAATACCTCATGAGATTTGAAAGTTTTTCTTCAGGGCAGTTTTTTTGCCCACACTGGGGCAGAATACCCACTTTATGTAGCTTAATTAAAAAAAAAGATTTTAGATATTGTAATAACCAATTAAGCAGTTTTATAGTTCTTGAACTTCCCTATCATTACGTGAAAGAAGTAGCGGATTTTATGATTTCGTTTCTCCGTTAGGAGTTTCAAAAGTTTAACTTTTTTCCGTTTTTGGTCGAAATACCCTACGGGAAAAAGAACCGGTCCGGGACAGTCACGCAACAGATCCCTTTTGGACAGGGATCGGTCCCAAAAATGTCACCTTTACATGAAAGCCACCGGTCACTTTAACGTTGCATTGTCATAGGAGGGGGTAATTTACCACCATACAGGCACTTGGCGACTGTCCCAGGACTGTCCTAAGGGAACTTATTCAAGGGTTATTGCCACCATATACACTTGGGGACTGTCGCAGGACTTTCCTGAGAGACTGCTCTGGGGGGCAATTGACCACCATTATTTGAATGCATTAATTGGTTGTGTTTTGGTTGCAATCGCAATCTTGTCGAAACTTGTCGCTTATTTTTTTATTTCTTTGCAATTTGCAACCAAAACAGGACTATTGATTTCGATTGTACTATCTGAAAATAAAAATTTGTACAAAAATATGAAATTGTAAAAATTTAAAACTGTAATAAAAAAAGAGTAAAAAACAAGTTTTTTAAAATATAACCCTTTAACCGAATAAAAAGCAGAAAATAAATTTCCTTTAAATTAATTTCCGCAATTTCGATTTAAAATTAAGGGCTTTTGGCGACTTCAAAATTTGCAGTGATATTAGGAACAAAGTAGCCAAAAACCCTTAATTTTAAATCGAAATTGCGGAAATTAATTTAAAGGAAATTTATTTTCTGCTTTTTAGTCGGTTAAAGGGTTATATTTTAAAAAACTTGTTTTTTACTCTTTTTTTATTTTCCCCTTTTTTTAAAAAAAATTTTTTTTTCGGTATATTTCTTTCCCATTTATATTTTGCCCGTATAGTTTTTCTTCTTAAATTTTTACACTTAAAAAATTTTTTTGGGTTTAAAAAAAAAAAAAATTGTTCCCCCCTTTTTCCCCCCTTTTTTTTTTCCTTTTTTACTCTTTTTCCCCAATGCTAGCCTAAGTAAAAAATTTCAGCCCTGTAGCTTAAAAAATACGGAAGTTAGAACTTTAAATTGGCTCCATTCCGCTCCCCTTTGCCCCCACACCCCCCTTTCCAAAGGGTATAAAAAATCATTTTGTCAATAAGAACCCACCTACCAAATTTCATCATTGTAGCTTGAAGGAATCGGAAGTTATGTCAGTTATGTTATTTAAAAAAAAAAAGTTTGAGTCCCCCCACGGCCCCCTACGCCTCTGATGGACCCCAAAATTTGATAGAATGCATTGTCACCGGAGTTCTATCAGTGCTCCAAATTTCAGCTCTCTAGCTCATGTGGAAGTGTATGAAAAACCTCGCCGCAGATTTGAGGATATATATATATATATATATATATATATATATATATATATATATATATAGTCCGCCCAAAGCAAGTTAATATAAGGGTTATAAAAAAGAAAAAAAATTAAATTTTTAAGTACAAATTACAAAATAAAAAATTTTAAATCTGTCATAAAAAGGAAAAAACTGTTAAAAATTTAAAAAAAGTAATGAAAGAAAATCTGAAAAAATTTAAGCAAATATTCAGTTTTTATATTTTTGTATCACAAGTACACAACTTTTTAAAATATTTAATGACCGAATTCTAACAGCGATCAGCAGCTACTAATGAAAATCACGAACGATATAATTGGAATTCGTTTTTAAAACCGAAAAAAATCGACAGAAACAGTTGAGCTCGGGTCTGCCACCGTTTGCAGACTATTGTGCATGACAATGTACAAGTCCTCAGAACCGGTCTTTTTTGGGTAATTGACTCCAAATTTCCCGTAGGGTAGTTTTAAAAATATAATTTCTGACAAGTAATTTTTTTCAAGTTATACTTTGTTCTTAAAAGTGTAGAAGGGTAATTGAGCCGCCAACTTCAGATATTTCCTTGAAAAATTTCAATGTGATATTTATGGAAAATGTACAGTGACTCACAAAAGTATTCGTACACCCTTTTCTTTATGTGTAGTGGCTCACTGACACAATTTTTATTATCATACGAATACTTTTGTGAGTCACTGTATACAAATATTGTGTAAGTAATATATAAAAATATGTTATAAAATAAATTATCCCTATTTTTTAACATATTTATAAAGAAATAGTTATGATCGGTGTATGTTCGGGTATTACTTCTTTCAAAAATATAAATTACAGGTATCTAGCTAAGCAGGGCCGTAGCCAGGAATTTATTTTGGGGAGCCAAAAAAAAATACTGACATACAGCCATAATTTTTCTGTGTCTAAACTGAAATATATATGAAGCTGAAAATAAACAATGTATTTTTGTGAGTTTCTATTTTTAGATTCGAAAACTTCAGTTTACATTTTTAGAAGAAAAAAAATCAACGCTTGCTGAGCAATATATAATTGAAATTTCTATTTTTTGATTTGAAAACTTCAATTTATAAGACTTACTGAGCAATATACCAACATTTAGACGCTTGTGAATAATGCCGGAAATAGACGAGTCGGTTAGAGCGCACTCCAAACTCCAGAGGTTCCAGGTTCGAATTCCGGCAAAACTGAATTTGTGGAAAAGTTGTTACAAATGATAAAAATTAAATAAAGCAAAAAACAAATAACTTAAAAAAAGTGCAAATAAACAAAAAAGAAAAACATTTTTATTCCAAATTTAAATAAATAAAAAAATTTAATATTTCCATATTTAATTTCAATATTTCCATATTTAATACAATTTTAAATAAGCGCATATTTGATTTAAATAAAAACAGCTTAGGAGCACTATCAAATACGTTTATATTTGATTTAAATACGTTTTCATTTGATTTCACTATTTTTTTCCCTCAGTGTATAAACTTTTCTAATAGTTCACTTTATAAGATAGTTTTACCAAATTTAAGATGGGCAATTCCATATCAAATCGACAAGGTGTTTTCACTCTTCCTCTCCGATTTTATAGAAATTTGGAAGGTAGATAAGTAACAGATGGAGCAACGATTGCAAGAATCTTTATTGTTCAGAATCAAACAAGCTTTGCAATTACATGGCAGATACTGTAGAAGGAGGTGTATTTAAATTAAAAATATTAAGAAATAAAAAAAAAAATTTCACATGGATATTTTTAGAATAGTATTTTAGCCTTATATCGAAAAACGGGGTATAAGGGTTAGTGACGCGAATATATATATAAAGCCTATCCTAATCAAATGTCAACCTCACCTTCACGTTGGTATGCCCTGTTATGACAGACGAGGATCTGGCGACCGGTTCTGGGGGGGATAACCCCTGACATCCCTGTGCGCGTCTGTTTTCTCCATGTTAGGAGCGGCGTACCCTACCTACCACTTCCTAAATCCCTACCCTTGTCCCATATCCTCTGCAGCGTCTGTTTTCATCAGTAGATGCGGCTGCACTCCGTTCGCGTCTGTTTACCCCATGTTAGGGGCGGCGTACAACGACGTCTGTTCCCTTAGTTAGGGCGGTCGAAACTATGGAAGTCTTTTCGGATGATGGACCAGTCAAAAAAGAAGTCATCTGGGGGATGGATCACCTCCTCAAAAAAGCCAATGTGTGTTGTTTTTCTATGGAGTCCAGAAAAGAAGAGACGTTTACGGTGCAGGTGGTCGGATCCCCAGTACCGGCGGTAAGTGACGAGCGAACGGGTCACTTGGCGTCATCATCCAGCGACTGTTCAGGTGGTACGGTGGGACATCAGGCTGTACTATCTACTAAAGTGACTGATACTGCGAAAACCGCGGGGCACGCCGCTCCACTTTGTCGACAATCGGCAAGTGACTCTCAAGCGGCCTCCTGTAGCATTGGACCTCGACTTCAGGGCCTTTGCATTGACAACGCTACCAGTGAGGAACATATGGTTCTCTCTCAGGCAAGCCACAGCAGTGCAATCGACTCCGACACAGACCTTGAGGCGGAGACATCTGCATCGAAGGCAAAACCAGCCGAACAGAAGGCCCGTCCGCTCTAATCCCGCTTCTGCCGTCAGAAAAGACGACCACAAGCGCCCCCTATCAGAGCTGTTAAAAATGGGGGGATAGTAAGGTAGATGAGCCAAGCAGTTCTAACCGGCAGCTAGGATCTAGCGAGGCCAAGACGAAGAGGGCTAGATCTGGCGAAGAGGCACCGCGCACGTCGAAAAAAGCCAAACCCGCCACAAAAACGACGCCAGTGGAGTTGCAGATCGCAATCATCGATCGATCAGACCTGGACGGGAAGATTTCCCAGGCTAACTGGTTGATCGTTGAAGCAAAAATACTGCAGGTGATGAGTTCAATCGGTTGTGCGAATAAAAAATCTGCTCTCATAAAATCAATTTTTTATATCGGAAATTCTACTCTAAAAATATTGAAACAGCCCCGAGGCTTCGTGCGATAGTACAGTGACGCGTTTGCATAGGGCTCGCGATCACTTGCTTGGACACTTTTGTGAAATTTAAAAACAAAACGAAAATTTTTGCCAAATAAAATCACAATTCGAATTCGCTTCATCAACAAAAACTTTATCCCGCGCAACATATCTGCTAAAACATTACACATTCTTTATAAACAAAATATAACCAGCTGATCCACTGACAGCAAAGTCAACACAGCGTTGACGTTAAAATTTCCCTCAGAAAAAAAATATCCCAAAAAACATCTGTTTGCAGCGATCAGCGAGTACACAAATCGCATCGCGCCATCTATGCGTCGCTTTTCTAATTAGGGTGACCAGAACCTTAAAAACGCGAAATTAGTACCAATGTGACCGCTCGTCATGCAACGTACCCCTCCGTCATCAGTAGACAGTGGACGAAATGGTACAGCTCATCAGCAGCTGCAACTACAACAACAACTTTTGCAACCCCTGCAGCCACAGCAGGACGGTGCGCAGCAGCAGCTTCCGCAACAACAACAACAACCTATTCAAATTCCCTCGCCAGATATACAGTGGAGTTCCCATATCGATACTGCACACGCAAACACAGGTAAATCTGTATCGTCAATTTCTTTGGTTGACACCCCTAGCAAATATATTGAAATCCCCGTAGGCCTTACCCCCATTCCTGACTCAAGTGAGACGAATAGCGGATTTTCTGAAATCGCTAATCGCATAACAAAGGTCGCTACTCGCTCCATTATTACAGGTCAAAAGAGCAAAATGCCGACAGTGCAGACAGGAATCGACATTTACTTCGCAAAGCGAGTACTATCGTCCCCCACTAATGGGAATATGCATTCCGCAAAAATTCAAAAGACGAATCCCGTTAAGCCATCTCCCGAGCTTGGGCAAAATCGATATGCGATTCTTGCTGAAGAAAATGATTCGGATCCCAAGCCGAAATCGCAAAAACCCCCACCTATCTACCTGCGTGAGCGAAACTCTAATTCGCTCATCAAAGATATAACTCAAAATATTGGTCCTAATAATTTCCACGTGATTTCTATTCTCAGGGGACAAGTACACGAAACAAAAATCCAAATTTACAGCGAATCCAATTATAGAAAAATTGTCAATCTCTTTGATAAACTCAAAAAGAGCTACTACACCTACCAGCTCAAAAGTTCCAAAGGCCTCTCTGTCGTACTGAAAGGTATCGAGCCTTTCGTAGAATGCGACGAAATCCAAACTGCACTAAGCGATGAAGGCTTCCAAATAAAGTCCGTATTCAATATCCAGAATCAAAAAAAAATCCCACAACCCCTTTTCCGAGTGGAACTAGAGTTCGACTCGAAATTGCTCAAAAAAGGTGAACCCCACCCGATATACTCGCTCAGATATCTGCTACATCGCAAAATCACAATTGAAGTGCCTCACAAGCGCAGTGGACCGATTCAGTGTCATAACTGCCAAGAATACGGCCACACAAAGTCTTACTGCACTCTTCCCAGCGTGTGCGTAATTTGTGGAGACCTGCACGAAACAGGTTCGTGCACAAAAACTAAAGAGGATTCCACTATTAAAAAATGTAGTAATTGCGGTGGCAATCACACTGCTAACTATAGAGACTGTGCAGTCTATCAAAGCTTCATAAAAAAGACGGAAAAAGTGACGCAAAAACATGAAACATGGAAAACCCAAAAATTTCCTCCGCTATCCGCTGCACAATCCTTCGCAAACCCACTTACAAAACAAGGCGTTTCCTACGCCAGTGCCTTAAAAAGCGGTCACTCTGCCACTGTGCACGCGCAACCTGTTCCTCCTAGTAGTAGCCTTGAACAAACTCTACAAATATTCATGCAAAATATGTCTCAATTTATGTCTGGTATGCAAAATATGATGCAAGAAATGATAAAGAATCAAAGTCTTTTACTACAACAACTCATGTCTAAGCCATGAATGGTTTAAAAATATCATTCTGGAATGCAAACGGCCTGTGTCATCACAAACTAGAACTTCTCGAGTTCTTGAAAGAGTCCAGCATAGACGTTATGCTAATTTCTGAAACACACTTCACTGAAAAACACTTTTTCAATTTACCAGGATACAGACTCTATGACACAAAGCACCCAAGCGGAAACGCTAGAGGTGGAACCGCCATTCTCATTAAAAGTCGTATAAAACATTATGCTCTCCAGAATTATTGCACAGAATATATCCAAGCGACAAGTATTTCTCTCGATGAATACTTAAAAGGCCTAACATTAACAGCTATATACTGCCCGCCCAGACACAAAATATCTGAGCAACAATTCCAGACTTTTTTCCATTCTCTTGGACAAAAGTATCTCGTTGCCGGCGATTTCAACGCCAAACATACATATTGGGGTTCTCGCCTTATATCGCCAAAGGGCAGGCTCCTGTTGAACACTGTCAACAGACTCGGTCTTGACGTGATCTCTTCTGGCACGCCAACTTACTGGCCAACTGACAGTCGCAAAACCCCCGATGTCATTGACTTTGCAGTCTTCAAATCTGTAAAAAGAAGCCAATTGCTTATTGAATCCTCTCTAGATCTCTCATCAGATCATACGCCTACTATTATCACAATAAAGTATGCGCCAAGTTCTGAGGCCAATCCACCAGATAAACTGACCAGCAAACTCACAAACTGGCTCAAATATCGAAAGTATATAGGCTCCCACATTATCCCTAATGTGTCACTAAAAACGAAAGTTGAAATACACACAGCTGTTAGAAATTTCACACTCTTGCTTTCCCAAGCTGCTGCAGCGGCCACTCCCGCCCAAATCCCAAAAAGTTCAACTCGCAGCTATGCAAAGTGTACTCCAAAGGACATAGAGCAGTTAATAAAAAATAAAAGGAAAATACGTCGCGATTGGCAAAACAACAGATCCCCAAATCTGAAAAAACAGCTTAATGATGTCTCTCGAATTCTAAAAAAGCAGCTTGAGAGGAAATCCGAAAGAGAATTCCAGCTATTTGTTGAACATCTCGCACCCACAAAATCAACAAACTACTCGCTCTGGCGAGCTGCAAAAAATATGAAAAAACCAATACTGACAGAACCCCCTCTAAGGCTGCCAAATGGAAACTGGGCCAGAAGCGATGCAGAAAAGGGTGCAGCTTTTGCCAACCACCTAAAAACCGTGTTCACCCCGAACACGACAGCTGGAGATATCCCAATACCAACATTAATCCCACATAATACCTCTTGTACAATCGCGATTAAAAAAAACGAACTTATGGAGGCAATAAACAAAAGCTTGGACCCGAAAAAAGCACCAGGACCGGACTTGATAACGCCAACAATGATAAAAGAACTGCCAACAGTTGCAATAACCCACTTATTGCACATATTTAACGCGATTCTCAGAACATGTCACTACCCAGATGATTGGAAACTATCTCAAGTTACAATGATTCCCAAACCTGGAAAAGATCCCAGTAATGTGACGTCATACCGGCCTATAAGTTTGCTCTCTGTAATATCGAAACTCTTCGAAAAACTTTTAATAAAATTGATTCTACCGAAAATTCTAGAAAAACAAGTGATTCCCGATCACCAGTTTGGCTTCCGCGAAAAACATGGCACTATTGAGCAAGTGCACCGCATTGTTGACTCAATAGAAGGCACTTTCGAAAATAAACAGTATTGCTCCGCTGTTTTCCTCGATATCACCCAGGCCTTCGATAAAGTCTGGCACGAAGGACTTATTTACAAACTACAGCATAGTCTTCCCGCTAATATGCACTGTCTACTCAAAAACTACCTCACGAATAGAAAATTTGTAGTAAAATACAAAAGCTTTGTCTCCCGAAAATACGAAATACTGGCCGGAGTACCACAAGGCAGTGTCCTCGCGCCCCTGCTATATATTCTCTATACTGCAGATATGCCCAAAAGTGATAGAACTCTCATATCGACTTTTGCTGATGACACTGCTATCATGTGCTCTCACTCAAACCCTGACATGGCATCTTTATACGTGCAAAAACACTTGGACACTCTAAGTAATTGGCTACATCGATGGAAAATCAAGGTCAATGAATCCAAAAGCTGTCACTTAACCTTCACTCTAAGAAGGGGCACGTGTCCTGCTCTGAATATTAACGGCCAAGTCGTCCCTGAAAGTTCCGAAACCAAGTATCTTGGAATGCATCTCGATCGCCGACTCACATGGCATAAACATATTGAATCCAAAATCACTCAGATCAAATTAAAGCAATTGGAACTAAATTGGCTAATCTCAAGGGCATCAAAGCTAAGTCTCACATACAAAGTCCAAATATTCAAAAGTATAATAAAACCCATATGGACATATGGGATTGAACTCTGGGGCACTGCCTCTCCCTCGAACGTGGAAAAACTCCAGAGAGTCCAATCTAAAATCCTGAGACAAATTGCCAGAGCCCCTTGGTATATAAAAAATCCACAGAGACCTGAATATACCTGCAGTAAAAGACGAAATTCCGAAATTTACCTCGAAGTACAAGCAGAAGCTCATGTTTCACCCAAACATTCTAGCTAGAAATTTACTGAGACCTCTGAATCCCTCACGTCTCAAACGAAACTAATATATTGCCCATATACTAGTTACGATAACTCTACATTGCCTAAATCAATGGATATAGGGCAAATAGTTTTAATCTGAATATTATAAAAATAAGCTGAATTTCTGAATTTTTGAAAAATCATTGTTAGACCTAAGTTATTATAGGTGATTCAATTGAATAAAATTACTATAAAAAAAAAAAAAAGGTGATGATTGCGGGTGATGGAGACGATGACGAGCTCGACTTCAATGGGGCTGGCTGGTCAAAAGGCGTAAAGGTAGTTGACTGCGGAAACAGAAAGTCACTAGAATTTCTGTCTCGCGCAGTCAACGGCCTGGGCGCCATTTGGCCAGAAGCCCAATTGGAGATCGTGAGCAGAGCGGTGCTGCCACTGAGGAAACTCGTTTCCATATGGGTTCCCCCACCAGTGCAGGATAGTGACGATTCGATCCTGAAGCTCATCTCCAGACAGAATTGCGACCGGAGTGCCCAAAGCTGGAGAATTATCTCCTCAGCCACGAGCAAAAACGGGCCGGGCAAGGACTACCAGATCACTGTTGATCCCCAATCCTTCGCCCAGCTGCACAAGAGTTCAGGAAGCATCAAATTCGGACTGGGGACGCTAAAGGTAAAGCGCAGAACCACAGGCGGCTACAAGTAGTGCAAATTAATTTGCACCTCTGTAAAGTAGCTTCCAACGATCTGATGCTTTTCCTCACAGTATAGTAATGACGATCTGACGGTGGTAATATGCGAGCAACCGGCCGGGAAAAACATCATCCTGGCACCTGCCTATATGCCATACGAGGAGACGGAACCACCATTGACAGCCATCCGACAACTCCTGGTGGAGCACAGACCTACGACAACTAAGGGGCATAACAAGGAAACTATTCAATAAAGCCAAATTGAGTAGAAGTGAGGCCGACTGGCAAACGTATAAAGACAGTTTTAATGAATTTAAGAGACAAATAAGAACAGCCAAGAGGGAATCATGGCAACTCTTTTGTAGCTCCTTTGAAGATGTCAATGAGGCAGCTAGACTTCGCAAAGTACTATCCAAAGACCATAGTGTCCCGGGGTACCTAAAGAGGTCTGACGGCTCATGGACTGAATCTAGTCAGGAGTCACTGGATCTGCTTATGGAAACTCACTTCCCTGACTGCACGGATGCTGGAAATCACAATCTAAACAGGTCACAGATAAGCAACGTGCTCGGAGACGAGTTACCATCAGTAATAATGGAAGAGAACATAGCCTGGGCAGTGAAATCCTTCAGGCCTTACAAATCTGCGGGGCCCCATGGTATTTTCCCAGCCATGCTACACTACTCTTTAGAGCATATAGTACCACTTCTATTAGATATTTTCACGGAGTGTCTGCAAAGTAGGGTACGTACCGATATTATGGAGGGAGGTTAGGGTAGCTTTCATTCCCAAAGCTGGGAAGGCGAGCCACACCGCTGCGAAAGATTTCAGACCGATCAGCCTCTCATCGTTCCTATTAAAAACGATGGAGAGACTGATTGATCTTTACCTGAGAGGTTCCATAAACCCACAACTTCTAAGCAAATCACAACATGCATACCAGAAAGGTAAATCTGTTGAGACCGCTCTCCATGAAGTTGTCGGTCATGTGGAACGTATACTACACATAAAAGAGAACACGTTAGCCGCATTCTTAGCTATCGAAGGTGCTTTTAACAACGTAACAACAGAGGCCATTTTAAATGGTCTAGATGACGTATCTGTGCCACGTCCTATCCATCACTGGGTTCACAACATGCTAGAGACTAGAGTTATCAACTCAATGTGGGGTACGGGCACCGCCAGGAAATCCTTAACTAGAGGGACCCCACAGGGAGGAGTAATTTCTCCTATCCTGTGGGTTCTTGTAGTAAATGAAATCCTAAAATCATTTAACTCAAAGGGTATTAGAATAACTGCTTACGCTGATGACGTGTGCATACTGATTTCAGGCAAATTTTTGCCCACAATATCAGAACTCATGCAATCGGCCTTAAAAGAGATTTCAGACTGGACGAAACTAAACGGAGTTAATCCCTCTAAGACAGAATTAGTACTGTTTACGAGAAAGACGAAAATTCCCTACTTCAGGTTACCACAACTAGAGGGAATTGAACTTAAACTATCTAATGAAGCTAAATACCTCGGCATCATTCTGGACCACAAACTTACGTGGAAAAGATACACAGAGGAGATAATGAGAAAAGGACTCAACGCGTTCTACATTTGTAAAAGACCTTTGGGAAAAGATGGGGGTTGCAACCACGAATCCTTCACTGGATGTATGCTGCAATAATACGCCCTATCCTCACCTATGGGTCGTTGGTGTGGTGCTCCACTACTAATGTTGGAAGCCGCATCGGACTCCTCACGAAAGTGGAATCGCCGGTAGATCGATTGCGGGAGCCGCAAGAAGCACACCAAGGGCGGGAATAGATATAATGCTAGGCCTGCCATCGGTGGACCTGTACATACAAAGCTGCGCCCTCCGACTGAGGGAGGCCGGTATGTGGAGACAAGCATCGTATGGACATGCCTCGATAATTAACGAAATCTGTAAGCGAGGAACAAGACACAAATCTGAAAGCCTAATGGCACCGACAGACTACATCTGCCCTAGTTATGCATTTGATAGGTTCCAAAAATTATTCCCAGAAAGGGAAGAATGGGGTAACAGAACGGTGACGAACGTTGACGACACTGTCGTTTTTACGGATGGATCCAAAATGGATATAGGAACAGGTGCGGGTTTTTACTGTGAAGCGCTTGGCCTCCAAAAGTCCTTCAGACTGCCGGACGCTAGCAGCGTCTTTCAAGCTGAAATCTACGCGATAGAGAAAGTTGCTAGAGCCTTAGCCGATCAAAACATACGCACACAAAATGTAATGATCTGCATAGACAATAGGGAGGCCATACAAGCACTCACGTCGTACACAGTCAACTCGAAAGCAGTAAAGAGGTGTAGGGAATCACTGCGAATCGTGCAGGGTCACCATCGGGTTACTCTCTGCTGGGTTCCCGGACATAGCGATATAGAAGGGAATGACAAGGCGGACGAGATGGCCAGGGGAGGCTCTGCTATGGAGATCAGTGCGGCTGACAACTCAATTCTGCAGCCGATACGCAACCAATACGGAATAATTGACAGTATGGTAAATAGGGAAATAAAAGATAAAGGGGCCAACAGACAAGACTGCAAATCGTCTCGACTTCTATGGCCTAAATTGAACTCGAAAAGAACAGAGGAACTGCTATCCCTGGATAGGAAATCTCTTAGCATACTGACGGGGGTTATCACCGGACATTGTGCCATAGGATCCATGCTGGGGAAATGGCACATAGTAACCACAGATATATGTAGGAGCTGCGGAGATGAGTATGAACTAGAAACCATACAACATTTCCTCTGCCACTGTCCTGCTCTACAAACAAAGCGCCAACGAGCACTGGCCTCCCGGTTCTTTGAGAGCACAACAGAGCTGTCAGAGCATACAGTATCGGACCTTCTAAAGTTCATTCGAAGCACAAAATGGATCCTTGATGGACCAAACGTGCGCTGACAATATAGGAGGGAAATTGAGAAAGGGTCTCACATGTACGCACACAAAATATTAAAAATTAAAAGGGATTCACAATGGGCCACAGATGACCTCCGAGTGGAAATGGTACTCTTTTTACCATACACCCTTATAACCTAACCTAACCTATATCGAAAAACAATAACGCCAAATTTGGCAAGCACTTAGAAATTGGCTTGGTGAGTCTACCAAGCCAATTTGTTTGGTAGACTCATTGATATTTTCGATTTCAAAAACGTATATGTTCGAAAACCCGTACACCCACCCCCCCTCTAAATAAGGCCTTGTACACAGAAAATAATGGTCGGTAAAATTAACCGAAAAAAGTGGTTGACATACAAAATTTCAAAATGTATGAAAATTGTAAATTTTTTAACCGAGCTGGTAGGTAGATTTAACCGTGAAAAAATGGTAAAAAAAATAGTTGAAATAACCGAAAATAATTGTTCTTTTACAGAAATTGTATGTTCTTTTACCGCAATTGTTGGTTAAATTTTAATTTTCACCAACTTGGGCAATTTACCATTCGCGCATCTTCAGTTGAATCGTTGGGATTCAAAGAAAGAAGAATTCCCAATCGTGTTATGAATGTTGTGCCTTATAGAGGCAGCTTGCGCAGAGCCAAACAGAGTTTTTTTGCTTGTAATACTGCATTTGTAATACTAATTCTGGAAAATAAGAGCTTGTGTCAGTTAGGCGCTCAAACAAATATTTGTGTTTTCTAAAAATGCAATCTTGTATTTTTGAAATTTATTTTTGTGTTTAATATGTTTTTTTTTGTTTTCAAATGAAAAAAAAACAAATTCAACGAAAAAGTTTTCTTACTAAAAAATATCTTACCAATAAATTTCAATGGTTTTCTTACTAAAAAAATTTGTATCGAAAAAAATGTTTGCGGTATGTTACAATTCAAATTGTAAACCAAAAAATTATTAAAGTAAATCAACCACTTCTCGTCGGTTAAACGAAGAAGAGTTTTAGCGTTTTTAAACCGTCTTTTTCGGTTAAAAACAAACGCATAGTAGAACAAACGCATAGTAGAATTAAATATTTTTTATTTAAATGTGATTTGAATATTTTCATATTTGGAAATCAGTATCTCATATAGAAATTCAATACGAGATTATTTAAATGATTTCTATAAATAAAAAACTTCAAAAAACGTCTTGAACCTACGACCTCAGCAAATTGGAAAAAAGAAATTCACATGATTCTAAGGAAATTAGCAAATAAAAAAATTAATTAAAGCTAAAAATAAATAAGGTAAAAAAAGTGCAAATAAATAAAAGAAACAAAATTTTTTTGCAATTAAAATAAATAAAAAATTTAATATTTCCATATTAAATTCTAATATTTCCATATTAAATTCTAATATTTCCATATTAAATACAATTTTAAATACGCGCATATTCGATTTGAATAAAAACAGCTTAGGAGCACTATCAAATACCATTATATTTGATTCAAATACGTTTTCATTTGATTTCACTATTTTTTTTCCTCAGTGTACCGACTTTTTTTTGTGTGTTGTCAAAATATCCAAGTGCCGATATTTGCCGTTTTGGAGAAATCGCTATTTTACCTAAACGAAGTCAATTGATAAAATTTTCGAGAAAATCGTGTTTTGTAACATTGTAACCCAATTTCGCTCAATATAGTACAAAATTTGACACGGGGGTTTTCGAGGTCGCTGATTTCGACTTTGATGTTGGAATTTCAAAATTCAAGATGGCTGATTCAGTAGTTATAGGGTATATATTAGTCGGCTTGACCTACTGAAACTTACCCACTTTTTTTTTTTAAATGCCTGGAAATTACATAAATTTATATAAATTTAAATGCTACCTTGAGTAGTCTGACCTGCATAAAATGGAAAGTAAGGATTAACACATTCTGGACAAATGTTCCTCTTTAGATTTTAC
This sequence comes from Heteromyza rotundicornis, assembly GCA_951394025.1. Lineage (NCBI taxonomy): Eukaryota > Metazoa > Arthropoda > Insecta > Diptera > Heleomyzidae > Heteromyza > Heteromyza rotundicornis. The sequence goes on along the minus strand of OX596010.1, from coordinate 53,942,837 downwards.
CATGTATGGATAGCTGATCAGTGATCACAAATAACTTTTAATTTTAATGTGATGTCAACATTAATGTTTTTTCAAGTTTAACATAAATTATTAAAAGTTTCTTGTGTTCCGTGACCCATAGTAGAATTTAAGAAAAAGTCCTCAAAAGACCCATACAAAGGGAGTTAGATGGTTGATGTGTTTAATAAACGTATTCCTTGTTTTAGTTCATACGAATTTGTGGAAAAGTTGTTACAAATGATTCTAAGGAAATTTGCAATTAAAAAAATTGAATGAAGCCAAAAATAAATAACTTAAAATAGGTGAAAATAAAAAAAAGAGAAAACTAATATTTTTTCGCCATTTAAAATAAATTAAAAAAATCTAATATTTCCATATTTAATACAATTTTAAATACGCGCATATTTGATTTAAATAAAAACAACTTAGGAGCACTATCAAATACGTTTATATTTGATTTAAATACATTTTCATTTGATTTCACTATTTTTTGCCTCAGTGTACGAAATTCTAATATTTTTAGATTTTGTTGATTGCAATCAACACTTGTCGGGAATGTGTTCATGTTACAACTCATGCTATCTGTTGCCACAGCATCAATTTCTGACATCGCAACATCAGCTTTTAGAACTGTTACCAAAATGTCGAATCCAGGAATACATTTCGGGGAGCCCACACTTTTTGAAAACCTTTTTTTAATACATCATTTACCAAATGTAAAGTTAAGTGTTACATAATTTTATATGTTGGACATTACATATTTTTTATTTATTGAATCTTCTAAAATAAAAATTAGAACTAACAATATCTTTGAACAAAATAATTAGACATTACATAACAGATTTAACATAATACTAGTTGACCTTATCCACTGATTTGGACAACTTAATGTATATATCAAGGCGATGTAGGCATTGACTGGATGTCGGCATCTACAAGATGTCGGCATCTACAGGATGTCGGCATAGACGAACGGCTGCATCGACGAGGGTGTCCCTGAACTATCTATTCAAAGGCAATACAATAATTTCGTTTTAGACGTAAGGGTCGGGTTGGTTTTATTAAGGTTCGAGCTAGAATATTTGGGTGCAATTTTAGCTTATCTGCATACTTTGTATTACGTTTCGGTATCTCATCATATATTTTCGATATTTGTAAATCTCTGTGGATGTGTTAATTTTTTATAAACCATGGCTCTCCAAGTATTTGTCGCAGAATTTTGACTGCATCCTTTGCAGTTTCTCAACATTTGATGGAGATGCTGTTCCCCAGAGCTCGATCCCATATGACCCATATGGGTTAAATTATACTTTTGTATAAAAGGATTTTATATGTGGTGTTGAGTTTTGATTGCTTCGAGAGGAGCCAATTTAATTCGAGTTTTTTTAATTTGATTTGTGTACTTTAGCTTCGATGTGCATTTTCCACGTGAGTCTGCGATCGAGATGCATACCAAGATATTTGGTTTCAGTACATTGTGGTATTTCACTATTATTTATTGTAAGCATGGAGCAAGTGTCTTTCCTTAGGGTGAAGGTTATATGTGCGCTCTTAGACTCGTTGACTCTAATTCTCCACTTTGATAGCCAATTCTGTTAAGTGTTCAAATGTTGTTGCACGTGTTGTGATGCCATTTTAGGGTCTGTGTGCGAGCGCAATATTGCGGTGTCGTCAGCAAATGTTGCGATGAGGGTCTGATCATAAATGGGCATATCAGCTGTATAGAGTATATACAGGAGGGGTCCGAGGACGCTGCCTTGGGGTACACCGGCAAGAATATCAAATCTACTAGAAACGAAACTTTTATGTTTAACTACAAAATTTTCTGTGGGTCAAGTAGTTGTCAAGCAAAACGTGCATGCTTGCGGGTAATAGTTTCTGTAGTTTGGGTATCAATCCTCTATGCCATACCTTATCAAAGGCTTGGGTGATATCGAGGAATACTGCTGAGCAGTATTGCTTTTTTTCGAATGTGTTTTAGATCATGTCAACAATGCGATGAACCTGTTCAATTGTGCCGTGCTTTTCTCTAAATCCGAATTGGTGATTGGGTACTTCATCTTTAGCGAGTATTGTGGGTAACATAATTTTTATCAAAATTTTCTCAAAAAGTTTTGATAGCGTAGAGAGTAAGCTTATTGGGCGATATGAACTCACGTTTGTAGTGTCTTTTCCCGGTTTCGGGATCATCATGATCTGCGACAGCTTCCAGTCAGTTGGGTAGTGACCTATTCTTTGTATATGTGCAGTAAGTGAGTAACAGCAATTGATGGTAGCTCTTTCGCCATTTTAGCCGTTATTAAGATGGAGCTTTTTTTGGGTTCAACTTGGCAATATCATCCATAAGTGCTTTTATTCTGATGAGTAGTGGGTTATAGTTTGGCCTGGTTGCGAGCTGTGGTAATGGGTAATTTGCAGTTGGGGGGTTAGGAGTAAATACATTTTGAAGGTGACTTGCAAAAGCAGTACCTTTTTCGGCATCACTTCTCTCCCAGTCTCCGTTGGGTAAACGAATTGGCGATTCTGCAATAATGGGTCGATTTAAATTTTTTGTGGCACGCCAAAGTGAGTAATTTGGTGAGCTCGTCGGCGTAAGCTTTTCCATGAATTGATGCAGATCATTCTCGTTTTTCGCCCTCAGTTCATTTGTCAGTTCACATGAACTTTTGCCAATCACGCCTTATTGATCTCTTTTCTGTTAAGAGCGCAGCTATTTTTTGTGGCACAAATTCCCTTTTTTGGGTAGTGTTATTGATCGCTGCCAGTGCGGCGTTTGTAAGCAGAAGGGTAAAGTTACGCACTGCCACATTCAGTTGCTCCTCAGTTTTCAGTGACACATGTAGGGTAATGTGTGAACTTATATATTTTCTGAATTTAAGCCAATTCGTATGGATACTGGTGAGTATGTCGGGTGGGTTGACTTCTGAATTTGGCGCATATTTTACTGTGATAATAGTGGGTGTGTGATCAGACGAGAGTTAAACTGAAGACTCAATGGTTAGTTGAGTTCGTTTAAGGGTCTTGATTACTGTAAAATCAATATCATCTGGAATTTTGCGTCTGTCTGATGGCCAGTATGTTGGCGTTGCTGGTAGTATTCCATATTAGTCTTCCTTTGGGTGAAATCAGACGAGAGCCCCAATAAGTGTGTTTGGCATTAAAATCTCCAGCTACGAGAAATTTTGGGCCAAGGGTTGCAAAAAATGTCTGAAATTGCTGTTCAGTTATTTTGGAGCTGGGTGGACAGTAAATTGCAGATATTGTCAATCCTTTTATGTACTGATCAAGACAAATACTGGTGGCTTGCAAGTACTCGGTGCAAAATTCCTGTAAAACATAGTGTTTGATTCTGCCCTTAATTAGAATCGCTGATCCACCTCGTGCTTTACCACTTGGATGTTTAGTGTCATACAACTTGTATCCGGGTATATTAAAAAAGTGTTTTTGGGTCAAATGAGTCTCTGAAATTAGCATTATATCTATACAGAATGAATTGAGGAATTGAATGAGTTCCAATTTATGTTGGCATAAGCCGTTCGCGTTCCAGAAGGATATTTTTATCGCATTCATGGCTTATTTTTTAAAAGGGTCTGGATTAGCAGGTTTTGATTGTGTATCATTTCGTGCATCATAGTTTGCATGCCGTTCATAAACTGCGACACGTTTTGCATAAACATCTGGAGTGTTAACTTGAGGGTCTTGGGTATTGCCTGTACATTTGAGTACATTTGCGTATGAAAATTGTTGTTGTTGTGATGCGGCGTTAGCACCATTTCCTTGGGGTGGTGGGTATGATTTCATCTGCGCAAAATTGGCTGGAGTAGGGTTTGACCTCTTTGTAGCTGTTGCGTTTAAGGGCTTCGGTTCAGTAATAACCTTGTTTTTAAGGGTTTTGGCAGTGTGATTTCCATCGCAGTTACTACAATGTCTAACATTTACGTCTTCTCTCGATTTTGGGCACAATTGGGTCTGGCGAAGGTCACCACAAATAACACAAACACTGGGAAGTGTACAATATTTTTTCGAATGGTCAAATTCTTGGCAGTTTTGGCATTGTATTGGGCCTCGACGTTTATGCGGCTCCTCAACACTGACTCTACGGTGTAGTAAATATCGCAAATTGTATATAGGGTGGGTTTCACTTTTTTGCAGGGTCTTAGGGTCGAATTCCAGTTCAATGCGGAAAAGTGGTTGGGGTAATTTTTCTTTGTTTAGAATGTTAGACACAGATCTAACTTGGAATTTTAATGCAATTAATGCCTCTTTTACATCGACACATTCGACAAAAGAGTCTACACCTCTTAGAACAACCGATAGGCCTTTCCTACTTTTGCAAGCTCTTTTTGTAATAGCTCTTTTTACACTTATCGATATAACTTACACTTACATATAAAGTCGATAAAACATTTTACTCGACCTCTAACATTTTTAGAAAACATTTTCTGAGAAATCGGCAATATTGGAAGTTTTGTGAAAAATTTACCGGCGCATAAGCGAGCGTTAATTATGGGCTAGTGTCTACATTAGTTACGTCCCAAAGAATACTTATCAAATAAATTTATTTATACTTATTTGTTAGCATTTTGTGTCTATGGAAAAAATAAATAAAATGAAACGAAATGAAATGAAAATTAGTAATTTCTAAAAGTATTCGATACTACAGTTGTATACGGAGGGAAATGATTGCTGATATTACGAGTTTTAGGAATCAATTAAGTAAAACAATTTAACGATATTGATCCATTAATAAGTAATCATTAATCAAGAGCTGCCAGTCACAAATACTTCTAAAAGGGAAAATCATATTTTGTGTTTGCTTGATTTGTTCCACTTAAACATAGATTATGAAATTTCCTACTAACATAATCAATGATCAAAGCTGGGCATTAACTAGTTAATTCGTTAATAGTTAATTAACGAAGTTACATTTTTGGTAAACTTTTAACGTTTCAGTTCATTTCGAACACCATTAACTTTTTCATTTAGTTAAGTTAAATTTCTTCGGTTAACTAGCAATAGTTAACTTTGAAACGAAAAAAATTTTTTATTATTGAATGTAAAAAAAAGTTAAAATTAAGAATTCATACTATTTTTAATAATCTACCTAGCCACACTGTTGTAAAATTGTAAACACAGAACTCTTTCGTGTTGTTGACAAAAATGTAAAGTTCCAAGTCGAGACGGCGTGCTTAGCCCGCCGTCAAATGTATCGGCTTGGTCGGCGGCGAAATATTGAGCCGATTATGGTCGATTGAAGCCGATTATGGTCGGCGCGAAACTGTTTAGCCGCCGCCGACATTTTCCAATCAACTTGGAACTCTGAGTGCGTAGTGACAATCAAAAAAAGCGCGTCGGCGAATTCGTTTTGTAAAATTTTTACAAAGTTTTCATTTTTTAAGTTACATTTGCATATAGACGGCTGAAATCGATCGTAAAAAGGGTCTGTTAGTGTAGGCATTCAATTGTATATAGTTAAAATGTTTTTTTATTCGTTTTTTGGAAAAAAAAAATTTTTCTATAGAGAATTTAACTATTTAATTTAACTTTTAACGAAGTTAACTTTTCAACGCAATTAACTTTTTAATTTAACGAAGTTAAATTTTTGATTAACTATTTCCGGATTAACGAAGTTAAATTCTCGATTAACTATGCCCAGCTTTGACAATGATTATTAAATCAAGCAAACCAAAATCATAAATTATGATTATTATTTCATAATTTTAATAATTAATGACTAAAATTTCGAATATACTATGAGTAATTGGAACAAATTAAGCAAACAGAATTCATCGATTATGGTCAATTTTATGATTAGGTGAGTATAAATAAATCGTTTGTAATCACGATCTAAGACTAAAATACTAATATTTGAATCCATAATTCCGATTAAAAAAATATTTGTTTTCAGTTTGTTTCATTCTATTAAAATCACTAAATATCTTAAAATTATTACAAATATTAAATATCTTAAAATTATTACAAATATTAAATATTATAAAATTATTACAAATAATTAATATTGTATGTATATATGTATATAATATTATAAAATTATTACATATAATTAACATTGTATGTATATAGGTATTTATTTTGTCTTCAAAATACTTGTACATATTTAGAATGTTAATTATAGAGAAGGTGCATAAAGAAATTTCTGTTAACTTTTGCTGGGAATATTGTGCCAGATTTTGAGGAACTCCCAGTCGCACATCGATCAAGTATTTCGACTGGATTTTGATGTTCGGTTCAAACTAGTGATGGCCGCGCAAAATCTTTTGACGTCAATGCGTAAAATTTACGTGTCAAATTTGACGTCAAATCTTTAATTGTGCTATATTATTAAAAATATGGAACGAAAAGCTCTTAAATGTAATATTTTTTTACTTATTTTCAACAAAAGAACCGATCAAAATTAGCGAACATTATGCATTGATTCATTTTTGACGTCAAATTTGAAGTTTACATTTTGTTAACAGAAATTCCTTAATGCACCTTCTCTGTAATTAACATTCTCTAGTGAAACGTTGGGTGATCTGTTGTTTATCAGTGGGCTTGCGCGCTCGCTTATACTCCGCGGGGTAGATTTTTCACAAAACTTCCAATATTGACATCGAAAAATGTGGTCCCATCATGTTCTATATATCATTTTTAAAGGAACTGTAATACTGCAGGAGTAATAAGAAAAAAATCAAAAGTTGTAAGCAACGTGTCATTATTTCCATACCTCCCTTTTGAATATTTAATGTACTCTAATAGTACAACAATCCCACAAAGTTTCATGAAAATCGGAGAGAACAAATTTTTTTAGTGGTATCACTTGGGAAATTTTTCCCCATATATACTTTTTTATGCCTGACACGCCTCCTTATATGCGTTACAAACGTTGTGTCAAAGTTAGTATACCCTGCCAAAGTGAGTGTGGAGGTATAATTTAAAAAAGTTACAAACAAACAAAAATAAAATAATAATAAAGAAATTTATACTTCACATTTTACAGTGAAGCTTACAGCTTATTTCGTGTACCCGAAATGTGTACAGTGGCCCAAAGAAGTATTCGACATGCAATTTTTATTAAAATACGGCAATTTCCACATTTTTTTATAATAAAGACCTTTTTTTTATGAAACAGATGGTCAAACCTCTTACAGCCCTTAATTGGAAAGGTATTGATTAGACCTTTCCAACACTGCAAAGTTTTCCAAATTTTCACACTATTAAATTTGTGAAAACCATAAATATATACACATTAAGGGTTCACGGAATAAGCTGTAAGCCACTGTAGTTAAAATAATATTGTAAATTAAAATTAACATTAACATTATACAGGGTGTAACAGTCAAGATGGTCCAAAAGTTAGAAATCGATTTGGCACCTAAAATTATGAAAAAAAAGTTATGTGCCACCCATTTAATTTTAAAATTAGTAAACTTTTTAATTAATACAAATTTTTGTTTCTATGTTTTTGTGAATTACTTTTTAACCATATAAGATAGACCATATAAGATAGGCTATCGTGGTAGTCAGCAGGTAGCGGATAGCTGAAAGGCCTACATATATGTAGGCCAGCTGCGAATAAGTCCTTGGACAAATAAGCAGTCCCCGACCATTGGCGACACGACCGGAGGGTGTGATATAAAAGTCAGCATAAGCCCTAGGATGTTCGTGTGACAGGGTGAAACGACGCCGCCCTTAAATAAGTGTCCCCCTTATCCGTACTTGGGACGGATAGGCAAAACATAAATCCAGGAGCGTCTGACCCAGAGTGGGCGGCTTCCTGGTCTGCGTCTGACCCCAGAGGGGCGGCATTTGTTAACCTTGCAGTAGGTATAAAACTGTACTGGGCTGGATTAAGGTGTCACACGACCCGTGCCGAAAATCAACCTGGTTGAGGGCCCAGTCAAAAAACTAGCTCAGTCCCAAACGGAGTATCCGGATACCTGGCGCCCTTCGGATTATCCAGCCTTATCTGTATATTGCGGATCTCTGTACAGACGGACCACCCTTTCTCCGAGACTCGTGGGACCAAATATGTCTTTTTCAGGCAGGGAACGAGGTTCCCAACAACACCAGGGAACCTTCGAACCCCTTTAAGAAGAGCGTGGTTATACCCAGGTCCCCCAAGGACCCCGCGCAAAGCCAGCCAGAAGGGCGGCACAACTATGAAGATACTAATAGAGGGCAAACTACAAGCACCACTACAACAAGAATGGAACCCTTTTAAAAAGCTGACAAGAATACTCCGTTCGCCAGATGTATACGGCACCCCAATATCCTCACCACCTGCAATGGATGTAGAGGAGGAGCACATATCTCGGCTAGAAGAGATCCACTTGCGAAAATTGGAGAAAAGATACAGACACTTATCAGTCTGATGGGAGACAAAAAAAGGCGCCACATCACACTACAGATGCGAGAACTATTGTTCGCATCGGAAGCGCTACATACAAGAGTGACGCGGGAGATGGCCCATCGACGTGAACAAATCACGCCGGTAAGACACTTAATAGAAGGTACGCCTAAGAGGCACAACATGGAGGTCTAAAGAATGCAGACGAAAATCAAAAAAGCTTGGGGAAAATAGGCCATCCCAGAATACTAAATAAGGAGAACGTCACTGAGATACGGTACAGCCATCCCTCGAGATCCGAGGGTGAGTGGAAGACCGTGAGAAAGAAAACAAAACCTAGCAGACACAGGAGGTCCAACAGACCCAAGCGGCCCCCAACACGCCCAGACGCAATCGTAATATTGAAAACAGGCGATTTGTCATACGCGGATATGTTCAAACAAATGAAAGCGCAGCCAGAGTTGAAAAAACTTGGCGGAAATGTCAAAAAAAATAAGAAGGACAGCTAAAGGTGAGCTCATAATACAGCTGAAAGGCAATGGTACGAGCAAAACAGCCACATACAAAGAAGAAATGCAGCGAACCCTAAAAGACTCGGCAGCTATCAGAACCCGCTGACACATAGAAACGATTGAATGCCGGGACATAGATGAATCCACAACCAGTGACGAAATCTGTGGTGCAATCGCGGAACAGTTCCCCGATGCAACTGAGCTCGATCGCATCGCTATTAAGTCCCTTCGAGCAATGCGAGACGGCTCACAAACGGCTCTAGTAAGCCTCCCAGCACAGGCAGCTAACGCACTACTTAAAGCAGGACACGTACGCATCGGTTGGATAAGGTGTCGTCTACGGCCGTGCTTCAATCCGACACGATGCTACAGATGTCTGGAATTTGGTCACGTATCGAGGCAATGCCAAAACAAGGAAGACCGAGGGGACATATGCTTCAGATGTGGCAGCAAGGGGCACAAAGCCAAAACTTGCAACGCTAAGCCGAAATGCGCCATATGCGACCCAGGATGCAACGGAGGTAACGAACACCCCACAGGAAGCTACAAATGTCCAGCGTACAAGGAGGCGTACCGATTAAGAGCCAAGCCAAATGATTAAATGTCTGCAAATAAACCTGAACCATTGTGAGGCAGCGCAGGCTATATTATCAAAAACGGTTGAAGAACTTAAGATTGACGTGGCCCTCATAAGTGAGCCATACAAAAGACCATGCGGAAACGCGAAATGGGCAGAAGACAAGACCGAAAAAGCTTCAATATGGACCTGCGATAGCCCGCCGTTCGAACGAAGAAATAGCAGGCAACATGACCGCTTTGTATACGCCAAAGTCAAAGGAATACACAAGCGAATTCGATGAGATGCTGGATCGGTTAGTAAACGATGCCAGAGGGAAGTTGCCAGTAATAATTGCTGGCGATTTCAATGCGTGGGCAGTCGAATGGGGCAGTATCCGAACCAATCGGAGAGGATCGATTCTTTTGGAAGACTTCGCATCCCTGGACTTAGTATTACTGAACCACGGCAATACCCTAACTTTCTGTAATGGGAGAGGTGGGTCGATTGTTGACCTAACATTTGCCAACAGGGCACTCTCGAAACGCATCAAATGGAAAGTTGCATACACAAACAGTGATCACCAAGCTATTGCGATTCTCCCAAAACACCCCGATTGCCTGTCTCGGCGCAACAACAAACGGAAGGTGCAACAGAACGGCTGGAATATCAAAAAGTTAGACGCCGAAGTACTAGAATACCTGCTTGAAGATATAACAGAAACGGACGGCGATGCTGAGCAGCAAACAGAACACACTATGCGATGTCTTGCAAATGCATGTGATGCGTCCATGTCGCGACAGACAAAAAAGAATGGGCGGACCCCAATCTACTGGTGGAACGAAGAAATCGCACAAATGGGGCAGCGCATACAGAATTGTGCTCAAAAAGATGAAGGGAGGAGCAGGGAACCCGCCGATATGCCCGGCAATTATGAAAAAAATTGTCACCCTCCCCAGAAGTTTAAACTGTGAGGTCAAAACGATACCAACGGTGACTACTGAAGAGGTACTAGACGCGGCCAAACGACTAAAAAGCAACAAAACTCCCGGTCTGGACGGGATCCCGAATGTTGTCCTCAAACGCGCAATACAGAAGAAGCCGGAGATCTTCAGTAAACTCTACACGTCGTGCTTAGAAGAGGGAATCTTCCCGCAAAGATGGAAACGCCAACGCCTGGTGCTTATCCCCAAAGGAGACAAACCACCAGAGGAACCGTCCTCACACCGACCGCTATGCATGCTCGATACAGCCGGGAAAATCTTCGAGAGAATCATATGCACCCGCCTGGAATGTCTCACAGAAGGACCAGCAGGCTTATCTGACTGGCAGTACGGATTCAGAAAGAAGCGCAGTACGGTTGATGCTATCGCCACAGTATGTGAAATTGCCAGCAAAGCAATCGCGGGCGAAAGATGGCTAGGGGGCAAAAAACAATATTGCGCTGTGGTGACCCTAGACATCAAAAACGCGTTTAACTCCGCTAATTGGAGTTACACCTTAAGGTCACTAAACAATCTGGGCGCCCCAGACTACTTGCTTCTGATTATAGCCAACTACTTCCAGCAGAGGATAGTTCTGTATGACACAGAGGAAGGTCCCAAAAAGTATGAAGTAACTGGTGGAGTGCCACAAGGCTCAGTCCTTGGTCCCATCCTGTGGAACACCATGTACGACGGAATCTTCAAAATACGAAAACCAGAAGGAGTGAATATTGTAGGCTACGCGGATGATGTCGCGATCGTTGTAGTTGCCAAAGCAATCAAGGAGGTGGCCCAAAACTGTAACGCTGCAATCGAAAGCGTCAAATCGTGGCTACAAATCGCAGGACTGCAAAATCGGCGTACAGGCTAACATCACTGCGAGGATGCTGTGGATTCAGAACGATCTCGGAGGACGCGGCGAACGTAATTGCCGGTAGAATCCCCACGGAAATAATGGCGAAAGAGGCCACAGAAGCTCGCACCACCTGTAAATTAAAAGGGATGGTCTCCCCAGAAATGAGGCAGGCTTTAATAAAAAAAGAGTAAAACAAGTTTTTTAAAATATAACCCTTTAAGCGACTAAAAAGCTGAAAATAAATTTTCATTCAGCAATTTCGATTTAAAATTAAGGGTTTTTGGCTACTTTATTCCTAATATCATTGCAGATTTTGAAGTCGCCAAAAACCCTTAATTTTAAAAATTAAAAAAAAAAAATTTCAGTCTTGTAGTTTACAAAATACGAGAGTTAGAACTTTAAATTGGATCCATCCCACTCCATCCCGCTCCCCTTTGCCCCCACATCCCCCATTCCAAAGGGTACAAAATTTCATTTTGTCAATAAGAACTCACCTACCAAATTTCATCAATGTAGCTTGAATTGGAAATGGAAGTTATGCCACGTTTAAAAAAAAAAGGTTTGAGTCCCCCCACGGCCCCCTACGCCTCTGATGGACCAAGTGTTCCAAATGTCAGCTCTCTAGCTCATATGTAAGTGTATGAAAAAGCTCGGCGCAGATTTGAGGATATATATATATATATATATATAGTCCGCCCAAAGCAAGTTAATATAGGGGTTATAAAAAACAGCGCCATGGCGGAATGGCAACGGGTATGGGACTTCTCAACAAAAGGCAGGTGGACGTATAAGTTAATCCCCAATGTGAGCATTTGGGTAGGCAGAGACCATGGTGACACCAGCTACCACCTGACGCAGTTCCTTTCAGGTCACGGATGCTTCCGGCAATACCTGTATAAATACAAACATGTAGATGATCCTACCTGCATATACTGCGTAGGAAAACCCGAAAATGCTGAACATGTACTAAAGGACTGTTTGAGATTTAGACGCTAGCGAGCCCAGATAGAGGAACTCATGAATGAAGCAGTATCTCCAGATGGAGTAATTAGGTTCATGCTAACGTCCGCCAATGCTTGGGAAGCAGCGAGCAGCATCATAATAAGAATTATGCAACGAGTCCGTCAAGACGAGCAATGGAACAGAAATCGACAGTTGCAGTCGCAACATATTACAACGAACGAAATCAGCTAAATAACTGATTATATCCTGCCCTGCGAAGTAATGCCTTAATTGGCGGTTCCACAGGGAAACACAGGAAGTGAATGGGAGGGGTGCTTAGTACGTAGGCGCTAGGAAGCGAATCGTGCATGCGTAATAGCTTAAACTATTTACGTATCTTCCGAAGATTACACCTCTCGGCTATTCAGGCCAAAAAAAAAAGTACACACGTGACGCGAAATACACGGATATCATTGAAATTTTTAGAATTTTCTTTTATTCTCAAAAACAGTTCCATTAACATATGTTTTCCGCTGTTTAACTGCGCTATAATTACACACAGAATACGTTTTAGTGCGTTACATAGTACACGATTAATATTACACATTATTAGCTACTCTCTTGAGCTATAATTACATTATGGTGCGCTATAAATAAACATATTATATGTGTTAAATTTAAACACTTCTTACTTATAAATACACGCTAATTTGTGTGTAAACAGTGTCTACAAGGTTTTACACACTTTAGGTGTATATGAACAACGCATTTCACTTTGCAGTGTACTGTGTAAAGCTTTAATTTGTAATTTTTTCGTATGTTAGACAATAAAGCTTTTTCTTAAATAATATGGTTTATCCTATTCTTACATATTAACACAAGTTTATTTCCAAATAGAAAAATGGAATTAGTGATTTCTTTTAAAACGAATGCAGGCCATAGACCGCTACTTGAGCTGAAGTTGAGAACTAACGTTGGATATTTGAGAACCGATAAGTTTTTTAGGTATTTTCGGTGGGAATAATCGAAATTATCGAAATAATAACTAAATAACATAAATAATTCGAATGAAAGAATGTGTATTTTATTTTCAAATGTTTAACCAAAATAAATGTTAAAAAAACAATTTTTTAAATTAACAAAAAATTACTATGAAAGCTATGAAAAAACCGGAGAAATTTTTCAAAAACCCCGAGAACGGAGAAACGTTCAGATTCCCGGAGTCTCCGGGCAATAACCCTGTGTGTGGCAAGCCTAAGCTGAAAGTATATGTTCCAACAAGCGGTAACATTCGATTGGTCACAAATCCGATTTTGGTTTCTGCACTGCAAAGTGAACCTATCTTTTGGTGTGTAATTTTACACACAACACACATTTTTAAGAGTATATTTATTTTGATAAATAAAAAAACACACATTCAAGATGTTGGCATGTTCTATTAACACGCATTCGTGTTTTTTAAAAGCACTTACAGTGTTTATACACGTAAAGTTGTGTGTAAAATGTGTCTACAAGTTTTACACACTTTAGGTGTGTATGAATAATAATTCAACTTTGCAGTGTGGGTGTGGTTAACCTTGTGCCCACTTTCGTTGACATGATGGCTGACGAATATGACTGCTCACAAGAAAAGAGACTTGCTAGTCCCTCATGCCCAAGACGAATATGAACAATCCCAGAATTTGAGGCTTGATGGTTTTGATCACCTTCCCGTTATTGAAGGACGTGCTCGGTGCAAAAATGGAAAATGTGGTAGTGGAGGTAAAGCCGTGAACAACCAATTCAATGAAAATTGCAATTGTTTCATCGAATATTATGCTAATGATTGATTACAATAATTGTATTCTCAATATAAATAAACGCTATTGTTTATTAAAAATTAATGTTTCGATTATTAAAAAAAAATAAAATAATTTCCTAATAAAAATTATTCCAAATATATATTTAATGCATAGTGTACCATATTTGGTACATATTACAATTCACACTTTTTGGGCTTTTCCGGGAAAATGAGTATCCATTCAGGGGGCGGTTTTACATAAGGGGAGTTTGGTTTCAATGCTGGGGGTCATGCATTAAAGGGTTATCGTTTTTATTTCTGGTTTATTGCTAACACTGTGCAACACATTTGTCCGACCTGGTAAAGGTCAAGGTGGATCGAAAGTATTCATATAGAGTAGCAAAACCCTCAATGGATTTTTCAAAGTTAGTTTCCTTTCAAAAGATACAGTCGTTTAAATTTTTCTTGCTTTGCTGTATTTTTCAAATCAATATTTTTTGTTACCTTTTTCAGCAGAATTGTCGGTAATGTACAGATAAACAGATTATGTTAACGAATTATACCAAATAAATTATAACGTGTTAGTAATTTGGTGACCAAAGTTGAAAAAACTGTAATTTTTTTATTTTCTGTTTAATTTTAATTTTTGTTCTATAAAAATGCATAGCTATTGTCAAAAAAGGTATGTTAGAGGTAATAATTGCTTTAAATCAACCCTTTTTGATGCAGTTGGGAGCTCAATACCAGTATCACATATAAAAGTTGCAAGTTGTGGCCGAAAAACAAATTTGAAAAATACAGCAAAACATGCAAACATCTTTAGAAGGGAAACTAACTTAGCAAAACCCATTGAGGGAATTGCTACTCTATATGAATACTTTCGACCCATCTTGACCGATACCAGGTCGGATTCCATTACCTTGAAATTGTCGCACAGTGTAATAAACAACATGTATCTTAAATTGGGTTAACGTGATTTGCTCGAAAAGTTATTAAAACAAAAGACAATGACTAATATGTCGTTATATCATAAATTCGAGTCCAGCTGCTACAATCGAAAGTTCGATCGTTTTTGAGGGAGCATTGAAGTAGGCGAAGCAAAAACGATATGCAGAGTCTTGATTTCGTTTGAGATACACGATTGCGCACTAGTGCAATAACACAATTATGTTTGGCTGTCTGGAAGTGATATTTTTAGGTAAACTTTTTTAAAGTCTCAAAGTTTTTCATTTAGTTTTTTTCAATACAAAATATATTTACGCGTCTTCTTGACCTCTTCTGAATTTCCGACTCTATTGGTCTATTCATCTACTCGCAACAACAGAGCCCCTTACATTTAACAATTTATATAAGATTTCATTCAGATTTACGAGGTTGGCGCGAATAATACAATTTATTGAACATTTTGTACAGGTGTTTTGTTTAATTATAAACGTGACATGAATACTCTTTTGATCAAGGTTCTATAAAGTCTTAACTATTCATCAAGATTGTCACGGTCTAGCAGAATATAATTATTTTATTAAATTTTTTGTTTATATATTTTTGTGTACACAAATTTTCATCCGCATGCAATTCTGTCTCTTAAACATTTTAGTCTTTTCTGATATTACACTCACATCGCCATAACTATTGAACTTATCTTTATCATTGTACTCAGAAACTGTCGACACTTTTCACTCAGTATTTATTTCAGTACGAAAATGTTCGTTTGTTGAGTTGCGGTGTCCAAAATGCAGGGATCGATCGTATGCTACTATATGTTGTGTGGGCGTTACTGCTCTCGGATGTATTTGAATGAGAAGTAAGCACACTTAAGATACTGTCCACCCGAGTTCAGCTGATAGAAACAAAACTTTTCTTTACATCATTAAAAATTTTTTTCTTTCGTTCCTAAACTTTTGCAAAATATTTTCCAGCTTCACTTCACTGTCGCTGCTGTCGACGAAAGTTTGTCATTGTTGACATATACACTAGAGTGTTTTTTTCTTCGAAATTGAACAAATGCACCAAACCAAAATCGTTTCAGTTCTCGATGCTGATCAAGAATATATAATACATATTATTTATATATACTTTTCTATACACGACACGACTTCTTATCATTGCCAAAGTTAATATACCCTGCCACAACTTAAGTGGGGTATTCAAATGTTGGGGAGTCGAAACGGGATGCTTGCGCACTGTAAGTCGATTGCGCTAACACTGTGCGGGCAGTGACTCGTATTAGCGACTATTTACTAGTTTTCCCAATTTAAGGAGTCCTTTTCGTTAGTCGCAAACGAGAGCGACAAATTAAGTAAGTTCGTATAATTTTTCATTTCCGATGAGTCCATCATTTTTTCAATCTCCATTTTGTTCTTCACAAATCACATCTTATTAAAACATATCATACTCCATCAAATTCGTATACTAAGTTTTTTGTTTCCAACATACAACACAAATTTTTATACATGCAACAATACCTGTTGCAAGAAGTATGCTACACTTTTCCACACACAATGCAGAATAACAAAAGGACATGTGCAAATCCTTTTTAGCATGCAAAAGCTTACACCAAATGAA
Source organism: Heteromyza rotundicornis (assembly GCA_951394025.1). Lineage (NCBI taxonomy): Eukaryota > Metazoa > Arthropoda > Insecta > Diptera > Heleomyzidae > Heteromyza > Heteromyza rotundicornis. The sequence goes on along the minus strand of OX596010.1, from coordinate 53,926,293 downwards.
ATAAAAGCAAAAAAATTACACATGCCTATTTCTCTGTGTGTGTATGTGTGTGTGTGTTAAACATATTGAAAAAAAATAGTGCATAAATTTAGAAGCTCACTTGAAAAAAACAGTAATAAACGAGCGCATAATAGAAAAATCTAGTAGCAGTTCGTAGTTAGTGTCCACGGTAGGAAAATATGTGGTTTGTTTATGTGTATATGCGCATGGAATATGGCTGGAGCAACAGCAACGAACACATGGGAGTAAGAGGGCTTGTTTTGGGTATTTTGAAACTGAGTGTGCAAAGAGCTGCAATGCGAACCGAAGAAGGAGGAAAGTAATGTGCGGAAAAAGGACAGACTGGTTATGCCCCACCATAGCATACAAAAAATACGCCTCCTGCTGGTGTTTTTTTGGAAAAGAATTTCGGTATTTTTGATTTAACTTGAAGATATAAATTACGAGTATAGAGCAATTCACACTAAACTTGATACAAGCGTATTAGTGAAGTATGGTGCAGAGAGTTATAAATATATTGCCGGAGCACGTATTTAAATTGAGTAAACATTTTCCAATTTAAAACGGTTACATGTACCCTTTACTTGTAACGAAAACCCCCATTTAGTTTCTGGTATTCGGTTACAATAAATACATTCGCCACCTTTCAACCAATCTCAGGTCATCCGCTTGCTGTAGATTCCTTTGATTCGATATAAGATGCTATGGTGCCCTATGACTTTCCAAATCTTAAATGGTTACAATCTTTTGCTTCTAATCTCTAATCTAGATCGACAAGAAAATTCTCTATATCAAACGCAGACAGTGTTGCCATCGATCTTAAAAAAAATGTTCATCAGTCTTCACTCTGTCCTATTTCCAAGTTAGCTGATAAATCGATTTGTGTTTGCGAAAAGTAAAAAATTAAAATTTTTAGAATTGCATTTTAAATTGAAGGGATGTAAGTCTATTGGGTCTAAGTACCAAAAAAAATTATTCTGAGATATAACGAAATTTCAATAATACAATTAATGCAGAATTACATAAAAACTAAGCGTAGTACGGATTTTTTAATGATTTTTTTCGGATTCAGTGTGAAAAAATACATGAAAACCAGCTTTAGTTTCCCATTTAACCAAATAAATGTAAATTGGAAAAAAAAAATGTCACAATTTTATGTGTTTAAGTTTTTGTATCTTAAGAACTAAAAGAGATACAAAAAAACTATGTTCTACAAAACTGTAGAGCTGCGAATTTTCAATAAAAAATTTTTTACAACTTTAAAAATTAGTCTGACCATTTAAAAGTTTTAGTATTAAAACTGCAAAAAGTTCATTTTTTGTGTTTACAGCGAAATGAAGAGCGCGGAAAAAATTTCATGATTAAATTCGGATTCAGCGTATCAAAATACATAAGAAACAACCATGTGTTATAGTGTAACAAAAGTACTGTCGAACAGAGTTATGTTTCACTGGACTTTGACTCATTAGACGAACATTGTTTTATTTTTCGTATTTCTTTGGGAAGAGATAGAACAAATTACTTTGCACGATATTATCGGGCCATTCAAATAAGAATAATACACAGAAAAAAAAGGTTGGTAAAATTAACCGAAAAAAGTGGTTGACGTACAGCATTTCAAAATGTATGATATATAGGTAGATTTAACCGACAAAAAATGGTAAAAAAAAATAGTTGAAATAACCGAAAAAAATTGTTGTTGTACAGAAATTTTAGGTTCTTTTACAGCAATTGTTGGTTAAATTTGAATTTTCACCAACTTGTGCAATTTACCATTCGCGCATCTTCAGTTGAATCGTTGGAATTTAAAGAAAGGAGAATTCCCAATCGTGTTATGAATGTTGTGCCTTATAGACGCAGCTTGAGCAGAGCCAAACAGAGTTTAATTTTGGAAAAAAAGAGCTTATGTCAGTTATGCACTCAAGCTATAATTTATTTTTTTTTTACCAAAAAAAAATTTTTTTGTGTTTTTAATGTTTTTTTTTGTTTTCAAATGAAAAAGAAAACAAATTCAACGAAAAACATTTTTGTACTAAAAAATATGTACCGAAACAAATTTTTGTTGTATGTTTACAATCAAAATTGTAAGCCAATAAATTTTAATGGTTTTCTTACTAAAAAATATGTATCGAAACAAGTTTCGAACTGTAAACCAACAAATTGTTAATGTAAATCAACCACTTCTCGTCGGTTAGATTAACCGACGAAGAAGGGTTGGAGCGTTTTTAACCGTCTTTTTCGGTTAAATCTACCGACTTTTTTTTTTGTGTGTACATAATAGCTAACTGGTTTTTTTCTTTACCTAAATGAGCACTCATTTAGGTAAATTTCCCATAATCGGATCACGCAGAAAATTGTACACATCCAGTAGCGTAGTTCTTGAGCCATTGTTTAGGCCAAACGCATAGTTTTGAATGTATTGTATTAGTTTTTATTGCAATTTTAATCTAATACATATAATTTGTAATGACGGCTTGCTATGTGGCTAAATAGCTTACAAATATGGTTTTTAAAGATGTCTTCCACTAGCGATAGTTAGTGGGTAATTTAGAATTATCTCTCTTCCCATCAAGACAGCAGCCATTAAGCAACCGCCGGTAAGAAATTCTCCTATATCTCCATTTATCTCCAAATTTATTGTCATAGTTAGTTGTAAGATATATACTAAAATTGAAAATTTTTAATTTCTACCCCAAATTGCCTGAAAATAACCGGGATCTTCCCAAAATTAGCTGAGAAGAAGCAAAGCCCTTCGCCCTTTCATTGGTCTTTCGGGTCGGATGCGGCTAGCCTCAGCTATTTAAGAAGACAACATTTTGAAAATCAACTAGTGTGCATCAAGCTGATTACAGCAGAATACAGGTGTATTTATTTTATTTCATTCTATGGTGTCGAACTTCCCTATAATGAAATGTCACGGGACCAGAAAATCAATTCATTATATAGAAACTTCATTATACAGAGGTTCACTTTCCTATAATGAATTCACACGGGGCCAGAAAATCACTTTATTGTATAGAAACTTCATTATATAGAAGTTCACTATAGAGAAGTTCGACTGTAACAGAAAATTTAAAAAAAAAAGTAAAAAAAAATTTTTTTTAAATATAACTTTTTAACCGACTAAAAAGCAGAAAATAAATTTTCTTTAAATTAATTTCCGCAATTTCGATGTAAAATTAAAGCATCATTGTAGCTTGAAGGAATTGGAAGTTATGCCATGTTTAAAAAAAAAAAGGGGTTTGAGTCCCCCCACGGCCCCTACGCTTCTGATGGACCTCTAAATTTAATAGAATGCATGGTCCACCGAGTTATATCTGTGTACCAAATTTCAGCTCTCTAACTTTAAAAATTAGTCTGACCATTTAAAAGTTTTAGTATTAAAACTGCAAAAAGTTCATTTTTTGTGTTTACAGCGAAATGAAGAGCGCGGAAAAAATTTCATGATTAAATTCGGATTCAGCGTATCAAAATACATAAGAAACAACCATGTGTTATAGTGTAACAAAAGTACTGTCGAACAGAGTTATGTTTCACTGGACTTTGACTCATTAGACGAACATTGTTTTATTTTTCGTATTTCTTTGGGAAGAGATAGAACAAATTACTTTGCACGATATTATCGGGCCATTCAAATAAGAATAATACACAGAAAAAAAAGGTTGGTAAAATTAACCGAAAAAAGTGGTTGACGTACAGCATTTCAAAATGTATGATATATAGGTAGATTTAACCGACAAAAAATGGTAAAAAAAAATAGTTGAAATAACCGAAAAAAATTGTTGTTGTACAGAAATTTTAGGTTCTTTTACAGCAATTGTTGGTTAAATTTGAATTTTCACCAACTTGTGCAATTTACCATTCGCGCATCTTCAGTTGAATCGTTGGAATTTAAAGAAAGGAGAATTCCCAATCGTGTTATGAATGTTGTGCCTTATAGACGCAGCTTGAGCAGAGCCAAACAGAGTTTAATTTTGGAAAAAAAGAGCTTATGTCAGTTATGCACTCAAGCTATAATTTATTTTTTTTTTACCAAAAAAAAATTTTTTTGTGTTTTTAATGTTTTTTTTTGTTTTCAAATGAAAAAGAAAACAAATTCAACGAAAAACATTTTTGTACTAAAAAATATGTACCGAAACAAATTTTTGTTGTATGTTTACAATCAAAATTGTAAGCCAATAAATTTTAATGGTTTTCTTACTAAAAAATATGTATCGAAACAAGTTTCGAACTGTAAACCAACAAATTGTTAATGTAAATCAACCACTTCTCGTCGGTTAGATTAACCGACGAAGAAGGGTTGGAGCGTTTTTAACCGTCTTTTTCGGTTAAATCTACCGACTTTTTTTTTTGTGTGTACATAATAGCTAACTGGTTTTTTTCTTTACCTAAATGAGCACTCATTTAGGTAAATTTCCCATAATCGGATCACGCAGAAAATTGTACACATCCAGTAGCGTAGTTCTTGAGCCATTGTTTAGGCCAAACGCATAGTTTTGAATGTATTGTATTAGTTTTTATTGCAATTTTAATCTAATACATATAATTTGTAATGACGGCTTGCTATGTGGCTAAATAGCTTACAAATATGGTTTTTAAAGATGTCTTCCACTAGCGATAGTTAGTGGGTAATTTAGAATTATCTCTCTTCCCATCAAGACAGCAGCCATTAAGCAACCGCCGGTAAGAAATTCTCCTATATCTCCATTTATCTCCAAATTTATTGTCATAGTTAGTTGTAAGATATATACTAAAATTGAAAATTTTTAATTTCTACCCCAAATTGCCTGAAAATAACCGGGATCTTCCCAAAATTAGCTGAGAAGAAGCAAAGCCCTTCGCCCTTTCATTGGTCTTTCGGGTCGGATGCGGCTAGCCTCAGCTATTTAAGAAGACAACATTTTGAAAATCAACTAGTGTGCATCAAGCTGATTACAGCAGAATACAGGTGTATTTATTTTATTTCATTCTATGGTGTCGAACTTCCCTATAATGAAATGTCACGGGACCAGAAAATCAATTCATTATATAGAAACTTCATTATACAGAGGTTCACTTTCCTATAATGAATTCACACGGGGCCAGAAAATCACTTTATTGTATAGAAACTTCATTATATAGAAGTTCACTATAGAGAAGTTCGACTGTAACAGAAAATTTAAAAAAAAAAGTAAAAAAAAATTTTTTTTAAATATAACTTTTTAACCGACTAAAAAGCAGAAAATAAATTTTCTTTAAATTAATTTCCGCAATTTCGATGTAAAATTAAAGCATCATTGTAGCTTGAAGGAATTGGAAGTTATGCCATGTTTAAAAAAAAAAAGGGGTTTGAGTCCCCCCACGGCCCCTACGCTTCTGATGGACCTCTAAATTTAATAGAATGCATGGTCCACCGAGTTATATCTGTGTACCAAATTTCAGCTCTCTAGCTTATGTGAAAGTGTACGAAAAAACTCGCCGCAGATTTGAGGATATATATAGGATATATATATATATAGTCCACCCAAAGCAAGTTAATATAAGGGTTGTAAAAAGATAACCAAAACAAAATTACCCGCTTCTGTGAACCTCCCATCCTCTCTGGTTTTAAAAATTAAATAGATAAATTCTCGCTCCATTCTTTCTAAATTTGGTAAATCACTCTTCTGCAATTTGTTTGAAATCTGCAAAAGCCCAGTGGCTAAATTTCAGCAAATAGAGATCGTGTATAAAATAAAATAACAAAATCGTAAAGTATATACAAAATAACAAATATAAGAACAAATAAATCCCCCATTAAAATCATTATAACCATAACATAAATTAACATAGCCATTAAAATTAAATGTTTAAATGATATTAAAAGCAAAATTTAAAAACTCCATTTCACTATATCTTCAAAACTGCGACCGCAATCGTGTAGACAGACGGCAAGACGGACGGACAGACGGACAGACGGACGGACGTACGGACACGGCTAAATGGACTCCGGCGTTTTCCTAAAAAAAAATTATGTTTTCATCCACGAGATTTTTCTTGGAAATAATTTGATCGAATTTTCTCTAATACGCTGCAGTCAGCATTATTAACTTTAATTAAACAATCAATTCGATCAGGTTATTTGCATTAAGTGGTTTTATTGTAATTTACACCATTCAATACTTTTCGGCTCATATCGATATCATTACAAGTAGATAAATTTTTCTAAAATTATACCCTTTTCCACTCTCACTAATTTACACTAACTAAATAAGCATGGCCGTTGTTGAAACGTTCGTAAGTGCAGCTGATGCAATTTTGGCATTTGAAACCAATTTGAACAAATTTTCGCAACGTAATCACTCCGTTTTCTCTTTAGAAATTGAAAGAGAGAAGCTGAACTCTTTATGGTTCGATGTAAAAGAAATATATAAGTCTTCTTTGAAGTCAATTTCCACTTCACCCTAATTTTCTCCAGGCAAAAGCGTAATCTTTACTTATATAAAATTCTTTGTCAGTTTGTAGGTTAGTTTGTATGTTTGTTCCCATATAACTCAAGAAATACCTGACCGATTTTAATGAAACACATAATAACTTTGGGCGTTCGAGGTGGGCGTGGCAAATATTATTCTAAAATGCTATAATTCATGCAGTGAAATTTTACATGTGATTTTCGGTAATGAATGGGTAATAGGTTGATTCTGAAAATTTGCAGTTCGCCCAATTCCACGCCTTAAAATATTTAAAGCTCTGTGACTCGGTTCCTTTTCATGGTATTTCGCCGAAATTTTGGATGTGGTGCTGGGTGGTGAATGTGCAGAGGGTTGACTTTGAAAATTTGCTAACTCGGGTCATATTCAAGGGATTTCGCTGAAATTTTGTATTTGGTGCTGGGTGGTAAATGGGCAGAGGGGTGATTGTGAAAATGTGTGATCAATTGCGAATTGCCACGCCCCAAATTTTTATAGAACTTTAACTCGGACCCCGTTCGATGGTATTTTAGATTTGGTGTTGAGTAGTGAATGGGCAGAGGGATGACTGGAAAAAACTATTTTTATTTCATACTAGTAAATTTGCGGGGAAATAAAATACTAATTTGAAAAATTAAATGTTTACTAAATATATTGTGTATATTTAGATGCAAAATTATTTTCTATGTTATTATATGTAATTTTTTTTTATAGAAATTTGTGAAATATGTGAATTTTTATAAAATTTTGTTTGATGATGTAATTGTCGCCTAATGTGTAAAGTTGAACTGTTATATTAAAAAAGAATTAAAAAAGAAAGATTAAAAAAAAGAAAAAATATGAAGCAATGGAATTAAAAAAACAAAAATTACGGCCGGCTCCGGGTTTGAACCTATGACTGCTGCAGTCATAGGCCGAAGCTCTAACCAACAGACCACAGCGAGCTATAAAATAACTTCAGCTAATAGCGATATAGCTCAGCAAGCTGTATGGTGAATGTGTATATACTAAGGCATTCAATCCCGGGATCCCGAAATCCCGGGATCCCGGACGTTTTCTCAATCCCAGAAACCCGGGATTTTGTGTCCGGAAACCCGGGATTAAAAAAATGCATTGTTTAAGATATTTTTGACGTTTTTCCACAAAAATACTTTCGTGCATTTACTTTCAATCTAACTGGTAAATAAAAAAAACCCACTTTTGTAGATTTAGTGCTACAAACACACAAAAATTTACAAGATTTTTGTCAATAACGGTTAACAAACAATTTTTATCGATCTGAATAAAATTTTTTCAATTTAAACAATTTTTTTTTTTCAAAAAATATATATGTTAAAATTATTTTGTTGACCGTATATTGAAAACTTTATGAATTGGATAAATGGTTTTGTGTGTGTTTTACTTTTGAATGGACACCAATTTTAATAGTTTTAAACAACAATTGGTGTATCCGTACCCGCTATGATACTAAAACTACTGAAAGTAAGTTTTTCGTGTTTAGCATGGAGCTGGCAGAATTTTATGATTATATTCGGATTCAGCGTGGCAAAAAAAATAATTTGTTCGATCAATCTAATTTAAAAAGAATTACTTTTTGTTTGACTATATTTATTAAAATATTATTCGTTTTGTTTAACGTAATATTTATTAAATATGTTTCTTTGTCGAATTAAACTTAAAATATTGTTGCAACAATTTTTTCTTTAAATTTATATTAACTATTGTATTTAATTGGAAAATCCCGAACGAATCCCGGGATCCCGGGATTGTGATTTCAAATCCCGAAATCCCGGGGTTTTCAAAAACACTTCGGGATTGAATGCTTTAGTATATACACCCAGAGAAAAAATCGTGTTAAATTAACCAATTTTTAACCAATTTTGTGGTTAATATTTTTCAAACCGATCTTTCAGGTTGTTTTAACAAGATGCTATTGTTAAAAATGACACTCTCCTATATGTGTACGTGTACGTGTGAAGAGATTTGTGATTAAACTGGGAAAACTGGTAAATATGCGTTCATTCAAATCATTGCCGGTAGCTCAGGAGTTAGGCAGTCGGCCTCATAAACGGAAGTACGGAAATCGAGTACCCGTTCCGGAAAAAGTTTTTTAAATTAAATTTTTTTTTATAAAATTGTAAACCACAGTTTCCTCCAAGTAACTTTTTTACCATTCTTTAACTTATTTTCAAATTAACATTACCATTTCAAATAGATACCTTTTCACACTGAACTGGATTTGAACGCCGGACCTTCGGATCTTGAGTTCATCACTTTACCCTCTGTGCTACTGCGCTTCATAAATTCATGTCGTCCAAAGACCAATCTGAATTTAAAATCTAAAAATTTCTATTTAAAAAAACTTTGTTCAACTCAGACGAGATTCGAACACGGGACCTAATGTTTATAAGTTCCGCATCTACACGCTGTGCCACTGAGCTTCTTTCGTTCAGGTCGACAAAAACAAATTTGTTTTGAAATTCAAAAATTTCTTCTGTTTATTTTCAAATTTTCCATTTGACAGAATGGTTGAATATATTTTTATTTTCGAAAAAAAAATTTCTCATTTGTGTAAATGTGTGCGTTTTGCTTCGATTTTTGTCAATGTAGTTGTAGTTTTTTGGAATTGTTTTTGTTTTGCGTACAAATGTTTTTCATGTTAATATAACATGAATAGTGTTAATTAAAATACATGAAGATTTCTCTGGGTGTACACACAAAAAGTAACAAATATAACTTTGATTTACCATTGCCACCTAAGGAAATAATACTGCCAAAAGGCTAGCTTTGCCACCTAACAATGTTATCACCTGTTACGGCTAAACATTATTGTCGATTATTTTTATTGCAAAGCGATTTAATCATTGGATTTTTTCAATTTTTATAACCCTTATATTAACTTGCTTTGGGTGGACTAAATATATATATATATATATTAATGCTTAATACATATAACATTTATACATTTACATAAAAACAGTAAATTATTGCGAGCGAGTCTGTGTGTATAAGCTAGTTGAAGATAAATACAATAAGTGTTATTTAGTGTATGCCGCTTTGATGAGCGAATATACCCATAATATGACCACACTCAAAGAATTAATATATTTGGAGAACGTTTCTTCAGATATACTACTTTTGAACACAAACTTAAACGTAAAAAACAAACAAAAAACATTTGCTCCAAATTAAGTCGTTTCGCCGCAAATAATAAATAAATTTGCAACAATTTAAAAAAGTTTCCAATAAAAGTATTGCATTTTACTTTTACTGGAAACTCAATTAAAATTGCTGCAAATTAAAAACTAATTTCTAATAAACGTTCACCCAGACAAATCTTCATGTATTTTAATTAACACGATTCATGTTATATTTACATGAAAAACATTTGTACGCAAAACAAAAACAATTCCAAAAAACTACAACTACATTGCCAAAAATCGAAGCAAAACGCACACATTCACAGAAATGAGAAAAATTTCCCTGTCGGAAATTGAACCCATTTATTTCTATCTATAAATTAGTTATTTAATAGTCAGTACACACTATAAAGTCACAATTTCCTTTGTTACGCACTCACTATTTTAACATGAGGATGTCCTAGGCGGTAGTCAGTTGAGTTTAGACTTCACAAAAATTTTATTCGAATTTTTTTTCTCTCATCTCTCTTTCATTTCTATAACTTACTTTTTAAAAATTTTTGTATTTATAAAAATTTCAATTGAATTTTCCGGGGCTTGAACCAACGACCTTTGCAATGTGAAGCCAACGCCTACACTCCAGGCTATACAAGCAGTATTTTGCAGATATCTAAAAGCAAATTTTTACTACGTTCGAATTGAAATGAAACAAAGCACTATACAGAAATCCTATTATCAAACTGACTATCTCTGCACGACTTTTAAATCACTTGAAAATTAGTTGTTATATAGTTAGAAATAAGTTAGCTATTTTTGTAAACCAGTTGATTGAATTCCAATAGGGTTTCGAAGCAAATCGCACACATTTAAACAAATGAGAAATTTTTTTTTTTTAAATAAAAATATTTTCAACCATTCTGTCAAATGGAAAATTTAAAAATAAACAGAAGAAATTTTTGAATTTCAAAACAATTTTGTTTTTGGTGACCTGAACGAAAGAAGCGGCACAGCGTGTAGATGCGGAACTTATAAACTTTAGGTCCCGTGTTCAAATCTCGTCTGAGTTGAAAAAAGTTTTTTTAGATAGAAATTTTTGGATTTCAAATTCAGATTGGTCTTTGGACGACATGAATCTATGAAGCGCAGTAGCACAAATCAAATCCAGTACAGTGTGAAAAGGTATCTATTTGAAATGGTAATGTTAATTTGAAAACAAGTTAAAGAATGGTAAATAAGTTACTTGAAGGAACTGTACTTTACAATTTAAAAAAAAATTAAATTAAAAAAACTTTTTCCGGAACGCGGATTTGATCCCCGTACTTCCGTTTATGAGGCCGACTGCCTAACCCCTGAGCTACCGGCAATGACTTGAATGAACGCATATTTACCAGTTTTCCCAGTTTAATTACAAACCTCTTTACATGTACACGTACACATATAGGAGAGTGTCAGTTTGAACAAAAGCATCTCGTTAAAACAACCTGAAAGATCGATTTAAAAAATTGTAACCACAAAGTTGCTTAAAAATTGGTTAATTCATCACGATTTTTTCTCTGGGTGTTTACATTGTTAAAATCGAATTCTTTATAAGCTTATATATAAGATATAAGTATTTATCGACCAGAACAAAAGTAGCTCAGTAGTACAGCGTGTACACAGAGGGGAAAAAAAAATAACTGTATGGCCAAGATTTGAAACGGCTATCGTTACGAAAAATTCAACACCGTACCGTTCTAAAACACAACTGAAACAGTTTCACTTTTTGAAGATGGTATGAGTTACTGGAGCGTATGTTCGAATCTTTTTTTTGTTTGTTATTTTTTATATATATTTGTGCAACAAAAACCGATCTGCATTTGCCGATTTTAATTTTGTTGCATTTTTGAGGCACTGAACGTCGATTTCAATAAATCTCAAAAAAAAGAATACAAAAAGTAATGTGTTGAAAAGGAAACAAAAAATAAATTGCTCCGACTGAGATTCCAACCCACTATCCCAAAAAGTTTAACTGATTCAGTTATATTTCAGAACTGAAACCTTTTCAAATCCTAACCAAGCAGTTTCATAGTATAAAGTATGGTCGCGAAATTATTTTTACAAAATCAAAGTAGCCTGCCGCGATCAACGGTAAATATAGCGGTACTATGTTGCTACACATTTTAAGTTTAGACATAGCAGCTACTCAATCAGTGCAAAAGTTTCTGTTTAAGTGATTAGATCTAAAAATGTCATCAATTAAAAAAAAAGTACGCGATAACATTATTGACATTTATATTCAAAATAAAGAATGTTCATATGCGGAAATTGGCAGAAAAGCCGGAACCTCAAGAGCGACTGCTAGAAATGTAATAATTAAGTTTATTAATGAAAAAACAACAGAAAATAAAAAAGGTGCTGGTCGAAAAGTGGGGTTCAAGGACCCAAAATTGGTGAAAAAAGTCATTGCCTACTGGAAGCGGCGACCGACAACTGTTCATAAAATCAAAGTGAGAAGTTCCTTAAAAACGTATAAAACCCAAATAGTGCCTAACCGAAATGACGAAGTCAACAAAAGGGCTAAAACTAGAGCACGCAAACTTCATGATGAAATTTTGAACGGATTCAAAGGTTGCATTTTAATGGACGACGAAACCTACGTTAAAGCTGACTTCAACCAAATTCCTGGTCAAAGTTTTTATGTTGCGCATACTAGAGGTGGTGTAGAAAAACAATATAAGTATAAAAAACTTGATAAGTTTCCCAAGAAATTCATGGTTTGGCAGGCGATTTGCACGTGTGGGCTCAGGACGGAGTCCTTTATCACAACCGGCACTATAAACAGCCGCATTTATTTTGAAGCGTGTCTGAAAAGGCTGCTAACTCTTTATAAAGGTCATGTAGTTCCTCCACTATTTTGGCCGGACTTAGCATCATGTCACTATTCAAGGGAGACCCTACAATGGTACGAAGAAAATGATATCCATTTCGTTCAAAAGGACTTCAATCCGCCTAACTGTCCAGAGCTTCGCCCCATTGAAACATATTGGGCTATAGTTAAACGGAAGCTTAGAAAAGAGTTCAAACCAGCAAAAGATATCAAAGATTTCGCAAAAAAATGGAAAAAAGCCACTGTTGCCATACCAAAAAGTTCTATCAAACGCCTTATGAAGGGTGTCAAGACAAAAGTGCGCAAATTTGCTAAAACGAAATTGACAAAATAAAATGTTAGACGCTATTTAATGTATAATAAAGTACTGAATCAAACCTGTAAACATGGTTTTTGTAATATCTATAGTTCAGGAAATATTTAACATAATATTTGTAAAAATAATTTCGCGACCATACTTTATGTATGCAGTTAAAACATTGCAAAATACACACAGCGGTAGGCAAGCGTGCTAAGGGGAGCGTTTATGAATCCGAATGGCCAGGGTTAAAATATCGGTAAGTAAACAAAAATTTAAGCCATTTCTTTATTTCGTAAATAAAATATAACAATGAAATATCAATAATGTTGTTTAAAAAATAATTTACAGTAAAAAAAAATAAATTGAAATTTAATTTGAAATTAACATTTTTTTAGGTAATTCTAAAAATAGGCCTTTGCTATTACCTTTTTTTGTATTTTCAATTCCTGAAATCACAAACATTTCAGTCGCAAAACAAAAATTTTCAGTTTTGAAACAACAACATTTGCGTCTCAATTCATCAATGTGCCGTTTCAATTCATTAATCGCCAGTTTCAAAAAAAATTTAAACGTTTTGTTATCAAAATCAGAACATTCAGTTTTGGCTGGAACTCGACAACGGTTCGGAACGTTTTGACAACGTTTCGTTTTGATTTCTTTCTCAGTGTACTTATAAAGCTTACGTCCCGCGTTCAAATACTGTCTCAGTTTTCTTACGAACGCAAAAATTCTTTGAGTGTAGCGAATCAGAAAAGGCAGTTAATAAATTGCAACGTGACACAAACAACTGCATCTCTACATACACACACAAAAAAAGTAGGTAAATCTAACCAAAAAAGACGATTAAAAATGCAGCAACCAAGAAACGTTGTAAATGGAACCGACTCAAAGTTGTTGGCGTACAATTAAAAATTGTTCGTATATTACTTTATGGAAGACAGAGAAAGCAATTATACAATTGAGCGAAAAAATAAATGGATACATATTAGAAAAAGAATGCAAGAAAAAGATAGCTGATGTGTTTGGTATTTCTGTAGATGTGTTGTATTGAAATATATTTATGAAGCTTAAATTAATTTAATGTAAGCCCAAGACTTTTAAAACGAGATAATTTACATTTCGTACACAAATTTGTCGGGCAACATCATTTCTATTGCGAATATATATAATATTCATTACTTAGAACTAACGCGCTTCCACAAAACGTAATATTTTAATATTTCATTAAGTTTACAATAATATTGTAATATTGAAATTAATGTTTTCCCGGGAAAAAACGAGTTGAAATACATTCTGCACAATTTTTAAAATCGTAAAATCACAATATTTGTTAATAATTAATTATAACATAGTCATAATTTGATTTTAAAAATTGTTTCGAAATATTAAAAATGTAAAATGTAAACAAATTCGACGCCATCTTCTAGTGCTGCGAAAATTCGATTTTTTTGTATTCGATACAACCGGATACTTTCTTGTGAATACTTAATACTTTTTACGATAATTTTCATTCAATTTTGATTTGAAGTAAAATCTCTGAGTAAAGTAAATGCACGTAGCAATTGCTCTAAGACGTTTTTATTATTACGACCCAACAATTTTCATACAAACTTCCCTAAAATACCAATAATAGTATCGCATACTAATGGAACCAAGTACTTCATGAGTCAAGTGTCGAATATAAATTATTCATATATTATGCAGCACTTGTTGCTTTGAGAGCGTTAACGAGACAGCCATATATAATAATTTTTCTCTCTTGTATTAAATGTCATGCTATTTCAGAATTATGAAATATTTGCGGCATGGTTGTATTTCTGCATCGAGCGATGACATTGCGAATCATATGCCGAAATACCACCATGCTGGCAAATCATTTAACAATTTTTTGACGATTAGATTAACCACAACAATTGTAGTTGTTGTTTGTGTTTTCCATATAAAATAAAAAATTGTTTTTTTACAACGTTTTTTGGTTAGATTAACCTATCTTTTTTTTTCTGTGTACAAGACCACATTTTGAGTCAGTTATAGGTGGATTCGGAGACTCGGACCACGTTCAGAATCCGTTTCTAAAAATTTTCAAATATAATCCACCAACAAAAATTTGTATCTCAAGACCCCATTTTGACCTATTTATATGTGGGCTTGGAAGCTCGGACCATGTTAAAAATCCATTTCCAAACATTTCCAATCGAATACAGCAATAAAAAAGACTTAGAAAATGTAAACCATTTTTTTCGTTATATGGGAGATACGCCCAGTTTTTGTCCGATTTGGATAATTCTCGAACTTGATCTCAGTATTCACGAGAAAAACATGTACCCAAAGTTTCAAGTCGATATCTCCAAAACTGCGACCGCTATCGTGCGGACGGGCAGACGGACGGACAGACAGACGGACATCGCTAAATCGACTCAAGAGGTAATGCTGATCAAGAATATATATACTTTTCAATACTAGACACAGCGTTACTGCAAGGCGGGCGGAATGTTTATATTAGAATTTTATTCTAATACATTTAATTTGTAATGGCGGCTTGCTATATGGCTAAATAGCTTACAAATATGGTTTTTAAAGATATGGAGAAATGGAAAGTGAGCGCTCTATATGCGTTCATATAGACAAGATTCTTTTAGTTCTTTTTAGGCAGGGAAAAGAGTGCGAACAGTTTAGTGGACTGGCGTTTTCTTTTTAATTTTAAATTTTAATTTTCGAGTAGTCTTTTAAAAAAAAAAGGATTGTTGTTTTAATTTTTTAAATTTGATTTTTGAATTTTGTTTTTGTGGTTGCTGAGGACCTCGTCGGATGGTGGAGCTGAGGCAGGAGATATTTTCGAAGGGAGTATTTTTCCGCGCTGGTGTTATTTCCACCAGCGGGTGGCAATAGTGTTTTGGTGTTTTTTTATCTGTGGCAGTCGGCCATTTAGTTTATTCGAAGGGTATAAAAGGAAGAAAAACTAGAGAGTGGACTATCTTCGGCTATACCGAAGCTGAAATACCCCCACACAGTAGGAAGAAGTACCTCGATCATAAAAAAATGTGGTCTCAAGACCCAATTATAGGTGGTTGTCCAAAATCCATTTCTAAAAATTTCCAATTAAATCCACCAAAAAAAAAAAAATTTGTCTCAAGACCCCATTTAGACCCTTATATATGTGGCTTCGGAACCTCGGACCATGTCCAAAATCCATTTCTAAAAATTTCCAATTAAATCCGCCAAAAAAAAAAATTGGTCTCAAGACCCCATTTAGACCTTATATATGTGGCTTCGGAACCTCGGACCATGTCAAAAATACGTTTCTAAACATTACCAATCGAATACAACAATAAAAAAGACTTGAAAAATTTTTACTTTTTTTTTCGGTGTATGGGAGCCACGCCCAGTTTTTGTCCGATTTGGCTGATTCTCGAACTTGATCTCAGTATTCACGAGAAAAACATGTAAAAAAAGTTTCAAGTCGATATCTCCAAAACTGCGACCGCTATCGTGCGGACGGACAGACGGACAGACGGACAGACGGACAGACGGACGGACAGACAGACGGACATCGCTAAATCGACTCAGGAGGTGATACTGATCAAGAATATATATACTTTTCCATACCGGACACGCCTCCTTATGGGCATTACAAACGTTGTGACAAAGTTAGTATACCCTGCCACAGTGAGTGTGGGGGTATAAAAATGTGAATAGAGTTTGTCAAGTTGTGGCAAGTCGGCCACCGGTGTTTCGAGATTTTATAGTGGAGTTGGTGTCCGTCGGTTTTGTGGTCCTGGTTTCCCCTTTCCCTTCCAATTTTTGTTGTGGCGTCCCGCACCTGAGCCAAGTTGTTGCTGGACATGGATTTTTTTCGAAGTCCAGCTGGTGAATTGATTCTGTAAAGAATCGTGCGAGGGATTTCTGGCAGGTCGGTCTGGTCCCGTAAATCAAGTGCACATAAAAACATAATTTTTGTCATTAGTTTTTTTTTTTTTAAATGCTCTCGTTCGACAAATTTCCGTTTTGTATGTCAGTGAGTGGTCCCGTGAACCAGGTGCACATAAGAACTTGATTTTTGTCATTAGTATTTTTTTTTCTAAAATACTCTCGTTTGACAGATTTCCGTTTTGCGTGTCAGTGGGTTTTCGTTTCCATTTCACGTTCGGTTATTTGCGGTTTCCATATACGTGTATATTTCCGAGTAGGATTTGAAAAGTTTAGTTATCGGGTTTTCGCGTATTCGTGTGTTTCGTTCGGTCCAGGAACCATTCCGCGAGGGTCGGCTTTAATCCCACGCGTCGCGATTGAGCTAGCGGGCAATTAGGGATTTTAATTATCGCGTGGGAATTGTTTTTGGATTTTTAGTTATTTTTAAAGTTTAGATAAAAATAGCGCGATACAACTTCATTAAAATAACTTTAAAATAAAGTGTAAATACGTCAAACTAAAGTCGTGAATTTTAAAAGAAAGTAGACAATCTTAAATTAAAATTGCACCACTTCAAAATAAAAATTTTTCGCGACCTCAAATTGAAATGCATTTTTATCTACTAAAAAAAAACGATTTCGGTCGGTCTCTAGCTGCAAACGAAACAACAAACGACTGTATGTTTGTCTAATTTGTCGTTTCTTACGAACGAAAAAATTCTTTGAGTGTACCTTTTTACTACTGAAACCCAGATTGTAATTGTAAAATTTCATTTCAATTAGAGGATTTCCCAAGAATTTTGGAAATTTCTACTAAATTTCTTGTGTGAAGTATTGGTTTTGTTTTTTCTTTTTTGAATATATTTGTAATTATTTGGAAAAAATTTGTATGAAATGGATCAAAATATGTAAGTTTTAAACTACATTTAAAAAATTCAAAAAATTCCGAAAGTTCTGAAACATTTTTTTTTTTACCAGCGCAAATTTTTGCATTAAATTAAAAATAAAGAAAAACTAGAGAGTAGACTATATTCGGCTATGCCGAAGCTGAAATACCCCCACACAGTAGGAAGAAGTACCTCGAACATAAAATGATGTGGTCTCAAGACCCCATTTTGATCCACCTATAACTAGTTTTGGAGCCCAGACCATGTATAAAATCCGTTTCTAAAAATTTCAAATCAAATTGACCAAGACCCCATTTTGACCTTTCTATATGTGGTTTCGGAACCTCGGACCATGGCAAAAATACGTTTCTAAACATTTCCAATCGAATACAACAATAACAAGTGAGTAAGTTTCAGTCGGGCAAGCCGACTTATATATACCCTACACCTAATGGGCCATATTGTATCCGCCATCTTGAATTTTGAAATTCCGACATCAAATTCGAAATCAGCGACCCCGAAAACCCCACTATACAAAATTTCATACTGTTTTGATGAAATCTTAAAATTTCGGTAAAAATACGATTTTCACTTATATGGGAGGTAGGCGTGGCAGTCGATCGATTCCGCCCATTTTCAATAACAACTTCTTCTTGGGCCTAAAAAGGATAAATCCAAAATTTGGGATCCCTAGCTTTCTTCTAGCTCCTACAATCGTGTTTACAAGAAAAGAGGACGGATAGACGGACAGACATGGTGGTAAGCGTGGCAGTCGACCGATTTCGCCCATTTGCAATACCAACTCCTTCTAGGGCCTAAAAAGTATAAATCCAAAATTTGGGATCCTTAGCTTTCTTCTAGCTCCTGCAATCGTGTTTACAAGAAAAGAGGACGGACAGACGGATAGGGCTAAATCAACTCAGGAGGTGACGCTGATCAAGAATATATATACTTTTCCATACCGGACACGTCTCCTTCTTGGTGTTACAAACATCAGACCAAAGTGAATATACCCATACCTCATGAGGTGTAGGGTATAAAAAAGACTTCAAAAATGTTGACCGTTTTTTTCGGTGTATGGGAGCCACGCCCAGTTTTTGTCCGATTTGGCTGATTCTCGAACTTGATCTCAGTATTCACGAGAAAAACATGTACCCAAAGGTTCAAGTCGATATCTCCAAAACTGCGTCCGCTATCGTGCGGACGGACAGACGGACAGACAGACGGACATCGCTAAATTGACTCCGGCGGTGATGCTGATCAAGAATATATATACTTTTCCATACCGGACACGCCCCCATATGGGCGTTACAAACGTTGTGTCAAAGTTAGTATACCCTGCCACAGTGAGTGTGGGGGTATAAATATACATCATGTAAGAAAATACATATATATGCGTCTCATTTTTATACCTCCACACTCACTGTGGCAGGGTATACTAACTTCAACACAACGTTTGTAACGCCCATAAGTAGGCGTGTCCGGTATGAAAAAGTATATATATTCTTGATCAGCATCTGTCTGTCCGTTCGTCCGTCTGTCTGTCCGTCCGTCTGTCCGTCCGTCCGTCTATCCGTCCGCACGATAGCGGTCGCAGTTTTTAAATATATTTTCTCGATATGTATATACTAGGGCTTTCGATCCCGGTCCATTTTCAGTCCCGAAAATACCGGGATATTTTTTCCTAAATCCCGGGATTTTCGGGACTACATTTTAAATAAATTAGTCCATAAAAAAAGTTTAATACAACAAAAATAAAACTTTTCATCGCTCATAAAATATAAAAAAAATCGTGTAAACAGAAAAATAGATTTTGACAACATTTGGACAACCCCAAAATGAAAAAAAAGTTTGTTAGAAAACTAAAAACTTAAAAATTTTTTATTTATTAAAAAAATTACGAATAAAATTGTTTGTGCTTGAAATTTTTTCTTTAAGAAAAAATAAATTTATATTTATTTCAGAAGAAAATTTGTATTTTCAGTCGTAGCGAACGCACAAAAATGAATTGCTTAGTAAAAATAATTAAGTAAAACTGGAAACTGATACAAAAGTAATTTCAGAAACCTTACTTAAGCATATTTTGAATTGAATTGTGTCGTTCCTAAAGAAACGGAAACTCAAATACTGAAAATAAAAAAATTCATTAATTTGAAATAATAAATTGAAATTAATGTTTATGTTTATTTATTTAAGTTAAAACTATCAGTTTTCATATAAAAAACATTTATAAATAAAAAACAGTAATTAATTTGAAATAATAAATTAATAAATTGAAATTAATGTTTATGTTTATTTATTTAAGTTAAAACTATCAGTTTACATATAAAAAACATTTTTTTATTTTTTTAAAATGCATTTTGCTTGTAAAAGTAACAAATCCCGAAAAATCCCGGGATCTCGGGATTGCAATTTTCAGTCCCGAAAATCCCGGGATTGCAAAAAGGCTTCGAGATCGAAAAAAAAAATGCCCAATTCCGCATTCAACAAGCCAAAATTGGTTAAAATCCGTTCAAAATTGACTGCAGTATTTTATTTTTCGCTGGAGAATTTTTGATGATTTGTTTAAATGTTTAAAAATTTAAATTTTTTGTTACACTTAACATATTTTTTTATTTAAAAAAATTTTAAAACTGACCTTAATACCATAACTTTTGGACGGATGAATAGATTTCAACCATTTCAAATTACTGTTTTAGAAAATTCGAGAGATTTCCTATTGAATGATAATATCCATTCAAATTAAAAATGTTCAACATTTTCTGAGTTTGTGCTCTTTTATCTAATAAACTAAAAGTTAATATCGTTGAAAAGTTAACATCGTTAAAAGTTAAATTAAATTGTTAAATTTTCTATAGAAAACAAAAGAAAATTTTTTTTTTGACGAAAAGCATAAACAAAACATTTTAACTACATTTAATTGAATTCTGCACTTACAGACACTTTTTTCAATCGGTTTCAGCCTTCTATATGCAAATTTGCTTTAAAAAAATTATAAAAATTTTTATTAAAAGCGAAATTTTGTGTATGAAACAATTTACTTACACTCATGGTCAAAATAATAGGGCCAAGATTTTTTTGTACTGTAATTGTTGACAGAGCCACATTTTTGTTTTTTTTAAAAAAAACTCAAATTTAATTTATTACTTAGCATTGTGTAAATTAAAAAAAAACTAGAGAGTGGACTATCTTCGGCTATGCCGAAGTTGAAATACCCCCACACAGTAGAAAGAAGTACCTCAAACATAAAAAAATGTGGTCTCAAGACCCTATTTTGAGCCAATTATAGGTGGTTTTGGAGCCCAAACCATGTCCAAAATCCATTTCTAAAAATTTCCAATCAAATCCTAAAAAAAAAAAAAATTGGTCTCAGGACCCCATTTAGACCCTTATATATGTGGCTTCGGAACCTCGGACCATGTCAAAAATACGTTTCTAAACATTTCCAATCGAATGCAACAATAAAAAGACTTGAAAAATTTTTACCTTTCTTTTCGGTGTATGGGAGCCACGCCCAGTTTTTGTCCGATTTGGCTGATTCTCGAACTTGATCTCAGTATTCACGAGAAAAACATGTAAAAAAAGTTTCAAGTCGATATCTCCAAAACTGCGACCGCTATCGTGCGGACGAACAGACGGACAGACGGACGGACAGACAGACGGACATCGCTAAATCGACTCAGGAGGTGATACTGATCAAGAATATATATACTTTTCCATACCGGACACGCCTCCTTTGGGCGTTACAAACGTTGTGACAAAGTTAGTATACCCTGCCACAGTGAGTGTGGGGGTATAAAAACATAAAAAGTCAAATTTGCTGAGTTCTCCCCTGCAATACTAAAAAACATTATAGGAAAAATTTCATATATATATATATATAGATAGTCCAGCCAAAGCAAGTTAATATAAGGGTTATAAAAATATAAAAAATTAGAAAATATGGATGAAAAATAAAAAGGTGAAAATATGGATTTATGCCTGAAAATCCTAAAAATATGGATTTAAATATTTTATATTTAAATAAATATAAAATTAGCCCTGTTCATTATTATTATTTTCAGTTGGAGCTCGTGACAAAAAACTGCCAGCCCCTTATTTAACATATTTTGCTAGACATTTGAAATTAGAAAAACCTAGAGCTTAAATGAAATTTAACGGTGAATTTTTTTGATAATTGTGTGCTTCCCTCGCAGTTAGATCCGATATATTTTGTTTGAATTGAATTTTTTTAAATGTATTTTATTTCTTTATATAAATTCCCCCCTTGACACCACTGTAATAAATATTTATTGGTGTCTTTTGTGTTGTTGTTTGATTCCATGATTCATACGCAGGTATACTTGTTATAATATCAAACACACAACCACTCGACTCACACCAATTGCACTTCATGCTCATTGAATGCTGCCTCTAGACTTTAGTGGAAGGATATGCGACAAGTGTGCCTGCCAGGCCCACCCTCAGTCGCCTGCGTATGTCATTAGGCAACGTGACAGGTTTTCTCGAGTGCAACAAACTACTTAGTTAACAACAAATATGCAACGGTGTGTCATTGACAATGTCATGTCGCCGCTGTTGGAGCAGATGTTGGCAATTTATTGTGGCGCCAATTGTGGAAAAACAATGAAGCTCCTGTAAAGTGGTTCCCATTGAATACATTTGCCAACGTTACGAATGGTTTGGTCGCTTTTTCGTGCCAAAGGGAAAATGGTGCACTCGATTATATTAGCCTAATTGCTTTAGTCAAGCAGTTTGGTGAAATATTTGGAGCATGTCTTGAAACACCTGTTTCGATATTCTTGCCCCACTTTTTAAAATTATTTACATTTATATTCATTTTTCCCCATTACTTCCTATTCCGCCCAGTTGTGAATCGGTGATGAAGTCACTTTGTAGAGAAGACAATTAAATACAAAAAACCTGTGTATTAAAGTGATACTTATTATTCGATTTTTCGAAATTGAACAAGACCTCCTAGTTTGTTCCCTAATGGGAGATTACCAAACTGTCAAATTTTGGGGAAAAAATATTAATTTTTAGACACGCACACAAAAAATTATTTTTAAAAATGCGTTTCGGAATCAGAAAAATACATGCGAAAACCATAATTATCCATTTTGGGCGGTCGCCTCCCCCGGGACGAATAAATCATTAATTACACTGTGCTACACGAAAAATGTACAAGCATTCTCACCTATATAGTTGGTTTGATGACTTTCTGCGTTTACAGAATGTTTCTATCACATCAACTTTTTTTTTAAATGAATTTTGAAGTGGAGACTACAAAATTGGATAATTTTGGCCACTCTAATGATCGTAGCTTATCTATTTTTTATCCGTTTTTAAAGAGTTTGGTATTGTTTGAAAGGTGAAAACTTTTCCAAGTCCAAAATGTATAAAGTTTTGAAAAATAGTTAAAAATGTACCAAGTTATTTAAAAAACTAGACATTGGACTAACTTCGGCTATGCCGAAGCTGAAATACCCCCACACAGTAGGAATTTAGAAGTACCTCGGACATAAACAAATTTGGTCTCAATACCCCATTTGAGCCATTTATATGTGGTTTTGGAGCCTCGGACCATGTCCAAAATCCGTTTCTTAAAATTTCCAATCAAATCCACAATAAAAAAATTTGGTCTCAAGACCCCATTTGGACCCATATCTGAAACCATATATGGTTTCAGAACCTCGGTCCATGTCAAAAATACGTTTCTAAATGTTTCCAATCAAAAACAACAATAAAAAAATTGCAAAAAAAAATTATTTTTTTTTATATGGGAGCCCACTCTAGTTTATGTCCGATTTGTCTGATATTCGATATCTTCAAGTCGATATCTTCAAAACTGCGACCGCAATCGTGTAGACAGACGGACGGAAGGACGGACGGACAGACGGACATGGCTAAATCGACTCCGGCGGTGATGCTGACCAAGAATATATATACTTTTCCATATCGGACACGCCTCCTAATGGGCGTTACAAACGTCGTGTCAAAGTGAGTATGCCCTGCCACAGTGAATGTGGGGGTATAAATATGATAAAAAAATTAGATATTTAAAAAATTTTTAATATTTTATTTTAAAAAAAAATTTTTGTGTAGTTAGTTTTTTTAGGTTTTTCCATCTTTTTCTAGGAAATTTAATTACCTTTCCCAAGACAGGCATATGAACGACTGATTTTTGATAAAATTTAATCAATGGGTATTTTTTTTTTTTTTTCTTAAATAAAGCTATGTACAGTAGATCGTCTCGAAAAAATGAAGTCATCCGCACACCATCTAATTTGAAGCATATTTGGAAGGAGATTCCGGAAAAAATTTTCTTTTTTTTTTTGGCCGATCGTAGAGGTAGCGCATCGACATATTTCTTCATATTGTCTCTATTTATGATCCGATTTTAATGTATAATATATATGAGATCTGGAGGGTAAGTACTAGAAGGGTGTACTTAAGAGCAAGGACCTCTGAGGCATTTGATATATTATACTTTAAAATCGGATCATAAATGGTGACAATATGATGAAATATGTCAATGCGCTACCCCTACGTTCGGTAAAAATATTAATTATATTTTTTATAAATAGTTCTAATGGTATAATCGGTATACTTCCTTTGCAAGAGTTTAATGATTTTTCGAGAGCTTTAATTTTCTGCACTTGGAATGGTACATTAGGGTGGTACTAACTGAGATCTGGTGGGTAAGTACTAGAAGGGTGTACTTAAGAGCAAGGACCTCTGAGGCATTATTGTAGGTCTCCTCGAGACAAAAATTTTTATATATTATACATTAAAATCGGATCATAAATAGAGACAATATGAAGAAATATGTCGATGCGCTACCTCTACGATCGGCCAAAAAAAAAAAGAAAATTTTTTCCGGAATCTATTATACTTTAAAATCGGATCATAAATGGTGACAATATGATGAAATATGTCAATGCGCTACCCCTACGTTCGGTAAAAATATTAATTATATTTTTTATAAATAGTTCTAATGGTATAATCGGTATACTTCCTTTGCAAGAGTTTAATGATTTTTCGAGAGCTTTAATTTTCTGCACTTGGAATGGTACATTAGGGTGGTACTAACTGAGATCTGGTGGGTAAGTACTAGAAGGGTGTACTTAAGAGCAAGGACCTCTGAGGCATTATTGTAGGTCTCCTCGAGACAAAAATTTTTATATATTATACATTAAAATCGGATCATAAATAGAGACAATATGAAGAAATATGTCGATGCGCTACCTCTACGATCGGCCAAAAAAAAAAGAAAATTTTTTCCGGAATCTCCTTCCAAATATGCTCCGAATTTGATGGTGTGCGGTTAACTTTTTTTTTTCCCCCTATAAGGTGATACGGTCTAATGTACAGATTCAGACTATATATATAATGCATTGAATTTAAAATCAAAAACATTTGTACTGAAAAATTAAAACAAATTAAAACTAGTAAGAGAATTATCTTCGGTCTGACCGAAGCTATAATACTAGAGCCCGACCGATAAGCATTTTCAGGCCGAAGCCGATGCCGAAGATCAATTGGCAGCCTATTACTTCGGCCGACGCCGAAACCTATACCGAAGCCGATACTTAAGTAAAAACCCTTTAAAAACTGTTTTTTTTTGTGTATTTTCATTCAAATTCGAGTATATAAATACACATTTAGTTTTTTTAGGAACTAAAAATTTATTTAAATAAATAATAAAAGTAAAAAAGAATTCACAAACAAATTTGGGCCTCCTAGGTCAAAACTAACAGTAAGAAAAATTGGATTTTTTTAAAATCTATTTTAAAAATTTGGAGTGAAGCTTTAAATAATGGGAATTTAGTAGAAATGGTAGAGAATTCTTCAAAGAATAAATCCATCTAAGTAGCTATTTTTTAAGAACTCCCCAAATCCGCCAGGTGATGGGCAAAGGATTTTCTAGTTGATGGTAAAAACCACCTGTGAAGCTTTGAACTTTAAATGTAAGTTGTTGGCGCAGCAATTTGGGCTACATTTCTAAAAGGTAGAATCCTTCCGTGAGCCGCCTACCCCTATATTTGAAATTTCATACAGTTTACCAGGACTCCTTTTAACATAGACATCAGAGCAAGTAGTAGGCCCAGAAAATGTCCAAGGATGTACTTTGTGGCAGCTGTAACCCCGTGCCACGCAATTTGAGGCGAGATTCACTCAATATTCGACGATTACTAAGTTAAATTTTAATCATATTTTTTGTTTTGTGGGCCTCTTATGTCCCATTGGAAATTCCATCAATTACACAATTTTACATTCAAGTTTCAAGAAAATCAGTAAGACCCTTTAGATGTGATATGGGCTAGAAAATCGTATCGTAAAAAATTAGTTTTAGTTTTCGGTGTCGCAAAAATAAGAAAAAAAAATTGAAAAACTTCGGCCATTTTTTGGAAAAACCGAAGCCGATACCGAAGCCGATTAATCGGTCGGGCTCTAGTTAAGTATGTCTCAAGATAAACGATAATAATATAAAATTGGCGGCCATTTTGTATGGGAGGTAGGCGTGGCTCTTTTCCGATGTTGCCCATTTTCAATACCGTCTAATCATTCGCCAAAATAAGAGGAATCCCAAAATTTGGAGGCGATCGGTTAAGTATTTCTCAAGATAAACGAAAATAATATAAAATTGGCGGCCATTTTGTATGGGAGGTAGGCGTGGCTCTTATCCGATGTTGCCCATTTTCAATTCCGTCCAATCATTCGCCAAAATGAGAGGAATCCCAAAATTTGGGGTCGATAGCTCAAAAGCTACGACAGTTATCGTGCGAAATGACAGACAGACGGACAGACGGACATGGACTAATGGACTCAGGAGGTGATGCTAATCAAGAATATATATACCTTTCCATACCGGACACACCTCTTCATGGGCGTTACAAACGGTGTGACAAAAACAATATACCCTTGGACTCTAGTGTGCAGGGTATAAAAAGTACCCACTGATTAAATTCGACCAAAAATCTGCCGTTCATTTAATAGTTGTAAAATTAGTATTTTTGAAAATTTCCTAGAAATAGCTGGAAAAACCTAGATGATTAATGTTTAGTAAATATTTTTCCTAAGTGATAAAATGTTAAAAATTTAAAAATATTTAATTTTTTTATCATATTTTTTTATACCCCCACACTCACTGTGGCAGGGTATACTCACTTTGTCACAACGTTTGTAACGCCCATAAGGAGGCGTGTCCGGTATGGAAAAGTATATATATTCTTGATCAGCATCACCGCCGGAGTCAATTTAGCGATGTCCGTCTGTCTGTCCGTCTGTCCGTCCGCACGATAGCGGTCGCAGTTTTGGAGATATCGACTTGAAACTTTGGGTACTTGTTTTTCTCTTGAATACTGAGATCAAGTTCGAGAATCAGCCAAATCGGATAAAAACTGGGCGTGGCTCCCATACACCGAAAAAAAAGGTAAACATTTTTCAAGTCTTTTTTATGGTTGTATTCGATTGGAAATGTTTAGAAACGTATTTTTGACATGGTCCGAGGTTCCGAAGCCACATATATAAGGGTCTAAATGGGGTCTTGAGACAAATTTTTTTTTTTGTGGATTTGATTGGAAATTTTTAGAAATGGATTTTGGACATGGTCCGGGCTCCAAAACCACCTATGATTGGCTCAAAATAGGGTCTTGAGACCACATTTTTTTATGTTCGAGGTACTTCTTCCTACTGTGTGGGGGTATTTCAGCTTCGGTATAGCCGAAGATAGTCCACTCTCTAGTTTTAAATAACTTGGTCAATTTTTAACTGTTTTTCAAAACTTTATACATTTTGGACTTGGAATTCCCCTTTCAAACAATATCAAACTCTTGAAAATCGGATCAAAAATAGATAAGCTACGATCATCACAGTGGCCAAAAGTAGCCAATTTTGTAGTCTCCACTTCAAAATTAATTTTTAAAAAAAGTTAATGTGATAGAAACTTTCTGTAAAGGCAGAAAGTCATTAATTTAAGGTGGCAAACCAACTGTATAGGTGGGATTCAAAAAACATTTTTTTGTAGCACTGTGTTATCAAAGTCAAAAAAATTTTTTTTTCAAGAGATTTGAGTGCTGATCTTGTATAACACTGTGCGACATTGGGTGTGATAGAAGGGCGAAAAAAAAAATACACTTGTAACGGGGTTTTGCCACATCAAGTCTGAATTTTTATACTCCCACACACACTGTGGCAGGGTATACTCAATTTGACACAACGTTTGTAAAGCCCATAAGGAGGCGTGTCCGGTATGGACAAGTATATATATTATTGATCAGCATCACCTCTTGAGACCATTTAGCCATGTATGTCTGTAGTCTGTCCGTCATCGCGGATGATTGAAAAGTAGTATTTTCAAAAAGTGTAAAAAAACAGCGAAATGGCGCGACCTTTCCGCTAAGAATATTTTTCAGTGTTACAAAAAGTTATATATTACGGATCATTTCAGGAGAATAACAAAGTATAATAAAACGTATTAAAAAAAATTTTTTATTACTTCGGTGTTACTTTTTTATCACTTTGCATTTTGCTGTTACCATATGGGCACGCTCGTCACAACCCTAGTAAATTTAAATTTGTACTAAGAAACATTTTTTTTAGCTTTTTTCATATAAAATTCAGTATATTTTATCTACAAATTGTTTTTAAAGTAAGATTGTTATACTTATGAAAAATTAACATAGCTTCTTGAGTGGAATTTGCCATATCCGTATGTCTGAATGTCATTCAGTATGTCCATCCTTCTGATTGGTATGAAGATTGAAGCAAGCGAGGAGGTCCAAACTTTGGACTTAACTCCTGCAGGTCCTAGAAGGAGTTGGTATTGAAAATGGGCTGAATTGGTCAACTGCCACGCCTACCTTCCATACAAGTGAAAATCGGGAAATAGATATTGTGGTAGGAAAATTCTCCGTAAGATCTATTGTCCGCTTTGCGTCGGTGGTGAGTGCCGCAAAAGCTATATAAGCAATACCCCGATCACGACATGACATCATGATGGCTAGGTCATGCCGAGCTTATGAATGTAAAAAACGCTACATTTATAAAAATGGAGCACATAGTGCTGTGAGTACCGTCGGTGGAATGAGCGGAAGATGGTGACCAGGTATCATATGGAAAGGTGTACGGCATATATAGATTCACTTCGACCGGCTGAAACTTACTCACTTGTTTTTTTTTTAGCAAATTTACATTACGATGAAGACATTTTGGCGAGCACAATTTTCCTCGATTTATCCGGCTGGAGAAGAAGATTGGGAGGAAGATGACGGAGGTACTGCCGATGGTCTTCATCGAACACCTCTTTTACAGCCATGTAAATGGTGTATGTCAAATGATGACGAAGACCTTTCTAATTTCAGTCCATATGAAGATATTTCTAATGTTATTGAAAACCTGAGCAGTATTATTGGTGTACGGAATTATACATATTATATACAATGGCGGACTGATAATTAGGGCCAACCTTTTGTAGTAATTTTGAGTGGCTACACAAACAGAACATCACCTTGATGGCCATTGGAAAGGTCTACTGGACCCCATTATATGATTTAGCCATATCCGTATGTCTGTCCGTTATTTTGATTGGTATGGGCTATTGAAGGAGCTAAATGAAAGCTCGGCGGTCCAAACATTGAAATTATCCTTTGGAAATGCAAATGGGCGAAATCGATCAACTGCCAGAACTACCTTCCATACAAGTGAAAGTCGAGTTTTGTAACAAATGTTACCCAATTTCACGGGAAAATTCTCCGTAAGGAAAATTGTCCGCTTTGCGTCGATGGTGAGTGCCGCAAAAGCTATATGAGCAATACCCCGATCATGACATGACATCATGACGCATAGAAAATCCACGTCTAAGATGGCTAGGTCATGCCGGGCTGATGAACGTAAAAAAGTACTACTAAATGGAGCACATGTGAGTACCGTCGGTGGAATGAGCGGAAGATGGCGACCAGGTCTCAGATGGAAGGGTGTATGGTATATATAGGCTTACTTCGACCGGCTAAAACTTACTCAATTGTTTTTTAACAAATTTACATTACGATGAAGACATTTAGACGAGCATAATTTTATCCGGCTGGACAAGATTATTAGGAGGAAGATGAAGGAGGTACTTCCTATGGTCTTCATCGTACACCTCTTTTACAGCCATGTAAATTGTGTATGTCAAATGATGACGAGGACCTTTCCAATTTCAGTTCATATGGAGATATTTCTTATGTTATTGAAAACCTAAGCAGTATTTTGGTGTAGGTGGAGATACATATTATATACAGTGGCGGACAGATAATTAGGCCAGCCTTTTGTAGTAATTTTGAACGACTACCAACATTTTAAGAATATCAACTTGATTACTATTGAAAAGGTCTATTGGACCCCACTCTATGATGACTTATCAAGGAAATCCTAGTTAAAAACTGACCTACTTTTCTAACTTTTTTCCAGGGGGCTATACAATTTTTTTTTTAGATGCAAAAATGTGTGTTTTTTAAAAACAAACTACTTTGCTGAAGAATCTTTTCCAATCAAAAACTATCCTAAATTAAAATAAATTTTTTTTTTTTAAATTATTTTGAAAAAAATTTTAAAATTAAAAAAAAATTGTTGATTAAAAATTTTTTTACAAAATAAATGTTAACACATTGCCAAACTTTCAAAAAGTAAAAAAAAATAGTTCTAAATAATAATATCTTAAATTAGGTAATTTTGCTAGGGTTGTCACAACCGCTCGTCACGAGCGTTACCATATGGTAACGGGCAGAGGAGGGCATACAGCAATCGGTCCAAAAAAAAAAAGTTTGGAATTCGTTTCGTAGGTCATTTCTAGGTAATCCTGAAAAAATCTTGAAAAAATTCCTATTATTTCGCTCTCGTCATTAATGGGTTAATGTTTAATTTATGTTTTATGTGGGGAATATATGTACAAATATTAGGGCTCTTGTTATTCGAACAATCGATTACCCGAATAAACCGGATACCTAACTATTCGATTAGAAGTATTCGACTAGTCGATCGCATTCGACTATTCGATAAACCGTTCACTGTCGACTAGTCGGTTAACCGTTGATATTCGGTTAGTCGAATATTATGAATTTAAAATCGAAATCTTCAATGACACGCTCAAAAGAGAAATTATATGCAATGTGCGACGCTTAGCAAATTTAATTTCGTTTGTAATTTTCGTTTTGGCAGTTGAAACTTTTACTTTTGATTTCGATTTGAACTCTTATTCGGTTAACCGAATATGAACGGCTAACCGACTAGTCGACAGTGAACGGTTAATCGAATAGTCGAAGCTGAGCGACTAATCGAATATCATTAACCGAATAGTATTCGTGCAAACGGTTACTAATCGGACGTTCGGTTAACCGGTTTTGTTATTATTGGAATAATTTTAAGAGCCCTGACAAATATATGTACAAAATAATAAATGTAAATAGTATAATAATACATATAAACTAGAGAGTGGACTATCTTCGGCTATACCGAAGCTGAAATACCCCCACACAGTAGGAAGAAGTACCTCGAACATAAAAAAATGTGGTCTCAAGACCCTATTTTGAGCCAATTATAGGTGGTTTTGGAGCCCGGACCATGTCCAAAATCCATTTCTAAACATTTCCAATCATATCCACAAAAAAAAAAATTGGTCTCAAGACCCCAATTTGGATCCTTATATATGTGGTTTCGGAACCTCGGACCATGTCAAAAATACGTTTCTAAACATTTCCAATCGAATACAACCATAAAAAGGACTTGAAAAATGTTAACCTTTTTTTTCGGTGTATGGGAGCCACGCCCAGTTTTCATCCGATTTGGCTGATTCACGAACTTGATCTCAGTATTCACGAGAAAAACATGTACCCAAAGTTCCAACTCGATATCTCTAAAACTGCGACCGCTATCGTGCGGACGGACGGAGAGACGGACGGGCAGACAGACGGACATCGCTAAATCGACTCCGGCGGTAATGCTGATCAAGAATATATATACTTTTGGCGTTACAAACGTTGTGTCAAAGTGAGTATACCCTGCCACAGTGAGTGTGGGGGTATAAAAAATACTTTTTTGAACGAATTTCTCAACTTATTCTCATTTTCTCCCACTCAAATACCAATGTCTAAATTAAAAACCGAAGCACACGGGACCTTCTTCACTTAGTGTACTACAAGCCGCCCGCAGACAGAACTGCGCAACTCTAACATTTGTTTGTATTTACAAACATTTTTTTTATGTGATATCATTGTTATACCCCCACACACACTGTGGCAGGGTATACTCACTTTGTCACAACGTTTGTAACGCCCATAAGAAGGCGTGTCCGGTATGGAAAAGTATATATATTCTTGATCAGCATCACCTCCTGAGTCGATTTAGCGATGTCCGTCTGTCTGTCCGTCTGTCCGTCTGTCCGTCTGACCGTCTGTCCGTCTGTCCGTGGGGCGTGGCTCCCATACACCGAAAAAAAAGGTAAAAATTGTTCAAGTCTTTTTTATTGTTGTATTTGATTGGAAATGTTTAGAAACGTATTTTTGACATGGTCCGAGGTTCCGAAGCCACATATATAAGGGTCTGAATGGGGTCTTGAGACCAAAATTTTTTTTTTGGTGGATTTGATTGGAAATTTTTAGATATGGATTTTGGACATGTTTCGGGCTCCAAAACCACCTATAATTGGGTCAAAATAGGGTCTTGAGACCACATTTTTTTATATTCAAGGTACTTCTTCCTACAGTGTGGGGGTATTTCAGCTTCGGTATAGCCGAAGATAGTCCACTCTCTAGTTTTTTTTTAGGTTTAATTTATTTTTTAGGAGGGGAATATATGTACAAATATATGTAAAAAATAATAAATGCGAATAGATTAATAATACATTAAAAAAATCCCTTTTTTGAGCGAATTTTTCAATTTAACCTCATTCTTCAACACTCCGTTTTAAAAAGACAAAAATGTTCCTATCTGAATTAAAAACCAAAGCATATGGGACCTTCTTTATTTAGTGTACTTCAAACCAATTTGCGGCTTTTTACAATTTCCCACGTCCACAGACAAAACCGCGTAACACCAAAACTTTTTGTAATTTGCCGCAGTAATAAAATGTTATTTTTGTGTTGTATTTTTATTTTTTAAGGTTTTATTTATATTGTACTAGCAGGGCCCGGTCCGCTTTGCTGGCCCTAAAAAAGTTCTTTTTGCCTTTAAGGTCATAAAAAATGAATGATAACATTTGTCTTATAATTTTATTGGGAGCCCAAGTGTAGCATTCTGAAATATTGAATTGTATGAAAAGTGACACGCCCCGCTGTCCAATTCCGACAATATGTAACATTGAACTTAGAATTGACAGCATAAAACCATGTCCCGTTGAAAAATGTTCATGTTCCCCTTTGTCCAATTACGCCGATGTGTTGCATTTAGCTTAGAGTTGAACCCATGAAGCCAGTTGCCAAATTTCGTTGGAAAACATTGTGTGGGAGCTAGGGTTGCCACATGCAAAATGATCTTCGTCTGGATTTTGAAAAAAAATATCTGGACTTTTCCATTTTCAACTGGACATTCAAAGAAAAAATCGGAAAGTTTTTTTATTTTAATTGCATATTTTATAAAGAATAGTAAAGTAGGAATTGGATAGCAATATGAAAGGATATAAATTGGTTACTCCTCACATTGAAAAAAACAATTAAATTACATAGCATATTATGAAAAAAAACACCTTTACAGGTCTATTCTGGCGCGGCATGCAACAAACATTTTACCTTTTGTCTCTCGCCAGAAAAGACCTGTAAATTTGTCTTTTTCTGTTTTGAAAGACGTTGAAAGCTTTACAACTTCAGTTTAAAAACAGTACAATGCTATTCTTTACACAAATATTTAGCAAAAATGTCGCTTGTAACAATTTACTGTTTTTAAAAGTATGTAGAACTCTTTACAGTTTTATAGTTTAGTCTGACAATTTTGTGGTCGAAAGCAATAAGCACTTAAGTCGAAACAAAATTTCAAAATGGTCTACTTTTAAAAAAAAGGTTGTGTGGTGTGGTGTAGTTCCATAAATATTTCAGAAGACTCTTCGAAAAATGTTTAGAATGACGTATTCAGTCTTATTCAATTCATGCTTAATTACTTAAGAGAATATTGTCTTTGGCCGCAGAAAAATTTCAGATTTTATGAAATCAGCCATCATTCTACTTAAGGTTAGGAACCTAAGTTATTTAAATGGCTAAAAACTCATTAGCAGTAATTGAAAAAAATAAAAATATTTGACAGAAAACTTTATCTTCATAATAAAAACGAAAACGCTATTAGGTTTTCTGACTGATTTTAGTTTTTTTACTGAGAAATATCATAGAAAATTTTGTCTGGACAAATTATTGAAAAACTGGACTCTGGACACAGACAAAAAATCTGGACAATCCAGACAGCATTTTCAAATATTGACTTGTATGTACGCCCCATTGTCTATTCCCCGCAGTTTGTAGCCCAGATTATGGCTGGGGTCTTATAGTATGTTCAAGGCATTAAAAAAATTCGTTTTATGAGCGAATTTTTCAATTTATCCTCATTATTCCCCACTCCGTTTCAAAACTCAGAAAAACACCAAATTAAAAACGAAATACTCCAGGACCTTCTTTTTTTAATGAACTCCAAAGCAAATTCAGGACTTTAACTATTTCTCAATTTGGAGCAGTTCACAGACAAAGCCGCGTAACTCAAAATAAAATATATTTTTTTTTATTTGAGTTTTGTTTAACATTCGATTATTGTTTTTGTTGTTCTTTCGGTTCTTATACTCAGATTAAAAATATATTATATTTTTAGGTTCCATAAACTAGAAAAAAACTAGTGAGAGAATTATCTTCGTTGTGACCGAAGCTAAAATATCCTGACAGTACGATGGGTTCTTAGACAATTTTTCTATATTTTTATCTAACATTTTTCTGTATTTTAACAATAGTTTTTCGATATTTTATAATTTATCGATGATTTTTCGATATTTCATCGATATTTATACCCCCACACACACTGTGGCGGATAAAAACTGGGCGTAGCTCCCATACACCGAAAAAAAGGTCAACATTTTTCTTTTTTATTATTGTATTCGATTGGAAATGTTTAGAAACGTATTTTTGACATGGTATATAAGGGTCTAAATATGGTCTTAAGAACAATTTTTTTTTTGGCTGATTTGATTGGAAATTTTTAGAAACGGATTTTGGTCCGTGCTCCAAAACCACCCAAAAAAGGGTCTTGAGACCACATTGTTTTATGTTCGAGGTACTTCTTACTACACACAGTAACTGTGTGGGGGTGTTTCAGCTTCGGTATAGCCGTAGATAGTCCACTCTCTAGTTTTTCGATATTTTAGCTATAATTTTTCAATATTTATCGAAACTTTCGGTAATTTCCATTTTTAATTCATTCCCGATCCATTTCAAAATTTTGTTCCAATTCCATATGGTTCTGGTCCAATTCCATTTCGTTCCAACCAAATGAAAAAAACCGCTTCCAAATCGGTTTAGAATTTTTCAAGATAAACGAAAATAATGCAAATATTGTGGCCATTTTTTTTTGGGAGGTAGGCGTGGTTATTTCCCGATGTTGCCCATTTTCAGAGACCCCGAAAAAATTTCGATACCAAGTTTGGAACTTTTTAAGCGGAATATAAGTGAAAACACGATTTTCACTTATATGGCGTGGCAGTCAACCGATTTTACCCATTTTCAATAGCAACTCCTTCTAGGGTCTAAAAAGGATAAATCAAAAATTTGAGATTGCTAGCTTTCTTCTAGTTTACGAGAAAAGAGGACGGACAGACGGATAGGACTAAATCAACTCAGGAGGTGACGCTGATCAAGAATATATATAGTTTTCCATAACGGACACGTCTCCTTCTTGGTGTTACAAACATCAGACCAAAGTGAATATACCCATACCTCATGAGGTGTAGGGTATACAAATATTTAGAAAGAGCTTTTTGCAAAATTGTTTTTGCAATCACTATTAGGTTTGTTAGGAGCAACTTTCGCAAACAAAATATATTTTCTACCGTATACAGAATCTGAAAATCTAAAGAACATCTTCAACGAAGCGCAGTCCAAAATTTCCCAACACTGCTGTCATCATGAAGTTATATTCTCCGTTCGATAGAGCTCGAGTACCTATCTAGTCTTCTTAATGTCTTTGTTCTGTCTGATGTTTCTTTGTTGTTGCTTTATGACTAAAATAAATTTAAGCATTGTATCACTCTATTTTAATTATTTAATTTAAATATCAAATAATATCAAACAAATTAATGAAAAACTAGAGAGTGGACTATCTTCGGCTATACCGAAGGTTAAATACCCCCACACAGTAGAAAGAAGTACCTCGAACATAAAAAAATGTGGTCTCAAGACCCTATTTTGAGCCAATTATAGGTGGTTTTGGAGCCCAAACCATGTCCAAAATCCATTTCTAAAAATTTCCAATCAAATCCGAAAAAAAAAATTGGTCTCAGGACCCCATTTAGACCCTTATATATGTGACTTCGGAACCTCGGACCATGTTAAAAATACGTTTCTAAACATTTCCAATGGAATACAACAATAAAAAAGACTTGAAAAATTTTTATCTTTTTTTTCGATGTATGGGAGCCACGCCCAGTTTTTGTCCGATTTGGCTGATTCTCGAACTTGATCTCAGTATTCACGAGAAAAACGTGTAAAAAAAGTTTCAAGTCGATATCTCCAAAACTGCGACCGCTATCGTGCGGACGGACAGACGGACAGACGGACAGACGGACAGACGGAGAGACGGACAGACGGACAGACGGACAGACAGACGGACATAGCTAAATCGACTCAGGAGGTGATACTGATCAAGAATATATATACTTTTCCATACCGGACACGCCTCCTTATGGGCGTTACAAACGTTGTGACAAAGTTAGTATACCCTGCCACAGTGAGTGTGGGGGTATAATTATACATTTGTCTTGTATTATGTAAAAATTAAATCTTTTTGAATGTTCAGTGGTAGTGGAATTTTTTTTCCGAATGAAGGTGGTTTTTTCGGCCGAAACCGAATCTTAATTTCCGCTTTATTTTCACATTCGGCCAAAACCGAAGCCGAAGCTCGGTTTTTTCAAAACATTTATTGAAAATGTTTTATGGCAAGTGAATTATTATGTAAAACATTTATTTATTAAGTAAATTAATATTTAAATCAATCAATAACCATTCAAAATTTGAACGTTTTGATACTCCATAACCAAACGTAGCATTTCTCATAGATTTTTTAACGCTGAACAAGACAGCGTTCTCAGTTCGTCACGTCGTGTTGTTGAGAAATTCAGGATGTAGGAGTAAAAAAATGGTAAAATTAACAAAATTCAGTAATTTATTTTTTTAAAAATTTCACGATTGTTTGTTTTGAATATATGAACGGTTTATTTTAGTGTCATTAATTTTTTTGGAGTTTATTTTAACTCTAAGTTCCAGTGAAGTAGAACGCCAAAAAGCAAACATATTGATCCTTAAAGATTGTTTGATACTAAGCAAGATGGTGTCCACATAAATGCTCTTTCTCCACAGAAATGCTAGTTTAAGAGGATTTGCCAAAGTACTTTAACTTTACATACTCCAAAAAGCAGACCTATTGTTTCTTTAAGGATTTTGGATGCTGAACCAGATGGTGTCCAAAGAAGGTGGATTTTAAACTTGTAGGTCGAATGTGGCCGAAGCCGAATTGGTCGGATACTACTGAACTGTAGTGGACATTTTTTTCCACTTCAGTGGTAGCGGAAAAAAAGTTCTACTAAACGGTTTAGTGGTAGTGGAAGCTATAGTGCACTGAAAATTCAATGCATTATTCCCCCCTGATGGTTACTAAGTTACAATTTAATACCATTTTTTGTTGTATGACCTATTGAAAATTCCATTATTTAATGTTTAAAGAAAATCAGTAAGGCCGATATTCAACACGTTGACAAAAAAAAAACATTTTTGAAAAACTTCGGCCACTTTTGGAAAAACCGAAGCTGAAGTCAAATGTCAATTGATCGATCGGGCTCCGGCCAATGCGCCACTTACTTCATTTTAAAATTAAAGCAATTTTTGATAAAAGTCTCGGTTTTAATGTTTTTGGGAATAATTTTGCAACCATATAAGATAGAAATGGGTGATCCATATCAAATCGACACGATTTTTTATAAAATTATCCTCGACCTCTCCGGTTTTGAGGAAATTTGATAACAACAAAAAACAATATAAATTAAATTTTTTTTTTAAATTCAAATTTTTTTCAAAGTTATTGAAAAAAAAATTTTGTGGTCGTTAACTTCGAATGTTTTTTGTACAGAATCAAACAGGCTTTCCAATTATTGTATGCATATTTTTTGGTCAATTTTTTTATATATTTTTTTTAACATATAAATTTTGGAACTCGAAAATATCAATGAGTCTACCAAGCGATTTGATTTATTTTGTTTCTAAAAGTATTTATTACCTGAGTGCTTGCAAAAATTTACAGGGTTGATTTTCGATATAAGGAAGAAACATTTTTATACCCCTACACTCACTGAGGCAGGGTAAACTCACTTTGACACAACGTTTGTAACGCCCATAAGGAGGCGTGTCCGGTAAGGAAAAGTATTTATATTCTTGGTCAGCATCACCGCCGGAGTCGATTTAGCCCTGTCCGTCTGTCCGTCCGTCCGTCTTTCCGTCTGTCTACACGATTGCGGTCGCAATTTTGAAGATATCGACTTGAGACCAAATTTTTTTTTGTGAATTCGATTGGAAATTTTTAGAAACGGATTTTGGACATGGTCTGAGGTTCCGAAGCCACATATAAGGGTCTAAATGGGGTCTTGAGACCAACTTTTTTTTTTTGGTGGATTTGATTGGAATTTTTTAGAAATGGATTTTGGACATGGTCCGAACTCCAAAACCACCTATAATTGGCTCAAAATATGTTCGAGGTACTTCTTCCTACTGTGTGGGGGTATTTCAGCTTGGGGATAGCCGAAGATAGTCTACTCTCTAGTTTTTTCAAAATTTCTGAATAATGATTATATTCATGATTGGGCTCTAGGTCTGATAACAAATTTTATTGTTATGAAAGAATAAACCTTTGTGTTTTTTCATTAAATAACAACAATTATCTGACCTAGAGCCCAATCATGAATATAATCATATAACCAAGAGGTCAACAATCAACTAAATTTCAATTTCTGAATAATTTTAACAAAACTACTTGTCCTTCTACTGTATTTGCCATATATATATTTCAGGCATACTCGGAGAAAGTTTTAAGATCAAATGTGCTGTGACTCCACAGAAAAAAAGGTTGGTAAATCTAACCAAAAAGAAAATAAATATAAACAACAAAAAATTGTTAGTTTACCAAAAAAAAATTGTTTAGCTACCCCAAAAATAATTATTTTTGCATTTATTACAAACAAAAAATTGATTATATATTATTTGTTTATAACAATTTGTAATAACTTTTTAGTTACTTAAAAACTTCAATTGAGTTACTTACTTATCCCGGAATTCGAACCTGGACATCTAGATTTTTTGCAGTGCGCTCATAGCTCTTAGCAGGTTGAGCTAGCTCTAACATTATTGAACAAGCGTCTAAACGCACAAAGTATACTCTGTACAGTCTGTTAAATCTGAAAAATGTTAAATCTAAAAATAGAACACATCGTGCTTTCGCGTACTTGGGAAATAACCATTTTTTATTGTAAAATAACAATTTTGTACGTTTAAATTAACCAATGGAAATTGTTTCCGATTTCGTGTTCTCCAAATTTTTTTATGCGATAGTATATTAACAATTTTTTTTATTTGGATTTAACAACCAATAATTTTCCTGTGACACAGGCGCATTTCAAAGTATCGATATTGGTATCATTGGGTCTAATCAATACCTTTCGAATAAATACTAGGACGCCTTAACCCGTTATGTACCCCTCCGGTAAATTTTACATTTAATATATTTTTCTAACTTTTTTCCTGGTAGTTAGAAACTTTTTTTTATGCGAAAAGTTGCTCTGTTAAAAAAAACTACTTTGTAAATGTTAAGTAATCAAAATATTTGCTGAATTTTAGCAATTTTTTTATTGGAACAAAATTTTTAAATGGATTGA
Organism: Heteromyza rotundicornis; assembly: GCA_951394025.1. Lineage (NCBI taxonomy): Eukaryota > Metazoa > Arthropoda > Insecta > Diptera > Heleomyzidae > Heteromyza > Heteromyza rotundicornis. Next base: position 53,886,625 of record OX596010.1, on the reverse strand, counting down.
AAAACCAAAATTATTGATAAATATTGAAAAATTATCGATAAAAATCGATAAATTATCGATAAAAAATCGATAATTTTGAAAAAATGATCGATAAAATATCGAAAAATTATCGACAAAAGACAAAAAAAATTTTGAAAACTTATCAATTAAGTATCGAATAATTGTCGACATACCTCCATACAAAATGGCCGGCAAATTTGTACCATTTTCCTTTATATTGAGAAATACTTAACCGATTTGGGCGCCGTTTCTTGTATTTGATTGTAAATGATATCGGTAATGAAACGGGAATAAAACTGTAACAAAATGGAATTATGAAATGAATCGGGAATGAAGTGGAAATGGAAATTATCGACAACCAATAGAAAAATTTCGATAAAATATAGAAATATTATGAATGAAATATCCATAAAAGATCGAAAATCTATCGATAAAATACTGAATACGATTTTCGATTTCGGGTCATATCGTGCGGGGGTATTTCAGTTTCGGCACATCCGCAGATAGTTCTCTCTAATTTTTTACTGTTTCATGTACAATTTGCAATGTGATTTTGTAATATGATTTTCAACAACTTGCGAGGTATTGCCGATTATGTTGCTTTGTTTTTAAGTTTAAAAATCCACTTTATTATTTAAAGAGAAAATAGAAGGAAGCAAAAATTTTTTTTTTACTTTTATTCATTGACGTTTTTACTTAAGTCTTGAAAGTGCTGCTGTATGGCGGCGGTACATATTTTCGTACAATAAAACACCTACTGGCGATTTTCATGACAATGATTTTAATAACAGACTGAGTGCATTATCCACGATCTCAATTCACTGGGATGTTATAATTGATCCTCGAAAGGTTATCAATATAACGGCTGAGGTCAAAACTACAATCAGAAAATGTTCCATACATTATTAAAATGGTTCTTTTTTACTGACTACAAAATTAGAATAAGAATTTTTGAAATTTGCTAAATTAACGGACACCCTAATATACATGTACCACTAATTGGATGGTTGTTTCACTTTCACTAAAATATTCGAATGTACCTACTAGGTACTGAAAACAGAATCAGAAACTTGAACATAAACATTCAGCATCTGGAAATGTATCAGTAATATTTTCTTTTGTTTACATTTGAAATCATTTGAGCTATTTTTGGAATATATGAAATATACAAATTGAGGAGGCAATTATTGAAACGATTAGATACTTACTGAAGACCGAGCGTATTGAAAAAATCGAATTGCACACTAAACAAAATTACCACTATAAAATTCAGAAAATTCAAGAGTAGCTGTGGTTAGCTATTTTGTTAGCATGAAATAAATGCACTGTATTTAATATATGCAGTGATTTGCATAAATATTCGGTTTTCAGGAACTTATCAGTAAAACGTGTTCTTTTAGAGCAGCAGAAGGCAGCACTTTTTTTTTAAATCTCTTACTTATATAAAATTCTTTGTGACTTTGTAGGTATGTATGTATGTATGTTTGTTCCCTTATAACTCAAGAAATACTTGACCGATTTTAATGAAACACATACCAAAATGTAGGTAATTTCATTGATCTTATCATAAAAAATCGAATTGCACACTAAACAAAATTACCACTATAAAATTCAGAAAATTCAAGAGTAACTGTGGTTAGCTATTTTGTTAGCATGAAATAAATGCACTGTATTTAATATATGCAGTGATTTGCATAAATATTCGGTTTTCAGGAACTTATCAGTAAAACGTGTTCTTTTAGAGCAGCAGAAGGCAGCACTTTTTTTTTAAATCTCTTACTTATATAAAATTCTTTGTGACTTTGTAGGTATGTATGTATGTATGTTTGTTCCCTTATAACTCAAGAAATACTTGACCGATTTTAATGAAACACATACCAAAATGTAGGTAATTTCATTGATCTTATCATAAATTTGGGCGTTCGAGGTGGGCTAATATTATTCTTAAAAGCTATAATTTATGCAGTGTTTAACCGATTTCGCTGAAATTTTATATGTGGTGTTGGGTAATGAATTGGTAACATGTTGATTATGAAAATTTGCAGCCCACTGCCACGCCTTAAAATTTTGGAAGCTCTGTAACTCGGGTCCTATTCAAGGGATTTCGCTTAAATTTTGGATTTCATGCTGGATAGTGAATGGGCAGAGGGTTGAATATTGAAATTTAAGATCCGCCCACTGCCACGCCCTAAAATTTTTAATGCTCTGTAACTCGGGTCCTATTCAAGGGTGAAGTTTTGGATTTGGTGCTGGGAGCTGAATGGGCAGAGGAATGACTATTGAAATTTAAGATCCGCCCACTGCCACGCCCTAAAACTTTTAAAGCTCTGTAACTCGGGTCCTATTCAAGAAATTTCGGTAAAATTTTGGATTTGGTGCTGGGTGGTGAATGGGCAGACAGTTGACTTTGAAAATTACAGTTCCGCCCACTGCCACGCCTTAAAATTTTTAAAGCTCTGTATCTCGGGTCCTATTCAAGGGATTTCGCTGAAATTTTGCATGGGCTGAGAGGTGAATAGGCAGAGGGATGACTTGCAAAATCTATTTTATTTCAGTTACTTAAATAATACAGCTGTGGGTATAAGCTAGTATTTAATAAAATTTACATTCAGCAGATTAAGGCCTGCACACGCAGAGGTGTTTTTCGAGCATACAGCTTTCGAAATTAGGTTGTGTCAAAAATAGAGCATAAATTTGCGTGTCATGGCCAGGTGACCGTTGTTCGACCAAAGTGCTACTTTTGCCACTAACTTTCTAAAAATTTACACAATTTTACCCCTTTTTAAAATATTTTGCCCCTTTATCACCCCTTGGGCCGATTCAACCCTGTCCGTCTGTCCGTCTATAATCCTGGGATTTTCGGAATCTAGATTTTCCAATTTATTAACACTGTTAGCTTAAGCAAAGACAGGAAGAAGTATCTGAAAATATTAGCAATTCGATTAACATACACTAAAAGAAAAAACTTGTTTTAAAATTTCTTCCGGCCGGGAGACCGGAGAAAAAGCGATAGCTTCTGCGAGACTTTTGATTTTTATTTATTTTGATTATTAATAACAATAACTCACTTTAAAACTTTCGTGGCACTCTGAAAACTGGCTTGCACTTGTAACATTGAAAAACTAATGATCCTCATTAACGCAATACGTGCCATGCACGGAAAAATAAAAAACTAATTTGAAAAATTAAATGTTTACTAAATATATTGTGTATATTTAGACTAAATATATTGTGTATATTTAGACTAAATATATTGTGTATATTTGTTTGATTATGTAATTGTCAGCTCTAACCAACAGACCACAACCAGCTAATGGCGATATAGTTCAGGATGCTGTATGGTGAATGTGTATCTACACACAAAAAGTAACAAATATAACTTTGATTTACCATTGCCACCTTTAAGGAAATAATACTGCCAAAAGGCTAGCGTTGCCACCTAACAATGTTTTCACCTGTTACGGCTAAACATTATTTCCGATTATTTTTATTGCAAAGCGTTTTAATCATTGGATTTTTTCAATTTTTATTTTCGTATTATGTATTTTGACGTACTAAAACCGAATCTGAATCTTTCCAAAAATCTGCTTTCCGAGATATCAATTTTTTAAAGTTTTGATTTCCCCTTTTACACTTTCTTGAGTGACTTCTAAGAAAGGTGTTCATTTTGTAGTATTTTTTTCGGGAATTTTAATTTATAAATGATTCACATTTTTATTGGTTTTTATGAAATTTCTCACCTCAAACAAATATTTTTTATTAATGTTGTACTGAGAATATATGCAAATATGAAATGTAATGTAATAGGAAAGTGTAATATGAAAATCGAATACACCACCGTAATAGGTGAAAATAGTATTAGGTGGCAACGGTAGTCTTGTGGCAGTGCTATTTTCTTAAAGGTGGTAACTTTAGGTCGAAGGTTGTTTATATGTGAAACATGATTTTTTGTGTGTGTATATACATGAAAGCGTTTTGCATACAGCTTGCTGAAGTTAATCGATATCAGCTAAAGGTATTGTATAAGTCAAAGTGGCTTTGGTGAGTAAGCGTTTCGTTGGCTTCTTCATCTTACTTACAATCGCTGCGTTGTCGGTTCGATTCCTCACCAGGGCGGCTAACATTTATAAAAAAAAATATATGTGTGAATATATTGTAAGTGACTCTGGTTCCTTCTCACGACCGCAGAAGGGCTAACATTAAAAAAAAAAGAAGGTTAACAACTTTAAAAAATTTTTAAAGTGAAGTTGTACATTTTGAATCAGTTAGCGTTAGAGACAGACAGGCAGACAGATAGACAGACAGAAAGACAGACAGAAAGACAGACATAAAGACAGACAGAAAGACAGACAGAAAGACAGACAGAAAGACAGACAGAAAGACAGACACAAAGACTGACAGACAGACAGACCTGGACAAATATATATATTAATTTTCCAACTCTTTTACTTCGCGACAAAAATAATGGGACGTTTGCGATTTTGTCTTTCGCTATGCAAAGACAATTAGAATATTTGGCGTTGGCTGAGTTGCCAAGTTTTTTTTAGAAAACTGAAATCGATTGAGAAACCCACATTGATTTAATTATATAGATATTGTTGAAATATTGATTCCAAATTATAGAAAAGTATAAATTGCCAAAAATTGTTGGCTGCCCGAAAAATCTGCAATTTACAGATAAATCTGTTAACAAGGCAATTTCTTGACAATAGAAAGGCAGAATAAAAAAACTTTTTTCCCTCTCACAGTTTTTTTCCCAAAAAATTTAATGGACAAGCAAAATATCTTCTGAGTGTCAGTTAAGAAGATAAAAGGCAATACAACATATTTTGTTTTTGCAAATCTTCTACATATCGTCCAGAAGTCCAAAGGAAGTGACTTCTTGACGATAGGCGATGAATGGCTCTTCCAAATGTTTGCAGGGCGTGATGTCCTGCAAACTATGGAACAGCAATGCAGAAACCATCGACAGCCATTGCTAATCCAACAAAAAACATCACGCAGTTCTAATCCACAATTCAAATTCAATGACAAACAATAACAAATCATTATTTTTGAAGTATAAAATATTCGAACTCTGGATATCTTTGACTTTTGGCTTGAATAATATTGGAAAAATCACAATCCGGCTGTTAATATATCCTGACCGGGTAAATTGCTATCCAGAGGTGAATAATAACAAATTTTAGCCCGAATATCTCGGGCCATTGGATAAATTTTATTAATGGGATAAGTTATCCGCTGGATAGAGCTAAAATAGAGGTGAATAATACGGGTCTAAATATAAAATGTTTACTTCAAAATTCTAGTTTAACTATTTTAGTCTATGTTTTTAAGAACGTGGATCCGAATACCCCTGGATTCAAATTTTTTTCCGTTTTGTTTTTCAAATAATTTTTTTTTTCTTGTTTAATATATTTTTTTTAAAAAGATTTATTAACTTTACTTTTAAAATACTTCTTTTCTAAAAATATTTTGTTAAATTTCATCTGAACAAAAAAGACAAAGGCTATTAAGTAAGGGAATGTCGTCAAGGGTGGGACGGGTTTCGTTTTTGGTATATAACTTTGGAACGGATATGAATAATATCAACCTTTTTGATATCGTAATCGAGCCAAAAATTACAGCTCAATAAATGAATACTCTGTTTTTGCCAAAAAAAAAATCTTCTTTCAAAAATATGAAAAATAAAGTAAAACTGCATGGTATTATTAAAATTAGACCTAAATATGCCGTTGACCAGCAATTGGTCAAAAATATAGTCGAAAACACATTTAGGTCCTGGTTAAGAGCTGTTGACCACTAGTTGGTAAAGAATGTAGTGACATTTGCAAAATTAACTAGATAACTACGCTACAAGAGTTCTTTACCCCCTATACAAAACTTCAAACTGTTTTGATGAAATCCTAAAATTTTTCGGCCCCATCTTGAATTTTGAAATTTCGACATCAAATTCGAAATCAACGACCCTAGCTTTCTTCTAGCTCCTGCAATTGTGTTTACAAGAAAAGAGGACGGACAGACGGTCAGCCGGAGAGGGCTAAATCAACTCAGGAGGTGATGGTGATCAAGAATATATACAATTTTCCATACCGGACACGTCTCCTTCTTGGTGTTACAAACATCAGACCAAAGTCGGGTATGTTGACTAGGGCTTTCAATCCCGAAGGTTTTTCGCGATTCCGGGATTTTCGGGACTGAAAATTGCAATCCCGGGATTTTTCGGGATTTAATATTTTCACAAGCAAAATGCATTTTAAAAAAATAAAAAAAACGTTTTTTATAGGTTTTATTGCAAAACTGATAGTTTTAGCTGAAATAAATAAACATAAACAAAAATTTCAATTTATTAAAGGTACAAATTAATGCATTTTTTTATTTTCAGAATTTGAGTTTCCGTTTCTTTAGGAAAGACAATCCAATTCAAAATATGCTTGAATAAGGTTTCTGAAATTACTTTTGCATCAGTTTTCAGTTTTACTTAATTATTTTTACTAAGAAATTCTTTTTTGTGCGTTCGCTAAGACTGAAAATAGCAATTTCCTTCTGAAATAAATATAAATTTATTTTTTCTTAAAAAAAAAATTTCAAGCACAAACAATTTTATATGTAATTTTTTTTAATAAATTAAAAATTTTTAAGTTTTGTGTTTTTTTTCATTTTGGGGTTGTCTAAATGTTATCAGAAACTATTTTTCTGCTTACACGATTTTTTTTATATTTTATGAGCGATGAAAAGTTGTATTTTTCTTGTGTTAAACTTTTTTTATGGACTAATTCATTTAAAATGTAGTCCCGAAAATCCCGGGATTTTCGGGACTAGAAATGGACCGGGATCGAAAGCCCTAATGTTGACTTCATAAGGTGTAGGGTATGAAATCAAATGAAAAGGTATTTAAAACAAATATAAACGTATTTGATAGTGCTGTTTTTATTTAAATCAAATATGCGCGTATTTAAAATTGTATTAAATATGGAAGTATTTGAATTAAATATGAAAATATTATATTTTTATACCCTACACCTCATGAGGTATGGGTATATTCACTTTGGTCTGATGTTTGTAACACCAAGAAGGAGACGTGTCCGGTATGGAAAAATATATATATTCTTGATCAGCGTCTCCTCCTGAGTTGATGTAGCCATATCCGTCTGACCGTCTGTCCGTCTTCTTTTCTAATAACACGATTACAGGACCTAGAAAAAAGAAAAAGGTCCCAAATTTTGTATTTTAAATTTTTTTGTCCTCGAAGGAGTTGGTATTGAAAATGGGCGGAATCGCTTGACGGCCACGCCTACCTCCCATATAAATGAAAATCGTGTTTTGTAAAATATGTAACCCAATTCCGTCGAAATAGTTCTAAACTTGGTATACTGGGGTTTTTGGGGTAGCTGATTTCGAATTTGATATCGAAATTTCCAAATTCATGATGGCGGATCCAAAATGGACCAGTAAGTGTAGGGTATATATAAGTCGGCCTCGACCGACTGAAACTTACTCGCTCATTTTTTGTTTTGTAAAAATTGGCAAAATTCTGGAACATTTTTTATCACAAAACTTTCTTTTACAAAGTATTTTTTTTTGACCAAACAAATTTTTCGCATAAAAAAATTTTTTTTTAAACCTTAGGAAAAAAGTTTGAAAAGTAAGTAAATTTTTAAATATGATTTTCTCGATAGACACATAACGGATTAAAGTGCCCAATCGAAAGGAGATAAATAGACCTTTAAATTGATACCAATATCAATACTATAACATGTGGCTGTGAGCCACCGTAAATAAAATAGCTGTGTATATAAATTTTTTTCCGTGACTGTATATGTAAAAATGTCTCATCCTAACGTTGTGGTAGTCTAATTCAAAATTTTATACCCTATTTTGTTCATTTCTAATCATTAGGAAGCTTTAAATCTAAAGAAGGTTGGTACATAAAAAAATCTTTCGGGATCTAAATTTCCAAAAAATGTATACGTTTTGGTATATCAATGGTCGATTTTTCGGCCATCTTGGAAAATCTAAAAGAAAAATTGTTTGACACCGAATTTGCAATAATAATGCTTTCAGATGCTTCCTCTATAAATTTCATCAAAATATTTCAAGCCGTTTAGGAGAGGCCAAAAATGGGTTAAAGATATTTAAATTAAGTTGCCACAAAATGCAACATTGTTGTGTGCGAATTTCAATATTTTCCACTTGTCACAATTTGTCCCTGAGCTAGTGGAAATTTTAACATTTGATATTCACCTCAATAGTGGCAGAATTTGTCGATATACTCTCAAAAATTCACTTTTTCACAGAAACTTGTTAGGGCGATTCATTTAATGTGGGAAACCCCTCGGAAGCGATTCAGTTGTGCAGATGAGCAGTCAAAACATGTGAAATTTGACAGTTCATTTAAGCAACTGAGCGTTTTCGAGGGGTTTCCCACTTTAAATGAATACCCTTATTGTCAATTTTTACGCACAATTCATCCTATAACTCCTATCAGGGTCATTTGCGGTCCAATTTGGAAAGTAGATAAATAACAGCAAAAAAAAATACAAGTTAGTTTTTTTCGAAATTAAAATTTTTCACAAAGTTATTGAAAAACTAGAGAGTGGACTATCTTCGGCTATGGCGAAGCTGAAATACCCCCCACACAGTAGAAATTTAGAAATACCTCAACATAAAAAAATTTGTTCTCAAGACCCCATTTTGACCCATTTATATGTGGTTTTGGAAGCTCGGACCATGTCGAAAATCCATTTCTAAACATTTCCTATCGAAAACAAGAATAAAAAAAGAGTGAAAATTGCTATTTTTTTTTGTCTTATATGGGAGCCCACCCTAGTGTTTGTCCGATTTGGCTGATTCTCCAACTTGCTCTTACTTTTGAAGTAAAAAGCATGTTCCCAACGTTTCAAGTCGATATCTACAAAACTGCGACCGCTATCGTGCGGACAGACAAATGGGCAGACGGACATGGCTAAATCGGCTAAAGGGGAGATGCTGATCAAGAATATATATACTTTTCCATACCGGACACGGCTCCTTATGGGCGTTACAAACGTTGTGTCAAAGTTAGTATACCCTGCCACAGTGTGTGTGGGGGTATAATTACATTGAAAATAAAGCACTTATTTGGCACAATGTTAACAATTCTTTTTTTGACGAAAGAAGTTTATTCTTCTTCGCATGTTTTGTGTATACTGAACAATGGTTATGTCTTTCTCTCACAGGTTGTAAGAGCCATATAGTAAAATTTTTGGTTTTGTGCTAAAAAATAGTGGTGGAATATCGTTTGACCCCTCGAAATATCGAAGATATTTTATCGATACTGATAATATCGGCATTTTGAAAAATGTTCGTACGAAATATGACATTTTCACATATGAGGAGTATCAGATCAAAACTTGACATATCCACTTTTCAAAATTCGTGGGAAATTGAGAAAGTTTTTTTACGCTCATTTACCGCATACCTGTAACTTCCTAACATTATGCAGTTATTAGTTGGCCATGTTTTACATTAATTAACACATACTTTCCAATATAATTACTACGCATGTCCATGGTAGAAAAATTCTCAATTTGGATATGTCAAGTTTTGATCTGAACAAATGGATATGTCACCTTTTGATTTGTACCTTTTCGCGACTGTGGCTTTATACTTTTTTTTGGATGAGTAATGTTAGGAAGTCTAAATTTTTCTAAGTTATGTAGACTCATTACCCAAAAGTTTCAGACACTCACATAAATCTTTCGAGCTTACGGCCCCTTTTCTTCCTACGTTTTCCCCCTGTTCAAAGTTTCTACCGTATTATTGATTTCTAGCATTATTTTTTTTATTATTTTTAATAACAATTAACAAACGCACAATTAGACAATACTTCTCCATTAAAGCATTGTAACAACTACAGTTATCATAATTAAAGAGCCAAAGTCCACTAATTTTACATTCGTGAGAGATAAATGGAAGCCATCTACATCTCACATGTCACGTAAAGTTACCATACGGACTATGGATATGTCACGTTTTGATACGGAACTATGGATATGTCAAGTTTAGATACTCTGATACTCCACATATCGAATATTCGTTTTCGATATATCGCTAAAAGATATCGATTTTGATAGTATCAACCGATATATCGCCCATCCTACCTTAACTTTGAATGGCTATATCTCGTGACTGGAGAAAGATGGAGCAACTATTGTAAGAATATTTTTTGTTTTAATTTTTTGACAAATCCTTGAAAAAATTTGGCATAAGGGCCATTCCGCGTCAAGCGGATACTTCAACTCTCAGAAAATTCTGAAACTCTCCACATGGAAAGGCCTGGGTATGCTGTGTTTATGTACCAAAGGGTTCCGTTGAAAATTCAATATTTACCGTTATGTTTGATACTAAGTAAAGTGAAAAATGAAAAAAATCGAAAATTGAAAAATGAAAATCGAAAAGTTTAAAAAAAAATATTAATTCTTAAAAAAAAAAAACTTATTGTACATTTTTTTTAACAATAATTTAAAAAAAAATTTTAAAACTTTGAGCGCCACGATTCTAAATTAAAAAAAAAATGTTTTTGCAAACCTTACAATATCACTCAGCTTGTGTCAAATTTTAAAGAGAGTGTTTTTTCTTGTTTTCGAGATATTGAATTTTACCTCGCTTGCGCTATGCACAGAGCAGCCATTTGCTTGAGCGAAAATAATCCGATCGGAACGCTTGTGGTGTCAAAAGTTGCGTATTGACCTCATTAGGAAATTTTTATATTTTGACCAAAGCAACTTTTTGCATAAAAAAAAGTTTTGTAATCCCCAGGAATAAAGTTAGAAAAGTATTTTTTTTTTAGGCTAAATATTTATTTGAAAGGTATTGATTAGACCATTCCAATGATACCAATATCGATACTGTAAAATGTGCCTGTGAGTCACATGCTGTGTTGCCAGTTACGGGGGATTCCCCCGTTTTCCGGAGATATTCAACCCCAAAGGGAAAATAAGGAAAAATTATTTTAAAAACGGGGAAAATTTTTAATGAAAAAACGTCTTTGTCAAATACGATTGTCTACCGATTTCATTAGTCATTTAAAAAGAAAACAAACCTTTTAACACTACTTATGAATCCGAAAATACCCAAAAACAAACCACAAACAAACAATCTTTTTCCAACATTAACTTACGATTTTGGAGAAAGTTTTGATAACGTTGAGTTAGTTTTAATGCGTTCTCTTCGTATCAATCGCCAAATAACATTTTTCCTAATTTTGTCGCATAGTATAATGATCGAAAAAAGCTATAGCTCCGAAAAATTAATTCCACTGTCATTTTCGATCATTTTTAAAATCAAAGTCAATATAAAAAATTGTTTAAATAAAAAGTAAATCCGAAAGAAAAAATGGTAAATGTAACATTGACGAATTTCTTTGTCGTGTTGATTCAATGTAGCAAACTTTGGTTTTTGTAGAATTCAGATTTCTTGTCAAAAGTTATAAACAAAATGTTTCTAAGACATTTTTTCATAAAGTTTTTTTTCGGTCATAAAATGGTCATACATTTGACCGTCACGTGACCATCATATGACCGGTCACATGACCGCTGCACATCACTACTCATACGCAGTGTATGTCAATATATTTTTATTAAAAAAAAAGGGTTCCTTCAATTTAATTTCAATTATCTTACAAGACACTCTTTTATGTTATTTGGCCTTAAATTAAAGGAACAACATTTTCTATTGCTAAAAAAAAACCACCAATATATATAGGAATTTTTTCTTTGGGCTGAACAAAATTGGAATTTTGTGTAATTCCCCTGATATTTCGGCTCTTGTTCCGTATTTAAAAATCTGGCATAAGTCCGCTTTTATGCGATTTTTCACTACTTTTTTTGGGTGTTTTGTACAGGAAATACCAGAAATATCTAGGATTCAATTAACGGTATATTTTCGTTATAAATTACCAAACTGAGTATTCAAATAAAAAAAGGAGCTCAATTCAACATTAAAACAAAAAAATTAGGGTTTTTAGAGATTAACCTCTGGGGTGGTTAATCTCTAAAAATACTGTATATATACTGTTTAATTTTGTGCTAAAAATGACAAAATTTTATCATTTTCATACAATATTTCCGAAAACTAAAAAGTGGGTCCTTTTTCTAACAAGGATTTCTCTAAGTGTACTTAACGGATTAAGGTGTCAAAGGTACTCATTCGAAAGGTATTGAATAAACCTTTCCATTGATACTAATATTGATAATAAAAATTGTGTCAGTGAGCCACTACACATAAAGAAAAGGGTGTACGAATACTTTTGTGTGTCACTGTATATAAAGAATTGGAAAATAAAAAATAATGACGCTGGGTAGATTTCCAATTTTTTCCTCTTTGTAAAATATATGCCTATGCGTATCACAGCAAAAGTGTGTTCAAACAATAAACAAACTGTTTACATTACTTATTATTAGCTAACAAGTTTTCTCAATCGCACCTCTTCTGGTAGTAGTAACTTGTTTCCGATTGTTAACAAGTGATTTTAGGCGCAAACAATGAGCAACAGTGATTTGTGTGGCAGTTGTGTATTTTAATATTTATATAAGAAAGAATTGCATGCAATGTGAGTAACTATAATAATCCGGTGCCCGTGTTTACTTCGAAAACATGAATTCAAATTAGGGTTCCTAACTCCAAAACATTGGTTTGCGGGACAGCGCTGATAAAAATGCGGGAAATTACCCAAAACTGCGGGACAATTTTTTAATACAAAGTACCGAAGTTTTTCCCAATGTCTAATGTTATACAATTTGCATTTATCCAGAAAACCTTATTGTTTTATCATAATTAAAAAATCAAAATTAGTTTTTCATGAACAAAATCATTTATTTTGCCAATTTTGGCATCAAATGGCCGATGGTAACTTCTCTTGAACACTACCACAAATTTTCATTGGGCCAAGTGAATATAATTTTCAATCGACAATGAAATCATATATATTGTTAATTTTGGTCACAATCTGTCCTTTGGCCACCATTCGCACGCCTCTTGCATGTTATCAGAACAAATATGGCAGTATTGCTGAATTTTTTCTGTATTTGGTTTTTTTTGTAATTCAATACAAAAAAAGGAATTTTTATCATTTTTCTCTCAATTACATTTTGTTTATTATTGTATATTATTTATACATATAATTGAAATTTTTTGTAATTTAAGTTTAATCCATGTCTGTCGTCAATACCAACCGGCAAATCAACACCCAAATTGTAATATCGAAAGTTTGTCAAGATTTATACGATAGAGTATTTTCAAGTCCCGCAATATATAAAAAAACTTCAACCTACTTTGACTCAGTTGATAGCGAAAACAGAGGTGTCAGCCGATGCGGCTAAGCCGGTCGGCTAGCCGCCGCAGACGATTTTAATAAACGTTAGCCGCCGCCGATGACCCCGGCTAAAAAACGGCTTGCGGCTAAGCCGAAAATCTCGATTTTTGTATTCGAATCTAAAATTTTTGTATGATTTCTAACAAAAAAAATCAAAATAAAAGGGCACAGGTCGACATGTTTTTCAAAAAAGTAGAACAAATTTATTTTTTGTAAATAATTGTGACATTTTTATTTAAATAAATGAAATGGAAAGCAATTTTAGCAGTAAAAAAGTTGTATTTTGAAAATTTTTAGCATATTCATTAAAAGAAAAATCGGCTTAGCCAAAAAACCGGCTTAGCCGATCATCTAGCCGCCGCCGACTGAAATTGGATCAGCCGCCGCCGCCGACAATTATCCATCGGCTGACACCTCTGAGCGAAAACATGTAAAAATTTGCCAAATGATAGTTTTCTGAGAAATCTATTCGTATTGTAAAATATTAGGGCATAAGGGCAACGGAATTAAGGGCAATTAACGTAAATACCATTTCAAACAATCATAAAGACAATACTATCAATATATAATATGGGCCATTTTACATTTCTGAATTTAGCCACTTCACATTTTTCATTTTAAGATTTTAAATTATCATACAAATTTAATGTATTGTTTTGAAATTGTGTCTGAGTTTCTTCCGAAGGATTTTTCCATGAATTTAGGCAATGTAATCCCAGAAAATCCCTCTGATATTCTCTGCTTTATATTATTCCTCAAACCATTTATAATATTGTATACCTAACCAATTTTTCGTTTCTAATGTTAGTACTATATAGAGAACTAGCAGGGCCTGGTCCGCTTTGCTGGCCCTAAAAAAGTTCTTTTTGCCTTTAAGGTCATAATAAATTAATAAAAACAATTGTCAAATATTTTTATTGGGAGCCTAAGTGTAGCATTTTTAAATATATAATTGTATGAAAGTGCCACGCCCCGCTGTCCAATTCCGACCATATGTAACATTGAACTTAAAATTTTTTTTTTTTTTTAACTACATAAAATTTATTTATTGAATCTTCTAAAATAAAAAAATTAGAACTAACAATAACTTTGAACAAAATAATTAGACATTATATAACAGATTTAACATAGTACTAGTTGACCTTATCCACTGATTTGGACAACTTAATGTATGTATCAAGGCGATGTAGGCGTTGACTGGATGTCGGCATCTACAGGATGTCGGCATAGACGAACGGCTGCATCGACGAGGGTGTCCCTGAACTATCTATTCAAAGGCAATAGAATAATTTCGTTTTAGACGTAAGGGTCGGGTGGGTTTTATTAAGGTTCGAGCTAGAATATTAGGGTGCAATTTTAGCTTATCTGCATACTTTGTATTACGTTTCGGTATCTCATCAGATATTTTCGATATTTGTAAATCTCTGTGGATGTGTTCATTTTTTATAAACCATGCTCCAAGTATTTGTCAGAATTTTTGACTGCATCCTTTGCAGTTTCTCAACATTTGATGGAGATGCTGTTCCCCAGAGCTCGATCCCATATGACCCATATGGGTTTAATTATACTTTTGTATAACAGGATTTTATATGTGGTGTTGAGTTTTGATTGCTTCGAGAGGAGCCATTTTAATTCGAGTTTTTTTAATTTTATTTGTGTAATTTTAGCTGCGATGTGCTTTTTCCATGTGAGTCTGCGATCGAGATGCATACCAAGATATTTGGTTTCAGTACATTGTGGTATTTCACTATTATTTATTGTAAGCATGGAGCAAGTGTCTTTCCTTAGGGTGAAGGTTATATGTGCACTCTTAGACTCGTTGACTCTAATTCTCCACTTTGATAGCCAATTCTGTAAAGTGTTCAAATGTTGTTGCACGTGTTGTGATGCCATTTTAGCGTCTGAGTGCGAGCACAATATTGCGGTGTCGTCGGCAAATGTTGCGATGAGGGTCTGATCATAAATGGGCATATCATCTGTATAGAGTATATACAGGAGGGGTCCGAGGACGCTGCCTTGGGGTACACCGGCAAGAATATCAAATCTACTAGAAACGAAACTTTTATGTTTAACTACAAATTTTCTGTGGGTCAAGTAGTTGTCAAGCAAAACGTGCATGCTTGCGGGTAATAGTTTCTGTAGTTTGGATATCAATCCTCTATGCCATACCTTATCAAAGGCTTGGGTGATGTCGAGGAATACTGCTGAGCAGTATTGCTTTTTCTCGAACGTTTTTTTGATCAATTCAACAATGCGATGAACCTGTTCAATTGTGCCATGCTTTTCTCTAAATCCGAATTGGTGATTGGGTATTTCACCTTTAGCGAGTATTGTGGGTAACATCATTTTTATCAGAATTTTCTCAAAAAGTTTTGATAGGGTAGAGAGTAAGCTTATTGGGCGATGGCAGCTCTTTCACCATTTTAGCCGTTATTAAGTCATGTCCTGGAGCTTTTTTTGGGTTCAACTTGGCAATATCGTCCATAAGTGCTTTTCTTCTGATGAGTAGTGGGTTATAGTTTGGCCTGGTTGCGAGCTGTGGTAACGGGTAATTTGCATTTGGGGGGTTGGGAGTAAATACATTTTGTAGGTGACTTGCAAAAGCAGTACCTTTTTCGGCATCACTTCTCGCCCAGTCTCCGTTGGGTAAACGAATTGGCGATTCTGCATTAATGGGTCGTTTTAAATTTTTTGTGGCACGCCAAAGTGAGTAATTTGTTGAGCTCGTCGGCGTAAGCTTTTCCATGAATTGATGCAGATCATTCTCGTTTTTCGCCCTCAGTTCATTTTGTAAATTTCGTGTAATGAGGGTCAGCTTTTTTTTCAAATAGGGTGATCTGAACTTTTGCCAATCACGCCTTATTGATCTCTTTTCTGTTAAGAGCGCTGCTATATTTTGTGGCACAAATTCCTTTTTTTGGGTAGTGTTATTGATTTTTGGGGTCGCTGCCAGTGCGGCGTTTGTAAGCAGAAGGGTAAAGTTACGCAATGCCACATTCAGTTGCTCCTCAGTTTTCAGTGACACATGTAGGGTAATGTGTGAACTTATATATTTTCTGAATTTAAGCCAATTCGTATGGATACTGGTGAGTTTGCCGGGTGGGTTGACTTCTGAATTTGGCTCATATTTTACTGTGATAATAGTGGGTGTGTGATCAGACGAGAGTTCCACTGAAGACTCAATGGTTAGTTGAGTTCGTTTAAGGGTCTTGATTACTGCAAAATCAATAACATCTGGAATTTTGCGTCTGTCCGATGGCCAGTATGTTGGCGTGCCTGACGAAACCACATCAAGGCCGAGTTTGCTGGTAGTATGCCATAGTAGTCTTCCTTTGGGTGAAATCAGACGAGAGCCCCAATAAGTGTGTTTGGCATTAAAATCTCCAGCTACGAGAAACTTTGGGCCAAGGGTTGCAAAAAATGTCTGAAATTGCTGTTCAGTTCTTTTGGAGCTGGGTGGACAGTATATTGCAGATATTGTCAATCCTTTTATGTACTCATCAAGACAAATACTGGTGGCTTGCAAGTACTCGGTGCAAAATTCCTGTAAAACATAGTGTTTGATTCTGTCCTTAATTAGAATCGCTGATCCACCTCGTGCTTTACCACCTGGGTGTTTAGTGTCATACAACTTGTATCCGGGTATATTAAAAAAGTGTTTTTGTGTCAAATGAGTCAAATCAGCATTACATATATACAGAATGAATTGAGGAATTTAATGAGTTCCAATTTATGTTGGGATAAGCCGTTCGCGTTCCAGAAGGATATTTTTATCGCATTCATGGCTTATTTTTTAAAAGGGTCTGGATTAGCAGGTTTTGATTGTGTATCATTTCCTGCATCATAGTTTGCATGCCGTTCATAAACTGCGACATGTTTTGCATAAACATCTGTAGTGTTTGTTCAAGGCCAATGTTCTGTTGGGCCGGTTGAATAACTGGAGGGTCTTGGGTATATCCTTTGAGTACATTTGCGTATGAAAATTGTTGTTGTTGTGATGCGGCGTTAGCACCATTTCCTTGGGGTGGTGGGTATGATTTCATCTGCGCAAAATTGGCTGGAGTAGGGTTTGACCTCTTTGTAGCTGTTGCGCTTAAGGGCTTCGGTTCGGTAATAACCTTATTTTTAAGGGTTTTGTAGACTGAACACCCTCTGTAGTTGGCAGTGTGATTTCCATCGCAGTTACTACAATGTCTAACATTTACGTCTTCTCTCGATTTTGGGCACAATTGGGTCTGGTGAAGGTCACCACAAATAACACAAACACTGGGAAGTGTACAATATTTTTTCGAATGACCAAATTCTTGGCAGTTTTGGCATTGTATTGGGCCACGACGTTTATGCGGCTCCTCAACACTGACTCTACGGTGTAGTAAATATCGCAAATTGTATATAGGGTGGGTTTCACTTTTTTGCAGAGTCCTAGGGTCAAATTCCAGTTCAATGCGGAAAAGTGGTTGGGGTAATTTTTCCTTGTTTAGAATGTTAGACACAGATCTAACTTGGAATTTTAATGCAATTAATGCCTCTTTTACATCGCCACATTCGACAAACGAGTCTACACCTCTTAGAACAACCGATAGACCTTTGCTACTTTTGAGCTGGTATGTGTAATAGCTCTTTTTACACTTATCGAAATGATCCACAATTTTGCGAAAATCTGCCTCATTATAAATTTGTATTTTTGTTTCATGGATGGCGCCCTTGAGAATAGCCATTACATGAAATCTATTGGCACCTACAATTTGTGTTATCAGAGTCACAAGGGAATTCGAGTTTTTTTCTCTGAGATAAATTGGTGGCGGCTTTGACGTCTTGGGTTTAGGGTCTGAATTATCCTCTTCATATAATAGGGAGTATCTATTTTGCCCAAGATTTATGGGCTGTATACTCGGCTTTGTCTTTAAAACCTTAGGCGTATTCGTATTTTTGGGAGGGGTCGTTTTGCGCTTTTGCAATGTAGGGTCTGGCTTTTGCAGGTAGCGGTGCATGCCAGTCTGCACTGCCGCACGTGGATTGTTTTTCTCTGTAGTGTTTGCGCCAATTGCATTACTCGTATTTGCCGACTGAGGCTTATACAAAGGGTTTTTGTTCTCAAAGAACTTATTTGCAGGGTCTTTATTTTCAGTGAATATCTTAACAGGGTCTGGCCTAAGAGTATTAGTAGTAATTGTACTTGCCAAATTTGTTTGTGATGCTATAAACGCCGTCATATTAGCTGCCTGCTGGGTGTAGGGTGTTGGAGTTTGACACTGCTCCATGAGAGAGAGCCCGATGGCGATGCGGGAGAGTTAGCAAAGAGTACCTCTGCAGATCGATTCTTTGCTATAGTTGTTTCTGCACTATTCATGGCGGGGAGGGTAACAATGACAGGTTGCGATGCATTCGCACTGCTCGCACCTGTTGGTTGCATGGCAAAAGCTTTTATTTGTGAATTTGCCGTGTTTTCACTAGCACTAGCTGATGCTGATTCAAGCTCTTGTTTTGAGCGGGATGTTGAATTCTCTGTAAGAGAATTCCTTGTTTTTTGGTGAGAATGATTCACTGACATAATTTTTCACACAAATCTTTTTTATTTGTTTGCTTTATATGGCTTTGATACGCCACTTGCACTCGTTTTCTTGAAATTGTTTTAGCGTCTATTTCGCGTAATTTTTGGAGGGTTTTGTTATTGTTTCACAATGTTATTTATTATTTCTGCGGGACCGATTAAAACGCGTCCGTTCGATAAAGATTGAATACTTAAAATTGAAAGCATAAAACCATGTCCCGTTTAAAAATGTTCATTGGGAGCCCAGGTGTAACATTTTTTTAAATATTAAATTGTATGCGAAGTGCCACGCCCCGCTGTCCAATTCCAATATGTTGCATTAAAGGCATATAACCATTTCCCGTTGAAGAATTTTTAATGGGAGCCCAAGAATGGCACTTTATGTATTGAATTGTATGGGCGGTGCCACGCCCCTTTGTCCAATTACGCCGATATGTTGCATTTAGCTTAGAGTTGAAACCATGAAAGAATTTGCCAAATTTTGTTGGAAAACATTATATGAGAGGCCAGTTACATCAATTTGAAATATTGGTTTGCATGGGCGGTGCCACGCCCCTTTGCCCAATTACGCCGATATTGCATTTAGCTTAGAGTTGAAACCATGAAGCCATTTGCCAAATTTCGTTGGAAAACATTGTGTGGGAGCACTATTACAGCATTTTCAAATATTGACTTGTATGGGCGGTGCCACGCCCCATTGTCTAATCCCGGCCATTTTTAGCCCAGATTATGGATGGGGTCTTATGGTATGTTCATGCCGAATTTCATTTTCTTGTGATTAAAAATGTCTGAAATTTAGCAGGCGGTAAAAGTGGGCGTGTCATAACCTATCCTATGTCACGACTCACGACCCTTAGAACACATATATAAATTTTGGTGAGAATCGGTGCTGTAGTTTTCGCGTCTACTTGTAACAAACATACACGTCTGTTTTATATATAAGTTAATACGATCACCCACCAACAAAGTAGTTGCTAAAGTAAACAGGCATAGCAGGTATCGATACTGCGCACCATCAGCAGTCATTACGTATACCACATATAAATACCACTCATAAGCATCAACAACCAAGGCACCATCTGCAAGTATTGCGGAGACCACACCAGCAATCAATACTTCGCGTTGACAATAATGTTGACGTCACTGGCGCGATGCACGACACATGTGCGACGTGGGGGTTCTGCAGTTTGACACCATGTTCGATGCGGGAGAGCAGCAGTTTTAGGGCACAGGGCTAGGTTTAATTTTAAGTTATTTTGTCCTTAGTTGTCAGTTGATTTTAGGATATTAAACAGCTCGGTCCTCGAGCAAGGAACGGACCTTTGTTTTTTATTTTGTGCAACATGGCACTTCTTAATTTATATATATTATCATACCCCCACACACACTGTGGCAGGGTATACTCACTTTGTCACAACGTTTGTAACGCCCATAAGGAGGAGTGTCCGGTATGGAAAAGTATATATATTCTTGATCAGCATCACCTCCTGAGTCGATTTAGCGATGTCCGTCTGTCCGTCTGTCCGTCTGTCCGTCTGACCGTCTGTCCGTCTGTCCGTCCGCACGATAGAGGTCGCAGTTTTGGAGATATCGACTTGAAACTTTGGGTACATGTTTTTCTCGTGAATACTGAGATCAAGTTCGAGAATCAGCCAAATCGGACAAAAACTGGGCGTGGCTCCCATACACCGAAAAAAAAGGTAAAAATTGTTCAAGTCTTTTTTATTGTTGTATTTGATTGGAAATGTTTAGAAACGTATTTTTGACATGTTCCTAGGTTCCGAAGCCACATATATAAGGGTCTGAATGGGGTCTTGAGACCAAAATTTTTTTTTTGGTGGATTTGATTTGAAATTTTTAGATATGGATTTTGGACATGTTTCGGGCTCCAAAACCACCTATAATTGGGTCAAAATTGGGTCTTGAAACCACATTTTTTTATATTCGAGGTACTTCTTCCTACAGTGTGGGGGTATTTCAGCTTCGGTATAGCCGAAGATAGTCCACTCTCTAGTTTTTTTCACGTTTTAAAAAATGACAAATAACATACATTTCAAAATGTGTTTTATTACAAAATGGAAGGATGTTATCTCCGAATTCTTCCCAAATTTAAGCATTCACGGTGTAGTCGGAGAGTCGTAAGTTTTGAAGGCGTTATATACATTTTTTTAAATAACTTAAATGGAAGAAGGCGGGTTGATTGTTATAATAGGCATTTGACATTTGAGTTTCGATAATTTCTACCTTTTCAAAACGGGAAATAATTTTTGGTTTGTGCCTTCGATATATGAAGTGAAAAACTTAAAAGCAGATTTACTCGAAGTAATTTTTATGTTCAATGGCATTAATATATATATTTGTCCAGGTCTGTCTGTCTGTCCCTAACGCTAACTGATTCAAAATTTACAACTTCACTTTAAAAATTTTTATACCCCCACACTCACTGTGGCAGGGTATACCCACTTTGTCACAACGTTTGTAACGTCCGGTATGGAGTGGTAATGGGGTCTTGAGACCATTTTTTTTTTTTTTTGTGGATTTAATTGGAAATTTTTAGAAATGGATTTTGGACATGGTCCGGGCTCCAAAACCGCCTATAATTGGCTCAAAATAGGGTATTGAGACCACATTTTTTTATATTCAAGGTACTTCTTCCTACAGTGTGGGGGTATTTCAGCTTCGGTATAGCCGAAGATAGTCCACTCTCTAGTTTTTTATAAATGTTAGCCGCCCTGTTGAGGAATCGAACCCACAACGCAGCGATTGTAAGTAAGATGAAGAAGCCAACGAAACGCTTACTCACCAAAGCCACTTTGACTTATACAATACCTTTAGCTGATATCGATTAACTTCAGCAAGCTGTATGCAAAACGCTTTCATGTATATACACACACAAAAAATCATGTTTCACATATAAACAAAAATACCTTCGACCTAAAGTTACCACCTTTAATAAAATAGCACTGCCACAAGACTACCGTTGCCACCTAACACTATTTTCACCTATTACGGTGGTGTATTAGATTTTCATATTACACTTTCCTATTACATTACATTTCATATTTGCATATATTCTCAGTACAACATTAATAAAAACTAGAGAGTGGACTATCTTCGGCTATACCGAATATGAAATACCCCCACACAGTAGGAAGAAGTACCTCAAACATTAAAAAAAAGTGGTCTCAAGACCCTATTTTGAGCCAATTATAGGTGGTTTTGGAGCCCGGACCATGTCCAAAATCCGTTTCTAAACATTTCCAAATCAAATCCACCGAAAAAAAAAATTGGTCTCAAGACCCCATTTTGGCCCTTATATATGTGGTTTCGGAACCTCGGACCATGTCAAAAATACGTTTCTAAACATTTCCAATCGAATACAACCATAAAAAGGACTTGAAAAATGTTAACCTTTTTTTTCAGTGTATGGGAGCCACGCCCAGTTTTTATCCGATTTGGCTGATTCACGAACTTGATCTCAGTATTCACGAGAAAAACATGTACCCAAAGTTTCAAGTCGATATCTCCAAAACTGCGACCGCTATCGTGCGGACGGACAGACAGACGGACATCGCTAAATTGACTCCGGCGGTGATGCTGATCAAGAATATATATACTTTTCCATACCGGACATGCCTCCTTATGGGCGTTACAAACGTTGTGACGAAGTTAGTATACCCTGCCACAGTGAGTGTGGCAGGGTATAAATATTTGTTTGAGGTGAGAAATTTCATAAAAACCAATAAAAATGTGAATCATTTATAAATTAAAATTCCCGAAAACTAGAGAGTGGACTATCTTCGGCTATACCGAAGTTGAAATACCCCCACACAGTAGGAAGAAGTACCTCGAACATATAAAAATGTGGTCTCAAGGCCCTATTTTGAGCCAATTATAGGTGGTTTTGGAGCCCGGACCATGTCCAAAATCCATTTCTAAAAATTTCCAATTAAATCCACAAAAAAAAAAATTGGTCTCAAGACCCCATTTAGACCCTTATATATCTGACAGCGGAACCTCGGACCATGTCAAAAATACGTTTCTAAACATTTCCAATCGAATACAACAATACAAAATTTTTACCTTTTTTTTCGGTGTATGGGAGCCACGCCCAGTTTTTGTCCGATTTGGCTGATTCTCGAACTTGATCTCAGTATTCACGAGAAAAACATGTACCCAAAGTTTCAAGTCGATATCTCCAAAACTGCGACCGCTATCGTGCGGACGGACAGACGGACAGACGGACAGACAGACGGACATCGCGAAATCGACTCAGGAGGTGATACTGATCAAGAATATATATACTTTTCCATACCGGACACGCCTCCTTATGGACGTTACAAACGTTGTGACAAAGTTAGTATACCCTGCCACAGTGAGTGTGGGGGTATAATAATCGGAAGTAAAGTTTAGCCGTAACAGGTGAAAACATTGTTAGGTGGCAACACTAGCCTTTTGGCAGTATTATTTCCTTAAAGGTGGCAATGGTAAATCAAAGTTATATTTGTTACTTTTTGTGTGTAGATACACATTCATCATACATATGGGGGTGTGGGTAGTTGAAAAGACCCCGATGTGTTTTTTCGACCAAAATGGACAGCCCTATGTACATAGAGCTACTTGATGAAGTTCTTTTGAGTTTGGGTGATGAAGCGGCTGCAGGCGAGTGAAGATAATGCTGCAATTCATTCATCCAAGGCAACAAAACGGTTCTTGAGTACGCGGAACATACCTGTTTTGGGCTGGCCTGCTTGCAGCCCCGGCCTAAACACCATTGGGAACATGTGGGCAATATTATCCAAGTGGATTTTCAAGAATGGGAGACAATTTGACAATGTAAAATGCCTTAAAAGTGCCATTACTGCTGAATGGAACAAAATTGAAGAAAATTGTATTAAGTCTTTAATTAACTCAATGCCACGGCGTCTACAACATGCTATAATTAAAAAGAGTTCATATACTAACTACTAACAATTAAACAAAAAAATATTTATAATATTTCCGAAATTTTTATAGTTTGGTCTTATCATTTGTTCGTATGAAATGATTTTTATTTATTTATCAAATTTAGTCTTCTTTAAGTTAGTTTAATTAATTGTTAGTACAACTTAATATTTGGCAATAAATATGCCTGTGCCAGATTTTTAACATTTTGATCTTGGTCTTATCATTACTTCGTGCAGTGTATATATATACCCACAGCTTCGCTCGCAATAATTTTGTGATTCCATGTTAACGTAGAAATGTTATATGTATTATTTAAGCAACTGAAATAAAAATAGATTTTGCAAGTCATCCCTCTGCCCATTCACCTCCCAGCACCAAATCCAAAATTTCACCGGAATCCCTTGAATTACAGAGCTTTCAAAATTTTAGGGCGTGGCAGTGGGCGGATCCCAAATTTCAATAGTCATCCCTCTGCCCATTCACGTCCCAGCACCAAATCCAAAATTTCACCGAAATCCCTTGAAAAAGACCCGAGTTACAGAGCTTTAAAAATTTTAGGGCGTGGCAGTGGGCGGATCTAAAATTTTAATAGTCATCCCTCTGCCCATTCACCTCCCAGCACCAAATCCAAAATTTCACCGAAATCCCTTGAATAGGACACGAGTTACAGAGCTTTAAAAATTTTAGGGCGTGGCAGTGGGCGGATCTTAAATTTCAATAGTCATCCCTCTGCCCATTCACCTCCCAGCACCAAATCCAAAATTTGCACGAAATCTCTTGAATAGTACCCGAGTTAAAAGCTTTAAAAATTTCAGGACGTGGCAGTGGGCGGACCGCAAATTTTCATAGTCAACCCTCTGCCCATTCACCACCCAGCACGAAATCCAAAATTTAAGCGAAATCCCTTGAATAGGACCCGAGCATTACAAATAATGAGGCGTGGCAGTGGGCGGACCGCAAATTTTCAGAATCAACATGCTACGCATTCTTCCCCCAAAATCACATATAAAATTTCAGCGAAATCGGTTAAACACTGCATAAATTATAGCATTTTAGAATAATATTTGCCACTCCCACCTCGAACGCCCAAATTTAATGAAATGGCCTATGATGAGATCAATGAAATTACCTACATTTTGGTATGTGTTTCATTAAAATCGGTAAAGTATTTCTTGAGTTATAAGGGAACAAACATTCCTTCAAGCTACAATGATGAAATTTGGTAGGTGGGTTCTTATTGACAAAATTAATATACCCTTTGGGAAGGGGGGTGTGGGGGCAAAAGGGAGCGGGATGGAGCCAATTTAAAGTTCTAACTTTCGTATTTTTTAAGCTACAGAGGGAAAAGCGGGGAAAACATTTTTTTTTTTAAAAAAAGAGGAAAATAAAAAAGAGTAAGAAAAAGTTTTTCAAAATATAACCCTTTAACCGACTTAAAAGCAGAAAATAAATTTCCTTTGAATTAATTTCCGCAATTTCGACTTCAAAATCTGCAATGATATTAGGAACAAAGTAGCCAAAAACCCTTAATTTAAAGGAAATTTATTTTCTGCTTTTTAGTCGGTTAAAGGGTTATATTTAAAAAAACTTTTTTTTAAATTCTTTTTTAATGTAACAGTTCAACTTTACACATTAGGCCGCAATTACATCATCAAACAAAATTTCTTTCTATTCTATACAAAATTTAATATTGGCTGTGGTCAGTTGGGTAGAGCTTCCGCTTTGTCTGCGGGAGACAAAGGTTTAAACCCAGCGCCGGTCGTAGGTTTTTGTTTGCAAAATTTAATAAAAATTTACATATTTCACAAATTTCTATAAAAAAAAAATTACATTTAAAAACATAGAAAATATTTTTGCATCTAAAATATATTTAGTAAATATTTAACAAATTAACGGGTAAATTTACTAATGATACAATGAAAACCATATTGTTACTACATGTCTTAAAAATTTGTTTATATTCTAAAACGTTCATTAACTCATTTCAACTTTTAGAACTGCAAGCGAAATGATTACAAACTTTAAATGCTAAATTTTCAAAATCAAAGTTACATTTTTCTAAGGCGAATCTGACCGAATTATTCAAAGTGTGTGCTGGAGCTCACGCAATTATAGATTTTTTATACCCTACACCTCATGAGGTATGGGTATATTCGCTTTGGTCTGATGTTTGTAACACCAAGAAGGAGAAGTGTAAGGTATGGAAAAGTATATATATTCTTGATCAGCGTCACCTCCTGAGTTGATTTAGCCCTATCCGTCTGTCCGTCCTCTTTTCTTGTAAACACGATTGCAGGAGCTAGAAGAAAGCTAGGGATCCCAAATTTTGTATTTATCCTTCTTAGGCCCTAGAAGGAGTTGGTATTGAAAATGGGCGGCATCAGTCCACTGCCACGCCTACCTCCCTGTCTGTCCGTCCTCTTTTCTTGTAAACACGATTGCAGGAGCTAGAAGAAAGCTAGAGATCCCAAATTTTGTATTTATCCTTTTTGGTATTGCAAATGGGCGAAATCGGTCAACTGCCACGCCTACCCCCCATATAAGTGAAAATCGTGTTTTTATCGAAATTTTGAGATCTCATCAAATCCGTATGA
This sequence comes from Heteromyza rotundicornis, assembly GCA_951394025.1. Classification (NCBI taxonomy): domain Eukaryota; kingdom Metazoa; phylum Arthropoda; class Insecta; order Diptera; family Heleomyzidae; genus Heteromyza; species Heteromyza rotundicornis. The sequence goes on along the minus strand of OX596010.1, from coordinate 53,860,179 downwards.
AATTTTGTATAGTGGGGTTTCCCGGTAGCTGATTTCGAATTTGATGTCGGAAAAATTCAAGATGGCCGAACCAATATGGCGGCCGAAATTTTAAGATTTCATCAAAACAGTATGAAATTTTGTATAGGAGGGTTTTTGGGGTCGCTGATTTCGAATTTGATGTCGCATTTTCAAAATTATTGTATATATAAGTCGGCTTGCCCGACTGAAACTTACACACTTGTTTTATTATAGCAACAGTTTATAAACGCAACTTTATATGAGCGCTATCTATTCAATAAATAACATAAGATTCATTGAAATGTTTGAAATGCAGGACATGTCCCGCGTCCTGCGGAGGGTCTCTGCGAGACGCGTAAAAATAGGCCCAAATTCGGGACGTCCCGGAAAATATGGGACGGTTAGGAACCCTAATTCGAATACATATATTTCGGCGTATTGCTTTTGATGCTTTCTCTCTCTATAAAATAATTTCTCTCAAAAGTTTTGTTTCTTTATTTTTATTTTTGCTCAAATAAAGTGTGTAATTTAATAGCTGGACATAAATCAGTGTTAGCTTACGTGTCAAAAAAATGTGTTAATGGGCATTACACGTGGTCCGTAAAGTTATGCTTTAATTTTTCGCCGTTTTTCTACTTTAATAAAATGAAAGTAGTGTGGAAAGCATCTAGATAAAAATGCAATCATTAAAGTTACCAGCAAATTAGTATAAGTGAAATGATAGTCTTCATCTAACAAACAACTTCAGATATTAGCAAAGCTGGGCATTAACTAGTTAATTAGTTAATAGTTAATTAACGAAGTTAAATTTTTGGTTAACTTTTAACGTTTCAGTTAATTTCGTAATCCATTAACTATTTTATTTAGTTAAGTTAAATTTCTTCGATTAACTAGCATTAGTTAACTTTAAAACAAACATTTTTTTTATTATTGAATATAAAAAAAAAGTTAAAATTAAGAATTCATACTATTTTCGAACTGATATTGACACTTAATTTAAAAATTATTTCACAAAACAATTAAATACACAGGCCGATATAATTCGAAGTGTTCTATATTCTTAACACAATGGCGTTCTCAGCCATTACGTGAGGTTTACATCGTCAGGATGTTTACTTCGTATTTTCCATTTCTCAAGTTTCTCAAAATGGCGAAAAACTGAGAACGCCATTGTGTTTAGAATAGCTTGTGCTATTTGTTCTTAACCATTCTTCATTAATTTCATTATTATTATTTAATATTCTAATAAAACTTGTATGCCTTCATATGAATATAAATAAATTGTTTCAGAGACGAAATTTTGCTTTTGATAAAAATTTGTATTAATTATTTTAAAGCAAATTTGCATAGCTGAAACCGATTGGAAAAAGGGTCTGTGAGTGCAGGCATTCAACTGAATATAGTTAAAAAGTATTTTTTTATGTGTTTTTTTGTAAAAAAATATTTTTTTTTTGTTTTCTATGGGAAATTTAACTATTTAATTTAACTTTTAACGAAGTTAACTTTTCAACGAAATTAACTTTTTAATTTAACGAAGTTAAATTTTTGATTAACTATTACCGGGTTAACGAAGTTAAATTTTCGATTAACTATGCCCAGCTTTGTATATTAGGCTATCGGCTTCAGACGGAAAAAATAATTAGAAATAAATTTTTACTAGAGTTTACATCAAATTTGCCTAATAAAAATATTGTTAACGTACGAGTAGAGACAATTGGCCATCATAACATTATGACAAAGCATGAGAAATAATTACCAAAATTAGTTTATATTTTTTTTAAGAACTACAAAAAAGCTACTAAATGCTCCAAATGCAGCATTATACAAGCGCTTCCTCCCAAGAACATGCAATGTAAAAATGTGTATTTGTAAAAGTATCGCATTTGTAAAGCGATTTTTATACCCCCACACTCACTGTGGCAGGGTATACTCACTTTGTCACAACGTTTGTAACGCCCATAAGGAGGCGTGTCCGGTATGGAAAAGTATATATATTCTTGATCAGTATCACCTCCTGAGTCGATTTAGCGATGTCCGTCTGTCTGTCCGTCTGTCCGTCTGTCCGTCTGTCCGTCTGTCCGTCTGTCCGTCTGTCCGTCTGTCCGTCTGTCCGTCCGCACGATAGCGGTCGCAGTTTTGGAGATATCGACTTGAAACTTTGGGTACATGTTTTTATCGTGAATACTGAGATCAAGTTCGAGAATCAGCCAAATCGGACAAAAACTGGGCGTGGCTCCCATACACCGAAAAAAAAGGTAAAAATTTTTTATTGTTGTATTCGATTGGAAATGTTTAGAAATGTATTTTTGACATGGTCCGAGGTTCCGAAGCCACATATATAAGGGTCTAAATGGGGTCTTGAGACCAATTTTTTTTTTTTTGTGGATTTAATTGGATATTTTTAGAAATGGATTTTGGACATGGTCCGGGCTCCAAAACCACCTATAATTGGCTCAAAATAGGGTCTTGAGACCACATTTTTATATGTTCGAGGTACTTCTTCCTACTGTGTGGGGGTATTTCAACTTCGGTATAGCCGAAGATAGTCCACTCTCTAGTTTTTTTTAATTTCTTAATAATTTCAACTCAAATACACCTCTTTTTACAGTATTTGTTATGCAATTGCAAAGCCTGTTTGATTCTGAACAAAAAGATTCTTGCAATCGTTGCTCCATCTGTTATTTATCTACCTTCCAAATTTCTATAAAATCGGAGAGATAGAGAGAAAACACTTTGTCGATTTGATATGGAATTACCCATCTTAAATTTGGTAAAATAATCTTAATAAAAAAAGAGTAAAAAACAATTTTTTTAAAATAAAACCCTTTTACCGACTAAAAAGCAGAAAATAAATTTTCTTTAAATTAATTTCAGCAATTTCGATTTAAAATTAAGGGTTTTTGGGTATTTTCCTCCGAATATCATTGCAGATTTTAAAGTCGCCAAAAACCCTTAATAGAATGCATTGTCAACGGAGTTCTATCAGTGTTCCAAATTTCAGCTCTCCAGCTCATGTGGAAGTGTATGAAAAAGCTCGCCGCAGATTTGAGGATATATACATATAGTCCACCCAACGCAAGTTAATATAAGGGTTATAAAAATAGAACTTTTAGAAAAGTTTATATGAACTGTTTTGGGTGACCACCTCATCAAAAATAATCACCTGTAGAGAAAGAATTTTTTTGGAATATTTGTTTTAAATCATTTTACAAAAGAAATTGGTGTTCGGTATCAAAGTTTTTTTGGATGTCAGGTAGTGTTACTTTTCGGTACATTTTTTTTGGTTTGCAAGAGCTAGAAAAAAGCTAGGAATCCCAAATTTTGGATTTATCCTTTTAGGTCCTAGAAGGAGTTGGTATTGCAAATGGGCGGAATCGGTCTACTGCCACGTCCCATATAAGTGAAAATGCCAACCTCCCATATAAGTGAAAATCGTGTTTTTACCGTAATTTTAAGATTTCATCAAAACAGTATGATATTTTGTATAGTGGGGTTTTCGGGGTCGCTGATTTCGAATTTGATGTCGCATTTTCAATATTCAAGATGGCGGAACCGATATGGCGGCCGAAATTTTAAGATTTCATCAAAACAGTATGAAATTTTGTACAGGGGGGTTTTTGGGGTCGCTGATTTCGAATTTGATGTCGCATTTTCAAAATTCAAGATGGCGGATCCAATATGGCTAAGTAGGTGTAGGGTATAAGTCGGCTTGCCCTACTGAAACTTACTCACTTGTTTTTTTTTACGGATTTTTGGAGTTTTTTCAGATTTTAAGATTTTCTCCCAGAAACCAGGGACCGCCAAGAACCGGTTCCGGAACCGAAACCGAAACCGAAACCGGAACCGTTATATTTTATGGAACCGAAACCGATATTTGGAAAATTTGAGAACCGGAACCGAAACCGAAATTTTTTTTAATGGCGGAACCTGAACTGAAACCGTTTTTTTTGTTTTAGTTTCAAATTTTATAAGTCAAAAAATACAATTTAAAAATATAATTTTAAATGTTATTTAAATGTAATTTAATTGAGTGAAAGAAGGAAAAAACGGGGAAAAAATTTAAATAAAAAAGAAAATAAAAAAGAGTAAAAAACATTTTTTTTTAAATATAACCCTTTAACCGACTAAATTGCAGAAAATAAATTCCCTTTAAAATAATTTCCGTAATTTCGATTTAAAATTAAGGGTTTTTGGCGACTTTAAAATGATATTAGGAACGTAGTAGCCAAAAACCCTTAATTTTAAATCGAACTTGCGGAAATGAATTTTAAGGAAACTTATTTTCTGCTTTTTAGTCTGTTTAAGGGGTATATATTAAAAAACTTGTTTTTTATTTTTTTTCTTTTCTTACTTTTGTGATGGTGGCATTTTGAAAGGAGTGTTCATCGGTTTTTTCTAATTAATTCTCAAACAATAGAAAATAAAATGCATCTTGTAATGTTGATGTTTTAATATTATTTAAGTACAGTTGTTGTAATTGTTATAATGTTGTTGTTGTAATGTTGTTGTAATTCTGATGCTTCCTAATATTTTCTTTTAATTTAGCGCACCATCCAAACTCCGTAGGCGTGGGTTCTAATCCCGGTCTCAAATTTGAGAAAAAAAGTTAACAAAAATAAATAAAATAATTGCAAAACAAAAAAAAAATTTTTTTAGCCATTGTTTTTTTGCTGTCATTTAGCTACCTTCCAAATTTCACCAAAATCGAAGAGTTCGAGGGTAATTTTTTCAAAATTCGTTTCGATTTGACGCGGAAATACACTGATCTTCATCCAATCAGATTTTTCGTTCAGGTCGCCTATGAGTTATAGGTGACAGATGCGTTGAGAGCACACGTTTCAAGTGATGTTTGGCTGACTTGACGCCAGCTTCCCAAATTCCACCGAAATGCGGTCCTGATGGAGGTGAGAAATGCCACTGTATATTTTGCTCGGTCAATTCCTTCTTGATGTTTTGTTGAGCCGACAAAGTATTGACACATTGGTATAGTTCACGGAGTTGTTGGTTGGCACCGACAAAATTAGTACCGTTGTCGGAATACATGTGTATTGGTTTGCCACGCCTTGCGACGAATCGATGAAATGCAGCGATGAAAGCTGATGTTGACAATTCAGTCACTAGCTCGATATGTATGGCTTTTGTCACCAAGCATACGAATAGCGAAATCCAACATTTGTAAAGTCTGGAGCCACGACCCTTCCATGATCGCACTTGTATTGGTCCAGCGAAGTCAACTGACGGTTACCTGCGTGCAGATATCGTGATAGTGATAGTATTGTACGATGAGTACCGTCAAGTGATGATCCTTGTGAAGTATGACAGGATGTTTTTGATCATAGCTGATATTTGCGTTTACAATTCTACCACCGACTCTGAATATGTCTCTGCTATCGATGAATGGTGATAGTGCGGCAAGCTTATGAGTAGCTGCCAGTTGCTTTCTGCTTTCTAATTGGTTGAAGTCCGAAAATCGATTCTCGATCTAAACATAAGAACTAGTGGCAATATGCAAGTGGTGGTTGTTGATGAGTAGTGTAAGGCTATTTAATCACATCAGGTCCGTGCCACCATAGTTGTTTGTCGATGAGTTCAGTAGGCCAAATTCCTTTGGTGGCCAAGTCTGCTGGATTATGCTGAGAGCGAATGTGTCGCCATTGTTGTGCAGGTATGATGCTGATTATTTGCGATGTTCTATTAGCGATAAAGGATTTCCACCGACGTGGATGATCTGAGTTCCAGGCTAATACTACTGTAGAATCGGTCCAGCCAGTAATTTTAGCATCCTCGAGACCTAAGGTACGTTGAACCTTAACCATCAGCTTAGTCATCAAATGTGCTGCTTACAATTCGAGTCGTGGCATCGTTATCTGTTTCACAGCTCGTTCTTCATCTGGTGAAAGAAGTTTGACTGAGGCTTGAATTTCTTCAGTTTCCCAGAAAAGCTGAAGCTGCTTATCCAAGACCATCTGGATAACATGTGCAGAGATGATTTCATTGCTTGATGGAGCCGCAACTTTGCCGACGACTATCCAACCAAAAATAGTGTTGATTGCACTCGGCGAACCACTTGGATGAACTAATTTATCCTGTAGAATGCATTCGGAAAATACGTCGTCACCCAGTATCACGTCGATTCGACCAGGCTTGTAGTACATGGGATCAGCAAGTTTGACATTTTACAAAAAGTTCATCTTATGATTCTCAACATTTTGCCCTGGGAGATTCACTGTAAGGTTCGACAGACAGTAGGCTTCCGTCGTGATAGTTCTGTTGGCGATGACGTGAAGCTCGACTTTTCCTCCGTAATGAGACTGCTCTGCGACCCAGAGTCGAGTAACGCGCGGCATGACTGAAGAACATTGGACCTATCAAGAATCATCACCATGGCCGTCGCCAATAGCGTCAATGTAGCTTGCTGTATTTGTTGATATCTCAACCGCAGGTTGCTGCTGCGAATGTTGTTGTTGTGACCCTTTTGATGTTGTTGTTGTGACCCTTTTGATGTTGTTGTTGGGGTTGTATGCAGCAAAGTGTTATGTTTTAAGTTACATAACCTGAATGACGAACGCTTGCACTCATTTGCTTGATGATTTGGTTGCAAGCATATGTTGTTTTGTTTCAATATTTAGTATCGCGCATCAATACTCATATCTTTGAACTGATTGCAGTGGTACAGATGGTGGTCTTTTGCACAGATCGGGCAAGACCCAACGACTGCCGTATATGAACGTTATTGATTACGTTTTTGATTTGTAGCAGCTTGAGAGACTATGTGACTCGATGACTTCTGCATATTTTCCAGTTCGAAAACTCGTTTTTCCAAAAAGTCTAACAACTCTTGAAATTTTGCTGTCTTATGGTGTTTTCTCTCTCTGTACTAGAGGATATGTGTATCGTTGTCGAGTTTCTTCTCCAAATGGAAAAGCAAAACTGAATGCCATTGATGGATACTTTCGTTCGTGTTGTTGTATAACCGCCCCCGCAACAGACAAGCATTTCATTGAAGGCTGATCAAATAACAATTCGAAATATGCATTCTTCATTCTGTCTGAATTGTCATATTTCTTCTTTGCCAATTGCCAGGCAAATTCATAGTTGTCGTTCGTGGGCCTAAAATGGTTGAAAGCGTGAGCGCTTCGTCCTTCAATTTGGTTTGTAGATACTCCAGCTTCTCAAAGTTTGAGATGTTAGTTCTTGTGTGTATCATGGCTTCAAAAAGAGCGCGAAACCTTATCCACTTAGTGCATGTACCAAGTCCGGCATCTCAATTCGCGGAAGACGCAACTCGTGCTGTTGGTGTGAACTGGTTGTTGTTGTTGCATTCTCGTGCATATGCGAAGATGAAGCTCGAGCGCTGTTAGAGAATTGTTCGATGAGCATACTCATTGTGCTTTGATGATCGATGAGTGTTTGCACTGCAGCCGTCATGTCGCAGCTTGTTGATTGATTTTCGACAATAGTGTGATTTGAAACCTCAGCTCGTGTTCGACTAATACACATTGCTTTGATAGCAAAATATTTGCTCTCCATCTCGTCACGAAAAACTTACTCTGCGGCCGCGTCATCCACGATTGAATCCATTTCTTGTTGAATACTTTCGTAGGTTTTGTACAATTCATCCGCTTTGTCGCCACGGATCTGCACATCGATAGGATCCGCATTTTCATTTAACATGAAATTGTGAATTCGAGTTAATACACCCTTAACCCATTAATGACGAGAGCGAAATTTTCGGAATTTTTTCAAGATTTTTTCAGGAATACCTAGAAATGACCTAAGAAACGAATTTCTAACTTTTTTTTTTGGACCGCTCTCCGTTTGCCCAGCCCTGGCCGTAAGCATATGGTAACACTCGCCACAACCCTGGCAAAATTACCTAATTTAAGATATTATTGTTACAATTACTTTTTTTTGAAATTTTTGAAAGTTTAGCAATGTTTTAAGATTTATTTTGAAAAAAAAATTTTAATCGACTAATTTCAAAGCGGACAATATATCTTACGGAGAATTTCCTACCACAATTCCCGTGAAATTGGGTAACATTTGTTACAAAACTCGACTTTCACTTGTATGGAAGGTAGGCGTGGCAGTTGATCGATTTCGCCCATTTGCTATACCAACTCCTTCTAGGACCTCCAAGGGATAAATTCAATGTTTGGACCGCCTAGCTTTCATTTAGCTCCTTCAATAGTCCATACCAATCAAAATAACGAATAGACATACGGATATGTCTAAATCAACTTAAGAGGTGCTGCTAATTTTTCATAAGTACACCAAGTACATAACCACACTTTAAAGACAATTTATAGATAAAATATTTTTAACTTTATATGAAAAAAGCTAAAAAAAAAATATATTTCAAACCAATATATAGATAAAATTTACTTCATTTTACAAAAAATTCTCAAATATGTATATAAACACGTACAAAAAATTATTTTAAATCTGAATATTAAAAAAAAATTTTTAATAATTATATTATTTCAAATCAATATACAAATAAAATATATTAAATTTTACATAAAAAAAAAGCTCATACAAACAATTTCAGTAAGCAAATTTAAATTTGCTCGGTTTGTGACGAGCGTGTCCATATGGTAACAGCAAAATTCAAAATGATAAAAAGGTAACACAGAAGTTATAAATAATTTTATTTTAAACGTTTTCTAATACTTTGATATTTTACCCAAATGCCAAAAAAAAACATTCAAAATATATAACTTTTTATGGCAATGAAAAATATTCTTACTGGAAAGGTCGTGACTTTTCGCTGTTTTTGCCCACTTTTTAAAAACACTACTTTTCAATTATCCGCCACGACCGCTACTGACGGGCGATTGCTTAGAGTTATATATCAAAAGAAAGATCAAAGTATGCTTTATTAACATCAAAAACGGATTAGTGATATTCGTTCAAATATTTTTGTAATTGCACATACCGTAGAACGCTATCAGCGTTACTATATGGGCACGCTCGTCATGAATGGGTTAATGGATGCTCTTTGTCGCTTTAATTGTTCCATTCCGCAAAATTTTGAACAATTTGTAATTTCTGGCTATTTGTAAACAAACAGAAGTTGGCTGCGTTGAACAATGCGTATGTTCGTTTTGTGGTTATTGTAAGCAAACAGAAATTGGCTGCGTTTTATTCGATCACTTGAAGTGACTACTAGATGTTTCTACTGGTTATCAAATATACAGTTTGAAAGTGACTGTATGTTTTGAATTATTGTAAAACTGCGATTTGCGTTGCTTCGCTAAATTGAGGTTATGTATGGGGTGCTCCAGAGGACGCACTACTTCATGCATACGTGATGTCTATCGACCCGCCCCGCTGCGAGGATATGATGAGGTGTGCTCCAGAAGACGCAGTGCTGCATACACACGTGTTGTGTATCGATGACAATCCGCTAACTGCCGCAATATATTGAAACTGATGCTGCGCTGACTTCGTGCAACGCCGTGTATCAAAAATGGCGTCGCGCTTCGTGCTCCGTTATCGACTCGATTTTGAGATTATTTCTGTTGCATTGTTTTGCATTAATCCACGCTTATCCGAATCGATGGACCAAAAAATGTTTAAGGATGACACTTGAATGGTTTAGTGGTTTAAAAAATATTTATTGTTATAAAAAAAAAGCGTTGAAAAATAATGTTGCAAAACAAAACGTGTATGTTCTCCAAAAACAAATTGTGTAGTGGACTGTATATAAAAAAGACAAAACTCCGGGTTGCAAAATAAGCAGAGTTACAAAAATATAGTAGTAAGAAAAATAATACTGTTTCACATTGGTTTCTCAACACATAACTCCAAAAACCCGAATTTCAATGTGTCTTTGCAGGGAACTAGCGAAATTTTTTTTTTTTATGTACCGCTCACAATTTAATTTGATTAGAAGATGTAGTAAATATATTTGGCAATTTCTTTCATTAATTTATTATTACCTTGAAAGCAATGCAACACAAAAACCCTAATTACGACCAGCAAAGCGGACCAAGCCAGCTAGTTAAATTATAATTTCAAATATCAAATAATTTAGAAAAATCATATATGTATTAAAGAAAAACTTTATAGCCTTTTGAGGGATTTGAACATGGAACCTCACGTTTCGTAGGTCTGTGCTCTTACATGCTGATAAAATTCATGCATGTGTAAAATTTTCTGATTGCAATTTTTTGCGATAGTTGAGAATATGAATTTTTTGTCAATCAATTTGTGTTATAAAATCATATAGTCGTAGACACACAAAGGGAGTTCACAAGTAATCGTAAAATCATATTGTCATATTTGAAAAAATACGATAGTTGTGAGCGCACTCATAAGAAAATTTTTCACTAAACTATGTAAACCTATGATTTTTTTTGCTTAAATATATAGTAACGTAAGTGTACCGATTTCCGTCATAGTGCCTAATTCCGGCCACCTTACTTATTTGCCTTTATTTACAATTTATCCATCGAAAATGAAATTTCAAATTATTTCTTATGGTAGACCACGCCTTTGCACATCATTCTGCAAAAAAACATTGACAGATTTGTTTTTGATTTCATTACAAGAATTTTCGTTGTCACGAAACGATCGTTTTGAGTGGATTTCAATGTGGAAAATGCTAAAAAGTAGAAAAATTTAAAATCAAGTTTTCCACAAGAAAAAAAAGGAAACTGTTAGTTTTTTTTATGTAGTGCATACGTGTATTATTGAGCTCACAAAAATACAATACTTTAAGTTGTAAACATAAAATACAATAAATTATTAACAAAATAGAAGTGGCCGGAATTGGGTACCACTAAAAAGTGAAGTGTTCCGAATTCCGTCCAGTGGCCAGAACTTCGGTGTTTTCAAGCTTGTCACAATAATGTTTCTAAACAATATATTTTACTCAATATGATTTTTTTTTCTTTTTTTATTTGATTGTTTACACATTCATGTACACAAGGACCTAAATCCGTCATAGGCTATGTGTTACAGATTTTATGCAATCAGCTTTTCAATTCTAACATACTTATGTAAATTTCCTAAGAAAAGGCAGTTTTGACTCTGTGAAAATTTAATTGTAAATTCGATTTTAATTGATCTTTTACGTGAAAAAGCCTAAAAATTTAAGTTCTTTATGCCTTTCATTCAGTTTTTTAAATCGGTAATATAAAGTTAGATAACTTTTAGACAAAATAAAAGTGACCGAAATTGGGTTGCACTACAAAGTGAAAATGAAGTGCTCCGGAATCCGGCCGGTACTTCGAATTTATAACTTCATCTATTTCTTGTGCATTATTTTTGTATGGGTCTTAACTAATTGATTCCAAAAATAATTTGGAAAAAGTGGGCGCAACAACAAGAAAACTCTCAATTGTGGCGGAGGGTGCAGCTGTGTCAGATTTGGCTTAAATGTACTTGAGGGCCCATTCGATTTTTGCCCTTCTTTTATTTTTGTATTATGTATTTTGACGTCTTAAAACCGAATCTGCAAACATATTTGGTCGGAAAAATCTACTTTCCGAGATATAAAGTTTAAAAGTAACGATTTTTCTCATATAAAGTGTTCAATTTGTTCTTCATTTTCCTGTATAATTGGTGACTTTTGAAAAGGTGTCTTCACAAATTTTGGGCACTATTATTGTTTGGTACTTTTTAAACATCACAACAATATCACAACTATTTTTATACAGTTACATGTTGTTGTTGTTGTTGTAATATTTCAATGCTTATTGTAGCTTTGTTGTAATGTTTCGGTGCTTATTGCAGCTTTGTTGTTGTAATGTTTCCAATGACCATTCCAATGATACCAACATAGATTCAATAAAATTTGACTAAGAGCCACTGTACATGGAAAAGAATATGCAAAATACTTATGCGAATCACTGCATGATTTTTAAAAATCAAATAAATAAACCAAATGTTTAATAATGAATATTTTTTTATTTATTTTTAATATTATAGTTTAAAAAAATAAATTATTTTGCAAATCAATAGCATTTTGTAACCTAATTTGTCTTTGAAAATCTGGTTGGCCGGAATTAGGAGCGCAGGTGGCCAGAATTTGGAACAACTGAAATCAGTGGCCGGAATTGGGAGCATTTTTTTTGTTTCGCTCGCAAGAGGTAAAAATTTTTTATTTTCATTAGAAACCTCAACCATTTGGAAAAAACACTTATATTTAATAAAAGTTAATACCCGAGACTATGTGATAAAAATATTCGTTCCTGTTTTTGAATGTTTTAAATGGATCTTCCAGAGGATTTAAGTTGGCCTGGCGATCAGTGTCCGGAATTCGGTACACTTACGTTAGTAACCCAGAAAAAATCCAAAACATGCGTAAGAAGCCTATGTGAATTATCCGGAAAAGTGCCCTACTGTGCGATGGTGTTAATGACAGCCATATTATTACGTTTTTTGTAAGAGCAAGTTTTAAATAAAAAACACTGGTCGACAGTACTTTCGTTATATGATAATACTTGGTTGTTTCTTATGTATTTAACCACGCTGAATGCGAAAATAACTATGAAATTTTTCCAGCATGCACTATTTTTCCTCAAACGCCAAAAATATCCATTTTGTGGTTTTCATACTGTAACTTTAAAATGTATACATTAATTCTAAAAATGTTGATAGATTTTTGAAGAAATTTGTCAGCTTTGCAATTATGTATCTTTTATGGTTTTAAAGACACGAAAGTTCAAACGCAAAAAATAAAAAAAATTTGTCAATTTTGGCACTTTTAAAATTACGGAATTTTTCTTGTAATGGAATTTTTTTTTGTTAAATGAGAAACTACAATTTTTTCCTATTATAATTTTTCACGTCGAACACGAATATAATAATTAGAAATTTGTACCACTCATAGTTTTGAATTTATTCGCAGTTAATTAGAGTCGTGATTTTATACCAAATTATACGTACTGTGGTATAAGTCAAAGTACCCTCGGATATAGATCCATGACCAAGGATTTCATCCCAATGGCATAGCTATTATATCCCAATGGCATCGCTATTATAGTACTTTAATTGATGTAAATTCTCTATTAAAAAAAAAATTTGCCTTTATATAAAAATTTAAAAAAATTGTGGTTCTAACCAAAGCAGAGCCATTGAGTGGGATTTTAAGTGGCTGTCATCTATTTGCCATAAGACGTCAGGTTCTTGCTAATCCGATATTCACGTGTCTGCCACTTATTTGTCACTGAAAAAGCCCCAATATGCCACTATGTAAAAAAATGTTAAACTGGTGGCAAAGGCACCTATATGCCATTGGAATTTCAATTCCTTTCCGTTTGACAGAAATTGACAGTTTGCATGTGTGAAAGGACAACACAATAAAAATATAAAATATTTATTGTGTTGTATTTTTCGCACTCTAAAGTTATTTCAACACAAATATAAAGAATGCAAAAATTAAATCGACATTATGAAAACTAGGACAATCAAATCAAATATTATCCAAACACGTATTCAAATTCTGCAAACGTAACCAGATTTATTGTACAACATGATACAGCATGATGCTACCCCCTATAATTTTGATGCACAGGTTAAAAAATGTATATTTACAATTTTTTTATAGATTTGAATTATTTTATTTCCACATATTAGCCTGATTTGGCTGAAGGCTGTTTCCAGCAAAATTGGAGCTTAAAGCATAATTAATATTCAATTGGTCTTAAATTTACATTTTCAGTGATTTTTATGCCTCAATAATAATCCTCTCATAATTTCCTTTGTTACATTGAGAACTTTTGAGATATTCAAATTAAAAAAAAGTAAGATTATGCAAATTTTTACCGTATCAAGTAAAACAAACTGAAAATTACCAAATAAGGCATTTTTTCAGTAAATTAATTTTTTGAAATCTTAAACTTTTTTAGTATTTGTATGAAACTATCGAAAAAGATGTTTTTCGTCAAAATATTGACACTTCGTAAAAAGTTTGTCACTTATCCAAAACTGTTTTAAATTAGAACTTTTTATATTCTCTACAAAATCTCTTCATCGTATTTTTTTCATTGATATCATAGATTAATATAAATTTTAGATTAATATAAAATGTGCACCAACTCGTTTACAAGGAGACCTGTACTTTTAATGGAAATGTTATTGAAATATGTGCCAGTGTCCAGAAGGAATGTTACGCCGTTGCGACTTAGGCGCAAGAAACCTCATTGTTGACGGCTTTTAAAAAAATGAATTTTAAACGTAAAATCGATCAATTTATCAACTATCTTCTCCGTAAACAATAAGTACAAACTGAAAATATAACTAGTAAGAGAATTATCTTCGGTCTGACGGAAGCTATAATACCCTGCACATGCGAGTACGATACATTCTGAGACAATATGTTAGTAATTTTATCGAAAATCGGTATTTTATTGATAGTTTTTCGATATTTTATGTATATTTTATTATAATTTTTCAATATTTTATCGATTTTTTATCGATAATTTTTCGATAATTTATCGATTTTTTATCGTTAATTTACAGATATTTTATCAATAATTTTCCAATATTTATCAATAATTTAAGTTTCCTGATCCATTTAAAAATTTTGTTCCAATTCCATTTTGATCCGGTCCATTTCCAACCCAATGCAATAAACCGCATCCAAATCGGTTCCGAATTTCTCAAGATAGACGAAAATAATACAAATTTGGCAGCTATTTTGTATGGGAGGTCGGCGTGGATAAGAGATCCGATGTTGCCCATTTTCAATACCGTCCAATCATAAGAGGAATCCCAAAATTTGGGGTCGATAGCTTAAAAGCTACGACAGTTATTGTGCGAAATGACAGACAGACGGACAGAATCGACTCAGGAGGTGATGCTGATCAATAATATATATACTTTTATATACCGGACACTCCTCCTTATGGGCGTTACAAACGGTGTGACAGAAACAATATACCCTTGGACACTAGTGTGCAGGGTATAATAATGCTCAGTCGTGACTTCAACGGTAGGAAGCGGCTGCGTCTCAACGCCGTCATTTCGTCGCTGCCGATTGGCTTAGAACTGTCGAACAGCACTAACTGTCAAACTGCCACATAGAACAAATGTCAAATGTAAAGAAAGTGACAAAGTCAGATGCTAACCACACTTTTGCCACCAAAGCAACTCTGCCACTGTACGGCTAAGTGGCATATGTAATGCTAGCCACTCATATGGAACCTTTTAGGAACCAATCTACAAGTGACTAATGTGACATCTGTTAAACACTTATTTTCAACAGATTTGGTTACAGGCCACCTATATAGCACTTACATGCCACAAAGCTTGTGGCAATTATCAGTTTGTGGTTGCTTGCGAAGTAACTGAGAATAAATTCAAAACTATGCGTGCTATGAATTTGTTCTTTCTCATGTAACAAAATGAATAAAAGTGCAAATATTGACAAATTTTTCGTATTTTCTGCGTTTGAGCTCTTGTATCTTAAAAACCATAAAAGATACAAAAACACTATGCTTGACAAAGTTAAAGGGCTGACAATTTTCTTTAAAATCTTTTAAAATTTTTGTAGCATAAAAAAGATTGTATCTTAATTGCGAATGATCACCTAAATAAATTGAATTGAAATTGAATTGAAATTTTAATGTTAGAGTATGAAAGCCACAAAAAGAGCATTTTTGGCGTTTGTGAAAAAATTATGTGTGCTGGAAAAATGTCATGGTTTTTTCGGATTCAGCGTGGCAAAATACATAAGAATTTGTCTATCAAGTCTATTTAACAGTGACTTGATAGACAGTATCTATCGACCAGTGATACTGAAGTTTCTCTTGAGTTCTGTTAAATTTCCTAATTTTTTTAATTATTTCAGAGATATGGGGCTTGGGAGTTCGAACGTCACAGACCCCGCCCCTGCAAAGGGGTCTTGATTTGCGATGGTACTTATTTTCAGACTATACAATGTTTGGAAAAAAAATCCATATTTTTACCGCAACTGTACATGTGTGGAAAAGAATTATATAAATGCAGATAACATCCCTTAGAAAAACGAAGGACGCCACAAAAACAGCTCTCACGAATTCGTACCCATAACGGGAACAACAAAAGTAAATTAAAGCAATCTGAAATGAACTAGAGAATGGAATTAAGAATATTACAATCGAGGGTGATATCAGATTTTTGATATTGAAGAACTTACTTTCAAATAGAGATGGGCGCGTGTCGTGAGTGACGCGTAATTTTGTCGTGACGCGTGTGAAGGTGATTAAAAATTTCAAATCGTGCGTGAGTGTGCGTGATCGTGAGCGGCCATTCGTGATTACGGTCGTGCGTGAGCGTGAGTCGCTTTATAATTTCATATATAAATATCTGTTGCGTTCTTATGATAGTTGAACACATATTATTTAATTTTCTACAGTTATTTGAATTCAATTTAAATGTTCGAAACCAATAATCATTTCGAAAGTAATCAATTACTTTACAAGTCTGATACATACATAAGTTTCATTTAAATAATTTTTTAGAGCCTTTCATTAGCGTGGTCCAAAATTAAGTTTTTTCGCTGGAGATCCACGACCCCCTCAAATAGTTTCATTTTGTGAAAAAAAAATTCACAAACAAAATTTGGTCAACATTAACAAGTGCCCCCCGAGACTCGGATTTCCCATATAAACAATAAAATTTTTTGAAAATCATTTTTCTAAATTCGGAGTAAAGCTTAAAAAATCGTGAATTTAGTGGAAATGGTAGAGAACTCTTCAACGGATGCCCAAATTGTTTTGTGAATTTTTTCTCACAAAATGAAACTATTTGAGGGGGATCGTGGATTTCCAGAGAACATAAAATTATCTCCATACGATTTTGGACCATATAAAGTGGAAAAACCCTGGGAAACGCGAAGTGGCTCAGTTGTTGACGAGAACTGTCAAAAATTGTATGAGAAGAGAATTGCACAAAATGGAAAACTGTGCGCGTCGATTTTGGTGCGGAAAGAACTGCACAAATGTGCGATTGTAGTGATGTCGAACCATAAAATTGATATTCGATTAATTAAAAAAGTAATTATTAAAAGTAATAAAATGCGGCTGCAAATTAAAAAGAAAAATGTATAATTATATATATAAGTTTAAATAAAAAAGAGTAAAAAACAAGTTTTTTAAATATAACTCTTTAACCGACTAAAAAGCAGAAAATAAATTCCCTTTAAATTAATTTCCGCAATTTCGATTTAAAATTAAGGGTTTTTGGCTGGTTTGTTCCTTATGTCAGATTTTGAAGTGGCCAATAAACCCTTAATTTTAAATCGAAATTGCGGAAATTAATTAAAGGGTTATATTTTAAAAAACTTGTTTTTTACTCTTTTTTATTTCACCCTTTTTTTTAAATTTTTTATTCTTTTTCAAAGAAAATTTCCCTCCCCTTTTTCCCTTTTCCCACCCCAACTCCCCCCCCCCCTATGTACACAATTTTAGTCCTGTAGCTTAAAAAATACGAACGTTAGTCCATCCCAAACTTTAAAAAGGCTCCATCCCCCTCCCCTTTATCCCCACACGCCCCATGAAAGGGTGTAAAATTTTATTTTGTCAATAATAACCCACCTACCAATTTCATCATTGTAGCTCGAAGGAATCGGAAGTTGTGCCATGTTTAAGAAAAAGGGGTTTGAGTCCCCCACCGGCCCCCTACGCCTCTAATGGACCCCAATTTAATGGAATGCATTGTCACCGGAGTTCTATCAGTGTTCCAAATTTCAGCTCTCTATCTCATGGGGAAGTGTATGAAAAAGCTCGCCGCAGATTTGAGGATATATATACCGACATATATATATATATATATATAGTCAAGCCAAAGCAAGTTAATATAAGGGTTATAAAAAGAACTATAGGTAACAATTGTTTGCAAAATTAAAGTCAATTGATTTTATAATTGTCAAAGCTGTGCAGAATATCGAGTAATTGTAAGTGGGTACTCACTTATTGTCTAAGTGAGTATGCTCACAACACTAATATAGTTTGCTTCGAAAATGGTGGTAAGTAAACAAATGTACTTACTGCCGTCAAAGAAAGCTATTTCTTCAAATAGTTTGATTAATTTTCTTTTTCGCTTATTTTAGGCATTTTTTTCGCTAAACAACCGCTGTCAAAAATTCGAAAAAGAAGAAGAATCAAAATAAGTGCACAAATAATTTTCTGGTGCGTTCATGAAACAGGACGGGGAAAACTGCGCTAGTCACCAACTGCACAACTTCCACTTTCAAATGAATACCCTTACTATCATTTCCATGCCAAATGGGCATGTCGTTTTTAGAATTTGCAGTGACCTGGGCATGCCGAAACTTGACCGTTTTTATATGAAAATGTAAAGAAGAAAAGAATGGAGTTGCCAACTTTTATGTTTCTTGTATTGATTTTCGGTGCAAAATTTGCTATCCCGTTTTCACTACCGCAGTTCTAATTAGCTCTTGTTCAGTTCCTACGCCATGGAAATGATAGTGTAAAAAGGAGCTTAGAGCGGTAGTGAAAACGGGATAGAAAATTTTGCACCGAAAATCCATACAAAAACTCCATGCTTTGCTTATTTACATTTCGGGGCTGCCATTACCGTTCAATGATCTTCGCTTTTATAGCAAAAATGATCACAGTTGTTCTTAACTGGTTCATCTTTGCATAAGTTTTGAGCTAGTATATGCATTAGTTTATACATATACAACTATGTTAACTAGTAGTTTCTAAGGCTAGTTTATGTATATACCAGTAAATTAATTAGTATTTTCTAAGGGTTGTTTAGTTTTTCAATACAGGGAAAATCACTGAGTTTTGTTTGAAACAAACTACAATTGCTTGATTCACCCATTGTAACTATAAAATAACTATATACCATATATATCCAGTAAAATTGGAGTCAGTTGTTTTTGAAATCCTTTTGAGCTATTACTTATTGTTAGATCTAAAAATGATTTGGATGATTCAATAAATAAAACACTCTAAAAAAAAAGTTGTGTCTTGTAGAGAAGTTCATTGATTTACATTCATTTTGGCATTGGCGCGTCGATACATTTGGAAAGAGGTATATGTGACTTACGTTTGTTTTCAACTATTTGACCGATCATTCAAATAATATTTGGGATAATATGCGACATGTGTTTGATGCTGAATAGCTGTTCATCAATTTTTTGTGTGCTTGCATGTACATTAAGGCGGTATACATAAAAAATAGAATTGAAAAGTCCACCCTTCATTTGAAAGTTTACCTCAAAAGAATTTCAACGCATACGAATTTTTATATTAGGCATGCCCAAAAAATAGCCCGATCGACAAGTGCGATATACAGTTGGAAAGGTATCTACTAGTACTTCATGTACTTCAGGTTCTAATAGCGGCAATGCCTCCTTCAACTATTTTTTTTACTGACAAATCAAAGTTTTTTTCGGCCTGAAATATATTAATGGGGTTCATTTAAACTTGTAAAACTCGTGTAAACGATGTAAACCTTTAAATTTTTTCTCCTTTTTTTCGCGCAGACATTTTTTATACCCTGCACACTAGTGTCCAAGTGTATATTGTTTTTGTCACACCGTTTGTAACGCCCATAAGGAGGTGTGTCCGGTATGGAAAAGTATATATATTCTTGATCAGCATCACCTCCTGAGTCCATTAGTCCATGTCCGTCTGTCTGTCATTTCGCACGATAACTGTCGTAGCTTTTGAGCTATCGACTCCAAATTTTGGGATTCCTCTTGTTTTGGCGAATGCTTGGACGGAATTGAAAATGGGCAACATCGGATAAGAGCCACGCCTACCTCCCATACAAAATAGCCGCCAATTTTTTATTATTTTCGTTTATCTTGAGAAATACTTAACCGATTTGGATGCGGTTTTCTGCATTGGGTTGGAAATGAGGTCGGAAACGAAATGAGAATGAAACCAGAACGAAATGGAATTGGACCGGAACAAAATGGAATTGGAACAAAATTTTGAAATGGATCAGGAAACTAAAATTATCGATAAATATTGGAAAATTATCGATAAAATATCGAAAAATTATCGATAAAATATCGAAAAATTATCGATAAAAAATCGAAAAATTATCGATAAAAAATCGATAAATTATCGATAATAAATCGATAAATTATCGATAAATTTTCGAAAAATTATCGATAAAAAATCTATCAAATATCGAAAAATTTTGAATAAAAAATCGAAAAAACTATCAATAAAATACAGATTTTTGATAAAATGACTAACATATGGTCTTAGAATGTATCGTACTCGCATGTGCAGGGTATTATATCTTAGGTCAGACCGAAGATAATTCTCTTACTAGTTTTTTTTTGCATTCTGAGGGTGTCAAATATAATATTCTATTTAAGTATTAAATATTAAAAGCTATAAAAAATAAACATTAAAAAATATCTAAATACCTAACCACAAAAAGTAAATAAAAAAATTAATAAATGAGATCCGAGTTGAATAACAACACAGTCGATTTTTCTAAATTGGGAAAGCGTATTTTGATAAAGGAAGACCCTAATGAACTTAAAAGAGCCATTATGGATTTTTCTTTTTCGCTTCTTTCCATTTTTTGTAGGTGTGTTTTATTCGACCAATTGCACTGAATAGTGCCACAGGTACTATTCGTTCTCTGATCGATCTCCATTTGAACTCGAAGGTGTTGGAGTTGACGTGTATAATTGATTGGAGATCAAGTGGAGGTTGAACCATATTTCACATACTTTGGAGAAACAGATTTGTCGTGCTTATTGGTAAGATCCCAATCTCACACATTTTTTTCATATTTTTACTTTGAAGAAATTGAATTAAGTCGAGCTTTTATTCCATGCATTAATATCAATGCAATAATATCACAAAGTATCCATTTCCTAATAAAAAGTTCAACGATTCAGTCGTAAATATCAGTCGCTCCGCAATTCTCTTGCTCATTCTGCTAAGAATAATCGTGCTGCTGTTGATGATGGTAGCTCTTTCGCTGCTTCTATAAATGCTACCGCTAACCCTTCGCCACCCTCATTTGCCGCTGTTGTTATTCGCTCACTTGCTGCTAATATGAATTCGTCATCTGCAGTGCACTCTCTTGCTGGGAACTCTACTGCGCAGCCAACCAGTGTTATCAGAAAAAAAATATTGTGAAATCATCCAAACTGGGATTTTAAATCGTCATTTGGAGCTTCAAATCGTCATACGAAATTTCGGGCCAAAGTATTGTTTGTCAAGGTGCGCTTAAGCTAAACCGTTAACATTTCAATTATGAATTAGCTGATTTTTTATATGACATAATAGAGAATTATTGTCATGAACGGTCAAATAAAATACTACAAAGAATTGTTGGTTTTTTTTAATATAAAAAAATAGATCAATTTATTTCACATTGAACAATGCAAGTAGCGCTGTACATTTTGCCACTGATGTTTGGAGGAAAATACAATTCTACTAAAGTACACTACTAAGTACACCGATTCTTGAATACCCCTACTTATATATTAAATTAACAAAAAACTAGAGAGTGAGCTATCTTCGGATATGCCAAAGCTGAAATACACACTGTATGATCCATTTAGAAGTATCTCGAAAATGAAAATTTGTTCTCAAGCCCCATTTTGAACCCATTTATATGTGGTTTTGGAAGCTCGGACCAATTTAAAAATCCATTTCAAAATATTTTAAAACTGAAAATTTTGTCTTTTGATTTGTGTATTTGGTTTATTTTCAAGTTTTTCACCAAAATTCAGTTTTTTAGTCTCTTTTTTATTATAACCCTTATATTTACATATATTAACATATTAATATATATATATATATATATATATATATGTCGGTATCATACACTTCCACATGAGCTAGGGAGCTGAATTTGGAACACTGATAGAACGCCGGTGACAATGCATTCTATTAAATTTTGGGGTCCATCAGAGGCGTAGGGGACCGTGGGGGAACTCAAACCCCTTATTTTTTTAAACATGGCATAACTTTCAAGCTACAATCTTATTGATAAAATGAAATTTTGTACCCTTTGGAAAGGGGGGTGTGGGGGCAAAGGGGAGCGGGATGGAGCCAATTAAAAGTTCTAACTTTCGTATTTTGTAAGCTACAAGGCTGAAATTTTTTACTTAGGTTCGCATTCGGGAAAAAGAGTAAAAAATGGGGAAAAAGGGAAGAGAAAAAAAGAAGAAAATAAAAAAAGAGTAAAAAAACAAGTTTTTTAAAATATAACCCTTTAACCGACTAAAAAGCAGAAAATAAATTTCCTTTAAATTAATTTCAGCAATTTCGATTTAAAATTAAGGGTTTTTGGCGACTTTAAAATCTGCAATGATATTCGGGAGGAAACCAATCGAAGGAACCGTAAAGTTGTTGTTGGATCGAATGTCAACTCGGATCTTGGTGTTGACTCTCGTGCTAGTTGAATCTTTATTTGATGAACTTCTTGAGCCTGATTTATGGCCTGCCCATGTTCAAGTGCGACCATTTATTTTTTTCCAAAAAACGGGAGATTTACAAATTAAAAACTTTTTTCAAAACATATCTGCTCTCAGAACGAAGTCACAAATTGTCTTCGCAATGAGCTTGTAGTTGGACTACGATGTCATCGGTATTATTGAAACGTGGTTAAATGCTAATTTCTGTGATGAGGAATATTTTGACTCAAATCTTTACAATGTTTTCCGTAAGGATAGAGATGCTACCAAGACTATTCTTCCTTGAGGCGGTGGTGTTCTAATTGCCGTTCAACGTACATTTTGTGCCTCGCTTGTCGTCCTCGATAACGCTGACTCTCTGCTTGACCAGATTTGTGTTGCTGTGGCTGGCTCTGCTGGATCACTTATGCGCTTCTTATATTCCACCGAACAGTTCTGATGGCCTGTATATTGCGCATGTGGACAACATCGTATCTTTAGCCCAAAATAAACTTTGTGATAATCACCTGTGTGTTTTAGGGGATTTCAATCTGTGTAATGTTTCTTGGTTACATTTGGATAAAAGTGACGTTCTCACTCCCGTTAATTTATTATATTCATTTGAAATCTATTTAATTGATATTCTGTTGAGTGTTGATTTATCCCAAATTAATGGGTGTGTCAATAAACTCAATAGAATACTAGATTTAGTCTTTATTAGTAATAATTTTAATTTTAATTTTAATTTGAAGGAATGCTGCTGTCCGTTTTCTTATTCGAATATATATTTTCTATGCAGATGACTTAAAAATCTACTCTATCATTAGAAACTCATTGGATTCTACCAATCTTCAATCCGAACTTGATAAACTTCATATTTGGTGCTCTAATAATAGGATTGCCTTAAACATTAAGAAATGTTTCCATATTTCTTTCTCCAAAGTTCGGTCACTACATCTTACAATATTTCCAGCTCCCTTTTAAAGACAGTTACTCAAATTAAAGATCTGGGAGTTATTTTCGATTCAAAATTTACATTCGTTACTCACTTGAATTGCGCTATATCTAAATCCTGCGCTATATTAGCATTTGTTCGTCGAAATAGTGCTGAATTCATTTAGGGAATTCACAAGGGTTTCGTATCGGTCGTATTGTTGTATTGTCGTGAAAAAATACGATAGTTGTGAAAATGTAGTTGCTGTTTTCCATACGATAATACAACTTTGCAACCTGTGTTTCTATGACTTCTTATTTGAAAAGTAATTGGAGGAAATTGTTAAAATTTCTTTTAGGGACCGTTTTTAAGGCATAAAACGTGCACGACTTGCCGAAAATATTGCAACAAAGAACGTGGAACGAATTAAGGTTAGGTTGAACATTTGCAATATAATTTTTTCGCTCTCTTTTTCTCTCTGTCTCTGAAATGACAGTACTAGATTTTTTTCTGCAATGGGTGTGCTCACAACAATTGTATTTTTTCAAACACGATGATACGACAATACGACAATACGAGACCCTTGTGAATTGCCTAATTGATGCCTATACGCTCAAGTTACTTTTTACTTCCTTCGTACGTTCCAAATTAGAGTACACAGCTTTCATTTGGAGACCTTATCATACTTGTCATATCTATCGCCTAGGACGCCTACAGAAAGTTTTTATTCGCTTCGCACTACGGTCTTTGAAATTCACGGACCCTATTCCTTCGTATAATGCCCGTTGTTTACTTTTAAATCTAAAATCCCTTCAATCTAGAAGATCAATTCTGTCGTTATCGATTATTGCTGATATTATTCGTGGTGACATTGATTGTCCGTCCCTTCTGGAGCGAATTTGTTTTAATGTCCCGATCTCAGACGTTTTGATCTTTTTTTGTTGGTCGATTCAGAACGAATTATGCTCTAAATGCGCCAATTGTAAGAGCTTTAACTGAATTCAACTTATTCTAACTCTAACAGGCTTACTGTTTTTTAAATAAGCGTTTTTTTGTAAGCTCTCCGAGCATTTTCGGAAAGGTGGGGGCTTAAAGATACCATCTGCAAAAAAAACTGGACTTCGGTAGTGGAAAAAAGCCAGGCCGGCTGGACTTTTGTCTTAAAAATAGCTTTATCTATCTGTAACTTTTAAAATAGGAGATTAAGGCGATTCGACTATATAATTTTTTTTTTTGCAGAATGAGAGGATAAACATTTTCCCCATAAAAACTTTAAGACTACGTGGAACCGTCACGGTGTTTTAAGCGGTCAACCTAAAAATATTTTGTAAAGCGTTTTTTTTAAATTAATTTCATCCAAATTTGGATGGAGGTAAAATGTATTGCTTATCATCATTTAATAGGGCATTGAATGTAGTTTTTTACAGCATATAAAATTTTGGAAAAACGGTAATTTTTAGAGAAAAGAGAGATTTTTTAAGGAAACAAACATTCCAATGTATACATTATTAGGGTATATTATGGTGGTACTAACTGAGATCTGGTAGGTAAGTACTAAAGGGTGTACCTCGAGACAAAAATTTTGGTATATTATACTTTAAAATCGGATAATAAATGGTGACGATATGATGAAATATGTCAAAGCGCTACCCCTACGTTCGGTAAAAATATTATTTATATTTTTTTTAAATAGTTCTAATGGAATAATCCTTTGCAAGAGTTTAATGATTTTTCGAGAGCTTTATTTTTCTGCAACTGGAATGGTACATTAGGGTGGTACTAACTGAGATCTGGAGGGTAAGTACTAGAAGGGTGTACTTAAGAGCAAGGACCTCTGAGGCATTTGATATATTATACTTTAAAATCAGATCATAAATGTTGACAATATGAAGAAATATGTCGATGTGCTACCTCTACAATCGGCCAAAAAAAGAACATTTTTTTCCGAATCTCCTTCCAAATTGGCTTCAAATTAGATGGTGTGCGGTTAACTTTTTTTTCCCTATAAGGTGATACGGTCTAATGTACAGTGGCTCTTAGTCAAATTTTATTGAATCTATATTAGTATCATTGGAAAGGTCATTGGAAACATTAATACAACAAAGCTGCAATAAGCACCGAAACATTACAACAAAGCTACAATAAGCATTGAAATATTACAACAACAACAACAACATGTAACTGTATTAAAATAGTTGTGATATTGTTGTGATGTTTAAAAAGTACCAAACAATAATAGTGCCCAAAATTTGTGAAGACACCTTTTCAAAAGTCACCAATTATACAGGAAAATGAAGAACAAATTGAACACTTTATATGAGAAAAATCGTAACTTTTAAACTTTATATCTCGGAAAGTTGATTTTTCCGACAAAATATGTTTGCAGATTCTAGGACGTCAAAATACATAATACAGGAAGGGCAAAAATCGAATGGGCCCTCAAGTACATTTAAGCCAAATCTGACACAGGTGCACCCTCCGCCACAATTGAGAGTTTTCTTGTTGTTGCGCCCACTTTTTCCAAATTATTTTTGGAATCAATTAGCTAAAACATATAAAAAAAAATGGACAAGAAATAGATGAAGTTATAAATTCGAAGTACTGGCCACTGGCCGGATTCCGGAGCACTTCACTTTCACTTTTTAGTGCACTTTTATTTTATCTAAAAGTTATTAAATTTTTTATTTACGATTTAAAAAACTATATGAAAGGCATAAAGAACTTAAGCTTGAAACTCCTTCATGTAAAAGATCAATTAAAAACGACATTACAATTAAATTTTCACAGAGTCAAAACTGCGTTTTCTTAAGAAATTTACATAAGTATGTTAGAATTGAAAAGCTGATTGCATAAAATCTGTAACACATAGCCTATGACGGATTTAGGTTTTTATAGGGCATGCCAGACAGGCGTCATTTGACCCCTATTCATTTGCATTTTTACTCTCTTTTATGCTCTTTTACTATTTTGACGCCTGGACGTGCCACACGCAAAAATATTTGACCCCGGGTCAATCTGCTCCCTTTTTTCTTTATATCACAAAAGGGTTGCAATCACTCATATTTTATGTGCCTAAATGATAGAAAAGTGCAACCCATGCCCAATTCGGTTCATGCAGAATATTTTTATAAAACAAACAGTAACCGCCATTTTACCTACAATTGCAGAATTTTATTAAAATATTCATATTTAATTGGGTTATTTCCTTAAATTTCGTATTTGTTCAACAAATTTAATGATAATATAAAGTAACTATGAACTTCTGACGAAACAGAAGTGCATCCAAAAAAATGGACTTTATTAGAAGCTGAAGCTATGACTTCAAATCACATTTCATATTTTATTCCATATTTTTAAATTTTTTTTTGACACTATTGTATTTTTACAGAGTGTTTTGTTTGATCTTATCATATATGTATCCTATCTCTGCAATGTGTTTTGAGCTCACTGTAAGAGCGAAATAGCAAGCATTCAATTTTGTATTAGTTTGACAGAGAAATCCGAACTGCGAATGTACTTTCTCATATATTTTGTCTCTTGATATCACTGAATGTACTTTCACTATACTGGCAATATAGAAGTATTACGTATATAGATTTTATTATCACGGTTGTTTTCATTGAATAAATTACAAAACGATAACAACACATTTCTTGGGTTATAGTTTAGCCAATTGAACTTGAAAGCGAGCTGGATCATTTGTTGTTTGTGTTTTATATTGAAAATCTAAGCCATTTTGGTTTAACCGGAGCCAATAAAACACAGCTAATTTGTCTGTAATAGCTGAGTATGAATTTAATATTTCAAATTTTTACAGACCAGCGGCAATGAATTTTTTTTATTCATGGCTTTTTGCAACACCAATCGTTTCTTTAAGAATTTAATTAGAAAATGCATTCTGCCTTTTGACTATATCTTGCAAATCTTGCACCGTATTCCGTATTCACTTTATTCTACCAGCAAAGCCCTACACAACCATATTGTTAAAAAAAAATTTTAAATTTTTGGATTTGAAATTCTAATAAAATGTTTCGAAGTTTTAAATCAATTCACTACATTACGATAGTAGGTATTGTCTCAAATAGTGGTGTTTTGAAAAAGAGAGTTTAAAGAAAAAAGTCAGATAAAAGTCAGTACTTGATAAGAAACTAAATAGCTTATAATAATTGCAAATGGGTATAATTGCCGATAGGGGATGAAAGTCAATACGTGTGTAGACGTCATTGTACATATACAATGTATATGTAGTTATGTGTCTAAATAAAGTAACAAATTATGTTGTCATTACGTGACTACAACACAAGATTTATTATTTGATATTTTGCGGAGTAGAAATATAGCAAACGTTTCTTATTGCTTTTTTTGTTCTCTTTTTTGTGTTGGTATAAGACAAAAACCGAAATCATACTCACAGTAACTTGTTGAGCAAACTCAACCTTCGGCTGGCCGACCAATTCAATAATATGAACCATATGGAAAGATTTTTCCGAGTGATGTTTCCCTTTGCCAAATATTTTAGTATTTTTGCTTAGCACAATGTTGATTTGGGCTTATCGTCTGTAATTTTAATGTTTTTTTTGGTTAGTTGCAATTGTGAAAATTATATTGTTTTTTTTTCACTCACTTTTTAATTTTGCTTGATTTTTTTACAGTAATCGTGTATTACACTGCGAACTGTGTGATTCTTATCTTATTTGTGTTTTTCAGAGTACACACTTTTTACATTTGATTTCAATAATTATTTTATTAGAAGTATTTGGAATTTTTTGATTTCTGGATTAGGTTTAAGTAGATATTTATTTTAACAAAAAATGTTTTCTATTAGAAATTCTGTTAGAAAGAATGATCGCCTAAATGTAATCGTTTGCCTTAACTACTGTGGAATTATAAAACTCTTTCTAATGAACTATGTACATATATTCAACATATATTCAATGACAGTGCGCATGGAGGAATGGTCCAAAAAGCATTGAGAAAAGTTGCGCACTTTGGAATTTCATAGATTACCTATCGAATTGAATAATGGAAAAACTGCAACAAGCTGTAGTTATTATCGATGAATTGCCACTCCTAAAAGTTTAAACTCCTACAAATGCCTGGATATGGCGCAGAAAAATAACCAAGTTGTTACGCTTTTGTTTTGTACAACACACACATCTAACCAAATAGAATGTTATACAAATTGATCAAAATTAAATATTTGTATTTTTTATTTTCAAATTATTATAGCCACTAGTAGAAGTTAACGCCTATAGACACTGTGTCGTCTGTATAACAGATATTGGCAGGGGCAGGGGCTTATACAAAACCAAATGATTGCCACAAAGCATAAAGATCACATTTAAAACTATAATTTAATATAATTTTTCTATGTCGGAATATGTATCTACACTATAAATTTTTCTTTAGTTTTTAATTTTATAATTGAAAAATTTTGATGCAGAACCGATATAATTGTTATTTAAATTTTTTGGAATTTTTATAATTTTCTTTGGAGCTTCCTAATTGGCGATTTCTTTAAAAAAAAAAGAGTTTCAGATTTCAGACATTGAAGACAACAAATTGTTGCATTAAATTAATTTTGAAAAGTATAAAGTAACTGAGGGGCACATAATACATTGACAAACATATTATTTGAAATGGAGATGAGAATTCAAGACAGAGAATTCAAATTCAATTTCAAAAACAAACGTTGTTTTTAACACTCACACAAATTTGTTTCTATTAACTATACAAAATTACTGATTTGTGTATATTTGTAGAATGCCAAATTTTCATTTAGACGTTGTTCAACCGTTTTTTTTTTATGTTTGCTTTTTGAGAAAAACTTGGTAGTTGTCAAATTAATTACAGCCGGATTATTTTATAGTTTGCAAATTCAAACAATATTTATTTATAAATTTGAAAACAACGTATGATTTTTATTTAATTTTCAGCAACAAACAATACACGGTAAAATTTTTGTGTTGTATCCAAATTTTTGCGAATACAGTGACAATAAATGGGATCTTTTTAAACGAATATTGTTTTGTTGATATTTTTAAGGTTTTTTGTTATGTATTTTTATGTGAAATTTTTACACAATTATATGAGATATTCTGACTCAACTACACAAAACTCAATATCATACTGAAAAAGGACGGCGAACGTTAGCGAGGAAAATCCAACAACCGACAATAGGAAAAATCCAAATCCAACCAAAAACGAGCGAACGAACAAACGAACGAACCCCACGCGAACCAGCGAGTGAGCAGCGAACATCCGAACTATTGAACGTGTCCAACGACCAACCAAACAAGGAACGAAAAGACGAAAATTGATGAAGTACATTCGTAGCTTCGAACGAATTTTCAAAGCTGCACCGAGTGATGTTCGATGCATTCGCTTGTATTACAAGACTGTATCGAGACGCATTCTGGTCTTCGCCGACCAGAATGCGTTCGCGTAAATGAATGTGTATCAGTGATGGAAAAGTATGTACAATTGTACTTTATCACGACTTTTTCATACTAGAATCTATTAAATGTTCCTAATTTTTGGTTTACTTATACGTTAATTTTGGATTATCGTTAAATTTCTTCCGTCAATTCCAGTTCGTAACTATAAATTAAGATATTAATAATAATAATTTAATTTATAGTAAAATATAATTTTTTACTATTTCTTTCGAGGAGGAGCAATTATTGTGAATTAACTGTAAAATGAAAATTCATTATGTTACACAGAAAGAAAAAAGATAGGTTAATCTAACAAAAAAAACGTGGTAAAAAAACATTTTTTATTTTATATGGAAAACACAAACAACAACTACTATTTTTATGATTTATCTAATCGTCGAAAAACTGTTAAATGATTTTTGACTACGATCTCTGGTTCACTGACAAAAAAATTGTAACGACCTCGTTTACTCTCTCAAAGCAACAAGTGCTGCATAATATATGATTAATTTATATTCGATACTTGACACATCAAGTATTTGCTTCCATTAGTATGCGATACTATAAGTAGTATTTTAGGGATGTTTGTGTGAACGCCTTAGAGCAATTCCTACGTGCATTTAATTTACTCTGAGATTTTACTTCAAATCAAAGTTTATGAAAATGATAGTAAAAAGTATTAGGTATTCAGTAAAGTATTTTCGCAGCACTAGAAGGTGGCGTCAAATTTGTTTACATTTTACATTTTCTATATTTCGAAAAAATTTAAAAAAATCAAATAAATTGTGTTTTTACGATTTTAAAAATTGGGCAGAATGTTTTTTTTTTCGGGAAAATATTAATTTCAATATTACAATATAATAATAATATAATATATATTCTCAGTAGAAATGATGTTGCCCGACCAATTTGTGAACAGAAATGTAAATTATCTCGATTTTAAAGTCTTGGGCTTACATTAATTAATTTAAGTTCCATAAATATTTCAATAGAACACATCTACAGAAATACCAAACACATCTGCTATCTTTTTCTTGCATTCTTTTTCTAATATGTATCTATTTATTTTATTCGCTCAATTGGATAATTGCTTTCTCTTCTTGCTGGATTTTTAATCGTCTTTTTTGGTTAGATTTACATACTTTTTCTTTTTTGTTTATTGTTGATTAATTTAAAAATGAGAAGGGCTTTTTAAATTCGAATTGTTACGCTATCCGATCATTTAAATTCTAAAATTAATATGCAGTTCAATAAAAAAAATCAAAATTACAAAAAATTTTATTTTTTAACCAATTTTTTGTTTTTAGATTAAATTTAAAATATATATTTTACTTGGTTCTAACAGCAGCAACCATTTTTGAAAAACTTTTTAAATTCTTAGAATAAAAATGAAAAATTTTTTCTTTTCATAACCCTTATATTAACTTGCTCTGGGTGGACTATATTCTTTGATTTTTCGAAATCGAACAAGTGCACCGGCCAGTTTGTTTCTTATTAAGAGGGACCAAACTGTAAAATTTTCAGAATGTCATTTAGGCGCGTCTTTAAAGCCCAAAAGTTTGAAAAATCGGGGGTACAGTAATTGGGTGGTTGGGGGTAAACGGAGGGGTGGAGGTAAGAATGGAATAACTTTTATATTCTTCGAGCTACAAGGCCCGAATTTCGTATTTAGGTTAGTGTTCGGGTAAAAAAGAGGAACAAATAAATTTAAAATATAACAAAAAAAAAAACAAAATAGATGTAAAAAAAAAGAAAAAATAAAAACAATTTTTTTAAATAAGGTGCGTTTCATAATTGTTGTTGTTGATACTAAATTTTTTCTTTTATTTTTGGTGTTTCATATTTATAAGGTCACTTTGAAAAAATTGGAAATTCAGTTCTCAAACATGAAAACCGGTAAAAGTTATTTTTGTAAATTTTTGTTACTAAAGCTGGACATTAACTAGTTAATTAGTTAATAGTTAATGATCGAAGTTAAATTATTGGTTAACTTTTAACATTTCAGTTAATTTTGAAAACCATTAACTTTTTTATGTAGTTAAGTTGAATTTCTTCTATTAGTTAACTTTAAAACGAAAACATTTTTTTTATTATTGAATGTAATAATAAATTCTGCTAGAGAGCTGAAATTTGGAACACTGATAGAACTCCGGTGACAATGCATTCTATTAGATTTTGGGGTCAGAGGCGTAGTGGGCCGTGGGGGGACTCAATCCCCTTTTTCTTAAATATGGCATAACTTCCGATTACTTTGAGCTACAATGATGAAAATTAGTAGGTGGGTTCTTATTGACAAACAGATGGGGGTGTGTGGGGATAAAGAGGAGGGGGATTTAGCCTTTTAAAGTTCGGGATGGACTAACGCTCGTATTGTTCAAGCTGCAAGATTAAAATTTTGTACTTAGGTTCACATTCAAGGAAAAAAATGGGGAAAAAAGCAGGGGGGAAATTTTTTTTTAAAATGGGTATACAAATTTTTTAAAAAAGGGGAAAATAAAAAAGAGTAAAAAACAAGTTTTTTAAAATATAACCCTTTAACCGACTAAAAAGCAGAAAATAAATTCCCATTAGATTAATTTCCGCAATTTCGATTTAAAATTAAGGGTTTTTGGCCACTTCAAAATCTGACATTAGGAACAAACCAGCCAAAAATCCTTAATTTTAAATCGAAATTGCGGAAATTAATTTAAAGGAAATTTATTTTCTGCTTTTTAGTCGGTTAAAGGGTTATCTTTTTAAAAACTTGTTTTTTACTCTTTTTTATTATTTATGAATTTACCATTCTAAACACAATGGCGTTCTCAGCCATCACGTGTGGTTTACATCGTCTGAGTGTTTACATCGTATTTTCCATTTCTTTTCATTTGTAAAAATTTTTATTTAAATTCTCGATTAACTATGCCCAGCTTTGACTATTACTTTCACAAACAAATTTTGTTTTGTTCGCACTTTTGTTTAAATAAGGTACATTCGGATATTTAGAAATTCCATCCCTGGTGTGTATGTAAGTTCGTCAGTCAGCTCGTGTTCGAAGCGAACGTACGAGTTGGAAGTTCCAATAGAGTTCGCTCCTACTAAGTAACACGAACAAAGAGACGAGGCGCTCACAATCTACAAATTGTGGCAACAACGTTAAAGTACGAAGAAACGCACCCACGAAAAGCTAAATGTACGAACGTAGTCGGCTGGAAAACTCCCGTTGTGGCAGGCCAAAAGGAAAATTCGCGCTACTGTACTACTGTGCTGCACGAACCCTTAAAATGTGTTGCTAGCGCGACGGAACACACATCTAACTATAACTTGAAGTGTTAAAAAGAGATAGAGCGAACAAACTACTATGTAGTTGTTTTCCAGCTGGAGTCGTAAGGTGCAGCGACTAAAGCTGGTGGTGTTATAATAAATTTTTGCGCGAGCGGGTTAGCATTAGTTGTGCAAAGTAGCCCCACCGTTTTGTATGATTTTCCTTCTGCTCCCGTTGTTGATATTTTCCCATTTTTCTTTCGTACTTCATATTTCGTTATTCGTATTTGTATGGAATTTTTGCTTTTGCGTTTGTTTGTCTGTACAATTGTTTTGAATTTAACGTTGGTGTAAATTTCTTTTATTTTCTTTTTTCTGTATACGCAGTATGTATGTATGTATTTGTTTTTCTTTTTTTTTTTTGTTGCTTATATTGGTCAATATTTTAGAAGTAACTTTTTATTGCGCCGCCTTTCCATTTCTTTTTGTAAATTTACCTTTTAGTTGACATGTAGATTAAAGTGGTTCTTATTTTTTTTTTAAATTGAACCATTTTTGTCTAAGCTCAAAATAATATAATTGGGGTTTATTGGTCCTTGGGGTGACAGTAGTTGGTGGGGGCGGGGGTGAGTGTGAGTGTGGGGACTGCCGGATGTTCGGAGGAGATATTGCTTAACAACGTATGTAGATAAAATTTAAATCTAGTGAAAAGCATTTTAAGACACATAAATTGATATTCCATACTGTTGAGTGTGTTTTTTTAATCCAAGCATTCAACATAATAGAACCTAAAATTCGATATCGAGATCAGGGACTGCCAAGAACCGGATCTGGAACCGAAACCGGAACAGTTTATATCCATGGAACCGAAACCGGAACAGTTTCAAATCAGGGAATCGAAACCGGAACCGATATTTATACAAATCTGAGAACCGAAATACTGTTAAATACTGTTGAATTTTTTGGTTCCGGTTCCTAATTTCATAAGTCAAAAATACAATTTCAAAATATAAATTTTAACTCGATTCTCTTGTCATCCATTTTTTTAAATTAACTTTTGTCTTTTTCAATTTCACATTAAAATTTAAACTTGTTTGAATTTTTGGAACCGAAACTGATATTTTGGAAAGTCCGGGAACCGGAATCTATATATATGTATATATATTTCTTAATTCATATCATTATATATATATCAGTCTTCGAACCCTGATCAGAACACCGAATTGTTCACCAATTAGAAAATACTTTTTATAACTTATTGAAGTAAAAGATTGGTACAGGTTGAGCCCTATAATTTATTTTTTGTCGATTTTATATGTAATGTCCAGATTTTTACATGCACGAAAAAACCCCAAAAAGCGCATTAAAGATGCACGAAAAACATTGAAATATGCACGAAAAATACAAAAATATGCATGAAAATTTCTTGGATTGCAACAAATTAAACTCGTTATACCCTACTCCTCATGAGGTATGGGTATATTTACTTTGGTCTGATGTTTGTAAGACCAAAAAGTAGGCGTGTCCGGTACAGAAAACTATATATATTCTTGATCAGCGTCACCTCCTGAGTTGATTTAGTCCTATCCGTCTGTCCGTCCTCTTTTCTTGTAAACACGATTACAGGTGCTAGAAGAATGCTAGGGATCCCAAATTTTGGATTTATCCTTTTTAGGCCCTAGAAGGAGTTGGTATTGATTACCACGCCTAACTTCTATATAAGTGAAAATCGTGTTTTTACTTTTCTTTTGTTATCGTACCATATTTTTAATAATATAGTACATTTTACGTGTTGACATCAAAAAATTTACGGGACCATCATATATATGGACAATTCCAAGCCAAAAGGGCAAATTTCAAGGGTGATTTCTCCGATTTGCTTAAAATTTTGTGGGTTAATTTGAGGAGCACGACAATGAAGAAATACAAAATATGAGCTTTTTTCATGCCGTATTTCGGAGTGTACAGTAAAACCAAGATAAAAGTATCATTTCCCCAATAATTAAGTATTTTATTAATACTGGTTTAAACTGGAAAAAATCACACGTTTTTTTTTTAATAAGTTTTTTTAATGTACATTATTTTTTTTTTAATAAAGTTAGTTTAAAAACTAGAGAGTGGACTATCTTCGGCTATACCGAAGCTGAAATACCCCCACACAGTAGGAAGAAGTACCTCGAACATAAAAAATTGTGGTCTCAAGACCCTATTTTGAGCCAATTATAGGTGGTTTTGGAGCCCGAAACATGTCCAAAATCCATTTCTAAAAATTTCCAATCAAATCCACCAAAAAAAAATGTTGGTCTCAAGACCCCATTCAGACCCTTATATATGTGCCTTCGGAACCTCGGACCATGTCAAAAATACGTTTCTAAACATTTCCAATCAAATACAACAATAAAAAAGACTTGAAAAATTTTTACCTTTTTTTTCGGTGTATGGGAGCCACGCCCAGTTTTTGTCCGATTTGGCTGATTCTCGAACTTGATCTCAGTATTCACGAGAAAAACATGTACCCAAAGTTTCAAGTCGATATCTCCAAAACTGCGACCGCTATCGTGCGGACGGACAGACGGACAGACGGTCAGACGGACAGACGGGCAGACGGACAGACATACGGACATCGCTAAATCGACTCAGGAGGTGATGCTGATCAAGAATATATATACTTTTCCATACCGGACACGCCTCCTTATGGGCGTTACAAACGTTGTGACAAAGTGAGTATACCCTGCCACAGTGTGTGTGGGGGTATACAAATGTTTACCTTTTTTTTCGGTGTATGGGAGCCACGCCCAGTTTTTGTCCGATTTGGCTGATTCTCGAACTTGATCTCAGTATTCACGAGAAAAACATATACCCAAAGTTTCAAGTCGATATCTCCAAAACTGCGACCGCTATCGTGCGGACGGACAGACGGACGGACAGACAGACGGACATCGCTAAATCGACTCAGGAGGTGATACTGATCAAGAATATATATACTTTTCCATACCGGACACGCCTCCTTATGGGCGTTACAAACGTTGTGACAAAGTTAGTATACCCTGCCACAGTAAGTGTGGGGGTATAAAAACACCATATTAAAAAAATTATGTATATATGTTGTATCTGTGACTTTTGCATATGAGAATGCGAGGGGCACAAAAAATGTGGAATTGAAATTGTCCATATATTTGTTTAATGTATATATTTTTCTTATTGAAGTCGCAACTAACAGTTCTAGCCGAAATCGGATACGAAAATTATACAAGAATCGTAGTAAATAACACTAGACTTTTTTTATAAAAACTTTTTTTATTTAAACAAATGCATCGTTAAATTTTCAAAGATGAACGATCTTTCTTATTTTGAATTAGAGTAATTAATTTTGCTGACATCTATTTTTAAAATTTGAAAAAAAGACGAAAATATATATGTTTGTACTGTGAAGGCTGAAATATGCATTTAAATATGCAATATGCATTTCATAGCTTTAATCCGCTCTGGTAATGCCCAATATATGAAATTAATTACTTAATTTATTCCTGGATACGACACGACACTGTAGCCTACCTAATGCAGTTGCTTCCCAGGAATCCAAAAATGCCAAAAACTCAATTTTCATGAAAAGGGACATAGTATGATTGTATTTTAATTATATATGTATGTAAGATATTGGCATACATTGTAACGACACACTTTCTTTTTATTTTATAACTATTACTACCTCATAATGATACCTTAAAGCACAATCATCCGACGACTGTTTTCATGAAAATCGAGTTTTTGGCATTTTTGTATTCCTGAGAAGAAGCTGCATCACACAGGCTATAGTGGTTTGTGGGAATTCTAATGAAAGTAATTGAAAAATTAGGAAATAAAAATCCATTTCTATACAAAACACATAGGATGGACATATGATGGTTGTGCTTTAAGGTATCGATAAAGTTTATTAAGGTTTACTTTAAGTAATTTACTCCAAAATGTAAATTCCTTAAAGAGATACATACATACATAGTACCTCCATTCATAGTATTTTAAAACGTAGGGTTCGACTATTGAAAACATGCTGACATATCAACAGGGCGTTGTCATGTGATCGTAATGCTATGCTTGCTCTTACAAAACTCTATGTTGTCCTTATTTTCTTCCAATAAGGACGAAAGGGGTTCATTATTAGTTTTCAACTAATCCAACCTAAATACATACATATTTATGTATATGCATATGCAACTATATATATTATTATGTTGTATTCAAAAGCAAGACATAAAGACACACAAATAATCATATTGAAATAAATCTTTTCCTTTCCTAGAACTTTACAGAAAGGCGTTCCAACCGACCGACCAAAATGATTCCAATTCACCAACGCTGCACACAGTAAATGTTCTCCACGAACATCCAAAGAGAATTCGTACGCAAACAATACTAAAAGAGCGAAGAGTTCTGGCCAGTGTGGCCAGAAGTGTTCTTTCGAAATATTCCACATTTTATAAAAAGAATATGCTACTCCACTGAAAAATTCCACTTTTTATACAAAAAGAAAATGCTACTTCATGGTGATATTCCACTAAAATATTCCACTTTTTATACAAAAAGCCTTTAGTAAGACCCAATAACTCAATTAAATCCTCACTAAATTATCTAATTTGAAAAAAAACAACGATAAACGGTTTTAGTGGACTTGTTACAGTCGAACCCGCTTAACGGAAATACGAATTTGTCACACATTTATTTTCGGTTAAGCGGGTTCTTCTACTGTAATATAAAACTTGTCAACACTAGAACTTTCATGTAGCACCAGTATTATATTGGTTTTGCTCAGAATTAATCCAAAACGATATGTATTAGAATTAAGAATTTTGCGTTAAGTGGAAATTGCCAGAAGTGGAAATTGTAGCATATAAAAAAAATACAATTCTTTTATAAAAAATAATATTCTACTCTACAAAAAAATATGCCATCTGTGCCATATTAAATACCACTCTGTCCACACTGGTTCTGGCAGATATGACGCTCTCAATGGAAATTCTGGAAACTCATTAGCGAAACGCAACAATTTTATAACAACAACAAGCAATAGTGACGGGGGAGGGTATGTGTATAAAGAAGCCGGCAAAATGATTATTTTGTGCAAAAAAAAACAACAAGTAAAGATACTTAGGAAATGAGGTGAAGGAGTATTTGGGGGAATATATACACACACATATATCGG
The DNA here is from genome assembly GCA_951394025.1 of Heteromyza rotundicornis. Lineage (NCBI taxonomy): Eukaryota > Metazoa > Arthropoda > Insecta > Diptera > Heleomyzidae > Heteromyza > Heteromyza rotundicornis. Next base: position 53,822,026 of record OX596010.1, on the reverse strand, counting down.
AGAAAATAACGCGTTAAAAAAATTGAGATATAACAATTTAAAAAATACTACAAATATGAAAACACACGAGAAGGAAATGAAATATATAGGATTGATGAATTGCTAGAGTTGCAAATATGACGAATCATAAAAATTTAAGAAAACGCCAAAACATTAAAAAAACAAATTAAATGCACTATCAATATTTACAATATTTGTTCTCAAAGTACGAGCTTCTTACAACATGTGTTACTTGCCTGCGCAGTGTTGCCAGAAATTACTTTAAAAGAAGCTAGATTAACAAACAAAAAATCTACAAAAAGCTAAATTTGAGTTAAAAAAATCGAAAATAAAGCTAAATTAATTTCTTTGTTTTCTAAAATTTGTTTATACAAATCATATGAGTTTAGTATATAATTATACCCCCACACTCACTGTGGCAGGGTATACTCACTTTGTCACAACGTTTGTAACGCCCATAAGGAGGCGTGTCCGGTATGGAAAAGTATATATATTCTTGATCAGTATCACCTCCTGAGTCGATTTAGCGATGTCCGTCTGTCTGTCCGTCTGTCCGTCTGTCCGTCTGTCCGTCCGCACGATAGCGGTCGCAGTTTCGGAGATATCGACTTGAAACTTTGGGTACATGTTTTTCTCGTGAATACTGAGATCAAGTTCGAGAATCAGCCAAATCGGACAAAAACTGGGCGTGGCTCCCATACACCGAAAAAAAAGGTAAACATTTTTTATTGTTGTATTCGATTGGAAATGTTTAGAAACGTATTTTTGACATGGTCCGAGGTTCCGAAGCCACATATATAAGGGTCTAAAGGGGGTCTTGAGACCCATTTTTTTTTTTTTTTGTGGATTTATTTGGAAATTTTTAGAAATGGATTTTGGACATGGTCCGGGCTCCAAAACCACCTATAATTGGCTCAAAATAGGGCCTTGAGACCACATTTTTATATGTTCGAGGTACTTCTTCCTACTGTGTGGGGGTATTTCAACTTCGGTATAGCCGAAGATAGTCCACTCTCTAGTTTTGGTCTCAATTAATTTATAGCCACAATTAAGGATGTAAAAATTTTGGTTACCAGACGTACTCTTTTAAAGAGTACAGTACTCCTTTTTAGGCTTTCATCTGTTTTACTCTCACTTTTTTCCCGAAAGTACTATTGGGTTCTCTTCTTTTTATTTGTGGGACTTTCTCATATAATAGCTGAATGAATCGGCTCAGTAACGTAACCTATTTTTATTATTCGTCACAATTAAAATAGAATCAATTAAATATTGCGTTTGTTAGTTTGAAGCATCTTTCGTCACATTGCATTCAAAAAGTTCCCAAAATTCTAAAATGCTAGGATAAAAAAAAAATTACTATAAGACCTCAAATTTCAACAAAAATATCAAAAACAATTTTGAATGTCTTTATCGAACACAATAAAAATATATATCTACATTTTTCAATTTCTTGAGGAGGGATCGGAACAAAAACACCTAGGGTCTAAAATTTTGTGTTATACTTTTTATCCCCTTAATTTGTATGTCACTAGACCCTTTGGAGTAAAATTTAAAATCATTAACGCCTAAAGAAACCTAAGTGGTAAATTTTAATTTTAATTAATCCGGCGTAAACGTGGGTATTTACAAAGTTTTAAAAGACTTTTTTAGTATTTCAAATTAAAAAAAAAATTGTTTTATTCAAAATTTTACCAAAGGTAAATTTTAAAATTTTTTGGAAGAAATTGTATTCTAATCTACATGCTACCAAAAGACAGAATTCATCTTTAATTTTTGATGTATTTTAAACGTTTTTAAAAACTGTCCAAGACTAAAATTCATATAAAATACTCAAAGTTACAATTTAATTTCGTGATTTCGTAACAATAAGGGAGTTCACAACGGTCTCATATTGTATAAATATACAATAGTCATAAAAATGTTGTTGCTTTTTTCAATACAAAAAATTGTACGACCAATAGAACTTAGCAAGCTGTGATTTTCGACTCTCATGCTCACTATTCCTCATTTTAAAGTTGTTGCCAAAAATGTTGTAGGAATTTGTGATAATTTGACTATTTGAACTATTTTTAATGCATAGAGCGTGCACGATTTGCCGAAAATATTGCAACAAAGATCGTGGAGACCACCAAAACCCTTCCGACCATCAACTTTGGCCAGATGGCCACTTGCACCACCGGGCATACGAATGCCGGGCCCAGAGGATTTTGAAAGCTTTTTGAATGCATTAAACATGTGCGACTGCTTGAAAATATTGAAATAAATAACACGTGAACCACAGAATTACTTCCGACTGTTGATTTGGGTTGCATCACCACCTCCGCGATTGGTGGCGTGCACCCCGGGGCCAACGAATTAGGTTAGGTTCGACATTTGTAATGTAAGAGAGTTTTTTTGAAATTAGTGCGCTCACAACTATCGTATTTTTTTCCAATATGATTATATGACAATATGACTTTATGATTACTTGTGAACTCCCTTAATATGATTTTTTGAGTTCTGTCTTTATTTACAGGAAAGAGCGAAATGTATTTTAACAATATTTTTTACTTGTCCAGTAGGAAATTATTGCGGAAATCGTTGAGGAATTCTGCCGGAAAAAAGTACATCGTGCACTAAACATGCTGAATAGCCCATACAATTCATTGACGAAAATTTCTTACAAATGTCTCAACTTTCACGCAGGAACACAATAGCGAAAGATGCTGGAGTTTTCGTGCATGAATTGTTGAGGGAATCATAGAGGAATATTCATGCACAAAAACAAGAGCACATCTTTTTAATTGTTTATTTTTATTATATTTAACTTTTTTTATTGGCCAATTTGCTTACAATAATTTGTATCAACTTTTCCACAAATTCAGTTTTCCTGGAATTCGAACCAACGAGTATGGAGTGCACTCTAACCGGCTCGTCTATCTCAGGCATTATTGACAATCGTCTTAACGTTTGTATATTTCTCAGCCAGCATTCGTTTTTTTATTTTCAAAAAGTATAAATTTAAGTTTTCAAATCTAAAAACAGAAACTTCAATTGTATATTGCTAAACAAGTGTTCCTTTTTTTTTCTTCTCAAAATGTAGAAACTCAAAAAATACTTTTTTTTCTGCTTTATGTGCCTATGATAGATGAGTGTGAATTTATTATTTCCACAGGTCGTAGGTTCAAAACAGGCCTGCGCCAATAAAGTTTTTTATTTATGTTTTAATAGTTTTTTTGCTCTAATTTTTAAATGTGATGGTTTGATGGGCTTTAGGTCCAAATTAAATATACTCTTTGTTGTATTTATGATTGAGGTGTTTTTATTGTCCAATATTTCGACTTTAATTTAGTGTAAATTTTCTTCTTTGGTCCAAAGCATGACTTTCGAAGAAGGCGAAGGCGGCGCAAAGTGTTTTCAGAATACAAGTACAAAGATCGCATCAGTTTACAGTTCACATTTCAGGATCAAATATTTGAATAAAAAAGGTTCTACAGTACACTCAAAGAATTTTTTCGTTCGTAAGAAACGAAAAATTAGACAAACTACAATCGTTTGTTGTTTCGTTTGCGACCAAACGTTTAAGTAACGAAAAAAAAAAATTTCAATCAGCCACACTGAGAGGAAAATGTTTTAAAATTAAACGAAAATGTTTAAAAATTGAATGATTTTGTTTTTGAAATAGAGCTTTGTACAGATTTGTTCAATTTTAAACCACGTGTGCTAAAAACAAATTTTAAAACGCAAATGTTCAATTTTAAAACACCTGTGCTAAAAACAAATTTTAAAACGCAAATGTTCAATTTAAAAACATTTTTTCAAAATAAAAAAATTTTTTTTCTAAAAAAAAAAATTTTTTTTGTTTTATTTTTTTTGTTTGCAATTATTTTGTTTATTTATATTTAGTTAACTTTTTATTTTCTCTAATTCGAGACCGGGATTCGAACCCACGCCTACGGAGTTTTGATGGCGCGCTAAACGCTCAACAGGTTGGTCTACTGTTAACATTATTTAACAGAGTCTAAATGTATCATATATAAATTTTTTGTAGTAAAAGCATACTTCGAATTTTTTTAAAAAACACACTAAAACTATGCTTTGATTTTTTGAAATAGAAAAGAACAACAGTATTATCAATTTCAAACGACTAACGAAGGAGCAAGACTATTGAAATTTAAAGCATTTGTTTTAAAAATAAAACATAAATGTACTGCAGAAAAATCGATGTTTTAAAATGCAAATTGAAAAAAAATGTTTAATTTTAAAACACGTTTTTTCTTTCAGTGCAGGATTCGAACTAGGGACATAAGGTTTACAAGTTGCGCACATACACGCTGTGCACCTGAGTCGATAAAAACAAAGCTTATATCGAATTCGATTTTAACAATGTAAACGTTTATTAGAAATTAGTTTTTAATTTAAAAGTAAAATACAATACTTTTATTCAAAACGTTTTTAAATTTTTGCAAATTTATTTATTATTTGCGACAAAACGACTTATTTTTGAGCAAATGTTTTTTGTTTGTTTTTTCGTTTAAGTTTGTATTCAAAAGTATTATATTTGAAGCAAACGTTCTTCAAACATATTAATTCTTTGAGTATAAACTGATTAGATTTTGAAAGACGCAACTTTTTGCATTTAAATATTGGTTGTGGAAATTTTCAGGAAAGATGTGGGAAATTTCCTACAAACATGTAGGAAACTTCTTTAAGAAAGCATGCATACAAATTCATCACTGAAAAAAATTGTCATGCTTTTTACCGACTTTTGCCCTCATAATTTGGATTTTCTCCCATAGTGTACTGGTGAGCTTGTCGGGTGGGTTGACTTTTGAATTTGGCGCATATTTTACTGTTATAATAGTGGGGGTGTGGTCTGACAATAGTTCCACTGAAGACTCAATGGTTAGTTGAGTTTGTTTAAGGGTCTTGATTACTGAAAAATCAATAACATCTGGAATTTTGCGTCTGTTTGATGGGAAGTATGTTGGCGTTCCTGACGAAACCACATCAAGGCCGATTCTGCTGGTAGTTTTCCATAGTAGTCTTCCTTTGGGCAGTAATCAGACGAGAGCCCCAATAAGTGTGTTTGGCATTAAAATCTCCAGCTACGAGAAATTGGCCAAGGGTTGCAAAAAATGTCTGACACTGCTGTTATTTTCGAGCTGGGTGGACAGTAAATTGCAGATATTGTTAGTCCTTTTATGTATTCATCAAGGCATATGCATATGTATGATTCTTATGATTGATTTAGTGTTAGCTTTCTGAGCAGCGATGTTTGTTTTTGTAATGAAAGGCGGTGGGTATTGCTTTGAGTACATTTGCGTACACTGAGAAAAAAATCAAAACAAAACGTTATCAAAACGATCCGAACCCTTGTAAATTTCCAGCCAAAACTGAATGTTCTGATTTTGACCACTGCCATTTTGAAACTGCCGCGGTCGCAGTTTTAGAGATATCGACTTGAAACTTTGGGTACATTCTCTTCAATACTGAGATCAAGTTCGAGAATCAGCCAAATCGGACGAAAACTGGGCGTGGCTCCGAAAAAAAAGGTCAACATTTTTCAAGTCTTTTTTATTTGCTGCATTCGATTTGAAATATTTAGAAACGTATTTTTGACATGGTCCGAGGTTCCGAAACCACATATATAAGGGTCAAAATGGGGTCTTGAGACGAAGTTTTTTTTTGGTCGATTTGATTGGAAATTTTTAGAAACGGATTTTGGACATTGTCCGGGCTCCAAAACTATTTATAGGTGGCTCAAAATGGGGTCTAGAGACTCCATTTTGAGTACTTCTTTTGTACTTCTTCCTACTGTGTGGGGGTATTTCAGCTTCGGTATAGCCGAAGAAAGTCCACTCTCTAGTTTTTTTTATCAAATATACTCCGATCTCTAAAAAAAGTTTCATTATAAAATTCTACTTGAAAATGTATGCAACTGAAAAAACTTGTTTGTTTAACAAAAAAAATTCATTGTAAAAATCTTTCCTTGAAAATGTATGCAAATAATTCCTTTTATACACTTTTTATAACAACCCTGGTTTGTATTTCGTCAACGACGCAAAGAAAAACAACGCGGCGCAGGGAATAAGAAGCATTTTGTTCTATTACATTTTTCTTCTTTTCGTATATTAAAATTTCTTTTTGGCCAATGTGAATTTTATTTGTGCTTTCATTTCTTTGTTTTTGGTGTACAAAATGGATATTCGCAGATTATTTGCAAAGCAGCTAAAAAGAAATGGTTTGAATAGAAACTGCTTCAATTGAAAAATTGATTTTTAATGCTTTCCTAATGTCGCAGCTCAAAGAAATGAAGAGATCGAGACATCGCACGATCAAATGGATGCCAGTAGTGCAAAAAGAACATGTCTAGGCAATGTTGATTAAAAACACATGAGGACTACTGGCACGTTATAGTTTTTGCCCTATTAAAAATAAATTTAATCCAATTGGAAGAACGTTTCTTTAAGCATGAAGATATTCTCAAAAGTTTCCACATAATGTTTCCAGATGAAAAGGAACTTAACCATGAACATATTGCATCTGCGGCACACAAATTGTACAACATTACGAATCGATATTGGAATGTTCAGAGGTGGTTTTAGTTTAGTACTTAAAAAGGCAAACGCTTTGGAATATCTACAAGTATGAATTTTACTTAAACATATGATAAATTGTATTATACGTACATAATTTTCATAAATTTAAGTAATGTGATTATTAAAATCTGTCACCAGGTGTGCAATCGTGTTAGTTTTGAGCCGGTTTATAAAATATTTAAAATACTCGCGGTCATCCCAGTGTCTACTGCTACAAGTGATCGATCGTTCAGCACTCTTCGTCGGCTGAAAACTTACTTACGCAACTCAATGGGGGAAAACGACTAAATGGCTTAGCATCATTGAATATCCACCTGGAAATTTCAGTTACACCGGAGGATATAATAACCGAATTTTCGAACACCAAGACGTTTGTTATTTAATTGATTTGTTTGTTTTTGTATTACTTTATATTATTAATATATATATTTGTCCAGGTCTGTCTGTCTTTATGTCTGTCCCTAACACTAACCGATTCAAAATTTACAACTTCACTTAAAAAATGTTTTTAAGTTGTTAACCTTCTTTTTTTTTTAAATGTTAGCCCTTCTTCTGGTGGTTTGTCCACACGACGCTGCGTTCGTGAGAAGGAAGCAGAGCCACTTACAAATATATTCACACATATATTTTTTCTTATAAATGTTAGCCGCCCTGGTGAGGTATCGAACCCACAAACGCAGCGATTGTAAGTAAGATGAAGTAGCGAACTAAGCGCCTTCTCACCAGAGCCACTAATGCTCATACAATACCTTTACCTAATAACGATTAACTTTGGCAAGCTGTATGCAAAACGCTTTCATGTATATACACACAAAAAATCATTTCACATATAAACAAATATAGCTTCGACCTAAAGCTGCCACCTTTAAGAAAATAACACTGCCACAAGACTACCGTTGCCACCTAACACTATTTTCACCTATTACGGTGGTGTATTAGATTTTCATATTACACTTTCCTATACACTGCATACATTCCCAGTACAACATTAAGGTCCGCACTAAGGCATTCAATCCCGGGATCCCGAATCCCGAAATCCCGGAAGTTTTCTCAATCCCGGAAACCCGGGATTTCGAGTCCAGAATCCCGGGATTCAAAAATGCATTTTTTATGCATTGCTTAAGATATTTTTGACGTTTTTCCACAAAAATACTTTTGTGCATTTACTTTCAATCTAATTGGTAAATTTAAAAAACCCACTTTTGTAGATTTGGTGCTACAAAACTTTACCAGATTTTTGTCAATAACGGTTAACAAACAATTTTTATCGATCTGAGTAACATTTTTTCAATTTAACCAATTTCTTTTTTTCAAAAAAGACATAAGTTTAAATTATTTTGTTGACCGTATATTGAAAACTTTACGAATCGGATAAATGGTTTTATGTGTGTTTTACTTTTGAATGGACACCAATTTTAATAGTTTTAAACAACAATTGGTGTTTCCGTTCCCTGACTAAAACTACTGAAAGTAAGTTTTTCGTGTTTAGCATGAAATGGAGCTGACAGAATTTTATAATTATATTCGGATTCAGCGTGCCAAAAAAAAATAATTTGTTCGATCAATCTAATTTAAAAAGAATTACTTTTTGTTGGACTATATTTATTTAAATACTATTTGTTTTGTTTAATGTAATATTTATTAAATATGTTTTCTTTGTCGAATTAAACTTAAAATATTGTTGCAACAATTTTTTCTTTAATTTTATATTAACTATTACATTTAATTGGAAAATCCCGAAAATCCCGAACAAATCCCGGGATCCCGGGATTGTGATTTCAAATCCCGAAATCCCGGGATTTTAAAAAATACTTCGGGATTGAATGCCTTAGTCCGCACACATCAACGCGAAGTGCGGTACTTCGCGTTGATGCGAAACTTACTCAAAAATGTTTCTTGCAAATGCGAAAATATATTTGTTTAAGGTGAGAAATTTCATAAAAACAAATAAAAATGTGAATCATTTATAAATTAAAATTCCCGAAAAAAAATACTACAAAATGAACACCTTTCTTAGAAGTCACTCAAGAAATTGTAAAAGGGGAAATCAAAACTTAAACAAATTTATTTCTCGAAAAGCAGATTCTTGCTACAATAAAAGATTCAGATTCGGTTTTAGTACGTCAAAATACATAATACGAAAAAAAAAAATTTTAAAAATCCAATGATTAAAACGCTTGGCAATAAAAATAATCGACAATCGGAAATAATGTTTAGCCGTAACAGGTGAAAACATTGTTAGGTGGCAACGCTAGCCTTTTGGTAGTATTATTTCCTTAAAGGTGGCAATGGTAAATCAAAGCTATATTTTTGTGTGTATATACTAAGGCATTCAATCCCGGGATCCCGGACGTTTTCTCAATCCCGGAAACCCGGGTTTTTTAGTCCTGAATCCCAGGATTCAAAAAATGCATTGTTAAAGATATTTTTGACGTTTTTCCACAAAAATACTTTTGTGCATTTACTTTCAATCTAATTGGTAAATTTAAAAAACCCACTTTTGTAGATTTAGTGCTAAAAACACAAAAAAATTGTCAAAATTTTTGTCAATAACGGTTAACAAACAACTTTTATCGATCTGAATCAAATTTTTTCAATTTAAACAATTTTTTTTTACAAAAAAGATTTATGTTAAAATTATTTTGTTGACCGTATATTGAAAACTTTACGAATTGGATAAATGGTTTTGTGTGGGTTTTACTTTTGAATGGACACCAATTTCAATAGTTTTAAACAACAATCTGTTCCCGCTATAATACTAATACTACTGAAAATAAGTTTTTCGTGTGTAGCATGAAATGGAGCTGGCAGAATTTTATGATTATAATCGGATTCAGGTGGCAAAAAAAAATGACTTGTTCGATCAATGTAATTTAAAAAGAATTACTTTTTGTTCCACTATATTTATTTTAAATATTATTTGTTTTGTTTAATGTAATATTTAATAAATATTATTTCTTTGTCTAATAAAAATGAAATTAAACTTAAAATATTGTTGCAACAATTTTTTCTTTAATTTTATATTAATTATTGTATTTAATTGGAAAACCCGGAATCTCCCGAACAAATCCCGGGATCACGGGATTGTAATTTCAAATCCCGAAATCTCGGGATTTTCAAAAACACTTCGGGATTGAATGCCTTAGTATATACACATTCACCATACAGCTTGTTGAACTATATCGCCATTAGCTCAATTTATTTTATAGCTGGCTGTGGTCTGTTGGCTAGAGCTTCGGCCTATGACTGCGGCAGTCATTGGTTCAAGCCCGCCACCGGTCGTATTTTTTTTTGAATCCATTGAATCCATTGCTTGATATTCTTTTTTTAATCTTTTTTTTTTAATGTAACAGTTCAACTTTACACAATTACATCATCAAAAAAAATTTCTATCTATTCTTTACAAAATTTAATAAAAGTTCACCTATTTCACAAATGATTTTCATATGTATATATAAATTATGCGGCAGTCTTGGGTTCAAGCCCGTCACCTGTCGTATTTTTTTTTTTAATCCATTGCTTGATATTCTTTTTTCTTTTTTTAATCTTTCTTTTTTAATGTAACAGTTAAACTTTACACAATTACGTCATCAAACAAAATTTCTTTCTATTCTTTACAAAATTTAAAAAAAAATTACAAATTTCTATAAAAAAAATTACATTTAAATTTTAAAAACATAGAAAACATTTTTGCATTTAAAATATATTTAGTAAACATTTAAATTTTTCAAATTAGTGTTTTTTTCCCGTGCATGGCACAGGCAAATTTACTAGTTAATTTATATTAGTCGGTTTTTGTTTTTTCTACATTTCTTCTGCGAAGAATATTTTTATACCCCCACACTCACTGTGGCAGGGTATACTCACTTTGACACAACGTTTGTAACGCCAAAAGTATATATATTCTTGATCAGCATTAGCGCCGGAGTCGATTTAGCGATGTCCGTCTGTCTGCCCGTCCGTCTCTCCGTCCGTCCGCACGATAGCGGTCGCAGTTTTAGAGATATCGACTTGAAACTTTGGGTACATGTTTTTCTCTTCAATACTGAGATCAAGTTCGAGAATCAGCCAAATCGGACAAAAACTGGGCGTGGCTCCCATACACCGAAAAAAAAGGTCAACATTTTTCAAGTCTTTTTTATTGCTGCATTCGATTGGAAATGTTTAGAAACGTATTTTTGACATGGTCCGACGTTCCGAAACCACATATAAGGGTCAAAATGGGGCCTTGAACCAATTTTTTTTTTCGTCGATTTGATTTGAAATTTTTAGAAACGGATTTTGGACATTGTCCGGGCTACAAAACTATTTATAGGTGGCTCAAAATGGGGTCTTGAGACCGGATAATTTTATGTTCAATGTACTTCTTCCTACTGTGTGGGGGTATTTCAGCTTCGGTATAGCCGAAGATAGTCTAGTTTGTTTTTATTATCAGCTATTCTGCAAAATGCTTTTAAAGCTGTGCCTGTTTTTATGAATTTTGAAAGTGACACTTTTGTATTACAAAACTAATGATATTATTAAAATATAAAAATAAATTGTTCTAAATAAAAAAAAAAAAATTTTTTTATAAATTGGATTAAAACCCTTCTTATGAGAAAATCCTGTTGGCGGGACTGATTGAGACGCAAATGTTGTTGTTCCATGACAGAAAATTTTTGTCTTGCGACTGACATGTTTATGATTTCATGAATTGAAAATACAAAAAAGTTATTAGAATTACATAAAAAGATTTAAATTTTAAATTAAATTTCAATTTATATTTTTTGTACTCTAAATTATTTTTTTAAACAACATTATTGATATTTTATTGTTATACTACCTTATACCCACAGCTTCGTTCGCAATAATTTAATAATGCTAACGTAGAAATGTTATATGTATTATTTAAGCCCTCTGCCCATTCACCTCCCAGCACCCGAGTTACAGAGATTTAAAAATTTTAGCTTTAAAACTCTAAAACCAGAAATCCCCACGCGATAATTAAATTCCCTATTTGCCCGAATAGCACAGTCGCGAAACGTGGGATTTAAGCCGACCCTCGCGGTATGGTATCCCCGGCCGAACAAACAACACGGACACGCGAAAACCTGATAACTAAACTTTTAAAACCCTACACCGAAACTGCCGCACTATATATATATAGGTATATATATACATTTATATATATATATATACATATATATATATATATATAACAAGAAACTGAACCTTTCCCGTCACAAAGTAAATAATACCGAACACAAACGGAACCCTTTTCAAAATTGTCACAAAACGACAAATGACCGAAAGAAATTATTTATACACCCAAAATTATATTTTTTTAAAACACGATTGATTTGCGGGACCAGACCGACCTGTCTGAAACCCCTCTCACGATTCTTTGCAGAATCTATTCACCAGCTAGACTTCGATAAAATTCGATGTCCAGCAACAACTTGGCTCAGATTCGGGACGACACAAACAAAAAAAAGGAATAAGGAAGAGAGGGAAACGGCCAAACATATTCCAAGCAAACTACTTGAAATTCCCAGGACGGAATCACTTCACCAAAACAAATCACGACCGAACACAACCTGTCCAACTCTATTAAACTAGTAAATTTGCCCGTGCCATGCACGGGAAAAAAACACACTAATTTTAAAAAATTAAATGTTTACTAAATATATTTTAGATGCAAAAATATTTTCTATGTTTTCAAAATTTAAATGTAATTTTTTTTTATAGAAATTTGTGAAATATGTAATTTTTTATTAAATTTTGTAAAGAATAGAAATAAATTTTGTTTGATGATGTAATTGTGTAAAGTTGAACTGTTCCATTAAAAAAGAATTAAAAAAAAAAGATTAAAAAAAAAAAAAAAGAATATCAAGCAATGGATTCAAAAAAAAAATACGACCGGTGACGGGCTTGAACCCAAGACTGCCGCAGACAAAGCGGAAGCTCTACCCAACTGACCACAGCCAGCTATAAAATAAATTGAGCTAATGGCGATGTAGTTCATCAAGCTGTATGGTGAATGTGTATATACACACAAAAATATAGCTTTGATTTACCATTGCCACCTTTAAGGAAATAATATTACCAAAAGGCTAGCGTTGCCACCTAACAATGTTTTCACCTGTTACGGCTAAACATTATTTCCGATTGTCGATCATTTTTATTGCAAAGTGTTTTATTCATTGGATTTTTTCAATTTTTATTTTCGTATTATGTATTTTGACGTACTAAAACCGAATCTGAATCTTTTATTGTAGCAAAAATCAGCTTTCCAAATAATAAATTTTTTTTAAGTTTTGATTTCCCCTTTTTACAATTTCTTTAGTGACTTCTAAGAAAGGAGTTCATTTTGTAGTATTTTTTTTCGGGAATTTTAATTTATAAATGATTCACATTTTTATTTGTTTTTATGAAATTTCTCACCTTAAGCAAATATATTTTCGCATTTGCAAGAAACATTTTTGAGTAAGTTTCGCTGCGGTTGCGGTACTTCGCTTTGATGTGTGCGGACCTTAATGTTGTACTGGGAATATATGCAGTGTATAGGAAAGTGTATTATGAAAGTGTAATATGAAAATCTAATACACCACCGTAATAGGTGAAAATAGTGATAGGTGGCAAGAATAGTCTTGTGGCAGTGTTATTTTCTTAAAGGTGGCAGCTTTAGGTCGAAGCTATTTTTTTATATGTGAAATGATTTTTTTGTGTGTGTATATACATGAAAGCGTTTTGCATGCGGCTTGATGAAGTTAATCGATATTAGGTAAAGGCATTGTATGAGCATTAGTGGCTCTGGTGAGAAGGCGCTTAGTTCGCTACTTCATCTTACTTACAATCGCAGCGTTGTGGGTTCGATACCTCACCAGGGCGGCTAACATTTATAAGAAAAAAAATATGTGTGGATATATTTGTAAGTGGCTCTGGTTGGTTCCTTCTCACGACCGCAGCGTCGTGTGGACAAACCACCAGAATAGCTAACATTAAAAAAAAAAAAGGTTAACAACTTAAAAAAATTTTTTAAGTGGAGTTGTAAATTTTGAATCGGTTAGCGTTAGGGACAGACAGACAGACAGAAAGACAGACAGACAGACAGACCTGGACAAATATATATATTAATTCCTCAAATTCAAAACACTAAATGGCCGACTGCCACAAATAAAATAAAGTAAAAAAAAACACTAGCTGGCAAAACTAAACCAGCGCGCAAAAATACTCCCCTTGGAACACTTGTCCTCCACCTCACCACTCCAAAAATACAATTTAGAAAACAAGAAAGAAAATTATCAAAATTTTCCAAACAAATTATTTAAGAGCAAAATAAATTCAAAATCAAAAACTTCACTTTTCTTCTTCCCTGCTCAAAAAGAACTAAAGAACCTGTCTATATGGACGCATATATGGCGCTCACTTTCCATTTCTCCAACATCTCCCCCCCCACACATGAGCGCTACCTACGCAGAAGCCAGTATTCGCAGTCGGGGCTTTACCCACACCTATATGTGAAAGATCTTCTCAGATTTTCTAGAGTGTGTTTGGCAAATTTACATATACACCCCCGCACCCACCAAAATGAAAATACTCACGGTCGCATTTCACCCGCGAGTGGCGAATTTGTTTAGCTTAACGAATTAAGCAAAACAAATATTTTATAAAAAAATAATAACAATTAACAAAATTGTTCAGTGCGTTCTTTCGGTTAGTGCGTGTGAGATTTTGTTCCTCCGATTTTGTTCGCCCGTCGCCCCGAACAAAAGGGAAACATAAAAAAACATAACAAACAAAACAACAGCAACTGTGCCGCGAATTTATACCGCGACAATATAGCCTACATTGAGAAGAAAAGTGCGCTTTAAAATTAAATGTGAACACTTTCAAAAATAATTTTTAGTGTCTCCTATATTGTTATCACTTTTAAAAGAATAAGTTAAATTACAATTTTATTTTGACACTTTAAATATAAAATATTTACGTTAAAATTCAAAGCTTTTACTATTTTATTTAAAGTGTTCACATTGAAATTTTAACTCTTTTAAAAATTTTCTATGTTTTTAGGAGCGTGGGGTCAAATCCGGCAGGAGCCGATTTTTTTACGTTTTAATGGTTTACGTTTTGATGGTTTCTTTTTTTTAAATTTTATTGTTTTATATGCTTTTATACCGCCACACTCACTGTGGCAGGGTATACTAACTTTGTCACAACGTTTGTAACGCCCATAAGGAGGCGTGTCCAGTATGGAAAAGTATATATATTCTTGATCAGCATCACCGCCGGAGTCAATTTAGCGATGTCCGTCTGTCTGTCCGTCCGCACGATAGCGGTCGCAGTTTTGGAGATATCGACTTGAAACTTTGGGTACATGTTTTTCCCGTGAATACTGAGATCAAGTTCGAGAATCGGCCAAATCGGATAAAAACTGGGCGTGGCTCCCATACACCGAAAAATAGGTAAACATTTTTCAAGTCTTTTTTATGGTTGTATTCGATTGGAAATGTTTAGAAACCTATTTTTGACATGGTTCGAGGTTCCGAAACCACATATATAAGAGTCAAAATGGGGTCTTGAGAGCAATTTTTTTTTTTTGGTGGATTTGATTGGAAATTTTTAGAAATGGACTCCAAAACCACCTATAATTGGCTCAAAATAGGGTCTTGAGACCACATTTTATGTTCGAGGTACTTCTTCCTACTGTGTGGGGGTATTTCAGCTTCGGTATAGCCGAAGATAGTCCACTCTCTAGTTTTAAAGATATTTTACATTTTTGAAGTAAATATCTATTTTCCAAAAACTTTTGTTAATTTAATATATACAAAAAAAAAACAATGAAATTACATATCATATAGTACACAGAAAAAAAAAGATAGGGTAATCTAACCAAAAAACGTTGTAAAAAAACAATTTTTTATTTTATATGGAAAACACAAACAACAACTACAATTGTTGTGGTTAATCTAATCGTCAAAAAATTGTTAAATGATTTGCCAGCATGGTCGTATTTCGGCATATGATTCGCAATGTCATCGCTCGATGCAGAAATGCAACCATGCCGCAAATATTTCATAATTCTGAAACAGCATGACATTTAATACAAGAGAGAAAAATTATTATATATGGCTGTCTCGTTTACGCTCTCAAAG
Source organism: Heteromyza rotundicornis (assembly GCA_951394025.1). Classification (NCBI taxonomy): domain Eukaryota; kingdom Metazoa; phylum Arthropoda; class Insecta; order Diptera; family Heleomyzidae; genus Heteromyza; species Heteromyza rotundicornis. The sequence goes on along the minus strand of OX596010.1, from coordinate 53,806,311 downwards.
CAACAAGTGCTGCATAATATATGAATAATTTATATTCGACACTTGACTCATGAAGTACTTGGTTCCATCAGTATGCGATGCTATTATTGGTATTTTAGGGAAGTTTGTATGAAAATTGTTGGGTCGTAATAATAAAAACGTCTTGGAGCAATTGCTACGTGCATTTACTTTACTCAGAGATTTTACTTCAAATCAAAATTGAGTGAAAACTAGAGAGTGGACTATCTTCGGCTATACCGAAGCTGAAATACCCCCACACTGTAGGAAGAAGTACCTTGAATATAAAAAAATGTGGTCTCAAGACCCTATTTTGACCCAATTATAGGTGGTTTTGGAGCCCGAAACATGTCCAAAATCCATTTCTAAAATTTTCCAATCAAATCCACCAAAAAAAAAATTTTGGTCTCAAGACCCCATTCAGACCCTTATATATGTGGCTTCGGAACCTCGGACCATCTCAAAAATACGTTTCTAAACATTTCCAATCAAATACAACAATAAAAAAGACTTGAACAATTTTTACCTTTTTTTTCGGTATATGGGAGCCACGCCCAGTTTTTGTCCGATTTGGCTGATTCTCGAACTTGATCTCAGTATTCACGAGAAAAACATGTACCCAAAGTTTCAAGTCGATATCTCCAAAACTGCGACCTCTATCGTGCGGACGGACAGACGGACAGACGGTCAGACGGACAGACGGACAGACAGACGGACATCGCTAAATCGACTCAGGAGGTGATGCTGATCAAGAATATATATACTTTTCCATACCGGACACGCCTTCTTATGGGCGTTACAAACGTTGTGACAAAATGAGTATACCCTGCCACAGTGTGTGTGGGGGTATAATTATCGTAAAAAGTATTAAGAGTTCACAAGAAAGTATCCGGTTGTATCGAATACAAAAAAATCGAATTTTCGCAGCACTAGAAGATGGCGTCGAATTTGTTTACATTTTACATTTTTGATATTTCGAAAACAATTTTTAAAATCAAATTATGACTATGTTATAATTAATTATTAACAAATATTGTGATTTTACGAATTTAAAAATTGTGCAGAATGTATTTCAACTCGTTTTTTCCCGGGAAAACATTAATTTCAATATTAAAATATTATTGTAAACTTAATGAAATATTAAAATATTGCGTTTTGTGGAAGCGCGTTAGTTCTAAGTAATGAATATTATATATATTCGCAGTAGAAATGATGTTGCCCGACAAATTTGTGTACGAAATGTAAATTATCTCGTTTTTAAAGTCTTGGGCTTACATTAAATTAATTTAAGCTTCATAAATATATTTCAATACAACACATCTACAGAAATACCAAACACATCAGCTATCTTTTTCTTGCATTCAACAGATCCCCGAATCTGAAAAAACAGCTTAATAATGTCTCTCGAATTTTAAAAAAGCAGCTTGAGAGGAAATCCGAAAGAGAATTCCAGCTATTTGTTGAACATCTCGCACCCACAAAATCAACAAACTACTCGCTCTGGCGAGCTGCAAAAAATATGAAAAAAACAATACTGACAGAACCCCCTCTAAGGCTGCCAAATGGAAACTGGGCCAGAAGCGATGCAGAAAAGGGTGCAGCTTTTGCCAACCACCTAAAAACCGTGTTCACCCCGAACACGACAGCTGGTGATATCCCAATACCAACATTAATCCCATATAATACCTCTTGTACAATCGCGATTAAAAACTAGAGAGTGGACTATCTTCGGCTATACCGAAGTTGAAATACCCCCACACAGTAGGAAGAAGTACCTCGATCATAAAAAAATGTGGTCTCAAGACCCTATTTTGAGCCAATTATAGGTGGTTGTCCAAAATCCATTTCTAACAATTTCCAATTAAATCCAACAAAAAAAAAATTGGTCTCAAGACCCCATTTAGACCCTAATATATGTGGCTTCGGAACCTCGGACCATCTCCAAAATCCATTTCTAAAAATTTCCAATTAAATCCACCAAAAAAAAAAAATTGGTCTCAAGACCCCATTTAGACCTTATATATGTGGCTTCGGAACCTCGGACCATGTCAAAAATACGTTTCTGAACATTTCCAATCGAATACAACAATAAAAAATTTTTACCTTTTTTTTCGGTGTATGGGAGCCACGCCCAGTTTTTGTCCGATTTGGCTGATTCTCGAACTTGATCTCAGTATTCACGAGAAAAACATGTAAAAAAAGTTTCAAGTCGATATCTCCAAAACTGCGACCGCTATCGTGCGGACGGACAGACGGACAGACGGACAGACGGACAGACGGACAGACGGACAGACGGACAGACGGACAGACGGACGGACAGACAGACGGACATCGCTAAATCGACTCAGGAGGTGATACTGATCAGGAATATATATATTTTTCCATACCGGACACGCCTCCTTATGGGCGTTACAAACGTTGTGACAAAGTTAGTATACCCTGCCACAGTGAGTGTGGGGGTATAAAAACGAACTTATGGAGGCAATAAACAAAAGCTTGGACCCGAAAAAAGCACCAGGACCGGACTTGATAACGCCAACAATGATAAAAGAACTGCCAACAGTTGCAATAACCCACTTATTGCACATATTTAACGCGATTCTCAGAACATGTCACTACCCAGATGATTGGAAACTATCTCAAGTTACAATGATTCCCAAACCTGGAAAAGATCCCAGTAATGTGACGTCATACCGGCCTAAAAGTTTGCTCTCTGTAATATCGAAACTCTTCGGAAAACTTTTAATAAAATTGATTCTACCGAAAATTCTAGAAAAACAAGTGATTCCCGATCACCAGTTTGGCTTCCGCGAAAAGCATGGCACTATTGAGCAAGTGCACCGCATTGTTGACTCAATTAAAGGCACTTTCGAAAATAAACAGTATTGCTCCGCTGTTTTCCTCGATATCACCCAGGCCTTCGATAAAGTCTGGCACGAAGGACTTATTTACAAACTACAGCATATTCTTCCCGCTAATATGCACTGTCTACTCAAAAACTACCTCACGAATAGAAAATTTGTAGTAAAATACAAAAGCTTTGTCTCCCGAAAATACGAAATACTGGCCGGAGTACCACTAGGCAGTGTCCTCGCGCCCCTGCTATACATTCTCTATACTGCAGATATGCCCAAAAGTGATAGAACTCTCATATCGACTTTTGCTGATGACACTGCTATCATGTGCTCTCACTCAAACCCAGACATGGCATCTCTATATGTGCAAAAACACTTGGACACTCTAAGTAATTGGCTACATCGAGGGAAAATCAAGGTCAATGAATCCAAAAGCTGTCACTAACCTTCACTCTAAGAAGGGGTACGTGTCCTGCTCTGAAGATAAAAGGCCAAGTCGTCCCTGAAAGTTCCGAAACCAAGTATCTTGGAATGCATCTCGATCGCCGACTCACATGGCATAAACATATTGAATCCAAAATCACTCAGATCAAATTAAAGCAATTGGAACTAAATTGGCTAATCTCAAGGGCATCAAAGCTAAACCTCACATACAAAGTCCAAATATACAAAAGTATAATAAAACCCATATGGACATATGGAATTGAACTCTGGGGCACTGCCTCTCCCTCGAACGTGGAAAAACTCCAGAGAGGCCAATCTAAAATCCTGAGACAAATTGCCAGAGCCCCTTGATATATAAAAAATACTAACATCCACAGAGACCTGAATATACCTGCAGTAAAAGACGAAATTCCGAAACTTACCTCGAAGTACAAGCAGAAGCTCATGTTTCACCCAAACATTCTAGCTAGAAATTTACTGAGACCTCTGAATCCCTCACGTCTCAAACGAAACTAATATATTCCCCATATATTAGTTACGATAACTCTACATTGCCTAAATCAATGGATATAGGGCAAATAGTTTTAATATAAATATTATAAAAATAAGCTGAATTTCTGAATTTTTGAAAAATCATTGTTAGACCTAAGTTATTATTAGGTGATTCAATTGAAAAAAATTAATATTAAAAAAAAAAATTAAAATTCTTTTTCTAATATGTATCTATTTATTTTTTCGCTCAATTGGATAGTTGCTTTCTCTGTCTTCCATAAAGTAATATACGAACAATTTTTAATTGTACGCCAACAAATTTTCACTGTACGCGAACAACTTTGAGTCGGTTCCATTTACAACGTTTCTTGGTTGCTGCATTTTTAATCGTCTTTTTTGGTTAGATTTACCACCTTTTTTTTTTGTGTGTACTTATATGAAGTTGTAAAATATTGTAAAATATTTCCCGCAGTAGTCAAACGTGCTAAGAGGCTTTCGCAAAGCGCGTCATCATAACCCAAATGTCCTGGGTTCAAATCTCGCCAGACCAAGTAAGTAAACAAAAATTTATATAACTCTTTATTTCGGAAATATGTATAATATAAAATAACCATCAGCAAATAAAACATTGAAATATCAATTATATCATTTACAATAAATAAAAAGAAGAAATGGAAATTTAATGAAAATAAACTAAAAATAGATACTAAAATATAAATTTTTTTTGTGTTTGCTTCATTAAATTTTAAAGTATTCACTTTAAAATTCAAAGTGTTTACTTTAATAAAAAACAATTCAAAGTGTAAACTTTGAAATAAAAAATTTTTCGATACAGCACGGAATCATACATTAAATCTTTTAAATTTAAAGTGCCTTGTACTGGGTTTAAAGTGATTTTAAAGTTTTTGTTTTCTGAGTGTATGAATGCCTTAGTACACTCAGAAACAAAAACTTTAAAATAACTTTAAACCCAGTATCCCGAAGTGTTTTTGAATATCCCGGGATTTGAAATTCTAAACACGGGATCCCGGTATATGTTCGGGATTTTCGGGATTTTCCAATTAAATACAATAGTTAATATCAAATTAAAGACAAAATTGTTGCAACAATATTTTAAGTTTATTTCGACAAAGAATACATATTTTATAACTATTACATTAAACAAAACAAATAATATTTAAATAAATATAGTCAAACAAAAAGTAATTCTTTTTAAATTACATTGATCTAACAAATTATTTTTGTTTTGCCACCTCAAACCGAATATAATCATAAAATTCTGCCAGGTCCATTTCATGCTAGACACGAAAAACTTGCTTTCAGTAGTTTTACTACGGACACACGAATTGTTGTTTAAAACTATTGAAATTTGTGTACATTCAAAAGTAAAACACACACAAAACCATTTATCCAATTCGTAAAGTTTTCAATACACGGTCTGTTCACGCCAACCGCGTAAATATGAACGCTACCTTATATAAATTTGTTAAATGTAGGGGGCGCTGTTGTCTGTGGCGAAATCTGCTTTCAAGTATGGCGATTTCGGTTTTGCCGGCGGCTTTTTGGCTTTTAAAAATATTAATTTTCACTCTCGTCCGATTACCATACGAAGCAGCAGCCGCCACAGCCAAGAAAAGCCGGTAAGATTTTCTGAGGAAAATATATACAAAAATAAAGAAAAGATAACTAATTTAAAACGAATTTTCTGTTTTTTTATCTTTTTTGAAAACGATTTCGAGAGCTATCGAATAGTTCGTAGAAGAACAAGGCCTGCGCCCAATTATTGGTCCTTCGAACCGGATTAAAGAAAAGGAGATGAAAAGCCCTTCAACAAACAAATTGACACGGAGACGAAAAGCCCCTTCAGATCACACAAATACAAAATCATCATTATCTAAGCTGCTGCTTCAAATTAAAAAAGGTGCGTTACATTTATTAATGGTGATCTTATGTGCGCATTTTTAAAAATACTAAAAAATAGATAGATATTTAAATTCTATCCGAGATATAAAATAAAGTAAAATTTTCCATACGCTCAATAGCCAGCCGAAGCCACTCATTTACTCTCGTTTTTCTTCATTATTCCAAAAACAATTTTGTGATTTTATTTTGAAAGTGAAGTGATTTATAAAGTAAAGCTTCAAATAATTTGTACACAATCATTCTCTTTTTGAATTCTGCCAACTCTTTACAAAGCAGCGTACATTGGCGCCAATTTGAATTTCGAGAACTTTTCTAATAAAAGTTCAAATAATTTCCGAAAAAGTATATTTTTTGAGTAAAGAATAAAAAGAGAATGACAATAATACCAACCAAATGCAGGTACTCCATACTTAAATTGAGAAAATAAAAAGTAAAATCGAAAAATATTTGACATATTGTACTGTGCAGAAATAACAAAAAGCACACACAAACACATACTCCCACCCGCTCTCACAAGAAAAAGTCTCCACTGCAGGTTGTTGCTGCTTTTCTGTCATTTGCTTTGTTTAGTTTTCGACATTTTGGCAGCGGACAGACGTTCGCTTTTTTTATTGAGTTTTTTTTTTTAAAATTAATTAATTCTAAAATTAAAGTTAAAATTCGGTCAAATAATAAATAAAAAAAAAAAATAGTGATACAAAAAGTGACAGTGAAGAACTAACTGAAGAAAAAGTTAGCAACGCGGGAATATTAGACAAAACCCGAAGTTCCGAAGTGCAACAACAACAGTGAGAGTAATTCTTTTTTTATTTAATTTGTGTGTGTCTTCAGTCAGTCAAGAAATATTTCGAAATTTCTAAGACTGAAACTGATTATTTACAGAGCAAAATATTTAAATAAGGAATAATTTATTTCGTTACCGCTTTTTAATATTTTTTGCGAAATATTCAAAATAAGCGTATTCAGATATTTAAATATTTTGGCCGATTTGCATTTCGTGCAATTTTTTTGTTGGTTTTTTCCATTTGTCTATTCTCACATTCTACAGTATTTGAAGTGCGCCCTACGTCAGTATTTCCGACACTGACAAAGGGTTGAAATTTATTATTATAAATTTTTTTATCGCTTTTAAATATTTTCGAGAAATATTTAAATAAAATTAGCGATTCCAAATATTTTTTGTTATTTGGAAATGTTTTTGATTTTTTGAAATTAAGGTGGATTTTTGGTTTTTTGATATTTTTTGTGAAAGGAATTTCATCGTCTGGCTGACGAAATTCTTGAATTCGAAGCGGAATTCAATACCACTGGTCAGCATGACCATTCGACTTTTTCGTTAGAAGTGCAACGCGAAGAATTTAAAGATTTGTGGGTAAAAGTAAAGGCAGCCTATGAGGTCTGCTCACAGGCAGCCTCTGCCAGTAATGGGGAGCCTAGTGGCGATTTACAAATAATAAAAGATAGGTACAGAAATTGTTATCAGGCATATGTAGCCTGCGCTGCCATGATGGGTGAATTTGCTCACAATCTGACAGCTCATCATTCAACGCCCCCTCCCAGTTCTACTATGATTGTGAATTCGAATGAACATCGTCCGTCTTCTAGCAACATGAGGTTGCCTCCGTGTGACACTGAGATTTTCTATGGAGATTATCTGTCATGGCCCACTTTTCGTGACATGTTCACGGCCATTTATATTCAGAATTCCGGGCTAACTTCAGTTGAAAAACTTTTTCACCTTAACCAGAAGACTAGAGGTGAAGCCAAAGATATAGTCAAGAAGTCCCCTCTCACAAATGATGGATTTGTGCAGGCGTGGGATAATTTATCAGATAGATATGAAAATAAGCGTATTTTAGTGAATAGTCAACTGAGGATTTTGTTCGGCCTTCAGCCAGTGACTTCGGAGTCGGGGTCCGATTTAAAGAAATTACAGCGGGATATAAATAATTGTGTATCCGCTTTGGAACTATATCACATTAATGTTGAAAATTGGGACGCGATTTTCGTATACTTATGTTCTACTCGCTTGCCAGAAGCAACGCTCTCCTTATGGGAGCAAGGGATTACAAATAAAACAGCCATTCCCAAATGGGCTGAATTAAATAATTTTTTAACTGAGAGATTTCAGACCTTAGAAACAGTATCTGATATTCGAGGTACGCTTAACCAAAGGACTACTCCCAAATAAATACTCCCAAAATCAGAATAGAAAAGTAAATTCCCATAATTCAAACGTTTACCAGGCGAATTGTTAACTTTGTGATACGCAACAACACCCACTGTGGAATTGTCCACAATTTTTAGATATGAACGTTAGTTACAGGTTGTCAACAGTAAGGAGGTTGCATCTGTGTTTGAACTGTTTGGCCAGTTCTCATGAGGTGAAAGATTGTACGAGCAATTACAAGTGCCTTAGTTGCAAGAGGCGTCATAACTCGCTACTTCATCGTGAAGGACTTGGGTCACCGCCTAATTCTCCTGCGCCATCAGATGGTGCAAATCAAAACAATTTTCCGGTTTCAAGTGATTTATCCACTGAACCTTCCACATCGCAAGGTCATGTCGATAGGGTTCAGACGCATTTCACAACGAGTACAAAAGGGGTGCTGTTAGGGACAGCTTTAGTGACCATATGTCATTCAGGCTCCGTTTTTACGGCCAGAGCGCTAATCGATTCTGGGTCAGAGGGCACATTTATATCAGCGCGTTTGCAGAAACGGCTGAATATACCCACTCAAAGCGTGAATGCCCAAGTAGCAGGGCTAAATAATGTGGTTTCGGCACAAATTCAAAAAATGTGCAATTTTGTAATAGGATCACCAATTGATCCCAGGGTAAGAATAGAGACGAAGGGTCTCATTCTTCCTCAATTAAGCGGCAACATTCCCACAGTTTCTATCGATAGGACCTTGGTGCAGAATTTACCTGATTTGCAAATGGCAGATCCTAATTTTTATAAAAGCGAACAAGTGGATGTCCTAATTGGAGGTGACATATATCCACGAATTATTTTAGATGGAATACGAAGAGGTATTCTAGGGTCACTCATTGCTCAGAACACAGTTTTTGGGTGGATCTTAACTGGGCCTTTGCCCCCTAATGGGGTTTCAATTAAACCGACATATTAAGTATACGTTAATCAAATTTCACTGCAGGATCAGTCGTCAAATTTGCCAGAACTTGAGGAAGTCTCAAAGAAAAGTTCTTGGAATTTATATAAAAATAAGAGTAAGAAAAATCATAACAAAACCACTCGGAAAAATTAGGATGGGCGTAAATATTTAAAATGGAAAACTACACAGAAAAATTTTGAGAAGTTAGAGATAATGAGTGCAGAAAGGCTATCTCCAAATGAGTGGCGGCTAGGCAGAGATATGAAAAAATATTCCGGCCGAGACGATAGAATTCGGATTTTAGGTATCCGAAAAGAATACGGATCGCGTTGTTTTTCGAACGCGCCAAAATTCTACGAAAGTGGCGGTAGCGTCGATACTGCGGATGGTGGACTTGGACCTCGTTCGTCTGAGCCATCATGTGAACCGCATAGTAAAAAGAAGGATGGACTTGAGCCTAGTTCGCTTGAGCCATCATCTGAAGCACAAGGCTGCAGCACGGATGGACTTGGGCCTCGTACGCTTGAGCCATCCATGGGAGCGCGCGACGATGATATGGATGGACTTGGGCCTCGTGCGCTTGAGCCATCCATAGAAGCGCACGACGGTGATCTGACTGGACTTGGGCCTCGTACGCTTGAGCCAACACAATCCCAGCGAGCCTTTGAGCAGCAACGTTTCGTCCAACCCCTAATCTGTGGAGGTATTTTTAGAGGAAATTACCAAATGTAATTTCTATGTATTTTTATTAAATTGAATTTATATTGCGCTGATCACCATTTTTATAAATGTACGCCCTCCATTTTTTATAAATATGAAATTTTGTAATTTACTATTAGATTTAGTTGCAGTGATGCTGCAAGGCGGGCGGCAATGTTCACGCCAACCGCGTAAATATGAACGCTACCTTATATAAATTTGTTCAATGTAGGGGGCGCTGTTGTCTGTGGCGAAATCTGCTTTCAAGTATGGCGATTTCGGTTTTGCCGACGGCTTTTTGGCTTTTAAAAATATTAATTTTCACTCTCGTCCGATTACCATACGAAGCAGCAGCCGCCACAGCCAAGAAAAGCCGGTAAGATTTTCTGAGGAAAATATATACAAAAATAAAGAAAAGATAACTAATTTAAAACGAATTTTCTGTTTTTTATCTTTTTTGAAAACGATTTCGAGAGCTATCGAATAGTTCGTAGAAGAACAAGGCCTGCGCCCAATTACGGTCAACCAAATAATTTTAACATATATCTTTTTTGTAACAAAAAAAATTGTTTAAATTGAAAAAATTTTATTCAGATCGATCAAAATTGTTTGTTAACCGTTATTGACAAAAATCTTGTAAATTTTTGTGTGTTTGTAGCACTAAATCTACAAAAGTGGGTTTTTTAAATTTACCAATTAGATTGAGTAAATGCACGGAAGTATTTTTGTGGAAAAACGTCATAAATATCTTAAACAATGCATAAAAATTGTTTGTTAACCGTTTTCGACAAAAATGTTGTAAATTTTTGTGTGTTTGTAGCACCAAATCTACAAAAGTGGGTTTTTATAACCCTTATATTAACTTGCTTTGGGCGGACTATATATATATATATATATATATAAATCCTCAAATCTGCGGCGAGCTTTTTCATACACTTCCACATGAGCTAGAGAGCTGAAATTTGGGACACTGATAGAACTCCGGTGACAATGCATTCTATTGGGGTCCATCAGAGGCGTAGGGGGCCGTGGGTGGACTCAAACCTTTTTTTTTTGAACATGGCATAACTTCCAAACTTTGAAATTAAAAATTTTTCGATACAGCACGGAATCATACATTAAATCTTTTAAATTTAAAGTGCCTTGTACTGGGTTTAAAGAGATTTTAAAGTTTTTGTTTTCTGAGTGTATGAATGCCTTAGTACACTCAGAAAACAAAAACTTTAAAATTACTTTAAACCCAGTATCCCGAAGTGTTTTTGAATATCCCGGGATTTCGGGATTTGAAATTCTAAACCCGGGATCCCGGTATATGTTCGGCATTTTCGGGATTTTCCAATTAAATACAATAGTTAATATCAAATTAAAGAAAAAATTGTTGCAACAATATTTTAAGTTTATTTCGACAAAGAAAACATATTTAATAACTATTACATTAAACAAAACAAATAATATTTAAATAAATATAGTCAAACAAAAAGTAATTCTTTTTAAATTACATTGATCTAACAAATTATTTTTGTTTTGCCACCTCAAACCGAATATAATCATAAAATTCTGCCTGGTCCATTTCATGCTAGACACGAAAAACTTGCTTTCAGTAGTTTTACTACGGACACACGAATTGTTGTTTAAAACTATTGAAATTTGTGTACATTCAAAAGTAAAACACACACAAAACCATTTATCCAATTCGTAAAGTTTTTAATATACGGTCAACAAAATAATTTTAACATATATCTTTTTTGTAACAAAAAAAATTGTTTAAATTGAAAAAATTTTATTCAGATCGATCAAAATTGTTTGTTAACCGTTATTGACAAAAATCTTGTAAATTTTTGTGTATTTGTAGCACTAAATCTACAAAAGTGGGTTTTTTAAATTTACCAATTAGATTGAGTAAATGCACGGAAGTATTTTTGTGGAAAGACGTCATAAATATCTTGAGCAATTCATAAAAATTGTTTGTTAACCGTTTTTGACAAAAATGTTGTAAATTTTTGTGTGTTTGTAGCACCAAATCTACAAAAGTGGGTTTTTATAACAAAAGTGGGGTTTTATAAAAGGTTTGAGTCCCCGTGGGGGGACTCAAACCTTTTTTTTTTAAACATGACATAACTTCCAATTCCTTCAAGCTACATTGATGAAATTTGGTAGGTGTGTTCTTATTGACAAAATGAAATTTTGTACCCTTTGTTTTTTACTCTTTTTTTATTTTAATTTACCAATTAGATTGAAGTGGCGGCCGTGGTGCAGTGGTTCACGATCGGAAGGTATCGGGTTCGACTCCCACCTGGGGCAAGTCAGAAATTTGTTTTCTGTTTTTCTGTGTAGACCGCCACTCTCTCGCCAAATCCTGGCAATCTTGCGAGAGTAACTTTGCCATAAAAACTTCTTCTTTGGGAGTCCCGCCGTTCGGAACCGGCAATAAACTGTAGGTCCACAGTTATCATATGCACTTGCCCATGATAATTGCATTAACTCTTTGGTTCCAGGCGTACAATACATTGTACACATATTCAAAAAATTTGCAAAAATGATTCTTTTCTTATTTGCCTACTGCGATTACACTTGTTTGTTTGAAATTTTGTTCTTTATTCGCTGAATTTTTTTCTCACTTGTAATGCTTAAAAAATATCAAAAAAATAGTGCAAAGTGAATGTCCAGTGCTTCAAAATATTTTTTTCCTGGAAAAGAGACATAAATTGATAAGGGAATTCCGTCGAAATTGCAATAAAACCGAAGGTAAGAGTCCCATACGAGTCTAAAGTCGTGTACAACGTATTGTACGGGAGGATTCAGTGGTTGAACAAATTCAAATTTTGCAAATACATTTTTTTTTGTAATTCTTGTTATTTTGAATTTAGTTTTTACGTTTTCCTAGAAATTTGATTTCAATGCTGGTTCATTCTTGATTTGTTTGTGTTTTGGGTTTTTTTATTACAGTGAATTTCTGTTTTTAGTAGCTTAATATGGCCTCATATAGGGGAAAATTGTTAAACGAGGAGCAGTGGTATGATTTGTTGGCAAACATGTCAGATGCTGAAGACGAAAATGACTGCAATGCTCCAGAAAACGAATTTGACATTGAATCACAAGGGAGACACCGTAACCCCGATGTTGATGAAATCTCAGAGGAGGAAGATCCTTTTGCAACTGATGAGGAAGCTGATGGATCATTTGTCGACTATTATACCAAAAATGCAAGCAATGCAGGCCGTCGTTATTCGGAAAAAGTTTTAAGAAATAGAGTTCTTCATTCAATTTCAAGTAACACTTCGTTGAGAGGCTCAGTTACGTCTGAAATCCTTGCTACTACGACTATACATGCATTGTCGCCATGTTCGTTTGCCCGATCAGAACTGTCAAATGTTGTAGAAAACTCATTGATTTGTTCGCAAAGAACACTACGATCTATAGGTGAGGCACAATCCCCTGCTATAGAACATAAAGAGCCGCAACAACAGGAAAGTTTTGAATATACAAAATCGATGGAAATCAAGTGGCGTCATGTTAGAAAAAAATTTACAACTAGTAATGTAGATCCATTTGTGGAACCTGATTTTGTTCAACGTGCGATGAAAACCCCATACGATTATTTCTCAAAACACCTTTCATTTGATTTCTTCCAAATAGCAGCGCGATTCACAAACTTATACGCAGTACAAAACCATAAATCCAAGTTTACACCAACAGATGGCCAAGAGATCCAAAAATTATTCGGTATACACGCTCTAATTAGCGTTTTGAAATACCCAAGAGTTCGTATGTGTTGGGAAGATTCTACTGCAGTGTCATTTATTAAAAAAAATATGTCAAGGGATCGTTTCTTCCAATTGAGAATGATGTTTCACTTGGTGGATAATACCGCTAAACCTGCCGACAATGTGGACAGATAGTACAAGGTCAGGCCAATTATGGAAGCTGTTCGTGAATCATTGTGGCAACATAATTTAGAAGAATATCTGTGCATTGATGAACAAATGATTCCCTTCAAAGGAGCGTTATCTATAAAGCAGTATGTGAAAGCAAAGCCCAATCCATGGGGCATAAAGTTATTTGTGCTATGCGGAAAAAGTGGAAGACCTTATGATTTCATAGCATATCAAGGGAAGACTACAGAACTCTCTGAACAGCACTTGAAAGAATTTGGTTTTGGTACTACGATTGTTCTACATTTATGTAAAAGAATTCCACAGGAGAAAGGTTACAAACTGTTTTTCGACAATTTCTTTTCAACTTTCCAATTGTTTGAAATTTTACACAATCGCCATATACTAAGTGCTGGCACGATTCGTGTCAATCGATTCAACCATCCTCCTCTACCTACAGACAATGAGATGAAAGCAAAAGGACGTGGAACCTCGACAGAACTTGTGTTGGAATGGAAAAGTTATCATAACAAAATGGTATGACAACAAGGCCGTACATCTAGCTTCAAACTATGATGGCATTGGAAAAGAAGCCTTAGTAAAACGTTACTCTAAGGTAGACAAAAAGTATGTTGATGTGAAAAGACCATAGGTAGTGGCTCTTTATAATGACTATATGGGTGGGGTCGACCTTTTATATTAAATGCTACAATATTACCGCATATATTTGAAATCTAAAAAGTGGACTTTGCGAGTAATTATGCATTCCTTTGATGTTTCGATAATTTCAACTTGGCACGATTATAAGAATGATTCCAAAGTAAATGGTATACCAATAAAAGATCAAATGGATCTTCTTCATTTCAAAAACGAGTTGGCGAAAACTTTGATCTTGTATGATTCAAGAGCCAAAAGATCTGCCGGGCGACCAAGAACAGATGATGTCGAAATTCCTCATGGCCAGCAACCAGATAAACGGAAGCGAATTTCAGTATCGAAAGATGTTCGTTACGATCAGATAGGTCATCTAGCTATGTTTTCTGATGACAAAACTCCAAACAGATGTCGGTATGAGAATTGCAACCCCACCCCCAAAATCTAAGGGTAAACCGGTAAAAATTTGAAAAACCTATTTTTTGCGCATATTTGGCCTATATAGTAAGAATCATTTGTCAAAAAAATTATTCCACCGCTAGGTTCGTCTCGGGACTCAAAGAGTTGAGAAGCTCGGCCAAAACCCTCGAGGGTTGTAGCGCCAATATATGTATGTATGTATGTAATTAGATTGAAAATAAATGCACGGAAGTATTTTTTTGGAAAAACGTCAAAAATATCTTAAACAATGCATAAAAAATGCATTTTTTAATCCCGGGATTCCGGACTCAAAATCCCGCGTTTCCGAGATTGAGAAAACTTCCGGGATTGAATGCCTTAATACATACTCACGAAGAGTTTTATACAAGTAAAGATTTTATTTACGAAATAAAGAAATGGTATACATTTTTGTTGCCTTGCCGAGATTTGAACCCTGGATATTCGGATTCATAAACGCGCCTCTTAAGCACGCTTGCCTACTTTATTTTGCCTACCTTATTTGCAATGTTTTAACTGCATACATATACTATGAAACTGCTTGGTCAGGATTTGAAACTGTTTCTGTTCTAAAATATAACTGAAAACAGTTTTATTTTTTGGGACCATGGGTTCGAATCTCTGTCGGAGCAATTTTTTTTTGTTTCCTTTTTTAAACATTATTGTTTTTGTTCTTTTTTTGGGGGTCGCTGGTTTCGAAACCGGGGTCCGTTTTGCTGCGCTAACTATGGATTTCTTGGAATCGACGTCCAGTACCGCAAAAATACAACAAAATTAATATCGGTTTTTTTTGCAAAAATAATGAAATAATGAAAATAATGAAATGAGTACGATTACAAGTAATCGTACTCAAACTTTTTTGAGTACGATTACAAGTAATGGTAATCAACATTTTTTGAGTACCATTACTTGAATTCGTACTCAAAATATTTTGAGTACGATTACAAAGTAATCGTACTTTTTGTGTAATTGATTAGAAAAGTAATCGATACCGCACCGCTCTGGTCAAAACCTATCCTATGTCACTACTCACGACCCCTAACACACAAATATAAATTTTGGTGAGAATCGGTGCTGTAGTTTTCGAGTCTACTGGTAACAAACATACACGTCTCTTTTATATATATTAGGGATGTGACGGATGTGAGTTTTGCGGAGGTGGAGGCAGATGCGGAGCTGTAAAAACCCTCATTGCGGATGCGGATTCTGAAAATGACATCCGCGGATGCGAATTCGGATGTTTTAAACAACTTTTTCGAAAAAATTTAATTTTTTGGATTTTTTTAATTTTGTATTTGACGTTCTGAAGCTGAATCTGACAACATTTTGCACAGATCGCCTATAGTTTCTGAGAAAACCCCAAAAACTCAGTGAAAAAGTTTCAAAATAGTGCAAAAAGCGGATGTTTTAAATGTGTGATTTGCGGATGCGGGTCGCGCGATTTTTGATACCGAATTTTCGTCTGCGGCGCTTTTCACCATTTATTCAACCCCAAACAATTGCAATTTGGAATGGGTTTACAAAAATAGTTGCCAAAACCAAAATCGCGTGATTTTTGATAACAAATTTTCTTACAAAAAATTAAACGGCAATACTAACAGTTTCTACTCGACAAGTTACAAAATATCATTTCTAAGAGTAAAATATTAAAATACTAAAAAACTAGAGAGTGGACTATCTTCGGCTATACCGAAGCTGAAATACCCCCACACAGTAGGAAGAAATACCTCGAACGTAAAAAAATGTGGTCTCAATACCCTATTTTGAGCAAATTATAGGTGGTTTTAGAGCCCGGACCATGTCCAAAATCCATTTCTAAAAATTTCCAATCAAATCCACAAAAAAAAAAAAAATTGGTCTCAAGACCCTATTTAGACCCTTATATATGTGGCTTCGGAACCTCGGACCATGTCAAAAATACGTTTCTAAACATTTCCAATCGAATACAACAATACAAAATTTTTACCTTTTTTTCGGTGTATGGGAGCCACGCCCAGTTTTTATCCGATTTGACTGATTCTCGAACTTGATCTCAGTATTCACGAGAAAAACATCTACCCAAAGTTTCAAGTCGATATCTCCAAAACTGCGACCGCTATCGTGCGGACGGACAGACGGTCAGACGGACAGACGGACAGACAGACGGACATCGCTAAATCCACTCAGGAGGTGATGCTGATCAAGAATATATATACTTTTCCATACCGGACACGCCTCCTTATGGGCGTTACAAACGTTGTGACAAAGTTAGTATACCCTGCCACAGTGAGTGTGGGGGTATAAAAATGTAGCGGGGGTTTTGACCATTTACAGAACGGCCATAACCCCCATAATGGGGATTATGACCGTGAGAGTGATGGTCATAATCACCATTTTTGTGGGGAAAATGTCCACATATTTCTGGGTATTATGACCATTCCAACAACGGTCATAATCCCCATAACGAAAATGGGGATTATGTCCGCTCTTTTTTCGATCATAGCCCCCATTTACATTATGGGGATTATCTCCTTGGGGTTATGACACCTTTATCCGTTTTAGGCCCTACAAGGCGTTGGTATAGCAAATGGGCGGAATCGGTCGACTGCCACGCCTACCTCCCATATAAGTGAAAATCGTGTTTTTACCGTAATTTTAAGATTTCATCAAAACAGTTGGAAATTTCCTACAGTGGGGTTTTTGGGGTCGCTGATTTCGAATTTGATGTCGCATTTTCAAAATTCAAGATGGCGGAACTAATATGGCGGCCGAAATTTTAAGATTTCATCAAAACAGTATGAAATTTTGTATAGTGGGGTTTTTGGCTGATTTCGAATTTGATGTCGCATTTTCAATATTCAAGATGGCGTAACAACATGGAGGGCGAAATTTTCAGATTTCATCAAAACAGTATGAAATTTGGTATAGGGTGGTTTTTGGGGTCGCTGATTTGATGTCGCATTTCCAAAATTCAAGATGGCAGATCCAATATGGCCTAGTAGGTGTAGGGTATATATAAGTCGGCCTGCCCTACTGAAACTTACTCACTTGTTTTATAATAACATTAGTCAAAAAAAAAATAAACTTGCTGCAGAAAAACTGAGGACACTATCGCACAGTTATTTGTCTCCATATAAGCTTGGGACAAAAATCTAAGTAGTGTTCTAAATTAATTAAAACTAAGTTTCTACATGTATTTTTAGTTTCGCTGATTTGAAAAATGTGATCGATTTTCTATAATCCTTTTTATACCTTGCACACTACTGTCCAAGGATAAATTACTTTTGTCTCACCGTTTGTAACGCCCATAAGGAGGCGTGTACGGTATGTAAAAGTATATATATTCTTGAGCAGCATCCTTTTGAGTCGATATACCGATATGAAACAAAAATTTCAAAGTGGATTTTTTTGACAAAAGTGAAGTGGCTAGTAACGCCTCTTGTCCATAATTCCTCCCATATACATGTATTGATAGTTTCTAATATTAAATATTAAATTCCAGATAGTTTGCTTCTAAATTCATCTAATTCATGATCTGAACTTAAAACGAACGATTTCAGCCTACTGAAACCGTTAATTATGTAATATTTGATCTGGTAATTTCGGCCATTTCGGATTCGGCCGATAACAAAAGAAGAAAAATTTGGGCCTTTTCGGTTTCGGCCGAAATTTAAGAAAGCGTTTTCGGTCGGTCTCTATTTTTTAATACCATAAAACTTTTTTCGTTAAATTTGTTTTTTTCGTTTAAAAAAAAAAACATATCAAACACAAAAACAAATTTTAAAAATGCAGATCGCACGTTAAAAAAAAAATTTGTTTGGCACAAGTTCTTATTTTCCAAAATTAGTATTCCAAATGGGCTTAAATGTACTTTACTTGTACCTCTCAGATTTCAAAACTTTTTTCATAACCTGTTCAGAATCTATAAAAAACGAAAATAATAAAAAACTAGTAAGAGAATTATCTTCGGTCTGACCGAAGCTATAATACCCTGCTCATGCGAGTACGATACATTCTGAGACCATATGTTAGTAATTTTTATCGAAAATCGGTATTTTATTGATAGTTTTTCGATATTTTATTCATAATTTTTCGATATTTTATCGATAGTTTATCGATAGTTTTTCGATAATTTTTCGATAATTTATCGATTTATTATCGATAATTTTTCTATAATTTTTCGATTTATTATCGATGATTTTTCGATTTTTTATCGATAATTTTTCGATTTTTCATCGATAAATTTTCGATTTTTATCGATAATTTTTCGATTTTTTATGGAAAATTTTTCGTGAATTTATCGATTTTTTTATCGATAATTTATCGATTTTTTTATCGATAATTTTTCGATAATTTATCGATAATTTTCCAATATTTATCGATAATTTTCCAATATTTATCGATAATTTTAGTTTCGTGATTCATTTAAAAATTTTTGTACCAATTCCATTTTGTTCCGGTCCAATTCCATTTCGTTCCGGTTTCATTCCCATTTCGTTCCCGACCTCATTTCCAACCCAATGCAAAAAACCGCATCCAAATCGGTTCAGTATTTCTCAAGATAATCGAAAATAATGTAAAATTGGCGGCCATTTTGTATGGCCAATCATTCGCCAAAATTTGGGGTCGATAGCTCAAAAGCTACGACAGTTATCGTGCGAAATGACAGACAGACGGACAGACGGACATGGACTAATCAACTCAGGAGGTGATGCTGATCAAGAATATATATACTTTTCCATACCGGACACACCTCCTTATGGGCGTTACAAACGGTGTGACAAAAACAATATACCCTTGGACACTAGTGTGAAGGGTATAAAAAGTCGCTCTCACTTAGTTTACGAGATATAGGCAAAAGAACATACGAAATACATACGACGATATCTCCGATTTATCAACGGACTTGGACAAGATTGGGCTTGTTTGAAAGGTAATTTTACTATCTTTCAATATATGTATAATATCGGTTAAAAATTTCAAACAAAGAGTACTACGATTTTATTTTTTCCCTGCGGCGCTGTATTATTAAATTTCAAATACACTTTATTTGTTTTATCACTACATTTTTGCTTGAGGGAATGCACAATTCTACACTAGTACACTGCCACGTTCATTAAATTAATTTATATATTTAATGAAAAATTTTAACGAAAAATTTCGCAATTTTTATACCCCCACACTCACTGTGGCAGGGTATACTAACTTTGTCACAACGTTTGTAACGCCCATAAGGAGGCGTGTCCGGTATGGAAAAGTATATATATTCTTGATCAGTATCACCTCCTGAGTCGATTTAGCGATGTCCGTCTGTCTGTCCGTCCGTCTGTCCGTCTGTCCGTCTGTCCGTCTGTCCGTCTGTCCGTCTGTCCGTCCGCACGATAGCGGTCGCAGTTTTGGAGATATCGACTTGAAACTTTTTTTACATGTTTTTCTCGTGAATACTGAGATCAAGTTCGAGAATCAGCCAAATCGGACAAAAACTGGGCGTGGCTCCCATACACCGAAAAAAAAGGTAAACATTTTTCAAGTCTTTTTTATTGTTGTATTCGATTGGAAATGTTTAGAAACGTATTTTTGACATGGTCCGAGGTTCCGAAGCCACATATATAAGGGTCTAAATGGGGTCTTGAGACCAATTTTTTTTTTTGGTGGATTTAATTGGAAATTTTTAGAAATGGATTTTGGACATGGTCCGAGGCTCCGAAGCCACATATATAAGGGTCTAAATGGGGTCTTGAGACCAATTTTTTTTTTTGGTGGATTTAATTGGAAATTTTTAGAAATGGATTTTGGACAACCACCTATAATTGGCTCAAAATAGGGTCTTGAGACCACATTTTTTTATGATCGAGGTACTTCTTCCTACTGTGTGGGGGTATTTCAACTTCGGTATAGCCGAAGATAGTCCACTCTCTAGTTGTTAAAATTTTTTAGTAAAATTTCCTTTTTTTTTTTTTACAAAAATTAAAATATTTTGAACAATTTTTAACCGATATTGTATTTTGTAAGATAGTAAAATTACATTTTAAACAAGCCCAAATTTGTCCAAGTCCGTTGATAAATACCGGAGATATCGCCGTTTTTATTTCCTACACTGAAATAATAAAATCATGTAAAATTGAAATTGCGTGCCTTTCAATTTTAATTTCATGACAAAATTTGTAAATTTGATGAGAATTGCATCATTCCATTCGTTTTTCATGTCATATTGATACTATTTTTGTTAAATTGGTATGAAAAACAATAAATTGATATTATCACGTTTTACACTCCATTATCAATTCACAACATTAACCCCTTCAGGACCATAAGGAAACCAGAAGTGAAACAAAGATTTAATGCTTATAAATACATTTGTTAGACTCTAAATAAACAAAAAATAATGACTTTTTATTCAAAAACTAGCTGGGCCCGGTCCGCTTCGCTGGGCCTAAATAATTTTTTGTTGTTGCATTGTCTGCAATGTAATGGATGAATGGATGAAAGTAATTTTTAAATATATATGTTTAATTGGTGTTTATACTGTGGAGTTAATTTTATACAATTTTATAGAGAGGAAAATTGATGTAGCGATCGGTATTGAAATAGGTTTTGATGAATGAATGAATGATTCGTATTGTATGTATGTATGTAGCGCAGTAAAGTATGTTTGGAAGATTATTGAAATTAAATTAAATGACATGTGGTATAAGTATTTGAAACAAATCCCGTAATTCGGCCGGTGCAAACGACTGGATTACGATCTTTGAGCTTTGGTACGTAACCGAATGCTCGCACAAAATGGCCCGGCAGTGTAAACACTTAAACCAAAAATTCCCTTAGGAAGGGAAATTTGCCTTAAGTTGGCTGCACTGGTTGAGCGCCCCGTCTGTGAGGAGTGTTGCCACATTGAGAGACGTTCTGTTGTGTTTTTGTAAATTTTTCTTGTGGGAAGAAAGTGATTTCTATAACTTGTTGGAACAATTTTGCAGTGCTTATTTGACGAAAAGGCCTTTTGCAGTGTGTGCATTTAAGTCAAGTTTAATTTAATTTTCATTCGCAATGGATGTCTTCTCGTAATATTAATGGCGGTTTGCCTGCATTTAGGTCCCCATAAGCCAACGCGAAATTCCGCAGCCGGTACGGAACTTAAACAAAAATGTTGCTTGAATATGCGATACTGCGTTTTTTTAAAAAAAATTATAAATGATACACATTTTTAGTTGTAGCTTTGAAATTTTTCACCGCAAACAAATTTTTTTATTCCAATATCTTTGCTGGAAGAATTTTCGAGAAAGTACCGCGGCGGCGGAATTTTGGGTATTTTAAGTTGTAATGAAGTACTGTGTGTAGGGTTACTGTGAAAGTGGGCGACTTTCGCAGTGCTCATTTAAGGTCGCCACACATGAATGCAAAATTTCGTTGGTGTCGTGGTACTTTTTCTTGAAAATACGATAGTGCGCTCTAGAATGATATGCATTTGTTTTTGTTTTTGTGAAATTTTTCAGCACGAAAAAATTTGTCCGAGCCGAATATCGCCTTGCAATTTTTGAGCAATTTTTGGGGAAATTTCGCGGCAGTGTGTAGGAGCAGTAAGTTGGGTATAATTTAATTTCCATTCACAATAGACATTTTTCCGTAGTTATTTGGAGTGTAAATGGCAAATGCATTTAAGTGGAAATGAAGTACTGTGAAAGTGGGCGTAAAATGTGCACTGGGAGATTGGGGCAAATTATGGAATTGCGAATATGTAATACTCAAGGAGAAGCCGTGTTATTTTGGCATTGCCTTAGGTTTTTTCCATTGTTGAAAAGTTACATGCAATCAAATGGAAATAACCTTAATTATTACTCCCTGCTGCAATTAATGTTGAAAATACACGAAGTTGTTGAAATTTGTGATCGGTACATCGACGTGAAATACTTTAGCAAATCGATTTCATACTTTGAAAGAAACCGAAAGGTAAAAAACACCGCAGATATGGTAACACTGCTTGGGTAGGGAAAAATTAAGTCCTAGGTGGCAACCAAGTTGACTGTTGATCATATGGTATTTGCTTTTAAAGATTCACAAATGTGAGAGAAATACGTATTTTCTAACTTGTGGGCGGTAAAAGTGGGCGTGTCAAATCCTATCCTATGTTACGACTCACGACCCCCAGAACACATATATAAATTTTGGTGAGAATCGGTGCTGTAGTTTTCGCGTCTACTCGAGACAAACATACACGTCTCTTTTATATATATAGATATATAGATATAGATAGATTCACATTTTTATTTGTTTTTATGAAATTGCTCACCTCAAACAAATATATTTTCGCATTTGCAAGAAACATTTTTGAGTAAGTTTCGCAGCGGCTGCGGTACTTCGCGTTGATGTGTGCGGACCTTAATGTTGTACTGGGAATATCAGCAGATATGGTAACACTGCTTGGGTGGGGAAAAATAAGTCCTAGGTGGCAACCAAGTTGACTGTTGATCATATGGTATTTGCTTTTAAAGATTCACAAATGTGAGAGAAATACGTATTTTCTAACTTGTGGGCGGTAAAAGTGGGCGTGTCAAATCCTATCCTATGTTACGACTCACGACCCCCAGAACACATATATAAATTTTGGTGAGAATCGGTGCTGTAGTTTTCGCGTCTACTCGAGACAAACATACACGTCTCTTTTATATATATAGATTTGTATAGGTATTTTGGAAATTTATGGGAAATACTTTAAAAATTTAACAATTATTATAGTTGCAAGTGTCAAATGTTATAAAAAGTACTTTAAAAAATACCTACTTAATAAAAAAATTTTTGTTTACTAATGTTATTTTTAAAAAAACTTTAAAATATTCTTGAGACACGTTTAACCCCTCAAGGGGTTAAACTTGCAACTCCACTTATCAATTGATATACCATCAATATTAAGAATCTCTGAATTTTCTATCTCTTGTGCAAAAAAATTTGAAATCGATCAAGTAGGCTCTGATTCAAAAGTTGAATCTGAGAAAAAAAAAGGAATCCTCATTTTTCCGCGTTCTCGTGAAAGTGCAACTTAAAAAGTGCAACTCGTAAAAAATCTTACAAAAAAAGTGAAAATAAAGTGAAAAAGTAAAAAAAATGGAATTCGGGCTTTATTCGGAAATATTTGAATGTTTTTCATAAACAATTTGCATAGTTCAGAAAGAAATTTTAGCTTTCAGAGAATTATTAACAAAAATCTTCGGTAGTGCAACACAAACATATCGCCTTACCAACAACTGTTGTAATCGACGTTGTGTCGTGACGTCACTGGATACTGCTTATTAAACGAATTCTTCAATTCCAATTCCTACAGCAATTAATCTCCTCAACAACCCTGATTATATTGTCATATAACATGTATTTAGACTTCACTGTTAATTTAAAATTACAATAAATATGTAAATATTTATCACCATTCGCGTTTTATTCGTGATAAATTGAATTCATGTAAAATTACGTTGGTATCCTATCAATTACAATTTTTCATAACAAAATTGGTTCATATCAATTCAAAACGGGTTCACATCAATATTAAGTTGGTATCCCATCAATTCCTCCTTTTTTCATATCAAAATTCAGTTGGGATCCCATCAATACCTCCTTTTTTCATATCAAAATTCAGTTGTGATCCCATCTATTCCATTTTTTTTTCATATCAAATTATACATAGTTGGTATCCCATCATTTCACCACTTTTTATATCAATTCTGCATTATTCATATTCAAATATTTACTCATATCAAAATGATAAAGCAACAGCATCAAATTTGATATCATTCATTATCGGCCATATTTTGTCAACGAAAATTGAATATTTGATGGTATTTGCATTTTTTGGGTTCGGTGTATGTTATTTACTTTTTTTTTTTTATTTTCGTTTTTTATAGATTCTGAACAGGTTACAAAAAAAGTTTCGAAATCTGACAGGTACAAGTAAAGTGCATTTGTTCCGAGAATTCTTCTTTCTTTGAATCCCAACGATTCAACTGAAGAATGGTAAATTGCAAAAGTTGGTGAAAATTCAAATTTAACCACCAATTGCGGTAAAATAACATACAATTTCTGTAAAACAACAATTATTTTCGGTTATTTCCAAAGCTGGGCATTCACTAGTTAATTAGTTAATAGTTAATTAACGAAGTTACATTTTTGGTTAACTTTTAATGTTTCAGTTAATATCGAAAACCATTAACTTTTTCATTTAGTTAAGTTAAATTTCTTGGATTAACTAGCATTAGTTAACTTAAAAACAAAAATTTTTTATTATTATTGAATATAATAAAAAAGGTTAAATTAAGAATTCATACTATTTTCAAACTGATATTGCCACTTAGCTTAAAAATTATTTCACAAAACAATTAAATACACAGACCGATATATTTCGAAGTATTCTATATTCTATAGAACATTCTAAACACAATGGCGTTCTCAGCCATTACGTGAGGTTTACATCGTCAGGATGTTTACATAGTATTTTCCATTTCTGAAGTTTCTCAAAATGGCGAAAAACTGAGAACGTCATTGTGTTTAGAATAGCCTGTGTTATTTGTTCTTAACCAAACTTCATTAATTTCATTATTATTATTTAATATTCTAATAAAACTTGTATGCCTTCATATGGATATAAATAAATTGTTTCATACATTGTTTCATTATTTTAAAAGCAAATTTGCATTGCTGAAACCGATTGGAAAAAGGGTCTGTGAGTGCAGGAATTCAATTGAATATAGTTAAAAAATATTTTTTATGTGTTTTTTGTAAAAAAAATATTTTTTTTTTGTTTTCTATAGAAAATTTAACTATTTAATTTAACTTTTAACGAAGTTAACTTTTCAACAAAATTAACTTTTTATTTTAACGAAGTTAAATTTTTGATTAACTATTACCGGGTTAACGAAGTTAAATTCTCGATTAACTATGCCCAGCTTTGGTTATTTCAACTATTTTTTTTATTATTTTTTGTCGGTTAAATCTACCTACCAGCTCTGTTAAAAAATTTACAATTTTCATAAATTTTGAAATTCTGTACCACTTTTTTTGGTTAATTTTACAGATCATATTTTTTCTGTGTATCGACGGAATGCGGGCATGTATTTATTTTGCTTTTAGCTATTGCTTATTTCTTTTCTTTAGCAGATAAAGGTTCAAACTAAATTAAACCAAAAAAAAGTTCATTAAAAAAGTTTGTTGTTATATTTTTTAAAAATCTTTTAAAAAGATAATTTTTTTAAGGTTTTTTTAATGTTTCGGTGGGGGCGGGGGAGTGGTTTAACAAATATGTATCCAATATTTGTTAGATAGATTGAACCTTAACTAACGAAATGGTATCTTGGTGTTTTCAATAAAATGTTTTATCAATTTTTAATCTTTTGAGCAAACGCAACTGTGGTCGGAAATGGGTTAACTCAACCGAAAGGCCTTTTTAGCTGGTATGTGTAATATTTTTTTTTGCGTTTATCAAAGTAGTTGACGATTTTGCGATATTCTGCTTTATTGTAAATCTGAATTTTAGTTTCGTGTATGGGGTGCCAGACGATTTGTTTTAAACAATACATGTACTGATTTTTTTTTTTTAAAAGTACTGTTTTATTCAAAATTGGTACAGACAAACAAATCTTTTGCTTGAGTCACATTGAAAACAACTAGCTAAATATTATTAAAAATAGTGATATGCACGGTCGAAAATTTAGGTTTAATTTTTCAATCTTCTTCATCTTTTTCAAGTTTAAATTCAAATTTTCAACTATTTTGAGTTGAGATTTTAAACTTTACAGGTTGAAAAAAGTATATAATACAAATTTCAACTTAAAGGTTGAAATTCTCAACCAAAAAGTTTAAATTTTAAACCCTGAGGTTGAAAAACTCAACCCAAAAAGTTGAGAATTCATTTTCGTCAAAAATTTGAACCTTAAGGTTGAAATTCTCAACCAAAAAGTTTAAATTTTAAACCCTGAGGTTGAAAATTTCAACCTAAAAAGTTGAGAACTTATTAGTGTTTTTGGGAAGCCGTGTTCGAATCCCCAACGGGACGAATAAGATATTCGTTTCCTATTTTTTTTTGAGTTGGTTTTGGACTATATATGTCATATATAAATATATATATAGATAAATATATATATCCTCAAATCTCCGCTTTTTCATACACTATTTTTATAAAAAATTTAAAGTTACGAATGTTTTAGTTTTTGACAAAAATTTTATTATGTATTAAAAAAATATTTTTCTTTAACTTTTTTAAATTTTCTACTGAATTACCGAAGGTTGTCGCGGTATAAATTCGCGCAGTTGTAGTTGTTTTGTTTGTTTTTTTTTATGTTTCCCTTTTGTTCGGGGCGACGGGTGAACAAAATCGGAGGAACAAAATCACCCCTCAAGGGGTTAAACTTGCAACTCCACTTATCAATTGATATACCATCAATATTAAGAATCTCTGAATTTTCTATCTCTTGTGCAAAAAAATTTGAAATCGATCAAGTAGGCTCTGATTCAAAAGTTGAATCTGAGAAAAAAAAAGGAATCCTCATTTTTCCGCGTTCTCGTGAAAGTGCAACTTAAAAAGTGCAACTCGTAAAAAATCTTACAAAAAAAGTGAAAATAAAGTGAAAAAGTAAAAAAAATGGAATTCGGGCTTTATTCGGAAATATTTGAATGTTTTTCATAAACAATTTGCATAGTTCAGAAAGAAATTTTAGCTTTCAGAGAATTATTAACAAAAATCTTCGGTAGTGCAACACAAACATATCGCCTTACCAACAACTGTTGTAATCGACGTTGTGTCGTGACGTCACTGGATACTGCTTATTAAACGAATTCTTCAATTCCAATTCCTACAGCAATTAATCTCCTCAACAACCCTGATTATATTGTCATATAACATGTATTTAGACTTCACTGTTAATTTAAAATTACAATAAATATGTAAATATTTATCACCATTCGCGTTTTATTCGTTATAAATTGAATTCATGTAAAATTACGTTGGTATCCTATCAATTACAATTTTTCATAACAAAATTGGTTCATATCAATTCAAAACGGGTTCACATCAATATTAAGTTGGTATCCCATCAATTCCTCCTTTTTTCATATCAAAATTCAGTTGGGATCCCATC
Source organism: Heteromyza rotundicornis (assembly GCA_951394025.1). Lineage (NCBI taxonomy): Eukaryota > Metazoa > Arthropoda > Insecta > Diptera > Heleomyzidae > Heteromyza > Heteromyza rotundicornis. Next base: position 53,778,730 of record OX596010.1, on the reverse strand, counting down.
AATTCCTCCTTTTTTCATATCAAAATTCAGTTGTGATCCCATCTATTCCATTTTTTTTTCATATCAAATTATAGTTGGTATCCCATCATTTCACCACTTTTTATATCAATTCTGCATTATTCATATTCAAATATTTACTCATATCAAAATGATAAAGCAACAGCATCAAATTTGATATCATTCATTATCGGCCATATTTTGTCAACGAAAATTGAATATTTGATGGTATTTGCATTTTTTGGGTTCGGTGTATGTTATTTACTTTTTTTTTTTTATTTTCGTTTTTTATAGATTCTGAACAGGTTACAAAAAAAGTTTCGAAATCTGACAGGTACAAGTAAAGTGCATTTGTTCCGAGAATTCTTCTTTCTTTGAATCCCAACGATTCAACTGAAGAATGGTAAATTGCAAAAGTTGGTGAAAATTCAAATTTAACCACCAATTGCGGTAAAATAACATACAATTTCTGTAAAACAACAATTATTTTCGGTTATTTCCAAAGCTGGGCATTCACTAGTTAATTAGTTAATAGTTAATTAACGAAGTTACATTTTTGGTTAACTTTTAATGTTTCAGTTAATATCGAAAACCATTAACTTTTTCATTTAGTTAAGTTAAATTTCTTGGATTAACTAGCATTAGTTAACTTAAAAACAAAATTTTTTTATTATTATTGAATATAATAAAAAAGGTTAAATTAAGAATTCATACTATTTTCAAACTGATATTGCCACTTAGCTTAAAAATTATTTCACAAAACAATTAAATACACAGACCGATATATTTCGAAGTATTCTATATTCTATAGAACATTCTAAACACAATGGCGTTCTCAGCCATTACGTGAGGTTTACATCGTCAGGATGTTTACATAGTATTTTCCATTTCTGAAGTTTCTCAAAATGGCGAAAAACTGAGAACGTCATTGTGTTTAGAATAGCCTGTGTTATTTGTTCTTAACCAAACTTCATTAATTTCATTATTATTATTTAATATTCTAATAAAACTTGTATGCCTTCATATGGATATAAATAAATTGTTTCATACATTGTTTCATTATTTTAAAAGCAAATTTGCATTGCTGAAACCGATTGGAAAAAGGGTCTGTGAGTGCAGGAATTCAATTGAATATAGTTAAAAAATATTTTTTATGTGTTTTTTGTAAAAAAAATATTTTTTTTTTGTTTTCTATAGAAAATTTAACTATTTAATTTAACTTTTAACGAAGTTAACTTTTCAACAAAATTAACTTTTTATTTTAACGAAGTTAAATTTTTGATTAACTATTACCGGGTTAACGAAGTTAAATTCTCGATTAACTATGCCCAGCTTTGGTTATTTCAACTATTTTTTTTATTATTTTTTGTCGGTTAAATCTACCTACCAGCTCTGTTAAAAAATTTACAATTTTCATAAATTTTGAAATTCTGTACCACTTTTTTTGGTTAATTTTACAGATCATATTTTTTCTGTGTATCGACGGAATGCGGGCATGTATTTATTTTGCTTTTAGCTATTGCTTATTTCTTTTCTTTAGCAGATAAAGGTTCAAACTAAATTAAACCAAAAAAAAGTTCATTAAAAAAGTTTGTTGTTATATTTTTTAAAAATCTTTTAAAAAGATAATTTTTTTAAGGTCTTTTTAATGTTTCGGTGGGGGCGGGGGAGTGGTTTAACAAATATGTATCCAATATTTGTTAGATAGATTGAACCTTAACTAACGAAATGGTATCTTGGTGTTTTCAATAAAATGTTTTATCAATTTTTAATCTTTTGAGCAAACGCAACTGTGGTCGGAAATGGGTTAACTCAACCGAAAGGCCTTTTTAGCTGGTATGTGTAATATTTTTTTTTGCGTTTATCAAAGTAGTTGACGATTTTGCGATATTCTGCTTTATTGTAAATCTGAATTTTAGTTTCGTGTATGGGGTGCCAGACGATTTGTTTTAAACAATACATGTACTGGTTTTTTTTTTTTAAAAAGTACTGTTTTATTCAAAATTGGTACAGACAAACAAATCTTTTGCTTAGTCACATTGAAAAAAACTAGCTAAATATTATTAAAAATAGTGATATGCACGGTCGAAAATTTAGGTTTAATTTTTCAATCTTCTTCATCTTTTTCAAGTTTAAATTCAAATTTTCAACTATTTTGAGTTGAGATTTTAAACTTTACAGGTTGAAAAAAGTATATAATACAAATTTCAACTTAAAGGTTGAAATTCTCAACCAAAAAGTTTAAATTTTAAACCCTGAGGTTGAAAAACTCAACCCAAAAAGTTGAGAATTCATTTTCGTCAAAAATTTCAACCTTAAGGTTGAAATTCTCAACCAAAAAGTTTAAATTTTAAACCCTGAGGTTGAAAATTTCAACCTAAAAAGTTGAGAACTTATTAGTGTTTTTGGGAAGCCGTGTTCGAATCCCCAACGGGACGAATAAGATATTCGTTTCCTATTTTTTTTTGAGTTGGTTTTGGACTATATATGTCATATATAAATATATATATAGATAAATATATATATCCTCAAATCTCCGCTTTTTCATACACTATTTTTATAAAAAATTTAAAGTTACGAATGTTTTAGTTTTTGACAAAAATTTTATTATGTATTAAAAAAATATTTTTCTTTAACTTTTTTAAATTTTCTACTGAATTACCGAAGGTTGTCGCGGTATAAATTCGCGCAGTTGTAGTTGTTTTGTTTGTTTTTTTTTATGTTTCCCTTTTGTTCGGGGCGACGGGTGAACAAAATCGGAGGAACAAAATCACACACGCACTGACCGAAAGAACGCACTGCACAATTTTATTGATTGCTATTTTTTTTTTAAATATATTTGTTTTGCTTAGAGTGTTAAGCAAAACAAATTTGCCACTCGCGGGTGAAATGCGACCGGCGCGCGGAAGAAGAAAGCTGAATATTTTGTTTGAGCTGTCAAAGTTCTCTTGCTTTCTTTTCATTTCTTTCGCTTTTGCTTTCGTTAAGTTAGCTTAGTGAGTGGCGGCGATCCGATGAAGGTATTGCCAGCCTCGCCATTACAATAGTAAAATGTCAAAACCTGGACTAGAGCCTTTGTACTCTTTGAACCTGTTTGAGGGATGGGAACCTGTCGACATTTATGGTTTCGCCTATACAGACATCTGTGCCGCCAAAGTGAGTATTTTCATTTTGGTGGATGCGGGGGTGTATATGTAAATTTGCCAAACACACTCTAGAAAATCTGAGAAGATCTTTCACATATAGGTGTGGGTAAAGCCCCGACTGCGAATACTCGCCATATATGCCTCCATATAGACAAGTTCTTTAGTTCTTTTTGAGCAGGGAAGAAGGAAAGTGATAAAGTTTTAGATTTTTAATTTAATTTGATCTTAAATAATTTGTTTGGAAAATTTTTGATATTTTTCTTTATTTTTTTCTAAATTGTATTTTTTTGTGAAGTGGAGCGGTTGCCATCGTCGGACTGTGGCTGGAGGACAAGTGTTCCAAAGGGAGTATTTTTGCGCGCTGGTTTAGTTTTGCCAGCTAGTGGTTTTGCTTTATTTTATTTGTGGCAGTCGGCCATTTAGTGTTTTGAATTTGAGAAATTTAGTAGAGTTGGACAGGTTGTGTTCGGTCGTGATTTGTTTTGGTGAAGTGTTTCCGTCCTGGGAATTTCAAGTAGTTTGCTTGGAATTTGTTTGGCCGTTTCCCCCTCTTCCTTATTCCTTTGTTTTTGTTTGTGTCGTCCCGCATCTGAGCCAAGTTGTTGCTGGACATCGATTTTATCGAAGTCCAGCTGGTGAATTGATTCTGCAAAGAATCGTGCGAGGGATTTCAGACAGGTCGGTCTGGTCCCGCAAATCAATTGCGTTTTAAAAAATATAATTTTTGGGTGTATAAATAATTTCTTTCGGTCATTTGTCGTTTTGTGACAATTTTGAAAAGGGTTCCGTTTGTGTTCGGTATTATTTTCTTTGTGTCGGGAAAGGTTCAGTTTCTTTTTATATATATATATATATATATATATATATATATGCCTATATATATAGTGCGTCAGTTTCGGTGTAGGTTTCTAAAAAGTTTAGTTATCGAGTTTTCACGCGTTCGTGTTGTTCGTTCGGCCGGGGATACCGTACCGCGAGGGTCGGCTCCAATCCCACGCGTCGCGATTGAGCTACCGGGCAATTAGGGATTTTAATTATGGCGTTTGATTTTTTTAAAAAGATTTTTAATAAAAGTTTAGATAAAAATAGCGCGATAAGGTTAGCACTTTTAGTTTAATTTTTTTGATATTATGTAATTATTGTGGGGTTTTTAAGAAATTTATGTAAATTCATTTTCAAACATATTGTATGAAAAATGTATATAAATACGTACAAAAAGTACAATCATATAATATATGCAGTTAGAACATTGCAAAAGACTTCTAGAAGCGTGCTAAGAGGCCTTCGCAACGCGCGCGTTTATGAACGGAAATGTCCAGGGTTCAAATCTCGACAACACCAAACATAAGTAAGTACAAAAATTTATTATTATTATTATTATGAATTTATTAGCATATAAGAATTATCTTTTAAATGCAACAGGTAAAATAAATAATCAACAGAAAAAGTGGAAGAAAAATTAAATTAATTAAATAGATGAAAAAATGAATGACTTAAAATTAACAGTGAATAGAAAATAAATTAAATTGGGAAACTAACAGTAATACTGCACACACAGAATCCACACGTTTCCAGTAGCCACTTTATACCCCTGGCCAGCAGGAGAGCAATTACAGGAAACATTTGGACTCAACAAACAGATATGCAACATTACTTTACATACATATAAGAACAAAAAAACAATAAAATATAAGTAAAAATAAAATTGGCAGATATGAAAAATATTTAGAAATAGTCAATAAGATATAGTAGATAAAGTAGAAAGGCGAGAAGAAAGTATAGTCTGAAGAGAAAAGAAAAGTATTGGAGTGTTAAAAGCTTAAAGTCTACTATGTTTGTTACGCCCCTAATGTGAATAGGTAACGAATTCCACAGACGGACAGCACTAATGAAAAACAAACGCGTAGAAGCAGTGTAATTAAATTGAGGTGTTATAAGAACCAAACTACGGGTTGATTTACTAAATTGTAGTTTATGATACAGATAAAGAGGGAATCTTGTCTGGATCAACCTATGCAAAAATATGCAATTTCTAGACTTAAGATATGCGGAATTACTACAACCAAGAATACGAGTATTGAAAGATGATATATGATCATACCTCCCAATCCCATAAACATACCTTGTTGCGTTGCTAAAGGCAACTTCTATCTTATGCATAGCAAGCGAGTTCAGGTTACTGTATACCACTACAGAGTAGGATATTATTGGGACTATTAACTGAACCACTAACTTGCGTCGAGTTTCAATAGGCATAAATGCTGAAGTCATACGAAGATTTCTCAAGGTATAGTAAACTTTACTCACTACAGAGTTGATGTGATCAACACAAGTAAGTGAGGAATTAATTTTAAACCCAAGGTTCGTTACTTCGTCAGTAACCAATAACTTAGTGCCATTAAGCAATATCGGAGGAACGTCAAGAAGATTATAATTAGTTCTAGCTATAGGCAGGACATATTATTTTGATGGATTTAAAAATAGTTTATTGCACATGGCCCACATACCAATAGACTCTAAGTCTTCATTTACTCTGGCACACAAATCTTCAATAAGACCAATAGGACGAGACAAGTAGAGTTGAAGATCATCAGCATAGGCATGCATAGTAAAAAATCTACAAACTTTGAAAATATCTTTTAAAAACAAAATAAATAAAAGCGGGCCAAGTACAGACCCCTGAGGCACTCCACTGCTTATAGTTTTATATTGTGAATAACAACTACCAACTCTGACTCGTTGAGATCTACCTTCAAGATAGCTTTTTATCAGGTTAACCGCAGTTATTGAAAACCCAAAAAATTGTGTTAATTTCAAACAAAGCAGAGAGTGATTCACACTGTCGAAAGCTTTAGAAAAGTCTAAAAGGCAGATCAAAGTCAAGTATCATAAAACAATCTAATATCATCCAATATTTTAACTACTGCAGTAGAGCAACTGTGCCCAGGACGGAAACCAGACTGGAGAGGTGACAAAAGACTATTGGCAGTAACATAATTGGATATTTGTTCCACCATGAGGGACTCACAAACTTTGGAGATGGATGATAAAATACTTATAGGACGGAAATCACTGGGTACAGAGGCCGAAGGTTTTTTGGCTACAGGAACGATAGTAGCCACTTTCCAAATGTTAGGGTAGCAAGAGCTAGTAAAACAATGGTTAATAATGTGTGTAAGAGGATTCAGTATATAATCGACGTTGTGTCGTGACGTCACTGGATACTGCTTATTAAACGAATTCTTCAATTCCAATTCCTACAGCAATTAATCTCCTCAACAACCCTGATTATATTGTCATATAACATGTATTTAGACTTCACTGTTAATTTAAAATTACAATAAATATGTAAATATTTATCACCATTCGCGTTTTATTCGTGATAAATTGAATTCATGTAAAATTACGTTGGTATCCTATCAATTACAATTTTTCATAACAAAATTGGTTCATATCAATTCAAAACGGGTTCACATCAATATTAAGTTGGTATCCCATCAATTCCTCCTTTTTTCATATCAAAATTCAGTTGGGATCCCATCAATTCCTCCTTTTTTCATATCAAAATTCAGTTGTGATCCCATCTATTCCATTTTTTTTTCATATCAAATTATAGTTGGTATCCCATCATTTCACCACTTTTTATATCAATTCTGCATTATTCATATTCAAATATTTACTCATATCAAAATGATAAAGCAACAGCATCAAATTTGATATCATTCATTATCGGCCATATTTTGTCAACGAAAATTGAATATTTGATGGTATTTGCATTTTTTGGGTTCGGTGTATGTTATTTACTTTTTTTTTTTTATTTTCGTTTTTTATAGATTCTGAACAGGTTACAAAAAAAGTTTCGAAATCTGACAGGTACAAGTAAAGTGCATTTGTTCCGAGAATTCTTCTTTCTTTGAATCCCAACGATTCAACTGAAGAATGGTAAATTGCAAAAGTTGGTGAAAATTCAAATTTAACCACCAATTGCGGTAAAATAACAACAATTATTTTCGGTTATTTCCAAAGCTGGGCATTCACTAGTTAATTAGTTAATAGTTAATTAACGAAGTTACATTTTTGGTTAACTTTTAATGTTTCAGTTAATATCGAAAACCATTAACTTTTTCATTTAGTTAAGTTAAATTTCTTGGATTAACTAGCATTAGTTAACTTAAAAACAAAAATTTTTTATTATTATTGAATATAATAAAAAAGGTTAAATTAAGAATTCATACTATTTTCAAACTGATATTGCCACTTAGCTTAAAAATTATTTCACAAAACAATTAAATACACAGGCCGATATATTTGGAAGTATTCTATATTCTATAGAACATTCTAAACACAATGGCGTTCTCAGCCATTACGTGAGGTTTACATCGTCAGGATGTTTACATCGTATTTTCCATTTCTGAAGTTTCTCAAAATGGCGAAAAACTGAGAACGTCATTGTGTTTAGAATAGCCTGTGTTATTTGTTCTTAACCAAACTTCATTAATTTCATTATTATTATTTAATATTCTAATAAAACTTGTATGCCTTCATATGGATATAAATAAATTGTTTCATACATTGTTTCATTATTTTAAAAGCAAATTTGCATTGCTGAAACCGATTGGAAAAAGGGTCTGTGAGTGCAGGAATTCAATTGAATATAGTTAAAAAATATTTTTTATGTGTTTTTTGTAAAAAAAATATTTTTTTTTTGTTTTCTATAGAAAATTTAACTATTTAATTTAACTTTTAACGAAGTTAACTTTTCAACAAAATTAACTTTTTATTTTAACGAAGTTAAATTTTTGATTAACTATTACCGGGTTAACGAAGTTAAATTCTCGATTAACTATGCCCAGCTTTGGTTATTTCAACTATTTTTTTTATTATTTTTTGTCGGTTAAATCTACCTACCAGCTCTGTTAAAAAATTTACAATTTTCATAAATTTTGAAATTCTGTACCACTTTTTTTGGTTAATTTTACAGATCATATTTTTTCTGTGTATCGACGGAATGCGGGCATGTATTTATTTTGCTTTTAGCTATTGCTTATTTCTTTTCTTTAGCAGATAAAGGTTCAAACTAAATTAAACCAAAAAAAAGTTCATTAAAAAAGTTTGTTGTTATATTTTTTAAAAATCTTTTAAAAAGATAATTTTTTTAAGGTCTTTTTAATGTTTCGGTGGGGGCGGGGGAGTGGTTTAACAAATATGTATCCAATATTTGTTAGATAGATTGAACCTTAACTAACGAAATGGTATCTTGGTGTTTTCAATAAAATGTTTTATCAATTTTTAATCTTTTGAGCAAACGCAACTGTGGTCGGAAATGGGTTAACTCAACCGAAAGGCCTTTTTAGCTGGTATGTGTAATATTTATACCCCCACACTCACTGTGGCAGGGTATACTCACTTTGTCACAACGTTTGTAACGCCCATAAGGAGGCGTGTCCGGTATGGAAAAGTATATATATTCTTGATCAGTATCACCTCCTGAGTCGATTTAGCGATGTCCGTCTGTCTGTCCGTCTGTCCGTCTGTCCGTCTCTCCGTCTGTCCGTCTGTCCGTCTGTCCGTCCGCACGATAGCGGTCGCAGTTTTGGAGATATCGACTTGAAACTTTGGGTACATGTTTTTCTCGTGAATACTGAGATCAAGTTCGAGAATCAGCCAAATCGGACAAAAACTGGGCGTGGCTCCCATACACCGAAAAAAAAGGTAAACATTTTTTATTGTTGTATTCGATTGGAAATGTTTAGAAACGTATTTTTGACATGGTCCGAGGTTCCGAAGCCACATATATAAGGGTCTAAATGGGGTCTTGAGACCAATTTTTTTTTTTTTGTGGATTTAATTGGAAATTTTTAGAAATGGATTTTGGACATGGTCCGGGCTCCAAAACCACCTATAATTGGCTCAAAATAGGGTCTTGAGACCACATTTTTATATGTTCGAGGTACTTCTTCCTACTGTGTGGGGGTATTTCAACTTCGGTATAGCCGAAGATAGTCCACTCTCTAGTTTTTTTTTTGCGTTTATCAAAGTAGTTGACGATTTTGCGATATTCTGCTTTATTGTAAATCTGAATTTTAGTTTCGTGTATGGGGTGCCAGACGTACTGTTTTAAACAGTACATGTACTGATTTTTTTTTTTAAAAAGTACTGTTTTATTCAAAATTGGTACAGACAAACAAATCTTTTGCTTGAGTCACATTGAAAACAACTAGCTAAATATTATTAAAAATAGTGATATGCACGGTCGAAAATTTAGGTTTAATTTTTCAATCTTCTTCATCTTTTTCAAGTTTAAATTCAAATTTTCAACTATTTTGAGTGGAGATTTTAAACTTTACAGGTTGAAAAAAGTATATAATACAAATTTCAACTTAAAGGTTGAAATTCTCAACCAAAAAGTTTAAATTTTAAACCCTGAGGTTGAAAAACTCAACCCAAAAAGTTGAGAATTCATTTTCGTCAAAAATTTCAACCTTAAGGTTGAAATTCTCAACCAAAAAGTTTAAATTTTAAACCCTGAGGTTGAAAATTTCAACCTAAAAAGTTGAGAACTTATTAGTGTTTTTGGGAAGCCGTGTTCGAATCCCCAACGGGACGAATAAGATATTCGTTTCCTATTTTTTTTTTTGAGTTGGTTTTGGACTATATATGTCATATATAAATATATATATAGATAAATATATATATCCTCAAATCTCCGCTTTTTCATACACTATTTTTATAAAAAATTTAAAGTTACGAATGTTTTAGTTTTTGACAAAAATTTTATTATGTATTAAAAAAATATTTTTCTTTAACTTTTTTAAATTTTCTACTGAATTACCGAAGGTTGTCGCGGTATAAATTCGCGCAGTTGTAGTTGTTTTGTTTGTTTTTTTTTATGTTTCCCTTTTGTTTGGGGCGACGGGTGAACAAAATCGGAGGAACAAAATCACACACGCACTGACCGAAAGAACGCACTGCACAATTTTATTGATTGCTATTTTTTTTTTAAATATATTTGTTTTGCTTTGAGTGTTAAGCAAAACAAATTTGCCACTCGCGGGTGAAATGCGACCGGCGCGCGGAAGAAGAAAGCTGAATATTTTGTTTGAGCTGTCAAAGTTCTCTTGCTTTCTTTTCATTTCTTTCGCTTTTGCTTTCGTTAAGTTAGCTTAGTGAGTGGCGGCGATCCGATGAAGGTATTGCCAGCCTCGCCATTACAATAGTAAAATGTCAAAACCTGGACTAGAGCCTTTGTACTCTTTGAACCTGTTTGAGGGATGGGAACCTGTCGACATTTATGGTTTCGCCTATACAGACATCTGTGCCGCCAAAGTGAGTATTTTCATTTTGGTGGATGCGGGGGTGTATATGTAAATTTGCCAAACACACTCTAGAAAATCTGAGAAGATCTTTCACATATAGGTGTGGGTAAAGCCCCGACTGCGAATACTCGCCATATATGCCTCCATATAGACAAGTTCTTTAGTTCTTTTTGAGCAGGGAAGAAGGAAAGTGATAAAGTTTTAGATTTTTAATTTAATTTGATCTTAAATAATTTGTTTGGAAAATTTTTGATATTTTTCTTTATTTTTTTCTAAATTGTATTTTTTTGTGAAGTGGAGTGGTTGCCATCGTCGGACTGTGGCTGGAGGACAAGTGTTCCAAAGGGAGTATTTTTGCGCGCTGGTTTAGTTTTGCCAGCTAGTGGTTTTGCTTTATTTTATTTGTGGCAGTCGGCCATTTAGTGTTTTGAATTTGAGAAATTTAGTAGAGTTGGACAGGTTGTGTTCGGTCGTGATTTGTTTTGGTGAAGTGTTTCCGTCCTGGGAATTTCAAGTAGTTTGCTTGGAATTTGTTTGGCCGTTTCCCCCTCTTCCTTATTCCTTTTTTTTTGTTTGTGTCGTCCCGCATCTGAGCCAAGTTGTTGCTGGACATCGATTTTATCGAAGTCCAGCTGGTGAATTGATTCTGCAAAGAATCGTGCGAGGGATTTCAGACAGGTCGGTCTGGTCCCGCAAATCAATTGCGTTTTAAAAAATATAATTTTTGGGTGTATAAATAATTTCTTTCGGTCATTTGTCGTTTTGTGACAATTTTGAAAAGGGTTCCGTTTGTGTTCGGTATTATTTTCTTTGTGTCGGGAAAGGTTCAGTTTCTTTTTATATATATATATATATATATATATATATGCCTATATATATAGTGCGTCAGTTTCGGTGTAGGTTTCTAAAAAGTTTAGTTATCGAGTTTTCACGCGTTCGTGTTGTTCGTTCGGCCGGGGATACCGTACCGCGAGGGTCGGCCCCAATCCCACGCGTCGCGATTGAGCTACCGGGCAATTAGGGATTTTAATTATGGCGTTTGATTTTTTTAAAAAGATTTTTAATAAAAGTTTAGATAAAAATAGCGCGATAAGGTTAGCACTTTTAGTTTAATTTTTTTGATATTATGTAATTATTGTGGGGTTTTTAAGAAATTTATGTAAATTCATTTTCAAACATATTGTATGAAAAATGTATATAAATACGTACAAAAAGTACAATCATATAATATATGCAGTTAGAACATTGCAAAAGACATCTAGAAGCGTGCTAAGAGGCCTTCGCAACGCGCGCGTTTATGAACGGAAATGTCCAGGGTTCAAATCTCGACAACACCAAACATAAGTAAGTACAAAAATTTATTATTATTATTATTATGAATTTATTAGCATATAAGAATTATCTTTTAAATGCAACAGGTAAAATAAATAATCAACAGAAAAAGTGGAAGAAAAATTAAATTAATTAAATAGATGAAAAAATGAATGACTTAAAATTAACAGTGAATAGAAAATAAATTAAATTGGGAAACTAACAGTAATACTGCACACACAGAATCCACACGTTTCCAGTAGCCACTTTATACCCCTGGCCAGCAGGAGAGCAATTACAGGAAACATTTGGACTCAACAAACAGATATGCAACATTACTTTACATACATATAAGAACAAAAAAACAATAAAATATAAGTAAAAATAAAATTGGCAGATATGAAAAATATTTAGAAATAGTCAAAAAGATATAGTAGATAAAGTAGAAAGGCGAGAAGAAAGTATAGTCTGAAGAGAAAAGAAAAGTATTGGAGTGTTAAAAGCATAAAGTCTACTATGTTTGTTACGCCCCTAATGTGAATAGGTAACGAATTCCACAGACGGACAGCACTAATGAAAAACAAACGCGTAGAAGCAGTGTAATTAAATTGAGGTGTTATAAGAACCAAACTACGGGTTGATTTACTAAATTGTAGTTTATGATACAGATAAAGAGGGAATCTTGTCTGGATCAACCTATGCAAAAATATGCAATTTCTAGACTTAAGATATGCGGAATTACTACAACCAAGAATACGAGTATTGAAAGATGATATATGATCATACCTCCCAATCCCATAAACATACCTTGTTGCGTTGCTAAAGGCAACTTCTATCTTATGCATAGCAAGCGAGTTCAGGTTACTGTATACCACTTCAGAGTAGGATATTATTGGGACTATTAACTGAACCACTAACTTGCGTCGAGTTTCAATAGGCATAAATGCTGAAGTCATACGAAGATTTCTCAAGGTATAGTAAACTTTACTCACTACAGAGTTGATGTGATCAACACAAGTAAGTGAGGAATTAATTTTAAACCCAAGGTTCGTTACTTCGTCAGTAACCAATAACTTAGTGCCATTAAGCAATATCGGAGGAACGTCAAGAAGATTATAATTAGTTCTAGCTATAGGCAGGACATATTATTTTGATGGATTTAAAAATAGTTTATTGCACATGGCCCACATACCAATAGACTCTAAGTCTTCATTTACTCTGGCACACAAATCTTCAATAAGACCAATAGGACGAGACAAGTAGAGTTGAAGATCATCAGCATAGGCATGCATAGTAAAAAATCTACAAACTTTGAAAATATCATTTAAAAACAAAATAAATAAAAGCGGGCCAAGTACAGACCCCTGAGGCACTCCACTGCTTATAGTTTTATATTGTGAATAACAACTACCAACTCTGACTCGTTGAGATCTACCTTCAAGATAGCTTTTTATCAGGTTAACCGCAGTTATTGAAAAACCAAAAAATTGTGTTAATTTCAAACAAAGCAGAGAGTGATTCACACTGTCGAAAGCTTTAGAAAAGTCTAAAAGGCAGATCAAAGTCAAGTATCATAAAACAATCTAATATCATCCAATATTTTAACTACTGCAGTAGAGCAACTGTGCCCAGGACGGAAACCAGACTGGAGAGGTGACAAAAGACTATTGGCAGTAACATAATTGGATATTTGTTCCACCATGAGGGACTCACAAACTTTGGAGATGGATGATAAAATACTTATAGGACGGAAATCACTGGGTACAGAGGCCGAAGGTTTTTTGGCTACAGGAACGATAGTAGCCACTTTCCAAATGTTAGGGTAGCAAGAGCTAGTAAAACAATGGTTAATAATGTGTGTAAGAGGATTCAGTATATAGGGCAATATTAACTTAATGAACTTAATGGATACCCCATCTTCACCAATAGCATTCGATTTAATTTTCATTACACATTTGGCAACATCGAGATCACCTACAGCGGAAAATTCAAACTTATTAATGATATTTGGAGAAACTACACCTTCCAAATTAAATTGTGATTCATCAACATTATTAACAATAAAGTAATCATTTAATATATCAGGATCAATATTACACTCAGACGAACTCTTACTGCGCACACCAATCTCTCTCAAATTTCTCCACAACTGCTTAGATGGTAATGCTGTACTTAGTTTCGACTAAGGCATTCAATCCCGGGATCCCGAATCCCGAAATCCCGGGATCCCGGACGTTTTCTCAATCCCGGAAACCCGGGATTTTCAGTCCGAAGTCCCGGGATTCAAAAAAGGCTTTTTTTATGCATTGTTTAAGATATTTTTGACGGTTTTCTACAAAAATACAGCCGTGCATTTACATCCAATCGAATTGGTAAATTAAAAAAACCCACTTATACAGATTTAGTGCACACACAAAAATTAACAACAATTTTGTCAATAACGGTTAACAAACAATTTTTATGGATCTGAATAAAATTTTTTGAATTTAAAAAATTGTTTTTTTACAAAAAAGATATATGTTTAAATACTAAAACTACTGAAAGTAACTTTTTCGTGTGTATCATGAAATGGAGCTGGCAGAATTTTATGACAATATTCAGATTCAGGTGGCAAAAAAAAAATTATTTATTCGATCAATGTAATTTATTGTTGCAATAATTTTTTCTTTAATTTTATATTAATTATTGTATTTAATTGGAAAATCCCGGAAATCCCGAACAAATCCCGGGATTCCGGGATTGTAATTTCAAATCCCGAAATCCCGGGATTTTCAAAAACACTTCGGGATTTAATGCCTTAGTTTCGACGGAGAGAACTGTTTCTGTGTTCTTCCCAATTTTTAGCAGAAGGATGACCTCTTCTTCCGTAAATCTATATATATAAAAGAGACGTGTATGTTTGTCTCGAGTAGACGCGAAAACTAAAGCACCGATTCTCACCAAAATTTATATATGTGTTCTAGGGGTCGTGAGTCGTGATATAGGATAGGTTTTGACACGCCAACTTTTACCGCCCACAAGTTAGAAAATACGAATTTCTCTCACATTTGTGAATCTTTAAAAGCAAATACCATATGATCAACAATCAACTTGGTTGCCACCTAGGACTTAATTTTTCCCCACCCAAGCAGTGTTACCATATCTGCTGATATTCCCAGTACAACATTAAGGTCCGCACACATCAACGCGAAGTACCGCAGCCGCTGCGAAACTTACTCAAAAATGTTTCTTGCAAATGCGAAAATATATTTGTTTGAGGTGAGCAATTTCATAAAAACAAATAAAAATGTGAATCTATCTATATCTATATATATATATATATAAAAGAGACGTGTATGTTTGTCACCAGTAGACGCGAAAACTACAGCACCGATTCTCACCAAAATTTATATATGTGTTCTAGGGGTCGTGAGTCGTGACATAGGATAGGTTTTGACACGCCCACTTTTACCGCCCACAAGTTAGAAAATACGTATTTCTCTCACATTTGTGAATCTTTTAAAGCAAATACCATATGATCAACAGTCAACTTGGTTGCCACCTAGGACTTAATTTTTCCCCACCCAAGCAGTGTTACCATATCTGCGGGGTTTTTTACCTTTCGGTTTCTTTCAAAGTATGAAATCGATTTGCTAAAGTATTTCACGTCGATGTACCGATCACAAATTTCAACAACTTCGTGTATTTTCAACATTAAATGCAGCAGGGAGTAATAATTAAGGTTATTTCCATTTGATTGCACGTAACTTTTCAACAATGGAAAAACCTAAGGCAATGCCAAAATAACACGGCTTCTCCTTGAGTATTACATATTCGCAATTCCATAATTTGCCCCAATCTCCCAGTGCACATTTTACGCCCACTTTCACAGTACTTCATTTCCACTTAAATGCATTTGCCATTTACATTCCAAATAACTACGTAAAAATGTCTATTGTGAATGGAAATTAAATTATACCCAACTTAAAGCTCCCCACACAATGCCGCGAAATTTCCCCAAAAATTGCTCAAAAATTGCAAGGCGATATTCAGCTCGGACAAATTTTTTCGTGCTGAAAAATTTCACAAAAACAAAAACAAGTGCATATCATTCTAGAGCGCACTATCGTATTTTCAAGAAAAAGTACCACGACACCAACGAAATTTTGCATTCATGTGTGGCGACCTTAAATGCGCACTGCGAAAGTCGCCCACTTTCACAGTAACCCTACACACAGTACTTCATTACAACTTAAAATACCCAAAATTCCGCCGCCGCGGTACTTTCTCGAAAATTATTCCAGCAAAGATATTGGAATGAAAAAATTTGGTTGCGGTGAAAAATTTCAAAGCTACAACTAAAAATGTGTATCATTTATAAATTTTCTTTAAAAAAACGCAGTATCGCATATTCAAGCAACATTTTTGTTCAAGTTCCGTACCGGCTGCGGAATTTCGCGTTGGCTTAAATGCAGGCAAACCGCCATTAATATTACGAGAAGACGTCCATTGCGAATGAAAATTAAATTAAACTTGACTTAAATGCACACAATGCAATTGGTCTTTTCGGCAAATAAGCACTGCAAAATTGTCCCAACAAGTTATACAAATCACTTTCTTCCCACAAGAAAAATTTACAAAAACACAACGGAACGTCTCTCAATGTGGCAACACTCCTCACAGACGGGGCGCTCAACCAGTGCAGCCAACTTTAGGAAAATTTCCCTTCCTAAGGGAATTTTTGGTTTAATTTTGTCTAAAAGGGATAAAGGTACTTATTTTTTCTTAATTTGAAGGTGCACTTAGACCGTAGGAGCGAACACAACTTTTGTGGCGAACTCCAATCGTAAACGAAATTCCGTTCGTGCAACCGTTTACACTGACTGAATATTCCCTCCCGCACCAGCATCGGAATCTACAGATTTGTTCGTTTTCAAGTGTTTACACTGCCGGGCCATTTTGTGCGAGCCTTCGGCTACGTACCAAAGCTCAAAGATCGTAATCCAGTCGTTTGCACCGGCCGAATTAACGGCATTTATACCACATGTCATTTAATTTAATTTCAATAATCTTCCAAACATACTTTGCTGCGCTACATACATACATACAATACGAATCATTCATCCATGCATCAAAACCTATTTCAATACATCAATTTTCCTCTCTATAAAATTGTACAAAATTAACTCCACAGTATAAACACCAATTAAACATATATATTTAAAAATTACTTTCATCCATTCATACATTACATTGCAGACAATGCAACAACAAAAAATTATTTAGGCTAGTATAAAATTATATTATACTTACAACAAATTAAACATTAATATATCCATAATGAAATGTAATAAAAAATAAAAAATAAAAAATTCATTTGAAATTAACTAAAAGCGAAATGTCTAAAAATAGAAATTAAAACAAGAATAAACAAGAAATATTAAAAAAAAGAAATTCCCAAGTATACAATTTTTTTTGTGTTATTTTCATTTTAACCAATCAAATGCGGAAGCGGTGTTAAAATTCAAATTTGAACATTCAACCAAAAAGGTTGAAATTTTTAACTTTTGGTTAAAATTTTCAACCAAAAAGGTTGAAATTTTTAACTTTTGGTTAAAATTTTAAACCATGAAGGTTGAAATTGTCGCCACTGAAAAAATATTCAGTCTCATATCTTCATTTAAAAAAATAATAAAAAAATTTTTGCAAAAGCAAGTTTAGTGATAAAAATGTTCTCCAAATTTTGAGAATTTTTCAAAACTTAAATTTCGGCCAAAAAGTATGAAATGACAAAAAACTGGATAATTTTCATACAAAATTACCAAAAACCGCATTTTTAGAAAAATTGTCAAAATTCCAACGATACCAATATCTACATAATAAAATTTGAGGAAAATATAAATATATAACCATTCATGGTATACAATTTGAAGTGACAAGCTCTGTAAAAAAAATTAAGAGAAAACATACAAACATTTTGTTTTTACTGGCATATGCAGAGAAAGCGAGAAAAGAGTTCCATTTTTGAGTACTTTGGACAGAAAATATTCCCAACCCGCAAAAAAATTAAATGGCTGCCCAGGGTAAATGAAAATTTTAACAATATTTTCAGGCGGCATTACAGGCAAAACATCGTATCCAACAAAAAACACGCGAAAAAAACGTTTCACAACCGTTCGGTTTTATTTTTTGGGATATTTTTTCAAAAACAGCAATGAAAAGGCATTAGTTTAATAACTGCTTTGTCAAATTATAAAAATCGTGCGTATATCCTTAGGAATTGCACTTACGATGTTTTTTCGATCACAGTTTTGAGCTGAAAATACAGTTGTTTCCGCTTAATTGAGCCCCTCTTAATGGATTTTTCCGGTTAATTGAGTCAAATAATGTTCAATGAAAAAGTCCAATATAAGATATACAGGGATTTAGCCGCTTTATTGAGTTCCGCTTTATTGCAATATTCTCTTAATTGAGTAGCATAATATAAAATGATTTGTAATTCTGTTATACAAAATTTCGGTTAATTGTCATTTTAAATATGTATCCCTAAAAAAAATGTTGCTAACACTTTTTAATAAGAAAATGTTAAGCGCAGTAGGCTGAAATCTATAAATTTAAGTTCAGATCATGAATTAGGTGAATTTAGAAGCAAACTATCAAATGCGTGACAATCAATTGATAACCTTCAATTTTTATTACTTTTTGCTACTACGAGAGTAGTAGATATTGGATTTTAGGGGAGTAGATTTGAAGAAAGGGGAGTAGATTTAATTTTTTTCCGTAGAGTAGTAGAAATTCTACGAGAGTAGTAGAAATTACTGTCAGGGTAGTAGATTTCAAGGCAGGGGAGTAGATATGGTTTTCTGCGTAGAGCAGTAGAGATTCTACGATAGTGAAACTCACATACAATTTTGAGGAGAAGATTTCTTACAATAGTAATAGAAACTAGAGAGTGGACTATCTTCGGCTATACCGAAGCTGAAATACCCCCACACTGTAGGAAGAAGTACCTCGAATATAAAAAAATGTGGTCTGAAGACCCTATTTTGACCCAATTATAACTGGTTTTGGAGCCCGGAACATGTCCAAAATCCATTTCTAAAAATTTCCAATCAAATCCACCAAAAAAAAATTTTGGTCTCAAGACCCCATTCAGACCCTTATATATGTGGCTTCGGAACTTCGGACCATGTCAAAAATACGTTTCTAAACATTTCCAATCGAATACAACAATAAAAAAGACTTGAACAATTTTTACCTTTTTTTCGGTGTATGGGAGCCACGCCCAGTTTTTGTCCGATTTGGCTGATTCTCGAACTTGATCTCAGTATTCACGAGAAAAACATGTGCCCAAAGTTTCAAGTTGATATCTCCAAAACTGCGACCTCTATCGTGCGGACGGACAGACGGACAGACGGTCAGACGGTCAGACGGTCAGACGGACAGACGGACAGACGGACAGACAGACGGACATCGCTAAATCGACTCAGGAGGTGATGCTGATCAAGAATATATATACTTTTCCATACCGGACACGCCTCCTTATGGGCGTTACAAACGTTGTGACAAAGTGAGTATACCCTGCCACAGTGTGTGTGGGGGTATAACTAGAGAGTGGACTATCTTCGGCTATACCGAAGCTGAAATACCCCCACACTGTAGGAAGAAGTACCTCGAATATAAAAAAATGTGGTCTCAAGACCCTATTTTGACCCAATTATAACTGGTTTTGGAGCCCGGAACATGTCCAAAATCCATTTCTAAAAATTTCCAATCAAATCCACCAAAAAAAAATTTTGGTCTCAAGACCCCATTCAGACCCTTATATATGTGGCTTCGGAACTTCGGACCATGTCAAAAATACGTTTCTAAACATTTCCAATCGAATACAACAATAAAAAAGACTTGAACAATTTTTACCTTTTTTTCGGTGTATGGGAGCCACGCCCAGTTTTTGTCCGATTTGGCTGATTCTCGAACTTGATCTCAGTATTCACGAGAAAAACATGTACCCAAAGTTTCAAGTCGATATCTCCAAAACTGCGACCGCTATCGTGCGGACGGACAGACGGACAGACGGACAGACAGACGGACATCGCTAAATCGACTCAGGAGGTGATGCTGATCAAGAATATATATACTTTTCCATACCGGACATGCCTCCTTATGGGCGTTACAAACGTTGTGACAAAGTGAGTATACCCTGCCACAGTGTGTGTGGGGGTATAAATATCTTGAGGGAAGTAGAAAAATCCACTACCGTAGTAGACTAGTAGAAATTTAAAAATTCAAGTCGATATCTCCACAACTACGACCGCTATCGTGCGGACAGACAGACAGACGGACATGGCCAAATCGAAGGTGATGCTGATCAAGAATATATATACTTTTCCATACCGCACACGCCTCCTTATGGGAGTTACAAACCTATTGTCAAAGTTAGTAAACCCTGCCACAGTGTGTGTGGGGGTAAAAATATCTGTGTTGGTACTACTCTATGAGAAACTCCGCTTTATTGAGCACGCTACGCAATTTAGCGTATTTCTTTTAATTGCGTCAGTGGATCATTTAACAGAGTAAACTTTTAATTGCGTCAGTGAAACAATTAACCAAGTATCGCATTATTGATTTTTTCGGTTAATTTCAACAAAAGTTGTGCATTTTGGTCGACTCAATTAAGCAGATATAACTGTATTGAAATTGCACTTACGATTTCGGCGCTTTGGTACAAAATATTGCAAAATGTAAGTTTATTATTGGCAAATTTTAGCTGGTTAATATCATAGTAACAATAAGGCTATTCATTTAAAGTGACAAACCCCTCGGAATCCGTGCAGTTGTGCAGATTTGCAGTCAAAATATGAATTTGGAAATATTAGCGAGTAGCTCCTGTTTTTTTTACATTAATTTAGCAAATTGTGTGAAGTAGACCTTAACCCATTCATGACGAGCGTGCCCATATGGTAACGCTGATAGCGCTCTACGGTATGTGCAATAGACCGTCTCGAAAAAATGAAGTTGTCCGCACACCATCTAATTTGAAGCATATTTGGAAGGAGATTCCGGAAAAAATTTTCTTTTTTTTTTGGCCGATCGACATATTTCTTCATATTGGCGCATATTCATAGTCATGATTCTAAGTTCATACCAACTAATCTCCAACTCAACTTTAGGTTCCAACTTAAAACATGTCTCTATTCATAGTCGATTTTTTAGCAGCCACTAAGTAGTACCAACTTAGAAAACAACTGATAAATTCAAGAGATGAGTGCAGTGTAGAATTTATCGATAATTTTTTTTGCGATAAATATCAAGCAGTATTGCAATATAAATTGGAACATATTTGATGCATTATGACAGTTTTCAATAAAAAAACATTTTTTAATTTATTAACTTGTTGTTTTAACATTGTAATATACATGCAAATTTAACAATCAGGTTACTTTGAAAACAGTTTTTTCGATACCAAATATGATATCAAATATTGATATCGAAATAAACACATTCCTAATTTTCATTTGTTTTGATTTTGTTTGTGGCTGCCGGCTGTGCTGTTTTGACAATGGATACAAATGTTAAGGTAATTTGAAATAAATAAAACAAAACATTTGCAAACTATTAATTGTTTTAATTTTAGACAAAGCGAGAGGCAAATTGGACCCAGGAGGAGGAAGATATTTTCCGAGAACTGATCTCGAAACATGTGTCCGTGATCGACAACAAGCAAAACGACACCAAAATGATTGCCAAAAAGAAGGAGGCGTGGGGCAAAATTGTATTTTATTATTTTGTTCTTTGAGTCTAGAAGACTCCTTTTTTTTTGTTTAGTTTTACGACTTTTTACATTGTTTTAGTCATGAAGACTGATTTTTTATGTTTTTTTAAGTATTTTTTTTGTATTTGAAGACTGAATAAAACATTGAAATGTTATGAATCCAAAAAGTTTTTTAATGAATGCTGTTCTAAAAGCTCTTCCAGATTCCAAATCACTACGGTTTTCGGCAAAGTTTTGTCGATCTTCTGCTGGCATCTGGTAGTTGAATTCTGTATCCAAGACTGCAAATTATTGGGACCATAATTACATCATCCAAAATCTGGTAATCGCGCTGAACTTGCTCCGTAATTTTTTTTTCGGCCGTGTCAGCTTTTTGACGTATAAATGTCACTTTGGTATCGACTTAATAATGGCTGCAGCTGTTTCCAAATATTTAGAAGCTACCAAGTAGATAAATCGATACTAAATCGACTATGAATGACTTAGTCAACAGCTTAGCTTAACACTATACTTAGAATGATACTAAATACGACTATGAATATGCGCCATTGTCTCTATTTATGATCCGATTTTAATGTATAATATATCAAAATTTTTGTCTCGAGGAGACCTACAATCAAAGGTCCTTGCTCTTAAGTACACCCTTCTAGTACTTACCTACCAGATCTCAGTTAGTACCACCATAATGCACCATTCCAATTGCAGCTCTCGAAAAATCATTAATATATTTGCCGAACATAGGAGCAGTGATGCTACATACTTCTTAAAAAATCCCTACACTGGCTGAAAAAAAAAACTATTATTCCCTACGATTACAAAATTGTTTCCCTTTTCCCCCCGTTATTTTATTTTTGCAGCTTTTAGAGATCTTGTATGCTGGCGCCGCCAGCAGAGAACTTGCTCAAAAGTGAGTGCAGTTTAATTATTTTGCATATTCTTGCCCCCACTAAATTCGTTCAAACGAAAATTGGTTCGAAAGGGAAAACAATGGTGAAGCTCATAATTCATTGCATTTTTAATTCAAGAGTTGCTTTTGTTCATTCCGATTAAAAAACCATACAAAATTGTTTAAAAATGTCTTTTTTTATTAGTGAATTAAATAACACCCAATTGCGCGATGTGATTAATTTCTTATTATATCTGCAGCGTAACAGTGATCGGAGGCGGAAGTTGGGTGCATTTAAACAGGAAGCTTTGAAAAACTTTATAATTTTGTGGAAACGCGCTGGTATTCCAATTTTATCGGAATCAGCTATTCGTAAACGCTTAGATAAGCTTGTGAATGATTACTATAGAATTGCTAAAAAACCCTTAAGCATTAAAAGACCTAAATATTTACACAGCTTATCCATGCCATTCTCAAAACACCGAGCGCTTTGTTCATGTAGTGCATGAATCTGCCATGGCGGTCACCGATGAACAACGCATGGGACACATTTTAGCTAAACTCGAGAGCCGGCACAAATACAGTCAACTTGAATCACGTCGAGATTTGATCGATTAAAAGTAGGTTAATAAATAAATTAAAGTGGAGGTCCTTCGAGTTGCTGGACATCGACTTTAAACACTTAATTCGATTTTACTTTAATTTCTTTAATTCATGTTGTAGAAGTTGAGAAGTTGAAAAAGCAAATATTCCAATGTATACATTAGAGTACATTATGGTTGTACTAACTGAGATCTGGTAGGTAAGTACTAGAAGGGTGTAATTGAAGGCAATGACGTATGAGGCATTATTGTAGGTCTCCTGGAATTTTGATATATTATACTTTAAAATCGGATCATAAATGGTGACAATATTATGAAATATGTTAATGCGCTACCGCTACGTTCGGTAAAAATATTAATTATATTTTTTATAAATAGTTCTAATGGAATAATCGGTATACTTCCTTTGCAAGAGTTTAATGATTTTTCGAGAGCTTTAATTTTCTGCACTTGGAATGGTACATTAGGGTGGTACTAACTGAGATCTGGTGGGTAAGTACTAGAAGGGTGTACTTAAGAGCAAGGACCTCTGAGGCATTATTGTAGGTCTCCTCGAGAATTTTGATATATTATACATTAAAATCGGATAATAAATAGAGACAATATGAAGAAATATGTCGATGCGCTACCTCTACGATCGGCCAAAAAAAAAAAGAAAATTTTTTCCGGAATCTCATTCCAAATATGCTTTGAATTAGATGGTGTGCGGTTAACTTTTTTTTTTCCCCCTATAAGGTGATACGGTCTAATGTGCAATTAAAAAAATATTTGAACGAAGTGATATTCGTTTTTTGATGTTTATAAAGCATACTTTGATCTTTCTTTTGATATATAACTCTAAGCAATCGCTCGTCAGTAGCGATCGTGGCGGATAATTGAAAAGTAGTGTTTTTAAAAAGGGGGCAAAAACAGCGAAAAGTCACGACCTTTCCAGTAAGAATATTTTTCATTGCCATAAAAAGTTATATATTTTGAATATTTTTTGGCATTTGGGTAGAATATCAAAGTATTAGAAAACGTATAAAATAAAATTATTTATAACTTCTGTGTTACCTTTTTATCATTTTGAATTTCGCTGTTACCATATGGGCACGCTCGTCACAACCCTAGCAAATTTAAATTTTCTTACTGAAAATGTTTGTATGAGCTTTTTTTATGTAAAATGTAATATATTTTATTTGTATATTGATTTGAAAGTGTGTTTGAATACTTAATATAATTATTAAAAATTTTTTTTTAATATTCAGATTTAAAATAATTTTTTTTACGTGTTATGTTTTATATTTGCGTACAAATTTGAGCATTTTTTTTTAAATTAAATAAATTTTATCTATATATTGGTTTGAAATATATTTTTTTTAGCTTCTTTCATATAAAGTTAAATATATTTTATCAATAAATTGTCTTTAAAGTGTGGTTAAGTACTTGGTATGCTTATGAAAAATTAGCAGCACCTCTTAGGTAGATTTAGCCATATCCGTATGTCTGTCCGTTATTTTGATTGGTATGGGCTATTGAAGGAGCTAAATGAAAGCTAGGCGGTCCAAACATTGAATTCATCCTTTGGAGGTCCTAGAAGGAGTTGGTAATGCAAATGGGCGAAATCGATCAACTGCCACGACTACCTTCCATACAAGTGAAAGTCGAGTTTTGTAACAAATGTTACCCAATTTCACGGGAATTGTGGTAGGAAAATTCTCCGTAAGATATATTGTCCGCTTTGCGTCGATGGTGAGTGCCGCAAAAGCTATATGAGCAATACCCCGATCATGACATGACATCATGACGCATACAAAATCCAAGATGGCTAGGTCATGCCGGGCTGATGAACGTAAAAGAGTACTACTAAATGGAGCACATGTGAGTACCGTCGGTGGAATGAGCGGAAGATGGCGACCAGGTCTCAGATGGAAGGATGTATGGTATATATAGGCTTACTTCGACCGGCTAAAACTTACTCAATTGTTTTTTAAAAAATTTACATTACGATGAAGACAGGCGAGCATAATTTTATCCGGCTGGACAAGATTATTAGGAGGAAGAGGAAGGAGGTACTTCCTATGGTCTTCATCGTACACCTCTTTTACAGTCATGTAAATTGTGTATGTCAAATGATGACGAGGACCTTTCCAATTTCAGTTCATATGGAGATATTTCTTATGTTATTGAAAACCTAAGCCGTATTTTGGTGTAGGTGGAGATACATATTACATACAGTGGCGGACAGATAATTAGGCCAGCCTTTTGTAGTAATTTTGAACGACTACCAAAATTTTAAGAATATCAACTTGACTACTATTGAAAAGGTCTATTGGACCCCATTCTATGATGACTACCAGGACACTTATCAAGAAAATCCTAGTAGAAAACTTACCTACTTTTCTAACTTTTTTCCTGGGGGCCTATACAAATTTTTTTTTATGCAAAAATGTGCGTTTTTTAAAAACAAATTACTTTGCTGAAGAAACTTTTGTGATCAGAAATGCTCCTGAATTTATAGAATTTTTTTTAACAAAATTTTTTTTTTAAAAAACATTTAGATTTAAAAAAATTGGTCGATAAAAATTTTTTTACAAAATAAATCTTAAAACATAAATTAGGTAATTTTGCTAGGGTTGTGACGAGTGTTACCATATGGTAACGGCCAGGGCTGGGCAAACGGTAAGCGGTCCAAAAAAAAAAAAGTTAGAAATTCGTTTCTTAGGCCATTTCTAGGTATCCCTGAAAAAATCTTGAAAAAATTCCGAAAATTTCGCTTTCGTCATTAATGGGTTAATTGACCTTGGTATTGGTCAATTATCCATATATTAGGGTGGGTAAAAAAAATGTGTTCTTTAACCTTTTTTTTTTGTTTTTGTCTTTTAAAGTGGCTTATTTTCACATCCTGGGGCGAGCAGGTGGGACCACTACTAATTCTTATTGTAATTTTTTTGTTCTTGTTACAAAACATATTTATATATATGAGGTAATTAAGTTGAATTGGCCCTTTCCGTTTGTCCGTCCTTCTTATTGATAAGATCGGTCCATACTTTGGATTCATATTTTTATATCTTAGAAGGAGTTGGTATTGCAAATGAAATTGATCTACTACCTCGCCTAGCTGCCATACAAGTGAAAAGTCATGTTTTGTAACAGAAATAATATTTATAACATATTATGTTACCCAATTTCACTGAAATCGTACCAAACTAGGTATATGGGAGTTTTCGTCGTTGATTTCGAGTTTCGAAGATGGCGGATTTGCTTTAATCGACTGAAACTTTTTTATTTTGTTTTAATTTTTTTTTAATTGGGAAGCGACGTTCAAACGTTGACCGAACTACATTTTTCTGCTAGAAGTATTATTTCCGTAATATTACATTTTGATCCGCGAAAATTTTTGTTTTTCGGCCCACCCTAGTATCTATAGATACACCTCCTAGTGTACTTTAAGAGTACATGAACTATATTAATTCGCACAAGTAAGGAAACAAGTGGTTTTTAGGGTCAAACTTAGCATTTTCATCAATTTAAAAAATTTATCGTAACCAACATTTTCACATTTGTAGTTACGATAAAAATGTTTTTTTGCATTTCTGACGAATAAATGCAACAATTTTATAAACTGAATTTGCAGATACATATATTAGGATGACAAAAATGAAATAAAACCATTTTCGGAAAAACTGTTGGTTACGATGTTTTGCCTGTAAGGTATCGATATATTCTTGATCAGCGTCACCTCCTGAGTTGATTTAGCCCTAGCCGTCTATCCGTCCTCTTTTCTTGTAAACACGATTGCAGGTGCTAGAAGAAAGCTAGGGATTTATCCTTTTTAGGCCCTAGAAGGAGTTGGTATTGAAAATGGGAGGAATCGGTCGACTGCCACGCCTACCTCCCATATAAGTCAAAATCGTGTTTTTACCGTAATTTTAAGATTTCATCAAAACAGTATTAAATTTTGAATAGGGGGTTTTGTGGGGTCGCTGATTTCGAATTTGGTGTCGGAATTTCGAAATTCAAGATGGCGGAACCAATATAGCTGCCGAAATTTTAAGATTTCATCAAAACAGTATGAAATTTTGTACATTGGGGCTTTTAAGGTCGCTGATTTCGAATTTTATGTCGGAATTTAAAAATTCAAGATGGCGGAACAAAAATGGCTTCCGAAAATTTAAGATTTCATCAAAACAGTATGAAATTTGGTATGGGGGGTTTTTGGGGTCGCTGATTTCGAATTTGATGTCGCATTTTTAAAATTCAAGATGGCGGATCCAATATGGCGAAAGAGGTGTAGGGTAGGGTTACCAGACGTACTCTTTTAAAAAGTACAGTACTCTTTTTTAGGCCCTCCTCTTTTCTACTCTCACTTTTTTCCCGAAAGTACTATTAAGTACTCTTTTTCTTATTTCTGTGACTTTACCATATAACAACTGAATGTATCTGCTCAGTAAGGTAACCAATTTTTACTATTCGTCAGAATTAAAATAGAAACCTTCAAATATTATTTTTGTTAGTGAAGCATCTTTCGTCACATTGCATTCAAAAAGTTACAAAAATTCTTAAATGGGATTAAAAAAAAAAATTTAGTATGAAACCTATCATTTTTTTAACCGAAATATTAAAAGCAATTTTGAATGTCTTTATCGAAAACAAATATATACCTAAATTTTTCAATTTCTTGAGGAAGGATCGGAGCATTAGCACCCAGAGTCTAAAATTTAGTATTTAAAAAACATTTAGATTTAAAAAAATTGGTCGATAAAAATTTTTTTACAAAATAAATCTTAAAACATAAATTAGGTAATTTGGCTAGGGTTGTGACGAGTGTTACCATATGGTAACGGCCAGGGCTGGGCAAACGGTAAGCGGTCCAAAAAAAAAAAGTTAGAAATTCGTTTCTTAGGCCATTTCTAGGTATCCCTGAAAAAATCTTGAAAAAATTCCGAAAATTTCGCTTTCGTCATTAATGGGTTAATTGACCTTGGTATTGGTCAATTATCCATATATTAGGGTGGGTAAAAAAAATGTGTTCTTTAACCTTTTTTTTTTGTTTTTGTCTTTTAAAGTGGCTTATTTTCACATCCTGGGGCGAGCAGGTGGGACCACTACTAATTCTTATTGTAATTTTTTTGTTCTTGTTACAAAACATATTTATATATATGAGGTAATTAAGTTGAATTGGCCCTTTCCGTTTGTCCGTCCTTCTTATTGATAAGATCGGTCCATACTTTGGATTCATATTTTTATATCTTAGAAGGAGTTGGTATTGCAAATGAAATTGATCTACTACCTCGCCTAGCTGCCATACAAGTGAAAAGTCATGTTTTGTAACAGAAATAATATTTATAACATATTATGTTACCCAATTTCACTGAAATCGTACCAAACTAGGTATATGGGAGTTTTCGTCGTTGATTTCGAGTTTCGAAGATGGCGGATTTGCTTTAATCGACTGAAACTTTTTTATTTTGTTTTAATTTTTTTTTAATTGGGAAGCGACGTTCAAACGTTGACCGAACTACATTTTTCTGCTAGAAGTATTATTTCCGTAATATTACATTTTGATCCGCGAAAATTTTTGTTTTTCGGCCCACCCTAGTATCTATAGATACACCTCCTAGTGTACTTTAAGAGTACATGAACTATATTAATTCGCACAAGTAAGGAAACAAGTGGTTTTTAGGGTCAAACTTAGCATTTTCATCAATTTAAAAAATTTATCGTAACCAACATTTTCACATTTGTAGTTACGATAAAAATGTTTTTTTGCATTTCTGACGAATAAATGCAACAATTTTATAAACTGAATTTGCAGATACATATATTAGGATGACAAAAATGAAATAAAACCATTTTCGGAAAAACTGTTGGTTACGATGTTTTGCCTGTAAGGTATCGATATATTCTTGATCAGCGTCACCTCCTGAGTTGATTTAGCCCTAGCCGTCTATCCGTCCTCTTTTCTTGTAAACACGATTGCAGGTGCTAGAAGAAAGCTAGGGATTTATCCTTTTTAGGCCCTAGAAGGAGTTGGTATTGAAAATGGGAGGAATCGGTCGACTGCCACGCCTACCTCCCATATAAGTCAAAATCGTGTTTTTACCGTAATTTTAAGATTTCATCAAAACAGTATTAAATTTTGAATAGGGGGTTTTGTGGGGTCGCTGATTTCGAATTTGGTGTCGGAATTTCGAAATTCAAGATGGCGGAACCAATATAGCTGCCGAAATTTTAAGATTTCATCAAAACAGTATGAAATTTTGTACATTGGGGCTTTTAAGGTCGCTGATTTCGAATTTTATGTCGGAATTTAAAAATTCAAGATGGCGGAACAAAAATGGCTTCCGAAAATTTAAGATTTCATCAAAACAGTATGAAATTTGGTATGGGGGGTTTTTGGGGTCGCTGATTTCGAATTTGATGTCGCATTTTTAAAATTCAAGATGGCGGATCCAATATGGCGAAAGAGGTGTAGGGTAGGGTTACCAGACGTACTCTTTTAAAAAGTACAGTACTCTTTTTTAGGCCCTCCTCTTTTCTACTCTCACTTTTTTCCCGAAAGTACTATTAAGTACTCTTTTTCTTATTTCTGTGACTTTACCATATAACAACTGAATGTATCTGCTCAGTAAGGTAACCAATTTTTACTATTCGTCAGAATTAAAATAGAAACCTTCAAATATTATTTTTGTTAGTGAAGCATCTTTCGTCACATTGCATTCAAAAAGTTACAAAAATTCTTAAATGGGATTAAAAAAAAAAATTTAGTATGAAACCTATCATTTTTTTAACCGAAATATTAAAAGCAATTTTGAATGTCTTTATCGAAAACAAATATATACCTAAATTTTTCAATTTCTTGAGGAAGGATCGGAGCATTAGCACCCAGAGTCTAAAATTTAGTATTATACCTTTTATCCGTTTAATTAGTTTTTCACCTAGACCCTTTGGAGCTTCAAATTTAAATGCTTTAACGCCTAAAGAAACCTATGTAGTAAATTTTAATTTTGAATCGGCGTATACTTTGGTACTTGATGATTTTACAAAATTGTAAATTGATTTCTTTAATATTTCATATTAAAAAAAAACTTTGGGCATAAATTATTGTATTTTGTTACTTAAACATTATTTTTTAATTTTTTAAAAAATTGTTTTACCTTAAATTTTGACAAGGGTTCTAAAATCACTTTTTGTTATAATTTTTTTTGTTTTATAAAAAACTAGCTTATACCCACAGCTTTGCTCGCAATAATTTTGTAATTTCATGTTAACGTAGAAATGTTATATGTATTATTTAAGCAACTGAAATAAAAATAGATTTTGCAAGTCACCCTCCGCCCATTCACCTCCCAGGGCCCGAGTTACAGAGCTTTAAAAATTTTAGGGCGTGGCAGTGGGCGGATCTAAAATTTCAATAGTCATCCCTCTGCCCATTCACGTCCCAGCACCAAATCCAAAATTTCACCGAAATCCCTTGAATAGGACCCGAGTTACAGAGCTTTAAAAATTTTAGGGCGTGGCAGTGGGCGGATCTTAAATTTCAATAGTCATCCCTCTGCCCATTCACCTCCCAGCACCAAATCCAAAATTTCAGCGAAAGCCCTTGAATAGGACCCGAGTTACAGAGCTTTAAAAATTTTAGGGCGTGGCAGAGGGCGGATCTTAAATTTCAATAGTCATCCCTCTGCCCATTCACCTCCCAGCACAAAATCCAAAATTTCACCAAATTCCCCTGAATAGGACCGGAGTTACAGAGCTTTAAAAATTTTAGGGCGTGGCAGTGGGCGGATCTTAAATTTCAATAGTCATCCCTCTGCCCATTCACCTCCCAGCACCAAATCCAAAATTTCAGCGAAATCCCTTGAATAGGACCCGAGTTACAGAGCTTTAAAAATTTTAGGGCGGGGCAGTGGGCGGTGCTTAAGTTTCAATAGTCATCCCTCTGCACATTCACCTCCCAGCACCAAATCCAAAATTTCAGCGAAATCCCTTGAATAGGAAGCTTTAAAAATTTCAGGGCGTGGCAGTGGGCGGACTGCAAATTTTCAGAATCAACATATTACCAATTCATTACCCAAAACCACATATAAAATTTCAGCGAAATCGGTTAAACACTGCATAAATTATAGCATTTTAGAATAATATTTGCCACGCCCACTTCGAACGCCAAAATTTAATGAAATGGCATATAGCCTATGATGAGATCAAAAAATTACCTACATTTTTGTATGTGTTTCATTAAAATCGGTCAAGTATTTCTTGAGTTATAAGGGAACAAACATACATACAAACCTACTCACAAAGAATTTTATATAAGTAAGAGATATGTGGTGTAAAACCGAGGAGTTTGGGAGCCCCTGCAACTCTGTACTCTTTTTTACTCAAGAGAATCTGGTAACCCTAGTGTAGGGTATAAATGGATCGGCTTGCCCGACTGAAACTTATTCACTTGTTATATACTACACCTCATGAGGTATGGGTATATCCACTTTGGTCTGATGTTTGTAATACCAAGAAGGAGACGTGTCCGGTATGGAAAAGTATATATATTCTTGATCAGCGTCACCTCCTGAATTGATTTAGCCATATCCGTCTGTCGGTCTGTCCGTCTGACCGTCTTTCTGTCTGTCCGTTCTCTTTTCTTGTAAACACGATTGCAGGAGCTAGAAGAAAGCAAGATGGCGGAACCAATATGGCCCAGTAGGTATAGCGTATATATAATTCGGCTTGCCCGACTGAAACTTACGCACTTGTCATACCCCCACACTCACTGTGGCAGGGTATACTAACTTTGACACAACGTTTGTAACGCTCATAAGGGGGCGTGTCCGGTATGGAAAAGTATATATATTCTTGATCATCATCACCGCCGGAGTCAATTTAGCCATGTCCGTCTGTCTGTCCGTCCGTCCGCACGATAGCGGTCGCAGTTTTGGAGATATCGACTTGAAACTTTGGGTACATGTTTTTCTGAATACTGAAATCAAGTTCGAGAATCAGCCAAATCGGACAAAAACTGGGCGTGGCTCCTATACACCGAAAAAAAGGTCAACATTTTTCAAGTCTTTTTTATTGCTGCATTCGATTGGAAATGTTTAGAAACGTATTTTTGACATGGTCCGAGGTTCTGAAGCCACATATATAAGGGTCAAAATGGGGTCTTGAGACCAATTTTTTTTTTTGGTCGATTTTATTGGAAATTTTTAGAAACGGATTTTGGACATGGTTTGGGCTCCAAAACTATTTATTGGTGAATCAAAATGGGGTCTTGAGACCACGTAATTTTATGTTCGAGGTATTTCTTCCTTCTGTGTGGGGGTATTTCAGCTTCGGCATAGCCGAAGATAGTCCACTCTCTAGTTTTTTTTAAAATGTACCTAAATGTTTGAAAAACAAGTGAGTATTGGATCCGCCATCTTGCTTTCGGGGTGAAAGCCCCACCATACAAAATTTCATACTGTTTTGATGAAATCTTAAAATTTCGGTAAAACACGATTTTCACTTATATGGTAGGCGTGGCAGTCGACCGATTTCTCCCATTTGCAATACCAACTCCTTCTAGGGCCGAAAAAGGATGAATCCAAAATTTGGGATCCCTAGCTTCTTCTAGCTCCTGCAATCGTGTTTACTAGAAAAGAGGACGGACAGACAGGGAGTTTGGCGTGGCAGTGGACTGATGCCGCCCATTTTCAATACCAACTCCTTCTAGGGCCTAAGAAAGATAAATCCACAATTTGGGATTCCTAGCTTTCTTCTATCTCCTGCAATCGTGTTTACAAGAAAAGAGGACGGACAGACGGACTGACGGATAGGGCTAAATCAACTCAGGAGGTGACGCTGATCAAGAATATATATACTTTTCCATACCGGACACGCCTCCTTCTTGGTGTTACAAACATCAGACCAAAGTGAATTTACCATACCTGAGGTGTATTGTATAAAAGGAGTACTGTTTTTTATTCAAACTGTTTTTCCCTATTTAAAATCTGGCAACCCTAGCTTCCCTTAATAATATTGATCACATGGAAACTTGTCTCGCCTACAATTAGCGCTATGAGCAGGTTTGAGTTTCTTTTTCTCAGATAAATTGGAGGTGGCTTTTGGGGCTTGGGTATGACCCCGAAATGATTTCGATAATTTTTGCTGAATAAAAGGATGTAATGGGTCTCAAACGTCATCATCAAAGCATTTTTGCTATTATATTCTTACTGAAATTTCCACAAAAAACATCAAAAAAATCTGTTCTTTTTTTGTTTGGAAAAGAAAACAAATGCCATTTTTCTCTTTATCAAAATTTGTTATGAGAATTCACCCAAAATCGGAAATATCCTTCAAGTGGTAGCACTATATTCCTTCAAGAAAAGTCCATGGATTTGACAACAGCGCTTAAACATGCAAAAATATTATTGGATACTCTAAAAAAGTGTCGACCAAATGCAGAAGAAATTTTTAAGTATACTTTTAATTCAGCTTCAACATTTGGCGAAATGTTTTTCAAACGGACAGCTTCCAAGACTTCCCAACAGACATCACGTGCACATCTTTGAGCTACATCCGTTGAAGAATATTTCAGGGTGTCTGTATTCATACCTTGCGTTGAAGGTATAATTCAAAATATATCGGATAGATTTTTTTTCAAATGAAGATGCACCTGCTACCTAATTAAATATATATGGGAGGGTGCTCACCTACTGGCACTGCCCAGCTACGGGCACCCATCATTTCTGACGTTCGTGGTGATGACGGCGGCAATGTGCTCTCATCACGCGTTCACTTTTCATAAATCATTGAGTTGTATGCACGTGTTGCTGTAGTCGCACTGTCGTCGAAAAGTAAAAATACGAAAAAATAGAGGTTGATTTAATATCATTTATTTTTGTAAAGTGAATTTTCAAGTGTTTTTCATCAAATAAAAGGGTAAATATGAGTGAAATTCTGAATTTTTTTTTATTCATCACGTTTTTGACAAATATTGGAACATTATTGTGAAACTAGTAAATCCCCCGTGACTTCGCACGGACCATCATTGTACACGCCTAATGCCACGCCCCTTTTTCGAAAATATCCGCCATGGTCTCACAGAATATGTGTGTGAAATTTCCAGTCTCAAACTCCACTATTTGCTTTAGCAGAGCTAACTTTGCACAATCAACACACCCACTTTTAGAACTGCCACGCCCCCTATAAGAAATATCCAAAATCTCGCTCTGAAATCTCTAGCCATGATCTCACACAATATATATTCGCAATTGCAGCCATGGGAGCATAGGACATATGTGTGAAATTTCAGCTCTCTAGGTCCACTGGTGTCCTCTGGAAGGTGAGGACAGACGTCTGGACACGGGGACTGACGGACAAACAATGGGATTTTATATATTGTGATGACCACCATGATACCTAGCCTACTTTTCCAACATTATTTCTGGTGGTCATACAAATTTTTACTCAAGAAATCACTTTGCAAAACTGTTAAATAAAAAATTTCCGATTACAATATTATCCAACTTAAGCAAAAAGAAGAGGAATGCCAAAATTCTGAGTCAAAGCTGGGCAATAACTAGTTAATTAGTTAATTAACGAAGTTAAATTTTTGGTTAATTTCGAAAACCATTAACGTTTTTATTTAGTTAAGTTAAATTTCTTTGATTAACTGGCATTAGTTAACTTTAAAACAAAAAATTTTTTTTTATTTTTGAATGTAAAAAAAAAGTTAAAATTAAGAATTCATATTTGTTTTGAACTGACATTTAATTTAAAAATTATTTCACAAAACAATTAAATACACAGGCCGATATATTTCGAAGTGTTCTATATTCTATTTCTATGTATGAATGGGCCATTCTAAACACAATGAGGTTTACATCGCCCGGATGTTTACATCGTATTTATCAATTCTCAAATTTCTCCAGATGACGAAAAGCTGAGAACGCCATTGTGTTTAGAATGGCCTATGATATTTGGTCTTAATCAAACTTCATTCATTTCATTATTATTATTTAATATATTTCGATATATTTCGAAGTGTTCTATATTCTATTTCTATGTTTGAATGGGCCATTCTAAATACAATGAGGTTTACATCGTCCGGATGTTTACATCGTATTTATCATTTCTCAAATTTCTCCAGATGACGAAAAGCTGAGAACGCCATTGTGTTTCGAATGGCCTATGATATTTGGTCTTAATCAATCTTCATTCATTTCATTATTATTATTCAATGTTCTAATAAAATTTGTATGACTTTATATGAATATAAATAGATTGTTTCATATACGAAATTTCGCTTTTGATAAAAATACGGATCATCTATTTTAAAGAAAATTGGCATATAGAAGACTAAAACTGATAGGAAAAAGGGTCTGTCCGTGCAGGCATTCAATTGAATATAGTTAAAATGTTTTTTTTATTTGTTTTTTGTAAAAACTTTTACCGGGTTAACGAAGTTAAATTCTCGATCAAATATGCCCAGCTTTGGCTGCAATCTTTTCTCCATATTTATTCATTACTGAAACTTCATCCTTAGTGCAGCCATTCTGTGATTTGCTTCATACAAAAATTACAAAAATTAGCGAACGCCATTTTTTTGCTGAACTCATT
The DNA here is from genome assembly GCA_951394025.1 of Heteromyza rotundicornis. Lineage (NCBI taxonomy): Eukaryota > Metazoa > Arthropoda > Insecta > Diptera > Heleomyzidae > Heteromyza > Heteromyza rotundicornis. The sequence goes on along the minus strand of OX596010.1, from coordinate 53,743,139 downwards.
CAGGGGCGTGTCCTAAGCTGGATTTAAAAATGGCGGCACTCTAGAGGTTGTGCTTCAGCTGCCATTCGCGTTTCCACGAATATCTCGTAAACGGTGAATCCTACAAGAAATTGTCTGGTATCATTTTGAAGAGAATTACACTGCCTACTTTTAAGACTAACGGTTTTTGTAAGCTTTTATTATATAACGTGCCAAAGTTGTGTAAATCTCGTTTTCATGTTATATCTTGTAAGCGGATGCACGTTGACCAGACTTATTACCAATCTGTAGATAATAAAATTCTCTACAATTTTTTAGCTACAATATTTTGTTGTGGGGCAATTGGTTTAAAATTTATAGCTCGGTCAAACATGGAATTTTTATTACTTTTCTTTATTGTTCACTTTTTTAGCAAAAATAATAATTTTGACAATTTTTATAAAAGTAAAAAAAATCTTAAAAAATAGTAAAAATTTCATGTTTTTCGAGCTAGAACTTTAAAACCAATGATCCCACAAGAAAATGTTCTAAGAATTGTAGAAAATTGGATTATCTACAAGATTGGTACGTGCTTTCCACCGTTTACAAGATATAACACAACGTTATGTAATACAACCTATCAACTTTTTCAAAAAAAAGTAGGTGGTGTAATTCTCTTCAAAACGATACCAGATTTCCCATAGGATGAACCGTTTACGAGATATACGTGGAAACGCGTTTCTCCTTATGGCAGCTGAATAAGGCATTCAATCCCGAAGTGTTTTTTAAAATCCCGGGATTTCGGGATTTGAAATCACAATCCCGGGATCCCGGGATTTGTTCGGGATTTTCGGGATTTTCCAATTAAATACAATAGTTAATATAAAATTAAAGAAATGTTGCAACAATATTTTAAGTTTAATTCGACAAAGAAAGCATATTTAATAAATATTACATTAAACAAAACAAATAATTTTTAAATAAATATAGTCAAACAAAAAGTAATTCTTTTTAAATTAGATTGATCGAACAAATTATTTTTTTTGCCACTCTGAATCCGAATATAATCATAAAATTCTGCCAGTTCCATTTCATGCTAAACACGAAAAACTTACTTTCAGTAGTTTTAGTATTATAGCGGGAACGGATACACCAATTGTTGTTTAAATTGGTGTCCATTCAAAAGTAAAACACACACAAAACCATTTATCCAATTCGTAAAGTTTTCAATATACGGTCAACAAAAAAATTTTAACTTACATCTTTTTTGAAAAAAAAATGTTTTTAATTGAAAATATTTTATTCAGATCGATAAAAATTGTTTGTCATTGACAAAAATCTTGTAAATTTTTGTGTGTTTGCAGCACTAAATCTACAAAAGTGGGTTTTTTAAATTTACCAATTAGATTGAAGTATTGAAGACGGAAGTATTTTTGTGGAAAAACGTCAAAAATATCTTAAACAATGCATAAAAAATGAATTTTTGGATCCCGGGATTCCGGACTCAAAATCCCGGGTTTCCGGGATTGAGAAAACTTCCGGGATCCCGGGATTTCGGGATTCGGGATCCCGGGATTGAATGCCTTACAGCTGAAGCACAAACTCTGGAGTCCCGCCATTTTAGAATTAAGCTTAGGACACGCCTGAATGAGTTCAGCAATAAAATCGGGTACGCTAATTTTTGTGAAAAAAATGCTAGAATGACTACATGTGTAGATGCGACGATGTCCAAGTTCAAATTGAATTCTTTAATTTTTTTCTTTTTAGAGTTCAAAGTTAAACGAGCCCTTGAGTCACATTTTTTTTTAATCCTAAATTGTAAGAAGTACAGTCAGTTTCATGATCATATCCACAGAGTGATACGTTTATTAATTTTATAGACGAAACGTCTGTCCACTCATTCAAAATTTTTTGTAAAAAAATCGTTTACAAACTTCCTAATTGTTGTTTGACTATATGGCATTTTCAGATCTTTAGAGTTGACATACCCTATCACAACTTTTGATGATATGACAGAATTTACGGATATACCTTCTGCAGTAATGTACCGGGCTAAAATTACAGCAAGAGATAGCTTGCTTTCGGTGTAGCAGTTTTTTTTCGGAAGTCTAGGTTCCATCGTCACTTCCTTCTTTTTATCCTATTCAATCTTATGTACAAATTTCAGATGATTTATTAAGCATGATGTGCTAGAACCCGTGCAGATTAGAACTTAGGGGCAACGATTGGAACTTACTGTGTCCATTTTACTGTTTTATTAAAAATCCATATGGAGCTAATTTTTGCTAAAATTACGAGAATTCTTTTATTTAAAAAATTTTAATTGCATTTTTATTATGTCTTCGATAACTGTTATGGTTTGAAAATATTTTTTTACGTTGCCGCATAACTATTATGAGCGAGAAATATTTTTTCCATTGCTCGTAACTTTTTTTTTTTTTTAAATATTTTTAAAAGTTACGGCATAACTATTATTGCTTGAAAATATTTCTCCAAAAAAAATTTTTTTATTGTATTTGTTAATTTTTTTTATATTTTCTTTTTATTTTATATTTTTGAAATTCATATTTTTTATTAACTTAAATTGAATTTACAATTTATAGTGATAACAAATATGTAGTTGCGATTTCACTTCGGTGGGATTCGAACCAGCGCGGCAGTGGTTCAGTGGCTAAAACCTTTGCTCCCCGATCAAAAGGCATCAGGTTCGACTCTCGCCTAGGACAAGCAAAACAATTTTTTTTCCATATATTAAAACGATTTTCTTTAAATAAAGTTAAAATTTACTAAAATTAGTAAAATTTGACATATCAGCAGCTGCTGTGGTGCAGTGGTTAAGACCTCCGCCTCACTATCAAAAGGTATCGGGTTCAACTCCCGCACGGGGTATTCAAAAATTTATATTTATGCGAAATATTTGTTTTTTATTATTTAAATCAATTCTATTTTTAGCAATTACTATTTTGAAATACTGACTTTTTAAAAAAAACCTGAATCTTACTTTAAATTTATAAAAATATATTTCTTAAAAACAAAGATTTTTACTAAAAGTAAGTATAATTTTCTTTGAATTTAAAATAGGAAAATGCTTCTTAAAATTGAGGAATAAATACTAGAATTTAGGACACGTATACTAAAAAAAATATATTTTCCATATATTAAAAACGAATTTCTTTAAATAAAGTTCAAATCAGCTGTCTTTAAAATAAAGAAAAATGCAAATTTGTTTTAAAGAGGCGGTGATTTCCGTTTTAAGGCACTTTTACTTATATTCAAGAATAATTCCTTAAAATTAAGAAAAATTTGTCTTTTAATCAAGGACCAAATTTATTTGGTTTTAAAGCTGTCTTTTTTTTCAGTGTGCGTTGGAATTTGAACCAAATTCCAAATCAGCTGGACTTATTCAGTTCGGAAAAAAGTAAAAAAGTTTCTTGCATTGTTTTTCAAATAAATTTTTGCTATTTGAAATGTATTTGAATTTACTTGGCACACTTGGTAGTCAAATGACATGAATCACCCAAAAAAGTACCAACGACGCACCTGGATGTTGCTCTAATCCCAAATGACATGAATCACCCAAAAACCAGGCTTCACCATCACCACCGAAGCAGCACAATAAATATTAAAGCAACGTAAAAAAAATATTTTCAAATCATAAAAGTTATGCCGTAACTTTTAAAAATATTTTCGAAAGATAAAAGTCACGAGCAATGGAAAAAATATTTCTCGCTCAAAATAGTTATGCGGCAACGTAAAAAAATATTTTCAAACCATAACAGTTATCGGCAATAGGAAAAATATTTCTTGCTCATAATAGTTATGCGGCAACGTAAAAAAAAATTTTCCAACCATAACAGTTATCGGCAATGGGAAAAATATAAATTGCGATGTAATAGTTATGCGGCAACTTTTAAAAATATTCCTTAAATTCCGTTTCAAAAAATTTGAATACTAGTTATTTTGGGTCCTTGAAAATTTCATACTGTATTGATGAAATCTGAAAATTTCGGCCGCCATATTGGTTCCGCCATCTTGAATTTTTAAATTCCGTCATCAAATTCGAAATCTGTGACCCCAAAACCCCTCTGTTCAGTCAGACTCCGGTACTTGAACCAGAGTTTGACGTTTTTGTCTGAATATATTCAATCAAATTCCGGCACATAAACAGAATTTGACGTTTTTATTTTATTTGCAATATGTTCAATCAAATTCCAGCACATAAACTAGAATTTATTGTTTTAAATTGATCTGGATCAAAATGCAGCGCTTGAATTATAATTAATAACTGATTTTTTATTATTCCAATTTCCTTATTTATAACAGATTTTACCTTTACCGAAGTGCAGCGAAGTCACTAGCATGCATGGCACAAAATGTTAGTTGCATATTACCTTCAAGTGCACTGACACTTTGCATCACCTTGAGTGATACCACCGTCACTTGAACTGCAAAAAACGCCTGAAGCCAGAATTGCTTAGCTGCAATTCGGTATTTTGTGAAAATATAACAAGCTTAACAAAAAATATAAATGAAATCAGGGACTCCCAAACATCCTGCCAGGCGTTGAGCGGTTTCGTTCAACCTTCTCTGTCATACACCTTGATCTTGGACAAGTCTTGGGTGGCGTCGATATCGGCTTCGTCGTCTTTGTAATTTGGTTGTTGGTGTCCCTTGTGAGAAGCGGTCTTACAAGTGAAGATGCGATGTTTCCAAGCCAGTACTGCAATGATGCAGATCACTACTACCAAACAGGTGTAACCCAGAGTATAATGATGAATGTCGTGCGGTCGATGATGCAATTGAAGGTTCGGTCCACATACTGCATTGATTGTTAGTTCACCAGCAACGGAATAGATCCATGTATTGGTGTCATGAAGTTGAATCCAATGAGGTCCCTGTCCATGCTTCAATCGAACATGCGGTTGTTGGTTTGTGATGGAGCAGATTCAACTCACATGAGCTTATTGTTGAACCTTGTTTATACAGTGGATGATTAAGATGACACAAATGGCGATCTCCTTCTGTCAGCATACAAGTCCTCAGCTCGTCTTCATTCAGCGGATAGTAGGTGTCGCGATGTAGATTAATCATCAGAAAAGGATACGCTATTCGGATTCTAAAGAATGTTCCGTTATATTGCCATGGTGTGGCTGTGAGTTTTAATAGCTCGAAGTCGTCGATGCCAATTAGCGGAAGGTTAATTTTGAAGATGAGGTAATTTTCCGTCAGCCTTCCTTGAATTGTCATTAAGTTGTAATACTTCAGCAACTCCGTTGACGAGACCGGTAGTTTCAGATGACTTGGTAGATTCGCCTTGATGTTGAGCGATTCACCTTGTAATTGTTGAGGTGATAGAAGTTCGGGACTGATTTTCCCGTGGTGAGTGTCTGTCAATATGTCAAGGATCGAATCCTGTGTGTGTCGTAGATGCAGCAATTGAAGTGTCGCTTGAATAGCTAATTCACTGAAGATCTGTGTTGCCCTTTCCTTGTTGAGCTGTTGCTGGAGGTTGGCAATATTCAAATTTACCTTGTGCAGAAACTTTTCAGTTTTTTGAAAGGCTCCTTCTATATCCCGTTGATTTTTCTTCATTATGTTTATAGTGCTGTCTAAATATGTGGTTTGGTTGTGGATTAGAGTGACCAGATGATCCTCATTGTGCCGAATTTGATCGATGGTGAGCGCTGCTTCCTCTGCGTAATCCTAGTCAGGAACCCCAAATAAAGTGTGGGCGACGTTGCCTACCAAGTTAAATGCTCCTCTTTTAGTTCTTGAAAAGTGGGTGACGGTAAGAAGTTAGTTTTTCAGGTTGACTTCATTCACAAATCGGTCGATGAGCATCACTGTTGCGGAACAATGTGATGAAGCGTGAATTGCTTCACATGCTGTGTTCAGGAGGCTTAAGTATCCCTTGACAATTTCAATTCCCTTCCAATACGCTCGCATTTCGATGTATGTGATTACTGACCAGTCACTGGTGATAACTTCCGCAACAACGAGATTCTCAAAATAGATGCCGGGATTGGTGTTAAATGGTTGTACTTCGACAGAGGATGGTGAGCAGGACGGCAAAAATAGGCAGGCTAGTAATAATGTAACTAAAGTTGATGTTGTGTGTAGGCGTGTCTTCTTTGAAGGAAGGGAGGGTTTATGGTCAGTCCGTGGACAGCCTTGATTGCTTGTTGATGGTTTGATACTTTCTTGTGGACAGTCATTCAGAGTAGGTTCGTCACGTTGGAATTCCTCGTCGACTGGTAATGGTGCTAATTTATGTATTGGTCTACTTAGTACGTTGGACCCTGTACGAACATCTGCGACACAAACACGCCCTTCTTCACCACGAAAAACGTCCAGTATGCGTCCCAAAGACCATTTTAAAGGTGGTAGGTTGTCGTCCATCATCCCTGGTTTAGCGTTGTGACATTCCTTTTTCCACTTATGGCGATGCTGCAAACTATTGAGATATTCAGAGGACCATCTCTTCCAGAATTCCTCCCTCATTTGTGTGACCAGTTTCCACCTTGTAAGATTGTTAGCAGTGTTCCGTCCGGCCACTGGATCTACTGTTGAAGTGAGTGTTTCTCCTATTAGCAAATGTCCAGGAGTTAGAGCTTGGAAGTCATTTGGATCAGCAGTCAATGGCGTAATTGGTCGAGAATTCATTATGGCCTCTGCTTGGATCACCATCGTTTCCATTTCTTCATAAGTTAATGAAGCAGCTGCTAATGTGTGATGCAGCAGGTGTTTGACTGATTTGACTGCTATTTCCCAAAGTCCACCAAAGTGTGGAGCGCGGGGTGGAATAAATGAGAATTCCATGCACTTCTTATTGCATTCGCAGGTGATTTTTTCAAGCGCCTCTTTATTATGAATAGCCTTGTACAGCTCTTCAAGACAGTTTTTGGCGCCAACAAAGTTTGTTGCGTTATCGCAGTATAACTTCTTACAGTGTCCACGACGCGCTATAAAATGTTTAATAGCTCCAATGAAAGCTTCAGTTAAGAGATCTGTCACTAGCTCGAGATGTACGGCTTTTGTGGCGAAGCAACAAAATACTGCGACGTAAGACTTGAGTGCTCGTTTGCCGCGAATTTTAAAATGCTTCCAGACGGGTCCAAAGAAATCGACTCCGGAGATGACAAAAGGTCTTGCTGGTTGCACCCTATCTGCTGGCAGATTTACCATTAGCTGTTGAAATAGCTTTGATCTAGCTCTGTTGCATTAAACGTACCTTGAGCGATTGAGCGGGCAAGAGCTTTTACCTTGATTGGCCAGAAACGTTGTCTTACGATAGATATAAGTGTTTGGAGACCCACATGAAGATGTTCCTTATGCACCTCTTCTAATAATTGTTTCGTAATTGGGTTGCGATACGGCATAAGTATCGGGTATTTGGCATCGTAGCTCAATGTGGAAGCGTTTAATCGTCCTCCTACTCTCAAGATTCCTTTTTCGTCGATAAACGGAGTCAAGCTGCTAATCGAACTGTTGTTTTTTACGCAAGAATGGCGTGCTATTTGGGCCCGTTCATCAGCAAAATCTTGAAGCTGTATGCTCCTTATGATGTAAATTAAGGCGTCCTCCATTTCGTCTGCCTTTGGTATTGTTGACTCGTTTCGTTTTGTAGTGGGACTCTGAGAATGTTTTATAAATCGAAGTACATATGAAATGACCCTCTGCAGACGACGGAAAGAGTTTTTGTGATTGATGGTCTCTAATTTGGCTGTTGTCATTGCAGCTTGTGTCGCAGTGTCTGACACTATCTTCTGTCTGAGTTCCGAACAGTTCTTCTCAAGCGGTGGTTGCAACGGCCCATCGGTATGTCGCTGAGTATTTTGCATGAACATATTTTCACAACGTTAGAATTTCTCCAGAGTTTGGGATAGAGTATCGTCCTCGGTGCTGACTCCACATGATAGGGGTGTAAGAATGTTGTTCTGATTATTGTATTCGCCACCTACTATCCATCCAAAAAGCGTGTTTTGCAGTGTTGGTAATCCATGTCCCAATGTTATTTGCCCAGCACAAAGTGATGAGTAGAAAAGGCCAGCTCCAATTAAAATGTCGATGCTTCGAGATTCGTTGAAATTGGGGTCAGCCAACTGTAAATTTGTTGGAATATTCCAGTTGCTCGTGTTGATGTTACTTGACGGCTGGCTGGAGACGATTTTAGGTATGACGTGGGCTTCAATTCGATTGCTGAAACCTGTTGCACTTGATAGTAGTTGCAGATTGATTCTTTCGGATATACTATTTTGGCTTTGTCCAATTCCCTCGATTTCAATGGCACATGGAGATTTTTGTAGTCCAAGTTTTCCTGCCAGTGACTTTGTTATAAAATTAGCCTGTGATCCGTTGTCCAAGAATGCGCTACAATGAATTTGGCTTCCCCATTTATCAGTTGCGGTAACACACACAGTGCTAAGTAGTGTCGTCGATGACTGACTTCGTAAGGCAGTAAGCGATGCGGGTTTCTCAGAGAATTTTTGTGAATTTTGCGCATTTGGAGTATCAGAGAGGTGAGGGTTTGATGTAGCGCTCATCACTGTCGTTGATTTTTCCAATTTATTAGACACAGGTTTCTCCCGGTTGTTCAGGTGAAGAATGGTATTATGCCTTTTGTCGCACTTGTTAGAAGTACCTGATGTACATGCCTTTGCGTTGTGGCCATCTTTAAGACAGTTGACACAGTGTTTGGCCTTCTGAATGCAGTTCAAACACTGATTTGGTGTCATCTCAAGAAAAGTCTGACACATGAAGAGAGCATGGTTGTGTTTGCATACAATGCAATTTGTTCTGGATAAAAATGCAGCGCTGAGTGCGCGATATGATTCATGCTTTCCTTGTTCCATGGTGCCCTTGGTTGCCTTTGGTCCAAGTGCATCGAGAGATTGAAATCGTAAATTGAGGAATTTCAAAAACTCTTCCAGCGTCGGCAACTGCTTCGGCTCAGTAAGTGATTGTTCCCATAATGTATGCGTCGACTTACTTAGTTGTTGAACCAGGATATATATTAATATTGCATCCCAGTTATCGGTATTTATTCCCAAATTTTGCAGGCTGAGGCGCCTTCACTGACGAAGCGCTTTCACCATTAGCTGCTGGTTGTGACAACAGTTTTGCCAATGTAGCATTCACCAGACATCGGGTGTTTTCGTACCGATCGTTGACTACCTTCCATGCTGCATTATAGTTTTATACCACATTTTCTGGCACTCTGGAATCGGTTGATTGTTTATTAGTTCCCCAAAAAGGTCATGGAACTGTCGCCACTTTAGATAGCTGCCATCAAATTTAGGCAACTCTATACGAGGCAACTTTGGAGTTGAAGTTGTTGCTTCAGCACCTTGTTGTGTGCTGATGCCTTATAGTGCCGGACTCGCCAGTGCCATATCATGGAGTCGCAGAAGGTCATTGTTTATGTCCTCTTCTATTTGGAAGTATGCATCGAAATCATACGTGTTTATATCGATGGTATCCAGCGATTCCCAAATGGTCTTGTGTAGGTCCTGTGCCGCTTGCCAATGCTGTCCTATGCTTTTAGCATGCATAGAATAGTCATTGGACGGATGAGATGTTTCATCACTTAACAGCTTTTTCAACGACCGCATTACTGTTTCGATGATTTTACGTTGCTTCTGGATTCGAGCTAATATTGATGGTACTGTTTTGTCTGACACCGCTGCTCCAGAGCAGCCATCGCTGTTGATGCTTCACTTGTTGATGCCGTGACTTGCGCTTTTTCAGTTGTCGTTTCTTTGATTGCCTTCACTGCTGTGATTGGGGGAGCCTTCGTCAATAGATTTTCGATTTCTTCCCGCGCATCGCTGTATAACTGGCCGACCGTGCGATGAATGTACTTGACGAAGTACATGTGCGACACCTCTGCGCCGTGCCATTGCCGAATTGTATTGTCGAGCTGGTTGAACACTGCCCACAGTTCGTCGAGTTCCTTTGCCTTGCCCTTGTAGTACTCGATGGTCCTCCTGTCCAGCGGCGCCTTCCTGTGGTTGGTAACAAACTTCTGAATCTTCACCGCATTCTCGTCCTGTTGTCGTACTAAATCATCCATCCCCATGATAGATGCAGATGTCCAATTGTCGGGGTCACCAAAATGTTCAGTCAAACTCCGGTACTTGAACCAGAGTTTGACGTTTTTGTCTGAATTGCAATATATTCAATCAAATTCCGGCGCATAAACAGAATTTGACGTTTTTGTTTTACTTGCAATATGTTCAATCGAATTCCAGCACATAAACTAGAATTTGTTGTTTTAAATTGATCTGGATCAAAATGCAGCGCTTGAATTATAATTAATAACTGATTTTTTATTATTCCAATTTCCTTATTTATAACAGATTTTACCTTTACCGAAGTGCAGCGAAGTCACTAGCATGCAAGGCACAAAATGTTAGTTGCATATTACCTTCAAGTGCACTGACACTTTGTATCACCTTGAGTGATACCACCGTCACTTGAACTGCAAAAAACGCCTAAAGCCAGAATTGCTTAGCTGCAATTCGGTATTTTGTGAAAATATAACAAACTTAACAAAAAATATAAATGAAATCAGGGACTCCCAAAACATCCTGCCAGGCGTTGAGCGGTTTCGTTCAACCTTCTCTGTCATACACCTTGATCTTGGACAAGTCTTGGGTGACGTCGATATCGGCTCCGTCGTCTTTGTAATTTGGTTGTTGGTGTCCCTTGTGAGAAGCGGTCTTACAAGTGAAGATGCGATGTTTCCAAGCCAGTACTGCAATGATGCAGATCACTACTACCAAACAGGTGTAACCCAGAGTATAATGATGAATGTCGTGCGGTCGAATTTTGTTCGGAAGGTTGATCTTTAATGTTGAAAGCTGTTGTTGGACCCTTTCTAGTTCTTCATGGTGAGATACATATTTTGATGCATATAGTTCTGCTGAGGACGTCTTTTCAGTTGGTGTGACCAGCTTGCTTATATCAACTGCTGGGATGTATGCTCTTTTAATTGTGCTCTCTTGTTTTCTGTGACCTTGAATTGTAAGCAGTGGTTGTCGGATGATGCAATTGTCGCCCAGTTTTAACAGTCCGGAGGTTTGCAAATGCAGCTCTTGAAGGTTCGGTCCACATACTGCATTGATTGTTAGTTCACCAGCAACGGAATAGATCCATGTATTGGTGTCATGAAGTTGAATCCAATGAGGTCCCTGTCCATGCTTCAATCGAACATGCGGTTGTTGGTTTGTGATGGAGCAGATTCAACTCACATGAGCTTATTGTTGAACCTTGCTTATACAGTGGATGATTAAGATGACACAAAGCTCGTCTTCATTCAGCGGATAGTAGGTGTCGCGATGTAGATTAATCATCAGAAAAGGATACGCTATTCGGATTCTAAAGAATGTTCCGTTATATTGCCATGGTGTGGCTGTGAGTTTTAATAGCTCGAAGTCGTCGATGCCAATTAGCGGAAGGTTAATTTTGAAGATGAGGTAATTTTCCGTGAGCCTTCCTTGAATTGTCATTAAGTTGTAATACTTCAGCAACTCCATTGACGAGACCGGTAGTTTCAGATGACTTGGAATGGTAGTCGCACTACAAAATGCACGCATCGCTTACTGCCTTACGAAGTCAGTCATCAACGACACTACTTAGCACTGTGTGTGTTACCGCAACTGATAAATGGGGAAGACAAATTCATTGTCGCTCACTCTTGGACAACGCATCACAGGCTAATTTTATAACAAAGTCACTGGCAGGAAAACTTGGACTACAAAAATCTCCATGTGCCATTGGAATCGAGGGAATTGGACAGAGCCAAAATCGTATATCCGAAAGAATCAATCTGCAACTACTATCAAGTGCAACATGTTTCAGCAATCGAATTGAAGCCCACGTCATACCTAAAATCGTCTCCAGCCAGCCGGCAAGTAACATCAACACGAGCAACTGGAATATTCCAACAAATTTACAGTTGGCTGACCCCAATTTCCACGAATCTCGAAGCATCGACATTTTAATTGGAGCTGGCCTTTTCTACTCATCACTTTGTGCCGGGCAAATAACATTGGGACATGGATTACCAACACTGCAAAACACGCTTTTTGGATGGATAGTAGGTGGCGAATACAATAATCAGAACAACATACAAAATATACAAAATTTTATTCTGTTTTGAAGAAATCTCGGTGAAAACACGATTTTCACTTATATTTTCAATACCAACTCCTTCTACGGCCTAAAAAGGATAAATCCAAAATTTGGGTTACAAGAAAAGAGGACGGACAGACGGATAGGGCTGAATCGACTCAGGAAGTGACGCTGATATATATAGTTTTCCATACCGGACACGTCCCCTTCTTGGTTTTACAAATATCAGACCAAAGTGAATATACCCATACCTCATGAGGTGTAGGTATAAAAATGAGAAAATATGGATGAAAAATAAAAATGTGCAAAATATGGATTTATGCCTAAAAATGCTAAAAATATGGATTTAAATATTTTATACTAGCTGGGCCCGGTCCGCTTCGCTGGGCCTAAACAATTTTTTGTTGTTGCATTGTTTGCAATGTAATGGATGAATGGATGAAAGTAATTTTTAAATATATATGTTTAATTGGTGTTTATACTGTGGAGTTAATTTTGTACAATTTTATAGAGAGGAAAATTGATGTAGCGATTGGTATTGAAATAGGTTTTGATGAATGAATGAATGATTCGTATTGTATGTATGTAGCGCAGTAAAGTGTGTTTGGAATATTATTGAAATTACATTAAATGACATGTGGTATAAGTATTTGAAACAAATGCCGTTAATGCGTCCTCAGTTTTTCTGCAGCACGTCATAATTAGTTTTTTTCGACTAATCTATATATAAGATTAGAGACCGACAGAAATTCGGTTTCGGTTTTCGGCCCGTATTTCGTATTCGGCTGAAAAATAAAAAATTGTTTTCGGAAAGATTTCAAAAATTTTGTAACAATATTCAAAAAATTATTTTAAAAAATGTTAAAAGAGCACAATTATTTTGCAATCACTTTAGGTTTGTTAGGAGCAGCTGCCTTAAAATATATTTTCTTTAACATACTATATATTATATATAAGTATATTATATATAAGAGCCGTGTATTTTTGTCTGCGGGTTTCAACTTTGGTGAAATTTTTACGTTTCGGTTTCAGGAAAAAATTTGTTTATGGGATAAGTTTAACAATGAAACTATAAAAGATTTTTAGGCCCAGCAAAGCGGGTCAGGCCCAGCTAGTGTAGTATGTTAAAGAAAATATATTTTAATGGAGATGCTCCTAACAAACCAAAAGTGATTGCAAAATAATTGTGCCAAAATATTTATGTAAATACGAATACGAATAGTATTCGTATTCGTCGAATACGAATAATATTCGAGAAATTTTACTAACCGAATCAATAACCGAAAAATAAAAACCGTTTTCGGTTAACCGAAATGGAAACCCTATATTGAACTCAGCTTTCAAACGAACCCGAGAGCTCCGCGAAATATGTTTCAAACGAAAGTTATGGCCTCAAGTCCTTAGGGTGCCTCCCTAGCCAAGCAACCACAAACAGATAATTGCCACAAGCATTGTGGCATATATAGCACTTCAATCAATCGGGTCAAACACTTTTATATTTGTAATTGCGTGACGCCTAATTTGAAGTTCTCATTTGCACAAATTATTTTTTAATCAATATTTGTTTGTTTCGTTTAGTTTTTTTTTGTCTAATGCTTGACCATTGTCCAATTTTACTCATTGAATTGCACTTTTGGAATAAGAAGCATAATACCATGTGTTCGGGTGCTCGGGGAGCAGGAGAACGGTGCGAATGAAAGAAACAGGAAAATAAAAGTATATGTTAGCAAAATGAAATTAAAGGCGTGTAGTTTAGGTTTTGTTACAGGTTTTATTGAAAAGTAGAAGCAGGAGGATGCTTACTTATAATGCGATGTTGATGGATATAAAATTTGTATAATATTTGATGATTGTGTTCGGGAGCGTATATAAAAACGTCTTTACACTTTCGGATCTTGATGAAGAAGAAGGAAGTGAAAATTCTTAAAATGGCAGAAGGCCTCCATATTGCATTACACCAGTTTTGGGACACAGCTTAACAGAATGTTAAGCGGTGTTAATGGCATAAAGTAGGTTGCCGTACAATCCGCATACAGGGTGGCATACAGGGTATTTTTTGGCTTAAACACCATGTTTACTGGAAAGTATCCTAGATGTATTTTGAAGTAATACTTAAATTGTATGAGTGATACCCCGCTTTAGTCAAAGAAGCGGGGTATCACTCAAGTTCAAAGTAGTACATCCCAATAAGCATTAAGGCTGGAGATGGATTAGAGTTCAATTGGAACTCCAGTGCTCTTCTCCAATCTCCAACATTGTAACTCCACTTAATCTCCAATTGAGAACATAGTAATTCTCTAAGGAAATGGACGTTGGTTCTCCAATGGAGATAGGGCTGGATCTCTACTTGAACTCTAAGGCAATTCTCAAGTCGACCTCCATCCCAGTGTTTTCCAAAAAAAGAACCAAAAATTATTTTTTAATTTCTACTTTTAGATTTCTTTTATTCCAAATTATTTTTGTGTCTTTTTGTACAATCGCTGGTAAGATTCGAACCTTCGACTCTATCTACAAATGATACATGCTAAACTCTTAGCACACTCAGCTATCGCTTACTTTTTTGTACGAACGTCTAAGTTCTCACTTATACTTTTTAAAGCATTGCCAGGTGCGACAAATATTTTCGTTATTTTAGAACGGTATTTCCATATTATAAAATAATACAATTATTCTCAATGTGTTCTCTGATCAGTCTCCGGGATAAACCTTCCGGATCTCACAGATGGTATTTGTATGGTTCTGATTAGAAACCGACCGAAGTTCGGTTTCGGTTTTGCCGCTTTTCGGCCAAAAAAAAGCAGTTTCGGCCGTGTTTCGGGTTCGGCCTAAAAAAAATATCGTTTTCGGGCAGATTTCGTTTTCGGCCGAAATTAAAATGTACATTTTTACATTTTCACACTCAAACGTCAGTTCAATCGGTTGTGCGAATAAAAAATCTGCTCTCATAAAATCAATTTTTATATCGGAAATTCTACTCGAAAAATATTGAAACAGCCCCGAGGCTTCGTGCGTAAGTACAGTGACGCGTTTGCATAGGGCTCGTGATCACTTGCTTGGACACTTTTGTGAAATTTAAAAACAAAACGAAAATTTTTGCCAAATAAAATCACAATTCGAATTCGCTTCATCAACAAAAACTTTATCCCGCGCAACATATCTGCTAAAACATTACACATTCTTTATAAACAAAATATAATCAGCTGATCCACTGACAGCAAAGTCAACACAGCGTTGACGTTAAAATTTCCCTCGGAAAAAAATATCCCAAAAAACATCTGTTTGCAGCGATCAGCGAGTACACAAACCGCATCGCGCCATCTATGCGTCGCTTTTCTAATTAGGGTGACCAGAACCTTAAAAACGCGAAATTAGTACCAGTGTGACCGCTCGTCATGCAACGTACCCCTCCGTCATCAGTAGACAGTGGACGAAATGGTACAGCTCATCAGCAGCTGCAACTACAACAACAACTTTTGCAACCCCTGCAGCCACAGCAGGACGGTGCGCAGCAGCAGCTTCCGCAACAACAAGAACAACCTATTCAAATTCCCTCGCCAGATATACAGTGGAGTTCCCATATCGATACTGCACACGCAAACACAGGTAACTCTGTATCGTCAATTTCTTTGGTTGACACCCCTAGCAAATATATTGAAATCCCCGTAGGCCTAACCCCCATTCCTGACTCAAGTGAGACGAATAGCGGATTTTCTGAAATCGCTAATCGCATAACAAAGGTCGCTACTCGCTCCATTATTACAGGTCAAAAGAGCAAAATGCCGACAGTGCAGACAGGAATCGACATTTACTTCGCAAAGCGAGTACTATCGTCCCCCACTAATGGGAATATGCATTCCGCAAAAATTCAAAAGACGAATCCCGTTAAGCCATCTCTCGAGCTTGGGCAAAATCGATATGCGATTCTTGCTGAAGAAAATGATTCGGATCCCAAGCCGAAATCGCAAAAACCCCCACCTATCTACCTGCGTGAGCGAAACTCTAATTCGCTCATCAAAGATATAACTCAAAATATTGGTCCTAATAATTTCCACGTGATTTCTATTCTCAGGGGACAAGTACACGAAAAAAAATCCAAATTTACAGCGAATCCAATTATAGAAAAATTGTCAATCTCTTTGATAAACTCAAAAAGAGCTACTACACCTACCAGCTCAAAAGTTCCAAAGGCCTCTCAGTCGTACTGAAAGGTATCGAGCCTTTCGTAGAATGCGACGAAATCAAAACTGCACTAAGCGATGAAGGCTTCCAAATAAAGTCCGTATTCAATATACAGAATCAAAAAAAAATCCCACAACCCCTTTTTCGTGTAGAACTAGAGTTCGACTCGAAATTGCTCAAAAAAGGTGAACCCCACCCGATATACTCGCTCAGATATCTGCTACATCGCAAAATCACAATTGAAGTGCCTCACAAGCGCAGTGGACCGATTCAGTGTCATAACTGCCAAGAATACGGCCACACAAAGTCTTACTGCACTCTTCCCAGCGTGTGCGTAATTTGTGGAGACCTGCACGAAACAGGTTCGTGCACAAAAACTAAAGAGGATTCCACTATTAAAAAATGTAGTAATTGCGGTGGCAATCACACTGCTAACTATAGAGGCTGTGCAGTCTATCAAAGCTTCATAAAAAAGACGGAAAAAGTGACGCAAAAACATGAAACATGGAAAACCCAAAAATTTCCTCCGCTATCCGCTGCACAATCCTTCGCAAACCCACTTACAAAACAAGGCGTTTCCTACGCCAGTGCCTTAAAAAGCGGTCACTCTGCCACTGTGCACGCGCAACCTGCTCCTCCTAGTAGTAGCCTTGAACAAACTCTACAAATATTCATGCAAAATATGTCTCAATTTATGTCTGGTATGCAAAATATGATGCAAGAAATGATAAAGAATCAAAGTCTTTTACTACAACATCTCATGTCTGAGCCATGAATGGTTTAAAAATATCATTCTGGAATGCAAACGGCCTGTGTCATCACAAACTAGAACTTCTCGAGTTCTTGAAAGTGTCCAGCATATACGTTATGCTAATTTCTGAAACACACTTCACTGAAAAACACTTTTTCAATTTACCAGGATACAGACTCTATGACACAAAGCATCCAAGCGGAAACGCTAGAGGTGGAACCGCCATTCTCATTAAAAGTCGTATAAAACATTACGCTCTCCAGAATTATTGCACAGAATATATCCAAGCGACAAGTATTTCTCTCGATGAATACTTAAAAGGCCTAACATTAACAGCTATATACTGCCCGCCCAGACACAAAATATCTGAGCAACAATTCCAGACTTTTTTCCATTCTCTTGGACAAAAGTATCTCGTTGCCGGCGATTTCAACGCCAAACATACATATTGGGGTTATCGCCTTATATCGCCAAAGGGCAGGCTCCTGTTGAACACTGTCAACAGACTCGGTCTTGACGTGATCTCTTCTGGCACGCCAACTTACCTGCCAACTGACAGTCGCAAAACCCCCGATGTCATTGACTTTGCAGTCTTCAAAACTGTAAAAAGGAGCCAATTGTTTATTGAATCCTCTCTAGATCTCTCATCAGATCATACGCCTACTATTATCACAATAAAGTATGCGCCAAGTTCTGAGGCCAATCCACCAGATAAACTGACCAGCAAACTCACAAACTGGCTCAAATATCGAAAGTATATAAGCTCCCACATTATCCCTAATTTGTCACTAAAAACGAAAGTTGAAATACACACAGCTGTTAGAAATTTCACACTCTTGCTTTCCCAAGCAGCTGCAGCGGCCACTAACGCCCAAATCCCAAAAAGCTCAACTCGCAGCTATGCAAAGTGTACTCCAAAGGACATAGAGCAGTTAATAAAAAATAAAAGGAAAATACGTCGCGATTGGCAAAACAACAGATCCCCAAATCTGAAAAAACAGCTTAATGATGTCTCTCGAATTCTAAAAAAACAGCTTGAGAGGAAATCCGAAAGAGAATTCCAGCTATTTGTTGAACATCTCGCACCCACAAAATCAACAAACTACTCGCTCTGGCGAGCTGCAAAAAATATGAAAAAACCAATACTGACAGAACCCCCTCTAAGGCTGTTAAATGGAAACTGGGCCAGAAGCGATGCAGAAAAGGGTGCAGCCAACCACCTAAAAACCGTGTTCACCCCGAACACGACAGCTGGTGATATCCCAATACCAACATTAATCCCACATAATACCTCTTGTACAATCGCGATTAAAAAAAACGAACTTATGGAGGCAATAAACAAAAGCTTGGACCCGAAAAAAGCACCAGGACCGGACTTGATAACGCCAACAATGATAAAAGAACTGCCAACAGTTGCAATAACCCACTTATTGCACATATTTAACGCGATTCTCAGAACATGTCACTACCCAGATGATTGGAAACTATCTCAAGTTACAATGATTCCCAAACCTGGAAAAGATCCCAGTAATGTGACGTCATACCGGCCTATAAGTTTGCTCTCTGTAATATCGAAACTCTTCGAAAAACTTTTAATAAAATTGATTCTACCGAAAATTCTAGAAAAACAAGTGATTCCCGATCACCAGTTTGGCTTCCGCGAAAAGCATGGCACTATTGAGCAAGTGCACCGCATTGTTGACTCAATAAAAGGCACTTTCGAAAATAAACAGTATTGCTCCGCTGTTTTCCTCGATATCACCCAGGCCTTCTATAAAGTCTGGCACGAAGGACTTATTTACAAACTACAGCATATTCTTCCCGCTAATATGCACTGTCTACTCAAAAACTACCTCACGAATAGAAAATTTGTAGTAAAATACAAAAGCTTTGTCTCCCGAAAATACGAAATACTGGCCGGAGTACCACAAGGCAGTGTCCTCGCGCCCCTGCTATATATTCTCTATACTGCAGATATGCCCAAAAGTGATAGAACTCTCATATCGACTTTTGCTGATGACACTGCTATCATGTGCTCTCACTCAAACCCTGACATGGCATCTCTATACGTGCAAAAACACTTGGACACTCTAAGTATTTGGCTACATCGATGGAAAATCATGGTCAATGAATCCAAAAGCTGTCACTTAACCTTCACTCTAAGAAGGGGTACGTGTCCTGCTCTGAAGATAAACGGCCAAGTCGTCCCTGAAAGTTCCGAAACCAAGTATCTTGGAATGCATCTCGATCGCCGACTCACATGGCATAAACATATTGAATCCAAAATCACTCAGATCAAATTAAAGCAATTGGAACTAAATTGGCTAATCTCAAGGGCATCAAAGCTAAATCTCACATACAAAGTCCAAATATACAAAAGTATAATAAAACCCATATGGACATATGGAATTGAACTCTGGGGCACTGCCTCTCCCTCGAACGTGGAAAAACTCCAGAGAGTCCAATCTAAAATCCTGAGACAAATTGCCAGAGCCCCTTGGTATATAAAAAATACTAACATCCACAGAGACCTGAATATACCTGCAGTAAAAGACGAAATTCCGAAATTTACCTCGAAATACAAGCAGAAGCTCATGTTTCACCCAAACATTCTAGCTAGAAATTTACTGAGACCTCTGAATCCCTCACGTCTCAAACGAAACTAATATATTCCCCATATATTAGTTACGATAACTCTACACTGCCTAAATCAATGGATATAGGGCAAATAGTTTTAATCTGAATATTATAAAAATAAGCTGAATTTCTGAATTTTTGAAAAATCATTGTTAGACCTAAGTTATTATAGGTGATTCAATTGAATAAAATTACTATAAAAGAAAAAAAAAAAATTTTTACGATATTCAAAAAATCATTTAAAAAAATGTTAAATTAGCTTTTTACACAATTATTTTGCAAGCACTTTAGGTTTGTTAGGAGCAGCTGCATCAAAATATATTTTCTTTAACACATAAAGTTTTATACCCTACACCTCATGAGGTATGGGTATATTCACTTTGGTCTGATGTTTGTAACACCAAGATGGAGAAGTGTCCGGTATGGAAAAGTATATATATTCTTGATCAGCGTCACCTCCTGAGTTGATTTAGCCCTATCCGCCTGTCCGCCTGTCCGCCTGTCCGTCTGTCCGTACTCTTTTCTTGTGAACACGATTGCAGGGACTAGAAGAAAGCTAGTGATCCCAAATTTGGTATTTATCCTTCTTAGGCCGTGGAAGGAGTTGGTATTGCAAATGGGCGAAATCGGCCACGCCTACCTCCCATATAAGTGAAAATCGTATTTTTACCGAAATTTTAAGATTTCATCAAAACAGTATTCAATTTTATATAGTGGGGTTTTCGGGGTCGCTGATTTCGAATTTGATGTCGGAATTTGAAAATTCAAAATGGCGGAACCAATATGACGGCCGAAATTTTAAGATTTCAGCAAAAAAGTATGAAATTTTGTATAGGGGGATTTTTGGGGTCGCTGATTTCGAATTTGATGTCGCATTTTCAAAATTCAAGATGGCGGATCCAATATGGCCCAGTAGGTGTAGGGTATATATATGTCGGATTGCCCGACTGAAACTTACTTACTTGTTTTATAATAACATTAGTCGAAAAAAAAATAAACGTACTGCAGAAAAACTGAGGACGCCATCGCACAGTGATTTGTCTCCATATAAGCTTAGACAAAAATCTAAGGAGTGCTCTAAATTAATTAAAACTAAGTTTCCAGATGTATTTTTAGGTCCGCTGATTTCAAAAATGTGATAAATTTTTCTATAATTCCTTTCTCGCCCATAATCCCTCCCGTATACATGTATTGATAGTTTCTAGGGCTCTTGTTATTCAAATAATCGATTACCCGAATAAACCGGATACCTAACTATTCGACTAGTCGCTCAGCTTCGACTATTCGATTAACCGTTCACTGTCGACTAGTCGTTTAACTGTTGATATTCGGTTAGTCGAATATTATGAATTTAAAAATCGAAATCTTCAATGACACGCTCAGAAGAGAAATTATATGCAATGTGCGACGCTTAGCAAATTTAATTTCGTTTGTAATTTTCGTTTTGGCAGTTGAAACTTTTACTTTTGATTTCGATTTGAACTCTTATTTGGTTAACCGAACGGTTTACCAACAGGTCGACAGTGAACGGTTAATCGAATAGTCGAAGCTGAGCGACTAATCGAATATCATTAACCGAATAGTATTCGTACAAACTGTTACTAATCGGACGTTCGGTTAACCGGTTTTTTTATTATTCGAATAATTTCAAGAGCCTTAATAGTTTATAATATTAAATGTTAAATTCCAGATAATTTGCTTCTAAATTCATCTAATTCATGATCTGAACTTAAAACGAACGATTTCAGCCTACTGAAACGGTTAATTTTGTACTTCTTTATAATATTTGATTTGGTTTTTTTCTGTTTCGGCAGAAATAATAATTTCGGTTTCGGCCGAAAACAGAAGAAGAAAAATTTCGGCCATTTCGGTTTCGACCGAAATTTAAAAAAGCGGTTTCGGTCGGTCTCTAGTTCTGATACGTTCAGTGGTTTAGTCATGATGTTCACTCATACATACGCACCAACGTTTTTATACCCTGAACCTCATGAGGTATGGGTATATTCACTTTGGTCTGATGTTTGTAACACCAAGAAGGAGAAGTGTCCGGTATGGAAAAGTATATATATTCTTGATCAGCGTCACCTCCTGAATTGATTTAGCCCTATCCGTCTGTCCGTCATCTTTTCTTGTAAACACGATTGCAGGAGCTAGAAGAAAGCTAGGGATCCCAAATTTGGTATTTATCCTTTTCAGGCCTTCCTGTCTGTCCGTCTGTCCGTCCTCTTTTCTTGTAAACACGATTGCAGGAGCTAGAAGAAAGCTAGGAATCAAATTTTGTTTAGTGGGGTTTTCGG
Organism: Heteromyza rotundicornis; assembly: GCA_951394025.1. Taxonomy (NCBI): domain Eukaryota; kingdom Metazoa; phylum Arthropoda; class Insecta; order Diptera; family Heleomyzidae; genus Heteromyza; species Heteromyza rotundicornis. The sequence goes on along the minus strand of OX596010.1, from coordinate 53,721,182 downwards.
GGTCGTTTATTTCGAATTTGATGTCGCATTTTCAAAATTCACGATGACGGATACAATATGGCCAGTAGGTGTAGGGTATATATAAGTCGGCTTGCCCGACTGAAACTTACTCACTTGTTATATATTAAGAAGAAGATATCAATGAAAACTAGTAAGAGAATTATCTTCGGTCTAACCGAAGCTATAATACCCTGCACATGCGAGTACGATACATTTTGAGACCATGTGTTAGTAATTTTTATCGAAAATTGGTATTTTATTGATAGTTTTTCGACATTTGATGTATATTTTATTCATAATTTATCGATAATTTTTCGATAATTTTTAGATATTTTATCTATAATTTTCCAAAATTTATCGATCATTTTCCAATATTAATCGATAATTTTAGTTTTCTGATCCATTTAAAAATGTTGTTCCAATTGCATTTTGTTCTGGTCCAATTCCATTTTGTTCTGGTTCAATTCCATTTTGTTCCAGTTTCATTCCCATTTCGTTCCCGAACTCATTTCCAACCCAATGCGAACAACCGCATCCAAATCGGTTCAGTATTTTTCAAAATAAACGAAAATAATACAAATTTGGCTGCAATTTGTATGAAAGGTAGGCGTGGTTCTTATCCGATGTTGCCCATTTTCAATACATCAATCATTAGTCAAACCTTCGAGATTTATGTCGCAAGAGAGAATTTTTCTTTCAAGAACTTATAAAAAGCCAAGTTATTCAAAACCAAACTTGAGTCGTAGACATATCTCAGAGATGGAAAATGTATCTATCGCTGAACCCATTGATTTAGTTGATATAGGTGTTGATGAAGCAGAGGTATCAGCCATTTCTTTAATTTGTTAGAATTGCAGCAATGTGGTGCTCCGAATACATATAAACCCAGTTGCCTAAATTGCGGTTCAAAAAACTTCCAGTCGCCTGCACTGAGAAGTGCACGCAAACCACAACCGCAGAACTTCCTCTCGCACCAAGCGACCAACACAGATTAGAAAGTTCTGTTACAAATATTACACCCAATTTTACAATTTTAAAATCAGCAGATAAAACAGATAAACTAACTCAGATTTGGTTGGTCGATAGTGGCGCCACCTGTGGTCTCTGGATGAAAGCTTTGAAGTGCCCTCTACCGATCGCCGATCGGTGAGTTTCGGTGTTATGTCGATAGGGGCAGCCACCTAGCGGGAGATCTTTTGATTTGGTTGCTGTCTGGGCTGAAAGCCAGACATAAAAAACCTAATAAAAGACGTTTGATTTATTTAAACAAACAACGGTCCAGACGCTTTTAATATTCTAACAGGAGTTTGATTCTGTTTACGTTTGATTCATTTAAAGCAACAGCAGCGGATCGCTTAGACTCTAGCATACTTACTGTAGCATACAATGTAGCAATGTAGTTTGTTTATACTTAACAAAGCGAAACAAAACCTAATAAAAGACGTTGGATTTATTTAAACAAGCAACGGTCCAGACGCTTTTAATATTCTAACAGTAGTATGAATTTGTTTACGAGCAACAACAGCTTAACAACAGTTTAAAGCAACAACAGCGGATAACTTTTTCAAAAAAGTCAAAAATATTTTCTCATGTGGCTTGAAATTCGCTACCTCCCAAACAAAAAATCTATGTGTCTTGTGAGTTTATTTCTCATATATAAAGGGAGTAACAGAAAAATAGTTTAACATACTCGATGGCTAAAAGAAAACGGCAGCATGAATAACGTGCAACGATTATTTGCGAGAATAAGGGCTGCTGAGTGGGATTTGGACGATAATGTCCTGCGTCATGCACGGAGACCTGACGAGGCAGTTGACGCCAGTTATATTCAAAGTAAGCTATATTAATCAAAATTAAAACAATGAAAAAACTTATTAATTGAATTTTGTTTCCTTTTTTTTCTTTGCAGGGGCTTATTTTAATGTATTCCAGAGGGAATTCCCAATATCAGAACGAAGCGTAGAACGGGTTCCATTTATAATGGTCTCGTTTTTAACAACAGTGCCTGGCATCGCAGCACATTGCGATGACTCGGGACGATTGCGGTATTATTGCTGCACCCACGATGACGACTTGTTTCGTTGGAGGAACGCACTCCAAGAGGATGCTGTATCCAGCACTACAAATTGATCTTTAGCTATTTTTGTGTATATATCAAACATTTGTTAACTATGTATGCATATTCAAAAAAGAAACAAAACAAATAAATATGTGATTGAACATGTATTTTTATAAACAAAAGAAAACCATTCGATTTTGTACAAGACGATATTTTGAAGTTTGGTTTCATTCTGTTTTGAGGAGTATACCAAAGAAGTCGAGTACACATTTTTATATTTTTGAAAGAAATACCACAACACGCAGCATGGAATCAAAGTGTTTAATTGGGGGCGGTAAAAAGAAGCAGCAACAATATAAAATAATTCAAAACCCATTTAAGAAGAACACCAACGAGAAGAATGATCACAATAAATATTCCTCTTCGGATATTAAATATAAGAAAATTATATAATTGAAACAAGAAAAATATGTTTAAAAAACTTTTGTTTTTATTAAATAAATTCAAATATTTGATGATTTCCTTCGGAGGAGGTAAGTTCCCAAAGCTATCAAAATATTCCTTCCGATTCTTTGTAATATGCTACCCAATGTGTACCAATTCCACTAGATGAATCCAGATTCACAATACCGCTTTCAATTTGATGTACGCGTTTTGGTAGTTCATCTAGCATAAATACTCCTCTAAAGTGTGGTATATTCACAGCGAAGTTTCGTAAAGCAACATCAGTTAATGCTCTATTGGGTAGCTTACTTAAGAGTTTTTTGAATAGGGTTTATAATAGAATCACAGTCCTTTTCCATATCCCATTTTTCCATTTTTGTTTATATATTTTTTAGTTGATATAAAGATGCGCTTCACAAAACAACCAAAACAGATTGTTGTGCAAAATTTAGATGTTAAAGCAACACCTCACTTATCAAATCAGCAACCAAGACGTGGATTACTACTACCGAATACATTGAGAACATTAATCGTGGGACCATCGAATTGTGGAAAAACTAACATAATGTTGAGTTTAATAGAGAATGGCCTAAAATTTGGAAATATTTATATATATTCAAAGTCATTGCATCAACCGAAATATCAATATCTGAGTAAATTGATTAAACCGATCAAGGGATATTTTACATTTTCTGCGAATGATGAAGTTTTACTACCAGAAAAGGCGAAAAGTAATTCGATAATGATATTCGATGATGTTGCATGCTAAAAACAAAATAATATGCGATCTTATTTTTGTATGGGTAGACATAACAATATTGATAGTTTCTATTTATATCAAACGTATACACGAATACCCAAACATTTGATACGAGACAATGCAAATATGATTACAATGTTTAAACAAGATGAAATAAATATTAAACATATATATAACGATCATGTGGGTACAGCAGAGACGTAACCAGGAGGGGGTTTGGGGTGTTCGAACCCCCCCCCCCCCTCTAGCATACTTACTGTAGCACAGACTTGTAAAGTAATGAAATTTTCATTACGCATTACCATTACCATTACAGGTAATGAAATTTTATTTCATTACCATTACCATTACTGCAATGGTAATTGTAATGGTAATGGTAATGAAGTAATGAAAATTTCATTGCAATGGTAATGAAATTACCATTATTTCATTGCGATAGTAATGATAATGAAATTTTCATTACTATCTCATGCCAAGTTTAATTGTAGCTTGTATGATTCATGTCAGTTGGGATTAGGACAGTTTCTGAGTGCGTCCTTGGACATTTTATGGAAGAATCATGTCAGGTGGGATTAGGACAGCTTCTGAGTGCGTCCTTGGACATTTTTTGGGTGAATCATGTCAGTTGGGATTATAACAGCTTTTGAGTGCGTCCTTGGACCTTTTATGGATGAATCATGTCAGGTGGGATTAGGACAGCTTCTGAGTGCGTCCTTGGACATTTTTTGGGTGAATCATGTCAGGTGGGATTATAAAAGCATCTGAGTGCGTCCTTGGACTTGGTGGGATTAGGATAACAACATATACATTTGGTATAACTTTTATTTGATATATTGCTGTTATTGCCTGACATGATGCATCCATAAAATGTCCAAGGACGCATTTAGAAGCTGTCCTAATCCCACCTGACATGATTCATCCATAAAAGGTCCAAGGACGCACTCAAAAGCTGTTATAATCCCAACTGACATGATTCACCCAAAAAATGTCCAAGGACGCACTCAGAAGCTGTCCTAATCCCACCTGACATGATTCACCCAAAAAATGTCCAAGGACGCACTCAGAAGCTGTCCTAATCCCACCTGACATGATTCACCCAAAAAATGTCCAAGGACGCACTCAGAAGCTGTCCTAATCCCACCTGACATGATTCATCCATAAAATGTCCAAGGACGCACTCAAAAGCTGTTATAATCCCAACTGACATGATTCAACCCAAAAATGTCCAAGGACGCACTCAGTAGCTGTCCTAATCGCAACTGACATTAATCATCCATAAAATGACCATGGACACACTTGATGGTAGCTACAATTAAACTTGGCATGATTTGGTCCAGACGCTTTTAATATTCTAACATTAGTATGAATTTGTTTACGAATTGATACCTTTAAAGTTTAAAGCAACAACAGATGATCGCTTTTTCAAAAAAGTCAAAAATATTTTCTCATGTGGCTTGAAATTTGCTACCTCCTAAACACAAAATCTATGTGTCTTGTGAACTTATTTCTCATATATAAAGGGAGTAACAGAAAAAGTGTTTAACATACTCGATAGCTAAAAGAAACCGGCAGCATCAATAACAGCAACAACAGCAGCAACAACAATACAATCTCAGAAGTAAATACTTTTTTTTTTTTTTAATACACATATATTAATTATTTTTATAGCAATAATTATTTAAAAAGAAAAAATAAATCAAAATGACTACACTAACTCCCGTACAACAATCGCGTGATAAATATATATGTGAGGTATGTGGTGAAACATTATCATCAAAGTATAACACGGCGTTACAGTCGCCCAAAACTTGGGACGCCACATATTACACGTTGTAGATATGTCCAAGAAAATGACATCTGCGTACCATAAATTTTGATTACACCCCCAAAATATGAAGTTAGAAGAGAAAAACCAATTTTTGTCGGTGTTACCCTATTTTTAAAGATAACTTTGGAAGCGTGAGCTCGATATGCACAAGCTATAGCTTGTTGAAAAGAACGGATTGCCACCAATTTGGGCTCGTTGAAACGGGAATTTGATGTATTTTTAATTTTTGTAAAAAAACTAGAGAGTGGCCTATATTCGGCTATGCCGAAGCTGAAATACCCCCACACAGTAGGAAGAAGTACCTCGAACATAAAATGATGTTGTCTCAAGACCCCATTTTGAGCCACCTATAAATAGTTTTGGAGCCCGGACCATGTCCAAAATCCGATTCTAAAAAGTTCCACTCAAATCGACCAAAAAAAAATTGGTCTCAAGACCTTATTTTGACCCTTATATATGTGGCTTCGGAACCTCGGACCATGACAAAAATACGTTTCTAAACATTTCCAATCGAATGCAGCAATTAAACAGACTTGAAAAATGTTGACATTTTTTTCGGCGTATGGGAGCCACGCATAGTTTTTGTCCGATTTGGCTGATTCTAGAACTTGATCTCAGTATTCACGAGAAAAACATGTACCCAAAGTTTGAAGTCGATATCTCCAAAACTGCGACCGCTATCGTGCGGACGGACTGTTACAATTTTATTAACTAACAATGTTACAATCTGAACTCACTTTATTAACTAACACTTAGTATTTTATTTCTGTTGCTGCCAACCAAGCAAAAGTGCTGACCCAACAATCTCGCAAGCGCATTGCACCTCGATCGAGTCAAAGCCCTCAATCGCTCATTTTGCAATTGGAGACTTAATTGTGTCAGGTCTTGCTTGGCTGACAAACATGCTACAGGGTGATGTTGAAATGCGTGGCTCATGTGTTTAATGGGCCACAACATTCCTCACCACCCGCAGAAGTGAAAGGATTATTTTGGAAACGACAATAATCCTTTCTTGACAACATGTTAGCAAATTTTAACTAGGTATATATTATATACTAAACCGCCTCACGTTGTATGGACGAAAAAAAAGTGGCCTGGGTCACCCCCTGGAAATGTACTTTGGTCTATTTTATGGTGATTCTCAAAATATTTCGGCTCTAGTAACTGTAATCCGTGAGCTGGACAATTTACAAAAAACCTCTATAAATCATGTTTTTTACATGCACGTATTTATTTATATTGTTTTGGGTCAAATAAACTTTATGAAATAATAGAAATCGACAAACTACACAAACCCACATAAGTCCCTTATTTTTGCGATTTTTTTTAGCATTTTTATTGAATTTTTTTATAGTTTTTTTGCATTTTTAGTTCTGAAAAAAAAGACAGAAAAACCCACAAAGTATTCTCACAAATTTAAAAAATAGAATTCTATCAGAACTTTTTATCTATTTCATCAACCTCGACATACAATATTCAAATTTCAGAACCAATAATTGTGAATTTACTTTAAGATTGTGGTTTGCCTAATAAATATTCACAATCAACTTTATATCTGAAATCTAAGAAGACGCAAAAAACACATTATAACATGAGAAACAGACATATTTGGTGTTTCGTGTATTCAGTGACCTATAGTAAAATTTTACGGGTAACATTTTTCTTGAACACATTACCCTCTAATTTTCTTATTTCAGTCACTTTTTAACCGAAACCAAAAAAAAATGTGCAAAAAATCGATTTAAAGTGGTTAAAAACAATCGCAAAAATATCGGACTTGTCCTGGTTTGTGCAGTTTTTCAATGTCTATTATTTCATAAAATTTATTTGACCCAAAGCAATAACAAAGAAATACGTGCATGTAAAAAACATGATTTATAGAGGTTTTTTGTAAATTGTCCAGCTCACGGATTACAGCTGCTAGAGCCGAAATATTTTGAGAATCACCATAAAATAGGCCAAAGTACATTTCCAGGGGGTGACCCAAGCAACTTTTTTTTTCGAGGTTTAATATGCCTGTGGCAGTCTATTTTGCTTCTGACTTATTGGAGGGTGCTCCGCTAGTGTTGGGATCTCATGTCTTAGAACCCGGGTATATGACAACTGGTCCCCTTCCAACAGGAAAACGTCGTGGAAAGATGCACATACCTTTTCTACAGATGCTCTCTCCTCCGTTTAGAGTAGGGTCTAAACTCAGAGCCCCAAAAAGTTTTCTATTCTTCCTTTAATGTCTATTTCGTTCACATTATTAATAGATGTGCCATTCGGTATTTTGAATTGGTTAAAATTAGTAAACTTTGGAGTAAAATATTGTCGAAATATGTAATCATGGTCAGTCGCATTTAAAATTGGAATGTCCCCCATTTTTTACGAACATTCACCAAGGTTTCTGCCATTTAAACGCCTGGTGATACCTCTTGTTTGTGTATCACCACAACTGGAATTCTTATTTTAACTTTTAGAGGTACTATTACGATTGTTCGCTTCCCTACTGTTACTTCTTTGTTGTAATACACATTATTCAAATCATCCATAGATCTTAGAGGCAACCTCAAAATTCTTTGCTTTAAGTTGTAAAAAAAAATTATTTTCTTATCGAGCGCATTAATTACCGAATGGTTCCACAGGTTATCCCTCCCTATTATGCCATCTGCTGGCACACCCTGTTCTGATGATACGACGTGCATCGTAAAACTCAGATTTCTCACTTGGCTATGCACTATTCTAGTGGAGCCCAATGTTGTCACATACCCACCAAAAGCCCCACTTAAATCCTTTGTATTGCCCTCGTTCAACTCCGGGGATTCCACCATTGCGCTCCTTTTTACGAGGCTCGTTTCAGCTCCCGAATCCACCAATAATATAAGCATCTCGTTCTTGGCCTCTTTGCAAGGAATTTTCACGAAAACATCATTTACTCCTAGTACTCCTTGTCTATTCCATACCACTCTCTGAGTCGTCGCTGTACCACCCGAAATGTTGTGATCGTAAAATCCCGCTATCCTTCTCCTGAATTTCTCCACCACCCAAACGCAAACTGTTTGGAACTTCCCTATTTTCAAACCCATTTCATCTGCTTATTTTCCCAACACGAAACTCTTGCTCCTACTGGCCATAGACTCCCCCTTCTCAGCCAGCACACTTATCTTATCACCCATATATAATATTATGCATTGCAACACGTATAATATTATCATCATTTTCGCTCATGCGACACCAACTATGCTCATAGCTTCACTCGTCCTTATTTTCCCAACACGAAACTCTTGCTCCTACTGGCCATAGACTCCCCCTTCTCAGCCAGCACACTTATCTTATCACCCATATATAATATTATGCATTGCAACACGTATAATATTATCATCATTTTCGCTCATGCGACACCAACTATGCTCATAGCTTCACTCGTCCTCGTGTGCTCTACCGCATTTGTACCTTCCTCTGTCCCCCTCTCCTCAATTCCTCCTGTCTTAATTTCCTTCGATATCTTACAGTTTTGGAGTCCCAATGTGCCCACTAAGGCATTCAATCCCGAAGTGTTTTTGAAAACCCCGGGATTTCGAGATTTGAAATTACAATCCCGGGATCCCGGGATTTGTTCAGGATTTTCGGGATTTTCCAATTAAATACAATAATTAATATAAAATTAAAGAAAAAATTGTTGCAACAATATTTTAAGTTTAATGTCATTTTAATTCGACAAAGAAATAATACTTATTAAATATTACATTAAACAAAACAAATAATATTTAAAATAAATATAGTGGAACAAAAAGTAATTCTTTTTAAATTACATTGATCGAACAAGTCATTTTTTTTGCCACCTGAATCCGATTATAATCACAAAATTCTGCCAGCTCCATTTCATGCTACACACGAAAAACTTATTTTCAGTAGTTTTAGTTTTCAATATACGGTCAACAAAATAATTTTAACATATATCTTTTTTGTAAAAAAAAATTGTTTAAATTGAAAAAATTTTATTCAGATCGATAAAATTTGTTTGTTAACCGTCATTGACAAAAATTTTGTCAATTTTTGTGTGTCTACAAAAGTGGGTTTTTTAATTTTACCAATTAGATTGAAAGTAAATGCACGAAAGTATTTTTGTGGAAAAACGTCAAAAATATCTTAAACAATGCATTTTTTGAATCCCGGGATTCCGGACTCAGAATCCCGGGTTTCCGGGATTGAGAAAACGTGCGGGATCCCGGGATTCGGGATCCCGGGATTGAATGCCTTAGTGCCCACAGACGCTTCCGACGTTGGACCCACTACCAGCTTCCCCCCTTGCCCACTTTTTCCGCTATTTTGGGGTTCCCATCCTATTGACGTGGAGTGGGCCCCCGGAGTTTCCCTGGTCTCTCAAATAATTCTTCTTCGCGTCACAATCCGCAACCCTATGTCCCTGTTTCACACACCAAAAACATTTAATCCGAGTGTTACCACGGCCGAAATCCCCACTAGCTCCGCTTTTGTCGTTTCCATTTCTATTCCGAGCTGTCTGCTCCCCGCCTGTCCGCTCCCTTGGTACCCACTACCTTCATTTGACTGCAGGGACGTAAGCAGAAAAAATTTCGGTTTTCACAAAGAAAACTAGAAAACGCTTTTTTCAAAATAAATTTTTTGATTTTTCATAAAAAAAAGGTGTAATAAAAAAATTTAAAAAAATCCTGAAGTGGAGTTTATGAGAAAAGGATTTATTCTAAAATCGACGTATTGTGTTCATATATTTCGGGGGGGCTTAAAGCCCTCAAAACTCCCCTTCATGGGTACGTCCCTGCTTTCATTTTAAACACACTTTCATTTGATTCACAGGAAATTTCGAATAACTTTAAACTTTCACAAGCTGTTTCACTTTGATGTAAATGTAAACCGTGATATTCGAAGCTGAATAACGAATGCTAAAACTGGAATTTTTCCAGTTTTTGGTACACGAAAGTTTTAAATAAAAGATACGGAACTTTCTCTTAAATTCTTTTAAATTTCATAACTATTCCATACATTTTTCTATTACTTCATAGATTTCGGGGGGGGGGGGGGTTCGAACACCCCAAACCCCCCCCCAGGTTACGTCCCTGTTTGACTGTCTCCCCCGCTCAGAGCACTTCTAACTAACATCGTGACCATAAGCTCCGCAGCTTTCGCAATAAGGTGTGTTTTTTCTTGTAAAACACTCGTCCCTTGTATGCCCAAATTTCCTACAAAACGAACATGTCGGCATCCTTGATCCCGTCCAACTATCTTCTAGACTCTGTTTTTCAACCGCATCTTCGCTCAATTGTGCTGTTCTAAAAGGATTATTCGAATTTGCTACATGACCACCCTTATGAGGTAGTGCCGTTGAAACGTTTATCCCATATAGACCCCCTTCTGCGCTCATGCCATTGTTAGAAATGCTCGTTGCATTCCTCGCTGGCAATGACATCTGCCCCTTCTGCAACGTAGCCTCAGCTACAATTACCTTCCCCACAAGGTCATCCAAGGTACCGGATGTGATACCAAACAAAAATATCTTCAAAGTTGGGTCCTGCATACCCACTCTAAATGTCGTACACACTGACCTATCTAATTCTTCCAAAAGACCCTTATTACTGTCCCCTGAATATTTTCCCCTTATTATTCCCTGTGCAATTGCTCTCAGCGCCCCCAGACGCCTGGCTTGTGGCCTTATTTCCTCCCCCGCCCGTTGAAAAGTCTGCCCTATCTCCTGAAGTACGCTATCCAAACACTGTGTTTTCAGGTATGTATTTCTAATCAAGTGGTGCAACTCCTCTAATGTAGTAAACTGCTGAGGGCTTATTAAATTAAATGCATCGCCGTACAACCTCTGTTTGACGCATGCCATAAAATCTTGAAACTCCTCGTCCTTCACTCCCTTCCTAGCTAACTCACTCCCTTGAATAAATTTGTGCACTTCCGCCTGTAAGTCTGGCGTTTCTACTCCCGCAAACAACGGTACCACACTGTTGACTAGTTTAGCTATCTCATGCACATTCATCTTGACTTTATATTCCGGAAACTGTCGCGTACTATGTAATTCTCGGGAGTCGGGAATTGTTGCCTCTTTGTTCACAAACGAATTATCATGCGCTATCGTCAACTCCTGTTTCAAAAGTCTGTTCTCTGTCTCTCGATCTTACGATTTGCTCTGTCCAAGGTATGGAACTCCTCTCTACTTCTTTGACTTATTGTTTTCTGTATACTCTCTTCCTATATATTCCGCACCCTAAGCTGTTTTCTTAAATTCTGGTTTTCCAACTCAATTTCCTCCCCACTTCTCAAACTGCTATCCAACTGACTATTCAATGACTTGTAGCTCCTTTTCAGCTGTTCTATTTCTTTTCTCAAATCCTCAATTCCCTCGTCCGAGTCCGCAAGGGCGAACAAAATCGGAGGAACAAAATCTCACACGCACTAACCGAAAGAACGCACTGAACAATTTTGTTAATTGTTATTATTTTTTTTATAATATATTTGTTTTGCTTAATTCGTTAAGCAAAACAAATTCGCCACTCGCGGGTGAAATGCGACCGGCGCGCGGAAGAAGAAAACTGAATATTTTGTTTGAGCTGTCAAAGTTCTCTTGCTTTCTTTTCCTTTCTTTCGCTTTTGCTTTCGTTAAGTTAGCTAAGAGAGCGGCGGCGATCCGATGAAGGTATTGCCAGTCTCGCCATTACAATAGTAAAATGTCAAAGCTTTTGTGACTAGAGCTTTTGTACTCTTTGAACCTGTTTGAGGGAGGGGAACCTGTCGACATTTATGCTTTCGCCTATACAGACATGAGTGCCGCCAAAGTGAGTATTTTCATTTTGGTGGGTGCGGGGGTGTATATGTAAATTTGCCAAACACACTCTAGAAAATCTGAGAAGATCTTTCACATATAGGTGTGGGTAAAGCCCCGACTGCGAATACTGGCTTCTGCGTAGGTCGCACTCATGTGTGGGGGGGGGGGGGAGATATTGGAGAAATGGAAAGTGAGCGCCATATATGCGTCCATATAGACAGGTTCTTTAGTTCTTTTTGAGCAGGGAAGAAGAAAAGTGAAGTTTTAGATTTTGAATTTATTTTGGTCTTAAATAATTTGTTTGGAAAATTTGGATAATTTTCTTTCTTGTTTCCTAAATTGTATTTTTGGAGTGGTGAGGTGGAGCGGTTGCCAACGTCGGATTGTGGCTGGATTACAAGGGGACAAAGGGAGAATTTTTGCGCGCTGGTTTAGTTTTGCCAGCTAGTGTTTTTTACTTTATTTTATTTGTGGCAGTCGGGCATTTAGTGTTTTGAATTTGATGAATTTAATAGAGTTGGACAGGTTGTGTTCGGTCGTGATTTGTTTACTTCACCAAAAAAAATCCGTCCTGGGAATTTCAAGTAGTTTGCTTGGAATTTGTTTGGCCGTTTCCCCCTCTTCCTTATTGCTTTTTTTTTGTTTCTGTCGTCCCGCATCTGAGCCAAGTTGTTGCTGGACATCGAATTTTATCGAAGTCCAGGTGGTGAATAGATTCTGAAAAAAATCGTGCGAGGGATTTCAGACAGGTCGGTCTGGTCCCGCAAATCAATCGCATTTTAAAAAATATAATTTTGGGTGTATAAATAATTTCTTTCGGTCATTTGTCGTTTTGTGACAATTTTTTTTTTTTTTTTTTTTTTTAACGACGAATTCCAACGGTCCCATTAACTTGCTCAACCGACCGAGGGGCACATCCGCATGACGCACGGATTTGGTGACCGAACAGCCGTAATCCGGATTACGCTGTGTAACCGATCGCGGGTAAATATATTTGGAAATTCGTTTCAGCTACAGATTAAAATCATCAGCTGATAAAACGCATATTAATAAAACGCGAATTAGGTTATGAATGCAAGAGAGAATTCTTCCAAACATAACATAATATAAGATTAACGTGATAATAAACAATAGAATTAAAAGAAAATATTATGAAGCATCAGAATTCATGCGACGAATATGAATTTGATCAAATATAATTTTTGTTTACTTTACGATATTAGACTTAACAAAAATACAAAGACAAAACAATCCAAACAGTTGATTTACGCGACAAAGATTACAAATATTAATTTTAGTATTTTATTTTTTTGTACGAAATATAAAAAATCAAATACAAATAGAACAGTTAAGTAAATAGTAACGGAACGAATTTGAATTCAGCTAAAAATTTTGTTTTATTTGTATACAATATACAGTAAAAAACAAAATTCTGCTGAAATATAAATATAAAATACAACAAAAATACAACACTTTCAAAAAATCGACAATGCCGATCTTTGTGGAGTTTGGCAACCCTGTCATTTCGTTAGACCCTAAGCGGTCCAAAAACTCAAAGAGCAACAAAGGCTTAAGTGTGATCAAGTGCATTTAAAATAAAAGTTTTAGTTTTATTAAGTGAATCTGACAGGTCAAAGACAGAATACAGGCTATTAAAATCGCTACAAATACAACGAAAATTAGAGCGGCACATACTTAATATCAAAGGAATGAAAGATCTGGAACGACGGGTTGGAATATTAAAATCAATTTCTTGAAGCAAAAATGTAGAATTCAGAGAGCCATTTATCAATTTAATCAAAAATGTTACATTAAGCATCGTTCTTCTATTTTTTAGAGTAGGGATGTCCAAGAGTTTTAAACGATTTTCGTATGGAGGTAGGTTCTAATTCGGATTCCAGCGAAGGTTTCTTAAAGCAAATAATAAAAATTGTTTTTGAACCGATTCAATTCTATCAGAGTGGCAGTTGTATTGTGGATTCCACAAGACTGATGCATATTCCAAAATTGGTCTTACAAGTGATATGTAAAGACTTTTGGTAGCGAATGGGTCATTAAATTCTTTTGACCATCTTTTAATGAAACCTAGAACACTCCTCGCCTTATTCACACATAAATAAATATGTAGATGAAAGCGAAGTTTTGGATCCATAGTAACACCCAGGTCCACAAAAGTAAAAACCTTTTCTAGATTACAGTTATTTATATGATACAGCGATGAAAGTTGGTGTCTTCTAGCAAATGTCATAAATTTACATTTTTTCAAGTTCAGTTCCATTAAGTTATTATCACACCAGATAGCTATACAGGTCAGATCTGATTGTAACAACGTATGTTGATCTAATATGTCATAGGATAGAAACAATTTAACGTCATCAGCGTACAACAGTACATTCGAATGTTTAATGACAGAAGGTAGGTCATTTATAAAAAGATTAAACAGAACAGGACCTAAGTGACTTAATTTAGGAACTCCAGAGGTGACATCTATAGTTTTTGATGTTGATGATTCGAATAACACCTGTTGCTTCCAATTTGTCAGATACGATTCTACCCATTTTAAAAGAAGATCTGGGAATCCGTATCTTTAAAGCTTTTCAATCAACAGATAATTATTAACTTTATCAAAAGCTTTACTAAAATCAGTATATATGACATCTGTTTGAAGATTCTTTGAAAATCCCTTTATTGTTAATGAAGAAAATTCCAATAAATTTGTAGATGTAGATCTACCTCTCAGAAAACCATGCTGTGAAGGAGATATTAAAGTTGTGACCGAGTGAACCAATTGCTTTGTGACAACTTGTTCAAATAACTTTGGTATTGTGCTAAGTTTAGCAATACCTCTATAGTTAGATACGAATGATTTGGTTCCACTTTTATAAAGAGGAATAATGTATGACTCTTTCCATGAATTCGGAAAATAACCTCTTTTAATAGAGGCATAAATATATTTGAAAGTGGAATGTATAAATTTTCTGCACAGACTTTCAAAATACAGCTAGGAATATTATCTGGACCAGTACTATATGAATATTTCAACGATTTTAGGTGTTGTAAGACATCATCAGATTCTATAACAGGATTGAGATTGGAATTATAAGTGGGGATGTTATATGGATATGATGTGTTGCCATTATCAGAATATGTCGTTTTGAAGAAGTCAGCAAACATATTTGAAATCTCAGTAGGATTGTTGGACTCACGATCATTCCATTTCATTGTAGTTGGAAAACCAGTGTTTTTCCTCTTTGAATTTACAAAGTTATAAAAAGTTTTAGAATTGTATTTCATTTTGGATTTCAAATCGTTCAAATATTCATCATAGCATTTTTTATTAAGTACTTGATATTTATGTCTCAGAGAATAATCTTGAAGGTTTAAAGTTCTTTCATATGTTTTAAATGCCCGAGTTTTCGAAGTTTTTAGTTTCCTCAATTCTTTTGTAAACCATACAGCACCAAGTTCATTCGAATTCTTTTTAATGTTCTTTGGAACACATATCTCGAAGATTTTGCTGTGCGTACAATTGAAAATTGATACACAGTCGTCAACATCTTCAAAGTTCATGTCCCAACTAGTTTCAGATAAGAGTTGGTTCATTTTAACAAAATTTGTATTCTTGAAGCAAAAAAACGTCTTCAACGGTGTAGAAACTGGTTCTAAGTTGTTTTGAACAAATTCGAAAGATAATTCAAGTGTTGGGTGATGGTTATCTTCTGGACATGCAAAAGCATCACAGCGTTGCACTGAAAACTTCGAAGAGTCATCAACATAAATTAAATCCAAAATTCTACTATTCCTTTTTTCAATTCCGTTTACTTGTTGTAAACTCATATCTGAAAATGAATCCAGAAAGTCATTTAAACAGTCACGAGAAGAATACGGAAGAAACTGGTTTGAATCGCTACAAAAATTCCAAGATATATTCGGTAAATTAAAGTCTCCAAGATCAACAATGGAATCGGCAGGTTTAACATTTGAGTAAACCAATGATATAAGCGACACATGTCTTAGATAAACGGTAATATCGGAATTCGGTGGGATATACGAGCAAGTAACGAAAATATCGATACTAAAAACTCGAATTCGTACACAAATAAATTCCAAGTCAGAGACATCTGAAAGTATGATTTCCTCAGATCAAAAAAGGTTTTTTACTGCAATTAGGACTCCACCACCAGTCCTGCATTTACGATCTCTCCGAAAAATTTGATACCCAGCACACTGAATCAAAAATATTTGGTTTAAGCCAAGTTTCGGTAAATACCAAGACATTATGACTACAATCGAAACTTTTAATATAAATATCGTTCAACTTTGTATTTAGCCCTCGAACGTTTTGGTACAGAAGACAAACAACATTATTCGGGATTTTATTTAGTTTTTTTGATTAGAATTTAATTTTCTTTGAGGAAACTGGATTTACTAGATTTGATTTTTCTTTATAAACAAATTCACGAACTAAAGTTTTATCCGGCCAAAAATTTGTATTAATAATCTCATCAAACAATTCTGCAGGAACAGATAATTTGAAAGATGAAATGTTTCTAGCGTATGAAAAGTTGAATTTAAAAGCATTTATATTATTACCGGTTTTATTGAGTTTAGAATCAATATAAGATATAATATCTTCAGTTAATGTGTCTGGTGCAAATCTGGACACGAAAAGAAAAATTTTGAAAAGGGTTCCGTTTGTGTTCGGTATTATTTACTTTGTGTCGGGAAAGGTTCAGTTTCTTGTTATATATATATACTAGCTTATACCCACAGCTTCGCTCGCAATAATTTTGTAATTTCATGTTAACGTAGAAATGTTATATGTATTATTTAAGCAACTGAAATAAAAATAGATTTTGCAAGTTATCCCTCTGCCCCGTGGCTGTGGGCGGATCTTAAATTTCAATAGTCATCCCTCTGCCCATTCACCTCCCAGCGCCAAATCCAAAATTTCAGCGAAATCCATTGAATAGGACCCAAGTTACAGAGCTTTAGAAATTTTAAGGCGTGGCAGTGGGCGGACTGCAAATTTTCAGAATCAACATATTACCAATTCATTACCCAAAACCACATATAAAATATAAAATCGGTTAAACACTGCATAAATTATAGCATTTTAGAATAATATTTGCCACGCCCACCTCGAACGCCCAAATTTAATGAAATGGCATATAGCCTAAGATGAGATCAATGAAATTACCTACATTTGGGAATGTGTTTCATTAAAATCGGTCAAGTATTTCTTGAGTTAAAAGGGAACAAACATACATGCAAACCTACAAACCTACAAACCTACTCACAAAGAATTTTATAGAAGTAAGAGATATATGTATATATATACCTATATATATAGAGCGGCAGTTTCGGTGTAGGGTTTTAAAAGTTTAGTTATCAGGTTTTCGCGTGTTCGTGTTGTTTGTTCGGCCGGGGATACCATACCGCGAGGGTCGGCTTTTTTTTGTTTTGTAATTTTTTTTTGAAAATTGATTTTTTTTTGTATTTTTTTTTTTTATTTTTTGGGTTTTTTTTTAATTTTTTTTTTGTGTGTTGTTTTTGTTTGTATTATTTTGTTTTTTTTTTATTTTTATTAATTTGTCTTTATATTTATTTTGCTCTTTTTTTGGATTTTGTCGAGTTTTCCGGTCAGAGTGCTATTGGCGGCGGAGTAGCAGCAGCGAAGTATTTGTTTTTTTTGTTCGGTGAGTCCAAACCTTTTTTTTTGGTGCAACTCGTGTATATTTTTTTTTAATTTAAATTAAATTTTAATTTATTTTATTTTTATTAGAACGTTAGATTTTATCGAACGGACGCGTTTTAATCGGTCCCGCCGATTAAAACGTGAAACAATAACAAAACCCTCAAAAAATTACGCGAAATAGACGCTAAAACAATTTCAAGAAAAAGAGTGCAAGTGGCGTATCAAAGCCACTGCATATAAAGCAAACAAATAAAAAAGATTTGTGTGAAAAATTATGTCAGTGAATCATTCTCCCCAAAAAACAAGGAATTCTCTTACAGAGAATTCAACATCCCGCTCAAAACAAGAGCTTGAATCAGCATCAGCTAGTGCTAGTGAAAACACGGCAAATTCACAAATAAAAGCTTTTGCCATGCAACCAACAGGTGCGAGCAGTGCGAATGCATCGCAACCTGTCATTGTTACCCTCCCCGCCATGAATAGTGCAGAAACAACTATAGCAAAGAATCGATCAGAGGTACTCTTTGCTAACTCTCCCGCATCGCCATCGGGCTCTCTCTCATGGAGCAAGCAGTGTCAAACTCCAAGACCCTACACCCAGCTGGCAGCTAATATGACGGCGTTTTTAGCAACACAAACAAATTTGGCAAGTACAATTACTACTAATACTCTTAGGCCAGACCCTGTTAAGATATTCACTGAAAATAAAGACCCTGCAAATAAGTTCTTTGAGAACAAAAACCCTTTGTATAAGCCTCAGTCGGCAAATACGAGTAATGCAATTGGCGCAAACACTACAGAGAAAAACACTCCACGTGCGGCAGTGCAGACTGGCATGCACCGCTACCTGCAAAAGCCAGACCCTACATTGCAAAAGCGCAAAACGACCCCTCCCAAAAATACGAATACGCCTAAGGTTTTAAAGACAAAGCCGAGTATACAGCCCATAAATCTTGGGCAAAATAGATACTCCCTATTATATGAAGAGGATAATTCAGACCCTAAACCCAAGACGTCAAAGCCGCCACCAATTTATCCCAGAGAAAAAAACTCGAATTCCCTTGTGACTCTGATAACACAAATTGTAGGTGCCAATAGATTTCATGTGATGGCTATTCTCAAGGGCGCCATCCATGAAACAAAAATACAAATTTATAATGAGGCAGATTTTCGCAAAATTGTGGATCATTTCGATAAGTGTAAAAAGAGCTATTACACATACCAGCTCAAAAGTAGCAAAGGTCTATCGGTTGTTCTAAGAAGTGTAGACTCGTTTGTCGAATGTGGCGATGTAAAAGAGGCATTAATTGCATTAAAATTCCAAGTTAGATCTGTGTCTAACATTCTAAACAAGGAAAAATTACCCCAACCACTTTTCCGCATTGAACTGGAATTTGACCCTAAGACTCTGCAAAAAAGTGAAACCCACCCTATATACAATTTGCGATATTTACTACACCGTAGAGTCAGTGTTGAGGAGCCGCATAAACGTCGTGGCCCAATACAATGCCAAAACTGCCAAGAATTTGGTCATTCGAAAAAATATTGTACACTTCCCAGTGTTTCTGTTATTTGTGGTGACCTTCAGCAGACCCAATTGTGCCCAAAATCGAGAGAAGACGTAAATGTTAGACATTGTAGTAACTGCGATGGAAATCACACTGCCAACTACAGAGGGTGTTCAGTCTACAAAACCCTTAAAAATAAGGTTATTACCGAACCGAAGCCCTTAAGCGCAACAGCTACAAAGAGGTCAAACCCTACTCTAGCCAATTTTGCGCAGATGAAATCATACCCACCACCCCAAGGAAATGGTGCTAACGCCGCATCACAACAACAACAATTTTCATACGCAAATGTACTCAAAGGATATACCCAAGACCCTCCAGTTATTCAACCGGCCCAACAGAACATTGGCCTTGAACAAACACTACAGATGTTTATGCAAAACATGTCGCAGTTTATGAACGGCATGCAAACTATGATGCAGGAAATGATACACAATCAAAACCTGCTAATCCAGACCCTTTTAAAAAATAAGCCATGAATGCGATAAAAATATCCTTCTGGAACGCGAACGGCTTATGCCAACATAAATTGGAACTCATTCAATTCCTCAATTCATTCTGTATAGATGTAATGCTAATTTCAGAGACTCATTTGACCCAAAAACACTTTTTTAACATACCCGGATACAAGTTGTATGACACTAAACACCCAGGTGGTAAAGCACGAGGTGGATCAGCGATTCTAATTAAGGACAGAATCAAACACTATGTTTTACAGGAATTTTGCACCGAGTACTTGCAAGCCACCAGTATTTGTCTTGATGAGTACATAAAAGGATTGACAATATCTGCAATATACTGTCCACCCAGCTCCAAAATAACTGAACAGCAATTTCAGACATTTTTTGCAACCCTTGGCCCAAAGTTTCTCGTAGCTGGAGATTTTAATGCCAAACACACTTATTGGGGCTCTCGTCTGATTTCACCCAAAGGAAGACTACTATGGCATACTACCAGCAAACTCGGCCTTGATGTGGTTTCGTCAGGCACGCCAACATACTGGCCATCGGACAGACGCAAAATTCCAGATGTTATTGATTTTGCAGTAATGAAGACCCTTAAACGAACTCAACTAACCATTGAGTCTTCAGTGGAACTCTCGTCTGATCACACACCCACTATTATCACAGTCAAATATGAGCCAAATTCAGAAGTCAACCCACCCGACAAACTCACCATTATCCATACGAATTGGCTTAAATTCAGAAAATATATAAGTTCACACATTACCCTACATGTGTCACTGAAAACTGAGGAGCAACTGAATGTGGCAGTGCGTAACTTTACCCTTCTGCTTACAAACGCCGCACTGGCAGCGACCCCAAAAATCAATAACACTACCCAAAAAAAGGAATTTGTGCCACAAAATATAGCTGCGCTCTTAACAGAAAAGAGATCAATAAGGCGTGATTGGCAAAAGTTCAGATCACCCTATTTGAAAAAAAAGCTGACCCTCATTACACGAAAACTACAAAATGAACTTAGGGCGAAAAACGAGAATGATCTGCATCAATTCATGGAAAAGCTTACGCCGACGAGCTCAACAAATTACTCACTTTGGCGTGCCACAAAAAATTTAAAACGACCCATTAATGCAGAATCGCCAATTCGTTTACCCAACGGAGACTGGGCGAGAAGTGATGCCGAAAAAGGTACTGCTTTTGCAAGTCACCTACAAAATGTACTTACTCCCAACCCCCCAAATGCAAATTACCCGTTACCACAGCTCGCAACCAGGCCAAACTATAACCCACTACTCATCAGAAGAAAAGCACTTATGGACGATATTGCCAAGTTGAACCCAAAAAAAGCTCCAGGACATGACTTAATAACGGCTAAAATGGTGAAAGAGCTGCCATCGCCCAATAAGCTTACTCTCTACCCTATCAAAACTTTTTGAGAAAATTCTGATAAAAATGATGTTACCCACAATACTCGCTAAAGGTGAAATGCCCAATCACCAATTCGGATTTAGAGAAAAGCATGGCACAATTGAACAGGTTCATCGCATTGTTGAATTGATCAAAAAAACGTTCGAGAAAAAGCAATACTGCTCAGCAGTATTCCTCGACATCACCCAAGCCTTTGATAAGGTATGGCATAGAGGATTGATATCCAAACTACAGAAACTATTACCCGCAAGCATGCACGTTTTGCTTAACAACTACTTGACCCACAGAAAATTTGTAGTTAAACATAAAAGTTTCGTTTCTAGTAGATTTGATATTCTTGCCGGTGTACCCCAAGGCAGCGTCCTCGGACCCCTCCTGTATATACTCTATACAGCTGATATGCCCATTTATGATCAGACCCTCATCGCAACATTTGCCGACGACACCGCAATATTGTGCTCGCACTCAGACGCTAAAATGGCATCACAACACGTGCAACAACATTTGAACACTTTACAGAATTGGCTATCAAAGTGGAGAATTAGAGTCAACGAGTCTAAGAGTGCACATATAACCTTCACCCTAAGGAAAGACACTTGCTCCATGCTTACAATAAATAATAGTGAAATACCACAATGTACTGAAACCAAATATCTTGGTATGCATCTCGATCGCAGACTCACATGGAAAAAGCACATCGCAGCTAAAATTACACAAATAAAATGAAAAAAACTCGAATTAAATTGGCTCCTCTCGAAGCAATCAAAACTCAACACCACATATAAAATCCTGTTATACAAAAGTATAATTAAACTCATATGGGATCGAGCTCTGGGGAACAGCATCTCCATCAAATGTTGAGAAACTGCAAAGGATGCAGTCAAAAATTCTGCGACAAATACTTGGAGCGCCATGGTTTATAAAAAATGAACACATCCACAGAGATTTACAAATATCGAAAATATCTGATGAGATACCGAAACGTAATACAAAGTATGCAGATAAGCTAAAATTGCACCCTAATATTCTAGCTCGAACCTTAATAAAACCCACCCGACCCTTACGTCTAAAACGAAATTATTATATTGCCTTTCAGGGACACCCTCTAATTATAGTTGTTATTAAATTTTTTTTGGGGGTTTTTTTTATGTTATTTTACAGTGATGGTGTCATCGGCCTTGAACTGTTTTTTTTTATTATTTTGTCTTTTTTTACATTTTTCTATTATTTTATAAAAATATTTTTATCGATTTTATTTATTTAAATTTTTATACCCCCACACTCACTGTGGCAGGGTATACTCACTTTGTCACAACGTTTGTAACGCCCACAAGGAGGCGTGTCCGGTATGGAAAAGTATATATATTCTTCATCAGTATCACCTCCTGAGTCGATTTAGCGATGTCCGTCTGTCTGTCCGTCCGTCTGTCCGTCCGTCTGTCCGTCCGTCTGTCCGTCTGTCCGTCCGCACGATAGCGGTCGCAGTTTTGGAGATATCGACTTGAAACTTTGGGTACATGTTTTTCTCGTGAATACTGAGATCAAGTTCGAGAATCAGCCAAATCGGACAAAAACTGGGCGTGGCTCCCATACACCGAAAAAAAAGGTAAAAATTTTTCAAGTCTTTTTTATTGTTGTATTCGATTGGAAATGTTTAGAAACGTATTTTTGACATGGTCCGAGGTTCCGAAGCCACATATATTAGGGTCTAAATGGGGTCTTGAGACCAATTTTTTTTTTTGGTGGATTTAATTGGAAATTTTTAGAAATGGATTTTGGACATGGTCCGGGCTCCAAAAAATTGGCTCAAAATAGGGTCTTGAGACCACATTTTTTTATGTTCGAGGTACTTCTTCCTACTGTGTGGGGGTATTTCAACTTCGGTATAGCCGAAGATAATCCACTCTCTAGTTTTTTTAATTCTGTGAGCGTGGTACGCTGCTTTATTTTTATATAGATATTTTTTTTGTAATTTATTTTTTTTTAATTTTTAGTAATTTTTTTTTGAGTTTTTTTAATAATTTTTTTTAATGACCAGTTTTAGGCTTTGTTGTTTGAAGGCATGTTAGAGTTTCAGGGAATTGTAAATTTGTCCAAGTGGGATTTAAAGTTTACCGGTCAGAGAAAGGATATATCTCTGCATGCCTTCCTGGAGCGAGTAGACGAGCTTTGTGGCGCTCGTGGGGTCAGTGAGGGCCAGTTGTTTAGACGGGCGGTAGATTTATTTTCGGATAGGGCTTTGATTTGGTTCCGTGATGCCCGAAGGTATGTTTCCAGCTGGCGACAATTGGTCGTTCAGCTGAAGTTAGAGTTTCTGCCCCATAATTATGATGACCTCTTGTTAGACGAAATTAGAAAAAGGACTCAAGGTGGGGCTGAGTCCATAGGCATTTATGTAGCGGTTATGAGGGGTCTGTTCCGTCGTCTGTCCGAGTCCTAGCCGGAGAAGCGTATGTTGGGTCTGGTCAGGGCTAATTTGTGTCCTTTTTATCAGACTCAGCTGGGCTTGGCTGAGCCTGAGAGTCTTTCGGAGTTGGTTTCCTTGGGTCGGAAACTGGAGGCTGTGCAGGCGAATGTGGAAGCATTCGTGCCGCCGCCCAGCAGCCGGTCCAAGGACTTGCTGGAGCCAGACTTGGCATACGTTTCGGCCGAGCCGGAAGTGGTTGCAGTCAGGGCTCCGCTGCGCAATCTTAGATTGGAGCGGAGAATTAGGGCACCTCAACGGGCTAGGCGTCTGTTCAGGTGCTTTAATTGCAAGAAGTTTGGGCATGTTTCGGTAAACTGCCGAAAGGCGGTTATTTGCCGCGGCTGCGAGCGGCCTGGCTTTATGAAGCGTGATTGCCCCCGATGCTCTCCGAGAGCAGGGCAATTACAGGAGCGCTCGGACAGGGAGGCGGCACCGAGAGCGGCTCCGAGGTCCCGCGAAAGTCGGGAAATGGGGAGCGAGCTCTTGTGGAAGCAGGGCAAGAAATTCGCGAGGTCTAGGTAGGTTGCCTGCAGGCAACCAACTGGCTAGGGAAAATAGTGGTAGGCCTCAGAGCAACGTCCGTCCGAAATTTGTTTGAGTTTTTCTCTTTTAGGTAGAGAATTGGATAATAGGCCATATTTAGGTGTTAAAATTTTTGGAGTGCGTATGTTAGGGCTTTTAGATTCTGGGGCCACGATTCTTGTTGGGCCGGGCTGGGACACGTTGAAGTCCTGGGGGTTGAGTTTAGTAGCGTCTGCAGTCAGCAAGGTTGCGCTTGCTGATGGTGAACAAGTTCCTGTTAGGGGGGTAGTTTCGGTCCCTTTCGAGGTAGAGGGCAAGTCGGTCCTCGTTGAATGCCTCGTAATACCGGATTAACCCCAATCATTGATTCTTGGAGTAGACTTTTGGTCTAAGGCCGGTGTAGTGCCAGATTTGGCCAAGAATCAGTGGAGGTTTTCCGACCAAGTCGAGGTCTCGTCAGTAGCGGCGATAGTTGATAGGCCTTTGTTGTCAACTAGGGAAAAATCGGTTCTTGAAGAGTTAGTCGTTGAAGTTTTTAGAGCTATGCCTGAGGGACTTGGTTGTACACATTTGGTCGAACATCGGATTCGTACGAAGCCAAATGTGGAACCAGTCAAGCAGCGATACTATCCGGTATCGCCCGCTATTCAGAGGCGCATAGATGAAGAGATGGAGGATATGTTAGATAAGGGTGTGATTGAGATTTCTCACAGCCCTTGGGCATCACCGGTTGTGATGATTAGGAAAAAAGATGAAAGTTATAGGTTTTGCGTGGATTATAGGACATTAAATAGGGAAAAATGTAATTTTTGTCTCTCTTCGCTACGGTATTTAGGTTATGTTGTTGATCGATGTGGACCCTGAAAAAGTTGAGGCAATGCTGAAAATTCCAGCGCCCAAAAATGTAAGGGAAGTCCAGTCGTTTGTTGGCACCATTTCTTGGTATCGTAGGTTTGTTTCGAATTTCGCAGATTTGGTTAAACCTCTAACTGATCTTCTAAAGAAGAAGAACAGGTTTAGATGGTCGCCGGAGTGTGAGGACAGCTTTTTGAAGGCCAAGGAGCGTCTAGTGACGGCGCCGGTCCTGAGCTGTCCCGATTTCGAACGACCCTTCGTAGTTCAAACTGATGCTTCCGATTTTGGAATAGGTGCCGTTTTGACACATCAGTTTGATGAAGGGGAGAAGGTCATTTCATATTTGAGCAGGTCGTTGAGTAGGTGCGAGAGGAACTATTCCACTACCGAGAAGGAGTGTTTGGCTGTTTTGTGGGCAGTTGAGAAGTTGAGGCCATACATCGAAGTGGTTAAATTCACAGTGGTGACCGACCATTATTCGTTGGTATGGCTCAACAATTTGAAAGATCCTTGCGGTAGGTTGGCTAGGTGGGCTTTAAAGCTCCAGCAGTATGATTATGAAATCGTTCATCGGAAAGGAAAAGATCATGTTGTGCCCGACATGCTTTCCAGAAGTGTCCCAGTCGTAGGGGAGGTAGATGGGCGTGTAGAAGATCCATGGCTTGAGAGCATGGTTCGGAAAGTGGAGGATAAACCACTCGATTACCCAACTTGGAGAATTGAAAATGGGGTGTTATATAAACACATAAAGGCAGGGACAAATAGTTTGTTTAGCGCTGGGTACGAGTGGAAGAGAGTTGTATGGTAGAGAGAACAAAGAAGTTAGAGCCGTGGGAAATGATCTGCGGAGATCTGGTGGGACCCTTGGTGAGGTCTATTCGGGGATTTGGTTATATTTTAACCGTGGTTGACTACTTCACCAAGTTCCCCTTGTTGTTTCCGTTGCGAAATGCAACGGCAAAAAGCGTTTGCAAGGAGTTAGAGGACAACGTGTTCTTGCTCTTTGGAGTTCCGAGGTCCATTGTATGCGACAACGGGCCACAGTTTCGCAGCAAGGAGCTGCAGAGTTTATGCGCGTCGTATGGTGTGCAGATTCGGTACACTGCACATTATCATCCGCGGGCTAATCCAGCCGAGCGGATTAACCAAATTATGAAGACCACTTTGAGGGCGTACGTGTCGGAGAAGCACAGGACGTGGGTTACTCACCTCTCAAGGGTGGCGTGCTGCATTCGAACAGCGCAGCATGAGGTTTTGGGGGCGTCTCCATACTTCTTGAATTTTGACCGAAATATGGCGGTCAGGGGTGATAGAGATTATAGACGAGCGGGAGACTCAGACCAACTGGACAGTAGTAGTGAGGACCGGGCCAAGAAAATGGCAGACTTGAGGGAAGACATACGGAAAAAGTTAGAAATGGCAAGTGCCAAGACAGCGAAAACGTACAATCTCAGACGTAGAGATGTGCAGTATTTACCGCACGAATTAGTATGGCGACGTAATTTTGTTTTGTCCGATGCTGCAAACTATTTTCCAGCGAAGTTAGCCCCGAAATTTGTTGGACCGTTTAGGGTTAAAAAGAGGGTGTCTCCGTGGACATATGTTTTGGAAGACGAAGACGGACGAGAAAAGGGGACATGGCATGTGCAGGACCTTAGGCCGCAAATCGACTCAGGGTGATTTTTCTCCGGTTAGATTCGAAAGTTGGTTGGTCTCAGGAGACCAAGCAAGTTTAGCGGAGGTGGAGGTGGGGTTGTCGCGGTATAAATTCGCCACGCAGTTGCTGTTGTTTTGTTGTTTTGTTTGTTATAATTTTTTATGTTTCCCTTTTGTTCGGGGCGACGGGCGAACAAAATCGGAGGAACAAAATCTCACACGCACTAACCGAAAGTACGCACTGAACAATTTTATTAAGTGTTATTATTTTTTTTATAATATATTTGTTTTGCTTAATTTGTTAAGCAAAACAAATTCGCCACTCGCGGGTGAAATGCGACCGGCGCGCGGAAGAAGAAAACTGAATATTTTGTTTGAGCTGTCAAAGTTCTCTTGCTTTCTTTTCCTTTCTTTCGCTTTTGCTTTCGTTAAGTTAGCTAAGTGAGCGGCGGCGATCCGATGAAGGTATTGCCAGCCTCGCCATTACAATAGTAAAATGTCAAAGCCTGGACTAGAGCTTTTGTACTCTTTGAACCTGTTTGAAGGAGGGGAACCTGTCGACATTTATGCTTTCGCCTATACAGACATGACTGCCGCCAAAGTGAGTATTTTTATTTTGGTGGGTGCGGGGGTGTATATGTAAATTTGCCAAACACACTCTAGAAAATCTGAGAAGATCTTTCACATATAGGTGTGGGTAAAGCCCCGACTGCGAATACTGGCTTCTGCGTAGGTCGCGCTCATGTGTGGGGGGGGGGAGATGTTGGAGAAATGTAAAGTGAACGCCATATATGCGTCCATATAGACAGGTTCTTTAGTTCTTTTTGAGCAAGGAAGAAGAAAAGTGAAGTTTTAGATTTTGAATTTATTTTGGTCTTAAATAATTTGTTTGAAAAATTTGGATAATTTTCTTTCTTGTTTTCTGAATTGTATTTTTGGAGTGGTGAGGTGGAGCGGTTGCCAACGTCGGATTGTGGCTGGAGGACAAGTGTTCCAAAGGGAGAATTTTTGCGCTCTGGTTTAGTTTTGCCAGTTAGTGTTTTTTACTTTATTTTATTTGTGGCAGTCGGCCATTTAGTGCTTTGAATTTGATGAATTTAATAGAGTTGGACAGGTTATGTTCGGTAGTGATTTGTTTACTTCACCAAAAAAAATCCGTCCTGGGAAATTCAACTAGTTTGCTTGGAATTTGTTTGGCCGTTTCCCCAAGTTCAGTTTCAAGTTCAGTTCCATTAAGTTATTATCACACCAGATAGCTATACAGGTCAGATCTGATTGTAACAACGAATGTTGATCTAAGATGTCATAGGATAGAAACAATTTAACGTCATCAGCGTACAACAGTACATTCGAATGTTTAATGACAGAAGGTAGGTCATTTATAAAAAGATTAAACAGAACAGGACCTAAGTGACTTAATTTAGGAACTCCAGAGGTGACATCTATAGTTTTTGATGTTGATGATTCGAATAACACCTGTTGCTTCCAATTTGTCAGATACGATTCTACCCATTTTAAAAGAAGATCTGGGAATCCGTATCTTTAAAGCTTTTCAATCAACAGATAATTATTAACTTTATCAAAAGCTTTACTAAAATCAGTATATATGACATCTGTTTGAAGATTCTTTGAAAATCCCTTTATTGTTAATGAAGAAAATTCCAATAAATTTGTAGATGTAGATCTACCTCTCAGAAAACCATGCTGTGAAGGAGATATTAAAGTTGTGACCGAGTGAACCAATTGCTTTGTGACAACTTGTTCAAATAACTTTGGTATTGTGCTAAGTTTAGCAATACCTCTATAGTTAGATACGAATGATTTGGTTCCACTTTTATAAAGAGGAATAATGTATGACTCTTTCCATGAATTCGGAAAATAACCTCTTTTAATAGAGGCATAAATATATTTGAAAGTGGAATGTATAAATTTTCTGCACAGACTTTCAAAATACAGTTAGGAATATTATCTGGACCAGTACTATATGAATATTTCAACGATTTTAGGTGTTGTAAGACATCATCAGATTCTATAACAGGATTGAGATTGGAATTATAAGTGGGGATGTTATATGGATATGATGTGTTGCCATTATCAGAATATGTCGTTTTGAAGAAGTCAGCAAACATATTTGAAATCTCAGTAGGATTGTTGGACTCACGATCATTCCATTTCATTGTAGTTGGAAAACCAGTGTTTTTCCTCTTTGAATTTACAAAGTTATAAAGAATTGTAGAATTGTATTTCATTTTGGATTTCAAATCGTTCAAATATTCATCATAGCATTTTTTATTAAGTACTTGATATTTATGTCTCAGAGAATAATCTTGAAGGTTTAAAGTTCTTTCATATGTTTTAAATGCCCGAGTTTTCGAAGTTTTTAGTTTCCTCAATTCTTTTGTAAACCATACAGCACCAAGTTCATTCGAATTCTTTTTAATGTTCTTTGGAACACATATCTCGAAGATTTTGCTGAGCGTACAATTGAAAATTGATACACAGTCGTCAACATCTTCAAAGTTCATGTCCCAACTAGTTTCAGATAAGAGTTGGTTCATTTTAACAAAATTTGTATTCTTGAAGCAAAAAAATGACTTCAACGGTGTAGAAACTGGTTCTAAGTTGTTTTGAACAAATTCGAAAGATAATTCAAGTGTTGGGTGATGGTTATCTTCTGGACATGCAAAAGCATCACAGCGTTGCACTGAAAACTTCGAAGAGTCATCAACATAAATTAAATCCAAAATTCTACTATTCTTATTTTCAATCCCGTTTACTTGTTGTAAACTCATATCTGAAAATGAATCCAGAAAGTCATTTAAACAGTCACGAGAAGAATACGGAAGAAACTGGTTTGAATCGCCACAAAAATTCCAAGATATATTCGGTAAATTAAAGTTTAAAAAAAACAACAATGGAATCGGCAGGTTTAACATTTGAGTAAACTAATGATAAAGCGACACATGTCTTAGATAAACGGTAATATCGGAATTCGGTGGGATATACGAGCAAGTAACGAAAATATCGATACTAAAGACTCGAATTCGTACACAAATAAATTCCAAGTCAGAGACATCTGAAAGTATGATTTCCTGAGATGAAAAAAGGTTTTTTACTGCAATGAGGACTCCACCACCAGTCCTGCATTTACGACCCCTCCGAAAAATTTGATACCCAGCACACAGAATTTCTGAATTAAAAATATTTGGTTTAAGCCAAGTTTCGGTAAATACCAAGACATTATGACTACAATCGAAACTTTTAATATAAATATCGTTCAACTTTGTATTTAGCCCTCGAACATTTTGGTACAGAAGACAAACAACATTATTCGGGATTTTATTTAGTTTTATTTTATTTAGATTAGAATTTAATTTTCTTTGAGGAAGTTGAACTGGATTTACTAGATTTGATTTTTCTTTATAAACAAATTCACGAACTAAAGTTTTATCCGGCCAAAAATTTGTATTAACAATCTCATCAAACAATTCTGCAGGAACAGATAATTTGAAAGATGAAATGTTTCTAGCGTATGAAAAGTTGAATTTAAAAGCATTTATATTATTACCGGTTCTATTGAGTTTAGAATCAATATAAGATATAATATCTTCAGTTATTGTGTCTGGTGCAAATCTGGACACGAAAAGAAAAATTTTGAAAAAGGTTCCGTTTGTGTTCGGTATTATTTACTTTGTGTCGGGAAAGGTTCAGTTTCTTGTTATATATATATACTAGCTTATACCCACAGCTTCGCTCGCAATAATTTTGTAATTTCATGTTAACGTAGAAATGTTATATGTATTATTTAAGCAACTGAAATAAAAATAGATTTTGCAAGTTATCCCTCTGCCCATTCACCTCCCACCACCAAATCCAAAATTTCACCGAAATCACTTGAATAGGAGCCGAGTTACAGAGCTTTAAAAATTTTAGGGCGTGGCTGTGGGCGGATCTTAAATTTCAATAGTCATCCCTCTGCCCATTCACCTCCCAGCGCCAAATCCAAAATTTCAGCGAAATCCCTAGAATAGGACCCGAGTTACAGAGCTTTTAAAATTTTAGGGCGTGGCAGTGGGCGGATCTTAAATTTCAATAGTGATTCCTCTGCCCATTCACCTCCCAGCGCCAAATCCAAAATTTCACCGAAATCCCTTGAATAGACCCGAGTTACAGAGCTTTAAAAATTTTAGGGCGTGGCAGTGGGCGGATCTTAAATTTCAATAGTCATCCCCCTGCCCATTCACCTCCCAGCACCAAATCCAAAATTTCAGAACTTTAAAAATTTTAGGGCGTGGCAGTGGGCGGATCTTAAATGCCCATAGTCAACCCTCAGCCCATTCACCACCCAGCTCCAAATTAAAAACGAGACCATTATAAATGGAACCCGTTCTACGCTTCGTTCTGATATTGGGAATTCCCTCTGGAATACATTAAAATAAGCCCCTGCAAAGAAAAAAAAGGAAACAAAATTCAATTAATAAGTTTTTTCATTGTTTTAATTTTGATTAATATAGCTTACTTTGAATATAACTGGCGTCAACTGCCTCGTCAGGACTCCGTGCATTACGCAGGACATATTGGACATTATCGTCCAAATCCCACTCAGCAGCCCTTATTCTCGCAAATAATCGTTGCACGTTATTCATGCTGCCGTTTTCTTTTAGCTATCGAATATGTTAAACTATTTTTCTGTTACTCCCTTTATATATGAGAAATAAGTTCACAAGACACATAGATTTTTTGTTTGGGAGCGAATTTCAAGCGACATGAGAAAATATTTTTAACTTTTTTGAAAAAGCGATCCGCTGTTGTTGCTTTAAACTTTAAAGGCATAAATTCGTAAACAAATTCATACTACTGTTAGAATATTAAAAGCGTCTGGACCGTTGCTTTTTTAAATAAATCTAACGTCTTTTATTAGGTTTTGTTTCGCTTTGTTTAGTATAAACATACTACATTGCTACATTTTATGCTACAGTAAGTATACTAGAGTATAAGCGATCCGCTGCTGTTGCTTTAAATGAATTAAACGTAAACAGATTCATACATGCATACATGCATACATGCATACATGCATGTTGCTTGTTTAAATAAATCAAATGTCTTTTATTAGGTTTTGTTCCTTCTGCTTGTAGGAATTCAAAGTCAACTATTTTGATCACCGCACTTTGATGTGCAATTATAAAATTTTAAAACGTGAATACTTTTATAAAGTTTAAATTATGTTTTTCTGTTTTATTCTTTTTTCATATTTTGACATAAAATCCTCAATATCAAAACATTTTCTAGCATATGAGTAGCAGCATTGTACAGTAGGACCAGATACGTGTAATCTGGTCCTACTGTACAATTGTCGTTGCTCCAAGAACAGTTCCTAATATGTGTTTCATGTTTTGATGTACACATTCCAACACACTCGACATTAGTAACCAGAATTAAACCATCCACAAGTCTTGTTCATAAGTGAATTTTTTGCTGCGATTTGAATAAATATTTTTAAATAGTTACACCGTGTTAATTATTTTGAAGACCTTTTAAATAAAATAAATAAATTAAATTCTGGCTAAGTGCAATAAGTTTAGTGCAAATAACAAAGTTTTGAGCGATATTTCCGTGAATTCCTGTCAGCTAAGTATCACAACAACAAA
Organism: Heteromyza rotundicornis; assembly: GCA_951394025.1. NCBI lineage: Eukaryota > Metazoa > Arthropoda > Insecta > Diptera > Heleomyzidae > Heteromyza > Heteromyza rotundicornis. Next base: position 53,688,998 of record OX596010.1, on the reverse strand, counting down.
AATTTTGACATTTCTTGTGTCACCAGCTTTATATATTCCTCATTCTCAGACTGATCATAATTTCAGACCATACTTTCAGGCACTTGTTTTAATATAATTTGAAAGAGAGTAGTCGATCTGATTGCCGCGATACAGTGGTGGACATCTGTAAACAAAATACTTCTGTTGGGCTTTTACCACCTGCCCCAAAGCTAATTTCAACTCCGACAACTCCATCATTTTCCGATATGTTTGCTTCACCAGTTACATTTTATTCTCCTGATCCTGCGGTTTTGGAAACGAGGGTATATGACGCTCCTGAGAAAAATATGAATGGAATCTCAAATATTGATAAAAAGGTTTGTCCTTCCATAAATATTATTTCTCCAAAGGATTGTTTGCGGGAAGTACAAGAAACGAGAACCCCAAAAAAGGCTTGTTGTTGTGCAGCATAAAAAAATCTATTTTCGTGTCCAGATTTGCACCGGACACATTAACTGAAGATATTATATTTTATATTGATTCTAAACTCAATAAAACCGGTAATAATATAAATGTTTTTAAATTCAACTTTTCATACGCTAGAAACATTTCATCTTTCAAATTATCTGTGCCTGCAGAATTGTTTGATGAGATCTATATATATAAAAGAGACGTGTATGTTTGTCACCAGTAGACGCGAAAACTACAGCACCGATTCCCACCAAAATTTATATATGTGTTCTAGGGGTCGTGAGTCGTGACATAGAATAGGTTTTGACACGCCCACTTTTACCGCCCACAATTTAGTAAAAACTGCTATATCTTAGACGTTTTTGATCACAAGAAATTTGCCCTGAACATACTATAAGACCCCAGCCATAATCTGGGCTACAAATGGCCGGGATCAGCCAATGGGGCGTGGCACCGCCCATACAAGTCAATATTGGAAAATGCTGTAATAGCGCTCCCACACAATGGTTCCCAATTTGGCAAATGGCTTCATGGTTTCAACTCTAAGCTAAATGCAACATATCGGCGTAATCCAGTTCAACTTCCTCAAAGAAAATTAAATTCTAATCAAAAAAACTAAATAAAATCTCGAATAATGTTGTTTGTTTTCAGTAAAAAATGTTCGAGGGCTAAATACAAAGTTGAACGATATTTATATTAAAAGTTTCGATTGTAGTCATAATGTCTTGGTATTTACCGAAACTTGGCTTAAACCAAATATTTTTGATTCAGAAATTCTGGTATCAAATTTTTCGGAGGGATCGTAAATGCAGGACTGGTGGTGGAGTCCTCATTGCAGTAAATAACCTTTTTTGATCTGAGGAAATCATACTTTCAGATGTCTCTTACTTGGAATTTATTTGTGTACGAATTCGAGTTTTAGTATCGATGTTTTCGTTACTTGCTCGTATATCCCACCGAATTCCGATATTACCGTTTATCTAAGACATGTGTCGCTTATATCATTGGTTTACTCAAATGTTAAACCTGCCGATTCCATTGTTGTTTTTTTTAGACTTTAATTTACCGAATATATCTTGGAATTTTTGTAGCGATTCAAACCAGTTTCTTCCGTATTCTTCTCGTGACTGTTTAAATGAGTTTCTGAATTCATTTTCAGATATGAGTTTACAACAAGTAAACGGAATTATCTTTCGAATTTGTTCACAACAACTTAGAACCGTTGAAGTAATTTTTTTGCTTCAAGAATACAAATTTTGTTAAAATGAATCTGAAACTAGTTGGGACATGACTTTGAAGATGTTGATGACTGTGTATCAATTTTAATTTGAACGCTCAGCAAAATCTTCGAGATATGTGTTCCAAAGAACATTAAAAAGAATTCGAATGAACTTGGTGCTGTATGGTTTACAAAAGAATTAAGGAAACTTAAAACTTCGAAAACTCGGGCATTTAAAACATATAAAATAACTTTAAGCCTTCAAGATTATTCTAAATATTCGCTTCTGAGACATAAATATCAAGTATTTAATAAAAAATGCTATGATGAACGATTTGAAATCCAAAATTTAATACGATTCTAAAACTTTTTATAACTTTGTAAATTCAAAAAGGAAAAACACTGGTTTTCCAACTACAATTAAATGGAATGATCGTGAGTCCAACAATCCTACTGAGATTTCAAATATGTTTGCTGACTTCTTCAAAACGAAATATTCTGATAATACTTATGGCAACACATCATATCCATATAACATCCCCATCTTATAATTCCATTTTCAATCCTGTTATAGAATCTGAAGATGTCTTACAACACCTAAAATCGTTGAAATATTCATATAGTACTGGTCCAGATAATATTCCTAGCTGTATTTTGAAAGTCTGTGCAGAAAATTTATACATTCCACTTTCAAATATATTTATGCCTCTATTAAAAGAGGTTATTTTCCGAATTCATGGAAAGAGTCATACATTATTCCTCTTTATAAAAGTGGAACCAAATCATTCGTATCTAACTATAGAGGTATTGCTAAACTTAGCACAATACCAAAGTTATTTGAACAAGTTGTCACAAAGCAATTGGTTCACTCGGTCACAACTTTAATATCTCCTTCACAGCATGGTTTTCTGAGAGGTAGATCTACATCTACAAATTTATTGGAATTTTCTTCATTAACAATAAAGGGATTTTCAAAGAATCTTCAAACAGATGTCATATATACTGATTTTAGTAAAGCTTTTGATAAAGTTAATCATTATTTGTTGATTGAAAAGCTTAAAAGATACGGATTCCCAGATCTTCTTTTAAAATGGGTAGAATCGTATCTGACAAATCGGAAGCAACAGGTGTTATTCGAATCATCAACATCAAAAACTATAGATGTCACCTCTGGAGTTCCTCAAGGAAGTCACTTAGGTCCTATTCTGTTTAATCTTTTTATAAATGACCTTCCTTCTGTCATTAAACATTCGAATGTACTGTTGTATGCTTATGACGTTAAATTGTTTCTATCCTATGACATCTTAGATCAACATAAGTTGTTACAATCAGATCTGACCAGTATAGCTATCTGGTGTGATAATAACTTAATGGAACTGAACCTGAAAAAATGTAAATTTATGACATTTGCTAGAAGACACCAACTTTCATCGCTGTATCATATAAATGACTGTAATCTAGAAAAGGTTTTTACTTTCGTGGACCTGGATGTTACTATGGATCCAAAACTTCGCTTTCATCTACATATTGACTTATGTGTGAATAAGGCGAGGGGTGTTCTAGGTTTCATTAAAAGATGGTCAAAAGAATTTAATGACCCATTCGTTACCAAAAGTCTTTACATATCACTTGTAAGACCAATTTTGGAATATGCATCAGTCTTGTGGAATCCACAATACAACTGCCACTCTGATAGAATTGAATCGGTTCAAAAACAATTTTTATTATTTGCTTTAAGAAACCTTCGCTGGAATCCGAATCAGAACCTACCTCCATACGAAAATCGTTTAAAACTCTCGGACATCCCTACTCTAAAAAATAGAAGAACGATGCTTAATGTAACATTTTTGATTAAATTGATAAATGGCTCTCTGAATTCTACATTTTTGCTTCAAGAAATTGATTTTAATATCCCAACCCGTCGTTCCAGATCTTTCATTCCTTTGATATTAAGTATGTGCCGCTCTAATTACGCGCAGAATGAACCTTTTCGTTGTATTTGTAGCGATTTTAATAGCCTGTATTCTGTCTTTGACCTGTCAGATTCACTTAATAAAACTAAAACTTTTATTTTAAAGGCACTTGATCACACTTAAGCCTTTGTTGCTCTTTGAGTTTTTGGACCGCTTAGGGTCTAACGAAATGACAGGGTTGCCATACTCCACAAAGATCGGCATTGTCGATTTTTTGAAAGTGTTGTATTTTTGTTGTATTTTATATTTATATTTCAGCAGAATTTTGTTTTTTACTGTATATTGTATACAAATAAAACAAAATTTTTAGCTGAATTCACATTCGTTCCGTTACTGTTTACTTAACTGTTCTATTTGTATTTGATTTTTTATATTTCGTATAAAAAAACAAAATACTAAAATTAATATTTGTAATCTTTGTCGCGTAAATTAACTGTTTGGATTGTTTTGTCTTTGTATTTTTGTTAAGTCTAATATCGTAAAGTAGGCAAAAATTATATTTGATCAAATTCATATTCGTCGCATGATTTCTGATGCTTCATAATATTTTCTTTTAATTATATTGTTTATTATCACGTTAATCTTATATTATGTTATGTTTGGAAGAATTCTCTCTTGCATTCATAACCTAATTCGCGTTTTATTAATATGCGTTTTATCAGCTGATGATTTTAATCTGTAGCTGAAACGAATTTCCAAATATGTTTACCAGCGATCGGTTACACAGCGTAATCCGGATTACGGCTGTTCGGTCACCAAATCCGTGCGTCATGCGGATGTGCCCCTCGGTCGGTTGGGCGGGTTAGTGGGACCGTTACGATTCGTCGTCGTTAAAAAAAAAAAAAAAAAAAAAAAAAATGACCTGTCAGATTCACTTAATAAAACTAAAACTTTTGTTTTAAATGCACTTGATCACAATTAAGGCCTTTGTTGCTATTTGAGTTTTTGGACCGCTTAGGGTCTAACGAAATGACAGGGTTGCCAAACTCCACGAAGATCGGCCTTGTAGATTTTTCAAAGTGTTGTATTTTTGTCTTATTTTGTATTTATATTTCAGCAGAATTTTGTGTTTTTTATTGTATATTGTATACAAATAAAACAGAATTTTTAGCTGAATTCACATTCGTTCCGTTACTGTTTACTTAACTGTTATATTTGTATTTGATTTTTTATATTTCGTATAAAAATATAAAATACTTAAATTAATATTTGTAATCTTTGTCGAGTAAATTGATTGTTTTGATTGTTGTGCTTTGTATTTTTTTGTTAAGTCTAATATCGTAAAGTAGAGAAAAATTATATTTTATCAATTTTATATTCGTCGCATGAATTCTGATGCTTCATAATATTTTCTTTTAATTCTATTGTTTATTATCGCGTTAATCTTGTTTATTCCTTCATTGAGATAGGTTTGGAAGAATTCTCTCTTGCATTCATAACCCAATTCGCGTTTTATTAGTATGCGTTTTATCAGCTGATGATTTTAATCTGTAGCTGAAACGAATTTCAATATATTGTTATATGTTTACCGGTTACACAGTGTTCGGTCACCAAATCCGTGCGTCATGCGGATGTGCCCCTCGGTCGGTTGGGCGGGTAAATGGAACGGTTGGGATTCGTCGTCAAAAAAAAAAAAAATAAAACGTTTCTCCATAATTATGGGTTTATATTGATCCAAAAATTTTTTAATTTTAAGCGATAACAACATGTTTTAACAATTGCTAATTTACAACTAGTCCATACAAACTCCAACCAGAAACTTTAACCCGAATCAATCCCAGCGTAACTATATGATCACGTCAGCAATAGTATATTTACGAATAATTCGAAAAAAAAGTTCGGGTCTGATTTAGGTTAATATGATGAAATTCTGAAAAATAAAACTTTTGGCTTTCAGCCCAGACAGCAACTAAAGCAAAAGATCTCCCGCTAGGTGGCTGCCCCTATCGACATACAACCGAAACTCACCGATTGGCGATCGCAAGAGGGCACTTCAAAGCTTTCATCCAGAGACCACAGGTGGCGCCACTATCGACCAACCAAATCAAAAGCCCTACCGCCTCTAATTTTAGCGCCCGCCAGGTTGCTGCATCTTTCAGCCGAGACACCAACCAAATAAAAAGACCCGCCAGGTGGCGACACAAGCTTGCTGATGGAGGAGAGCTCGAGGGGAGGTGCAAAAAAGACCGAAAAGAGCTGAAATCTTTCAGTTTTTACACTGGAGGAATTTTGCTCCTTCTCACTAAACCCAGAAACCCCATATACACACTACTGCCACATCAAGCAGTTATACGAGCAAGCAGATCGACTACAAAGCTACGAGTGGTATTTGATGCCTCAGCGAAAACAACAAATGGCCGCAGTCTCAATGATGTTATGATGGTCGGACCTCGGCTACAAAGAGACATTTTTGATATAGTGTTAAAATGGCGATTGTGGAAAAATGTCATTAATGCAGATGCTGAAGAAGATCAAAAATATCAATGCATTCTATGGAGAGAAAATAATACGAAAGCCATTGAAGAATTTCAACTTACAACTGTAACATATGGAACATCGTCTGCACCTAGGGTTGTCCCACGGTCTGGATTCGTTTGGATTGTCCAGACTTTTTGTCATGTGTCCAGAGTCCAGTTTTTTAATAATTTGTCCAGACAAAATTTTCTGTGATATTTCTCAGTAAAAAAACTAAAATAAGTCAGAAAACCTAATAGCGTTGTCGTTTTTATTATAAAGATAAAGTTTTCTGTCAAATAGTTTTATTTTTTTCAATTACTGCCAATGAGTTTTTAGCCATTTAAATAACTTAGGTTTTTTACCTTAAGTAGAATGATGGCTGATTTCATATATCCTCTTAACCCTCTAACCGTTAAGAGTGCCTCAGGGCACTCTTCACAGAATTTGAATTTACTCAAAAAGTCAATTTATTTTTTGTTGTAAATGACATTGCTTTTGATAATTGATATAGTGATATTTCTCTCTCATGGTCATACCTGTTCTAACATTTGGTTTAGCTTCTGTGAACAGTTTTGTGTGAAAAGAAAAAAATTGGAGCACATGAAATTTTGCACGCGAAATTTTTTTTCATTAAATAATTTTATTTATTTTTAATGGTAACATCGAGTTGTAACAGTTTTTTTTGAAAAGGTATGATATTCAACTTTCAATTTATATATTACTGAATGTGGAAAAAAAAAATTATGTGTCGAGAACCCAAAAACTGAGGAGTCCCTCAGGGCACTGTTGCGGGTTCCAGGCAAATTTCGTTCATTACCTTTAGTTGTATAATTTGTCACTGTTCGTCACCATTTGTCTATTTCTTTCAAAGAAATATATAGAAATGACCGATAGGAACCGTAGACGGATCAAATTATGTAATTTGACCGATGATCAATTGGTTCAACTTATGGATTCGATAGAAACCGACGAAGAAGATGATTCGCGACGATGAAAGGAATGATCCAAGTTACTCGCCTGATGAAATCAGTCAAGAAGACGAACGATGCATTTCCCAATGCATTTATGAAATGCAAAATAGTTCAACATTATTTTATTTATTTATTTAATTCAATTACTTAATCTATGGACAGAAATAGTTCTTACAGACTAATTATGAAAACAAGAAAAAGTTAAACTAGTGAAAGTAGTTCTGAAAATTAACTTAGAAGAAGAAAAATGTAAAGCATCAGAATTTGAGAAAACATTAAATTCAATTAACGCTCTCATAATTGGCGCATTCAAAGCATAGTTCGTTCTACAAAAAAAATATCGAAACGTCTAAGATTTCGAGTAGGGATATTGAAACTAATCCGCTCTAGAAGAGCAGGAGAGTCCATATCACCACGAATAATATCGGAAATGAATGACAAAGACAGGAATGATCTTCTAAATTGTAGAGATGGAATAGGGTTCTTAAATTTTAAATAACTAAGCGCAAACCGAGTCAACTTTTTGAAGGCGTTCTAGGCGATTAATGTGACATACATGATAGGGTCTCCAAATAAAAGCAGCATATTCTAATTTGGACCGGACAAAAGACGTGAACAGTAATTTAAGTGTATAAGGTCTTTAATTTGGTCAACAGTCTTTAAAATTGTACTAGAAATTGTGTTAGAAGTATCTCTAATGACAAAATAGATTTTTAGGTCATCCGCATAAAGAAATCACTGAACATATCTATAAATATAAGTGCACTTGACGCACCTGGAAATTGCTGGAAATTACTGGTCCAACAATTGTGCCTTCTGCAGGCGGTTTCATTGGTGTTGGTAAGTATTTTTTACCATTTCATCGATATGGCAACAACGAACGCCTTCATTTTGTATCGACGCATACACGCCGAAAAATGTAACGATTCCAACAATGTTTCTCCTTTGAAATGAAGAATTGGCGTATATCTGATATAGCCTCTTTCTCAGATCATAAATACATCAAATTCTCTATAAATTTTGAAGTAGAGCCCATAAAAAAATCCTTTAGAAATCCAGAAAAAACCAATGGGGAAATATACTCAAAAATAGTCAAAAGTAAATTAGGGGGTAAAGCTTCAGGTTTTTTATCTCAGTAAGGAACAGAGGACTGTAATGAAAAGCTTTCGTTATCCCTAACAAAGGCTTTTCATATTGCATGTCCTGTGAGGGGGAACAATAAACGGGTTCAGCCTCCTTGGTGGAACTCAGATCTCACAAAGGCACGTAAGGAAATTCAAGCTTATTTCAAAGAGGCGCGTAATCAAAATTCCTTGCAACTGTGGAATGTTTACAGAGCTGAGCTGAAAATTTTTAAAAAATCAGTCCGCAAGGCAAAACGTGAAAGCTGACAGGTCTATTGCAGTAACATCGATAAAACTTCGGAAACTGCTAGACTCAGGAAAATTCTTTCTTAAAAGGAGATACCGCCGCTTCTTTTGCAAAAAGAGGATGGAAGCTGGACTATGGACGAGCAGGACACAGTGGATGTACTCTTACAAACTCACTTCCCTGGTTGTCAGATATTCCAGCTTCGCATCCAATTGCTGAAGCGGCTATAACCTCCGCAATTCCAGACATTTTTACTCTTGAGCGGATTAAATGGGCAATCGACTCGTTTAAGCCGTATAAATCTCCTGGTCCGGATGGGATTTTTCCAGCAATGTTACAAAATGTTGCGGGAATTATAACACCGTGGCTTTTATGTATTTTTAAAGGGTGTTTAAAACTTAATATGATACCTAACTCATGGAGCAATGCGAGGGTAGTCTTTATACCGAAAGATGGTAAGAGTAGTCACGTTAAGGCAAAAGATTATAGGCCAATTAGTTTAACATATTTTCTTCTAAAAACTGTAGAACGCATTCTAGACTCGTACATCAGAGAGAAATTACCTCTGAATTTTCTCTCTCCGTCTCAACACGCATATCAGAAAGGTAAATCGGTTGAAACTGCCTTACACTCTGTAGTACATACCATTGAAGCATCACTTCAATTCAAAGAATACACTTTAGCTGCATTTTTAGATATTGAAGGGGCTTTTAATAATATAACGAAATCGGCGATAATAGAGGCAATTAATAGAGCGGAAATCAATCCATTCATCTGTAGATTGATAGATACGATGCTCAGTGGTCGCACCATTAAAGCCGATTGGGGAAATACGAACTCTAAAAAATTCGCCACTAGAGGGACACCGCAGGGAGGTGTTCTGTCACCCCTGCTGTGGATTGTGGTAGTTGATACAATTTTAAATCAACTTAGCGGTAAAGGTATCGACGTTGTCGCGTACGCAGATGATGTAGTTATCTTAGTATCGGGAAAATTTTTCAACGTAATGAGTGAGTTGCTCGAAAATGCACTTAAAGACATGTGTAATTGGGCCTGCACAAAGGGTCTAAATATTAACTCGGAAAAAACGGAATTAGGTCTATTTACTAGGAAATACAAAATTCCTCCATTTAGAGAAACAAAAATCAACAACGAAACTTTAGCAATAGCTCAACATGCAAAATTTCTCGGGGTAATTCTTGATAGGAAAATGTCCTGGAACACAAATATCGAGGAACGCGTTAAAAAGGCAAATAATGCCTACTATGCATGCAAAAAAAATGTTCGGTAAAACATGGGGTTTAAATCCTAAAGTGACCTATTGGATCTACACCTCTATAGTAAGACCAATTTTACTGTATGGGGTGTTGGTCTGGTGGACGGCCCTCGAAAAACGATCAACGGCAAAGAAACTGGAGAAACTCCAGCGTCAAGTGTGTGTTGGTATAGTGGGAGCCCTCAAAACAACATCTAAAGAGTCGCTTAACATGTTACTGCATCTAATACCAATAGATCTTTTTGCCAAAGAAGTAGTTCAAAAAACTGCTTTACGGCTTAAAGAGTCAAATTGCTTTCGGTACAGGCCCATTGGACATAGTAACTTAGATAATACTCTGTCTATTATTACTGATTACATATCTCCAAAAACATACTTTAACAGGAACTTTTCTATTAAAATTCCCTCAAGAAATTATTGGTCATCCAGGCAGGGTGATTCAATAAACGCACTTCACATATATACTGATGGCTCTAAACAAGAAGAGGGGGTAGGGGCAGGTTTTTATGTCAATAACCCCAAGATAAGTAAATCATTTAAACTACCTTTTGACTGCAGTATATTCCAGGCAGAGATATAAAATCTGCTGAGCACTTCATAGGCACGACAGTCAATAAAGAGATATATATCTATGTGGACAGTCAAGCCGCTCTTAAAGCTCTTAAAAATGTAACAATAAAATCAACAACAGTTTAACGCTGTTACGAGGTACTCGAGGGTCTTAGCGCAGACAACAAAGTTAGTCTAGTGTGGGTGGGACACTGGGACATAGAAGGGAATGAAAGGGCGATTGAGTTGGCGAAGGAGGGAGTTAAATCAGACACCGCGCCTTTGCTGGTCCCTGTACCTATTCAATACCACTATATGAAACAAGATAACAAAACTCTTTTAATCTCACTAAACAGATGGACGAGCACAAGGCACAGCCACATTACTAAAATCTTCTGGCCAAAATACAGTAAACATCAATCCGACTACATCTTATCCCTCAACCGGGACTAATGCAGACTGACGGCAGGAGTTGTAACCGGACACTGTCTTATAGGACATCGAGCTTATAGGATGGGTCTGGTGTCCAACAACTGGTGTCGGAACTGTAACGAGTCTGATGAGGAGGAAACGCTTGAACATCTGCTCTGCTACTGCCCTGTGCTGGCTAGAAGCAGACTTAAAATATTAGGAGAGGCATTCTTCAAGTCAATTACGGAGGTGTCCAAACTAACAATCTCTCAATTGAAACACTTCGCGTTGCAGACCAAAACATTCGGACTAGATAGAGATCACGGAGGAAGGACTGCGGATTTCGAGTGAATAGAGAGCCGTGGTAACACTATGGACCAGCATGGTCTATGTGAGGCAATTAGCCGCCACTCTAACCTAACCTAACCAAACAGTGTTTCTGCTGAAGAACAACAGTTGCTCCAGTTACCTCATTTCGAGAAGAAATCGCTGCTGGTCTTGTGACATACAAAACAAAACGTGCGGGTGGTCGTCCAAGCAGTGGGCATAAAACTCCAAGCCCAGATACTCTACAACAAGATCCATACCATGCAGTTCAAAAGTTGGTCAATGAGCGAAACATCCAGTTGAAGACCTACGTTACGACAACATCGGGCACTTTCCAATATGGTTAGGTAATTCCTTCCCTAACCATATTGGAAAGTGCCTGCATATTGCTATCCAATTCCTACTTTACTCTTTCTTAAAAATATGCCATTAAAATAAAAAAAAAATTCCGATTTTTACTTTGTATGTCCAGTAGGGATGTCAATTTTCGAGACCTTTGCCAATCCCGGGATTTTCGGGATTGAAAAATGCCATCCCGGGATCCCGGGATTTGGATTTTTGGATTTTGGATTTGGATTTTTTTTTCAATTCAACCAAAATTCAGTAAAAAATGTTATATTAAATCGAATTGAATTGCTTTTAATATACATATACTATAATCTTTTAGAAATTGCGCAAATAATCTAACAATATTCAAGGTTTTTATTGGATTTTTTTAAATTGAATATGATTTGGAATATTAGAAAAAAGTTTGAATAACTTTAAAATTGTAGAATAAAATACTAATTGGAATAGATTTGGTCTTTGGAATCTTGGGTTTCCGGTCAGAATAAGATCATTTTAAAAATGTGTCGTTTGATCCACATTTCTCGAACAACTCTTGACCTGAACATTTTGTCGAACATTTTAATAAACGGAATTGAAATTTGTATTTCATGTCCCGAACGATGTTCGATGTATTTTTTGATCCGATTTCCATTTAAACAAATTGGATTTGAGTGCTTTATAGTCTACTAATTTGCAAACAGTTTGGAACTATTTTTTGCTTAAATTTGTTGACGTAATGAAAATATGCCTAAATTGCCTTCACGCATTGGTACAAGTTTCTGCAATGGGTATTGCATATTTTTATATGTATAACTCATATAGTTTATGTACGAGTATATCAATAAACTTTTCGCCAATTTTATTCAATTTTTTTCTTTAAAACAAAATAAATAATTTTTCCAAACCAATAAAATCAAATGAAACACATTCAATTTCCAAAAATATCCGACTTTTCGAAGTTTTTTCTTGAATGCTTATCAACATTTTTTGGAAGAAAAACCTTGCTAAAACTAAACCATTCAGAAAGAAATTATTCATGATAGAAAAAGCTCCTGAATTTATAAATTTTTTCTAAACAGATAGAATTTAATTGATTAATTTTTTCCCAATATAAAAGGCATATTTTTGAAAAAATTGCTCATAAAACTTGTCCCGAAAATCCCGGGATTTTCGGGACTAACAAAGAAGCGGCATCCCGGGATCCCGGGATGCCTAATGTTATAAATGGAAAAGTCCAGATATATTTTTTTTAAATCCAGATCATTTTGCATGTGGCAACCCTATCTGCACCATTTTTAGCAGTACGTACGTTGCATGAAATTGCCAACGAGTGCAAAGAGGAGGACAAGTGTATTTACAACATTATCAATAGGATTTTTATATGGACGACTTGAAGACTGGAGCAGATTCCGTTGGCGATTGTAAAGAAATCAAAATTAAGATTTCGAAACAGATGGAAAAATTTGGGTTTCATCTAAGAAAGTGGGCCTCAACTGATAAAGAAATTCTTACTGACAAATCCTACAACTGTCAACATCATATGAAGAACTACATTATACAAATTAACGAGGAGGAGGCTGTGAAAACTTTAGGGTTGCAGTCGAATAATTACGAGTTTCGGTTTATCATTAATTCCCCAAATCAAACAACAGTTACTAAAAGACTAGCTTTGTCCGAGCTTGAAATAATATATAATAATTATAAAAGAGACGTGTATGTTTGTCACCAGTAGACGCGAAAACTACAGCACCGATTCTCACCAAAATTTATATATGTGTTCTAGGGATCGTGACTCGTGACATAGGTTGTATGGGCGTGGCACCGCCCATACAAACCAATATTTGAAAATGCTGTAATAGCGCTCCCACACAATGTTCCAACGACATTTGGCTTCATGGTTTCAACTCTAAGCTAAATGCAACATATCGGCGTAATTGGACAAAGCGGCGTGGCACCGCCCATACAAACCAAAATTTAAAATTGCCATTCTTGGGCTCCCATTGAATATTCTTACAAGGGAAATGGTTATTTGCCTTCAATGCAACATATTGGAATTGGACAGCGGGGCGTGACACTTCCCATACAATTCAATATTTTAAAAATGTTACACTTGGGCTGCCGATGAATATTTTTCAACGGGACATTATTTTATGCTTTCAATTCTAAGTTCAATGTTACATATTGTTGGAATTTGACAGCGGGGCGTGGCACTTTTCATACAATTCAATATTTCAAAATGCTACACTTGGGCTCCCAATAAAAATATGTGACCAATGTTTTCATTAATTTATTATGACCTTAAAGGCAAAAGAACTTTTTTAGGGCCAGCAAAGCGGACCGGGCCCTGCTAGTATATTATAATTATACATAAACAAAACCTGGATTTCGGTGACGAAATGCGATGCATCAAGATGATCAAGAAACTAGGGAATACTACGAGTAGGTTAAAGATTAGAAAATGCATATCTGCCTTACAAACAAAAACATCCCATAATTTTGAAAAAATCTCAACTGACGACAATAATGATTAAAAACGCTCATTTCATAACAAAACATGATGGAGTCATTATTAAAAAGGCAACTCTAGATAATTGGAGTAAAGAACGCCATAAAAAATCTCCGCGACAATGCGGTAAATGCACAAGGTTCCGTCAAGAAACAGCTAAGCAGATGATGGGTGGAGGAAAAAGTTGCTACATATATTCAGACAATGGGACTAATTAGAAAAATGGAAAAATAGAAAAATGGACTCAGAGTATATGGAAGCAATAAAAAATATTTCTACTGTTGCACCTATACTGGAATCGGAGAAAATGCAATATAATTTTATTGCCCCGGCATCATCTGAAGCGGGTCATTCGAGAAAGCAAATTGACCTTTGAAGGAATGAGCACACTCCTCTCCCAAATTGAGGCAGTGTTGAATTAAAGACCACTGAATGCAATCGGCAACAGCATAGATGAAATAGATGTTTTAACTCCAGGTAATTTTTTGATTGGACAACCGCTACTGGATTATCCCGAACCTGTAGACGATGCAGTAATGAGTTCTCTGAACAGGTGGAAACTTATTCAGAATATGAAAAGAGATTTTTGTAACCGTTGGAAAGACGAATATCTTACATCACTTCAACAGCGCAACAAGTGGAAGACTGCACACAAAAATCTACGTGAAGGTCAACTAGTGCTGATTAAGGATGAAAATACACACCTCTTAAAATGGCCAATGGGAAGGATATCAGATCTGCACACTGGAGCGGATAACAGAGTTAGAGTAGTGACCATAAATGTTCAAAATGGTAATCTTAAACGTCCAATACATAAAGTATGTCCTTTAGAAACCGAAGAAGAAAAAGAAAGAGAAGAAGCATCAACAAAAGCGAAAGTATTTTTGACAAGTACTACTACCAATATGGCGAGGCGTATATATAAAATAAGTTCTGTAAAGGGTCAAACTATTGGATCATTTATCATTCTCGTTCTACTAATGATTATGCGAGCAGGCGCTGTACCAACAAACTTTAGAATGCCAGAAGGTGAAGCAGTTGGATTAAAAGATAATACTGGAATTTATCTTGATTACATGGGAAAGCTGGATGTAACAGCTTCGAAATGGGATTTGCTCATTTACTACGATTTAAGTTCCTACTTAGAGGAAATGCATAACATTCAACAATATGTAAACAGACTAAAGCAGCAGTGTCAAATTTTAACCTATTATGAAGAAGCCTGTAAGATGATGACAGCATCGTTGGAGAAACGATATAATATACTTATATCAATTAATAGTCAAAGATAAAAGAAAGCGAAGAGCACCATTTGAATTCGTGGGATCGATTTATCATATTCTATTCGGGATGATGGATTCAGATGATAGAAATGATATGGAGGATGAAATGACCAAGATCTTTGAAAATCAGCAAGATACAACGTGCTTAATGAAGAAACAAACATCTGTTGTTGTGATTGTTGTTTGTTTGTTCCTGTTTTTATGTTTCCCTTTTGTTCGGGGCGACGGGCGAACAAAATCGAAGGAAATCACTGATTAATGTTATTAATTGTTATTATTTTTTTGTAAATAAATTTGTTTTGCTTAATTGGTTAAGCAAAACAAATTTGCCACTCGCGGGTGAAATGCGACCGGCGCGCGGAAGAAGAAAACTGAATATTTTGTTTGAGCTGTTAAAGTTCTCTTGCTTTCTTTTCCTTTCTTTCGCTTTTGCTTTCGTTAAGTTAGCTAAGTGATCAGCGGCGATCCGATGAAGGTATTGCCAGCCTCGCCATTACAATAGGAGAATGTCAAAACCTGCACTAAAGCTATTGTACTCTTTGAATCTGTTTGAGGGAGGGGAACCTGTCGACATTTATGCTTTCGCCTATACAGACATGACTGCCGCCAAAGTGAGTATTTTCATTTTGGTGGGTGTTTATGTAAATTTGCACACTCTCTAGAAAAATCTGAGAAGATCTTTCACATATAGGTGTGGGTAAAGCCCCGACTGCGAATACTGGCTTCTGCGTAGGTCGCGCTCATGTGTGGCGGGGGAGATGTTAGAGAAATGGAAAGTGAGCGCGATATATGCGTTCATATAGACAGGTTCTTTAGTTCTTTTTAGGCAGGGAAAAGAGTGCGAACAGTTTTAGTGGACTGGCGTTTTTTTTTAATTTAAATTTTAATTTAGAGTAGTGTTTTAAAAAAAACGGCTGTGAATTGTATTTTTAAATTTGATTTTTAAATTGTGTTTTTGTGGTTGCTGAGGACCATCGATGGATCGTGGAGCTGACGCAGGAGATATTTTTGGAAGGGAGTATTTTGTCCGTGATGGTGTTATTTCCACCAGCGGGTGGCAATAGTGTTTTTTGGTGTTTTTATCTGTGGCAGTCGGCCATTTAGTTTATTCGAAATGTGTAAAGGAAAGGAAAATGTTAAACGAGTTTGTCAAGTTGTGGCAAGTCGGCCATTGGTGTTTCGAGATTTTAATAGTGGTCCTGTTTTCCCCTTTCCCTTCCAATTTTTGTTGTGGCGTCCCGCAACTGAGCCAATTTGTTGCTGGACATCGATTTTATCGAAGTCCAGCTGGTGAATTTATTCTGTAAAGAATCGTGCGAGGGATTTCAGGCAGGTCAGTCTGGTCCCGTAAATCAAGTGTGATTCACCCAAATAATGTCCAAGGAAGCACTTGGTGCCAGTTGTAATCCCACTCGGCATAATTCACCCAAAAAATGTCCAAGGAAGTACTTGGTGGCAGCTATAATCCCACCCGGTATGACTCACATAAAAAAAGACCAAGGAAGTACTTGGTGGCAGCTATAATCCCACCCGGTATGATTCACCCAAAAAATGTCCAAGGACGCACTTGGTGACAGCTGTAATCCCACCTGGCATGACTCACCCAACATATCTCAAAGGACTCACTTAGTGGCAGCTGTAATCTCACCCGGTATGATTCACCCAAAATATGTCCAAGGACGGGCTTGGTGACAGCTGTAATCCCACCCGGCATGATTCACCCAAAAAATGTCCAAGGACGTACTTGGTGACAGCTGTAATCCCACCTGGCATGATTCACCCAACACATTTCAAAGGACTCACTTAGTGGCAGCTGTAATCTCACCCGGTATGATTCACCCAAAATATGTCCAAGGACGTCTTGGTGGCAGCTGTAATTCCACCCGGTATGATTCACCCAGAAAATGTCCAAGGATGCACTTGGTGACAGCTGTAATCCCACCTGGCATGATTCACCCAACAAATTTCAAAGGACTCACTTAGTGGCAGCTGTAATCTCACCCGGTATGATTCACCCAAAATATGTCCAAGGACGCACTTGGTGACAGCTGTAATCCAACCCGGCATGATTCACCCAAAAAATGTCCAAGGACGCACTTGGTGGCAGCTGTAATTACTAAGTTTCATTTTAATAATATTTTTTGTAGTATTGGAGGTACCACACCCCGTTGTCCAAATCCAACCTCTTATGTCCTATTGCAAATTCCATTACTTACACACGGTGCCACGCCCCTTGTTTAATTATTCCCATATTCGAAACATAGCAGGGAAAACATACTATACAACTCCATTCCAAATTTGATTAAAACATATTCAATACTTGATTAATTAACTGTTATTTAAGTTACGTGTTGTATGGGCGGTGCCACGCCCCTTGTCCAATTATGTCCATATTTGGCATAAAGCTTGGAAAAGTTATTATGCAACTCCGTGCCAAAGCTCGTCTTTATATATTCAATATTCAATTCAAATTCAATTCAATAGTTATTAAATTATCTTGTAGGCATATTTTGTGTTGTGTGGGAGGTGCCACGCCCCGTTGTCCAATTATTCCCATATTCGACACATAGCTGGGAAAACATACTGTTCAACTCCATTCTAAATTTCATTAGAATATATTCAATCGTTGCTAAATTAGCTGGTATTTAGGTTATGTGTTGTATGGGAGGTGCCACGCCCATATTCGACACAAAGCTGGGAAAACATATTGTACAACTCCATGCCAAATTTCATTAAAATATATTTAATACTGATTACTTAGCTGTTATTTGAGTTACGTGTTGTATGGGTGGTGCCACGCCCCTTGTCCAATTATGTCCATATTTGGCATAAAGCTTGGAAAAGTTATTATGCAACTCCGTGCCAAAGTTCGTCTTTATATATTCAATATTCAATTCAAATTCAATTCAATAGTTACTAAATTATCTTGTAGGCATATTTTATGTTGTGTGGGAGGTGCCACGCCCCGTTGTCCAATTATTCCCATATTCGACACATAGCTGGGAAAACATACTGTACAACTCCATTCTAAATTTCATTAGAATATATTCAATCGTTGTTTAATTTGCTGGTATTTAAGTTATGTTTTGTATGGGCGGTGCCACGCCCCTTGTCCAATTATTCACATATTCGACACATAGCAGGGAAGACATACAATACAGCTTCATTCCAAATTTCATTAAAATATATCCAATAGTTGCTTAATTAGCTGTTATTTAAGTTACGCTGTGGGCGGTGCCATGCCCCTTGTCCAATTATGCTCATATTTGGCATAAAGCTTGGAAAAGTTATTATGCAACTTCGTGCTAAATTTCGTCTTGATGTATTCAATATTCAATTCAAATTCAATTCAATCGTTACTAAATTACCATGTAGACATATTTTGTGTTGTATGGGAGGTGCCACGCCCCTTTGTCCAATCCCAACCGCATATACCCTATGTTACATCTCGATACCTATAGAATTTATCCTGAAAGTTTCAAGAGAATCGGTACAGCCGTTTAGCCGTGATGCTCGGACAAACAGACACACAATCAGTTTTATAATATACTAGCTTATACCCACAGCTTCGCTCGCAATAATTTTGTTATTTCATGTTAACGTTGAAATGTTATATATATTATTTAAGCAACTGAAATAAAAATAGATTTTGCAAGTCATCCCTCTGCCCATTCACCTCCCAGCACCAAATCCAAAATTTCAGCGAAATCCCTTGAATAGGACCTGAGTTACAGAGCTTTAAAAATTTTAGGGCGTGGCAGTGGGCGGATCTTAAATTTCAATAGTCATCCCTCTGCCCATTCACCTCCCAGCATCAAATCCAATCCCTTGAATAGGACCCGAGTTACAGAGCATTACAAATTTTGGGGCGTGGCAGTGGGCGGACCGCAAATTTTTAGAATCAACATGCTACCCATTCATCCCCCAAAATCACATATAAAAATTCAGCGAAATCGGTTAAACACTGCATATATTATAGCATTTTAGAATAATATTTGCCCCGCCCACCTCGATGAAATGGCATATAGCCTATGATGAGATCAATGAAATTACCTACATTTTGGTATGTGTTTCATTGAAATCGGTCAAGTATTTCTTGAGTTATAAGGGAACAAACATTCATACATACAAACCTACAAACCTACAAACTCACAAAGAATTTTATATAAGTAAGAGATATAGGGATATAGGGATATAGCGATATATTGTACTTGTAATAGGGTCCTTACTTTTTGCTCTAATGGAAACGTGGTTACGATGGCGTCGGCTGCTGCATAAATTTCTTTCATTGACATTTTTTTCCCTATACTGCAACAAATTTGTCAGGGAAGCACTATCCGAAATAGGGTAAAATCCATTCTCTGCAGCTTGACGTTACAGAAAGAGTACTTCCCTTTAAATAAGAATTAAATTGGAATTTACGACGAATTGAATGCAATTGTTTTATAAATATATAAATTAGGTTGCCACTTATTTACGGCTATCAAATTGAAGAAAAATGGGATTGATTTTTCGCCATAGAAAATTTTCATTGCATTTGAGTGAAGAAATTTCTTTAATTTAAGGAAACTTTTTTCTTTGTTTTAGAGAAAAAATCTATGAAAGGAAGAAATTTTTCTACAATTTTAGGACATTTTTCTATAACTTTCGGAAAATTCGGAAAATGTTTGCCTTTTTTTTAAAGAAAATATTCTCTGAAAGAAAGAAATTTTTCCATAAATTTAGGAAATATTTCTTCAATTCTGAAATGTTTTTTTTTATTAAAACCATTGTTTTTTAATACAAAAATAACTAGTACTACTACTAATTTTATTACTACTACTAATTCTACTACTATAGTAGTATACTACTAATATGTACTAGGTCCATAATGTTATATATTTTATTTGTTTGTTTTTGTATACATTAATATGTATATCAAAGTATAAACCACTTCAGAATTCGTTTCCTCACTAATTTTGAAATTTTGAAATGTTTTGCGCGGCGACAGTTAAATTCAAATTTCCCAACATTGAAGAAAAATGTATCTTTAAATTGATCACCATGGTTGCAAGTAATGAGAAAATTTTTACTCATTTCAAAGAAAATTTATTCAAACCAGAGAAATTTTTATTCAAACGAGAGAAATTTTGTTGAGGAAACTTTTTCTTTGTTTTTGGGATGTGTAGTTTTCTGAGTGCACTTCTGATGAAATTGAATTCAAAGCTAAGCATGGCAATACTTCAAATTTAAATAATATTGTTAAGGGTGTATTCCGTTCTGCTTGAGACATCTGTAGGGAAAATATGGAACTAAAAAAAGGTTTTTGTATTTGGGTTTTCACCTTAATTTGTTCTTTGTCACTTGGAAATATTTACAAAAAAATTGTTTTCACAATATAAAAAAAATGCATTTTGATCAAATTTTTCGAAATTCCGTATCGCACAAAAATTTTAAAATGAAAACATTGTAATGAATACTCGAAAAATATACCAATACTGAATGCACGATCCCCTTTCGAAAAAACTAAGTTATTCGCAAAAAAAACATTCGCGGTCGCATTAACAAAAAAAACGTGTCCCGGCACTTTTGCATGCACTTTCATTGTACCTTCGCTCTTAACAAATCTTACTTTTTATGGTTTTTTCACCAATTATTGCAATAAAATAACTCATTTCTCAAGTAGGCAAAAATAAAAAAAAAAATATTTTTTTCAACACAAAATTTGTGGAGCCGCCTAGAGTTTTAAATATGAAAACTTTGCTTTTGGTTTGTGTATTTGGTTTAGTTTCAAGTTTTTCACCAAAATTCAGTATTTTAGTCTTTTTTAAAAGTGGAAAAAATCCATGAAGAGGCGAAAATAATAATGATCTTATGATTGAAAATAATTAATAATATGTTAGATTTAAGGACTGTATACCAGGATTATAATTTAACGGCAAAATGTATCAATTATGTACCTCCAAGGTTAGCACAAAAAATGCATCTACATAATTGCATTTTTTGACCAAAC
Organism: Heteromyza rotundicornis; assembly: GCA_951394025.1. Taxonomy (NCBI): domain Eukaryota; kingdom Metazoa; phylum Arthropoda; class Insecta; order Diptera; family Heleomyzidae; genus Heteromyza; species Heteromyza rotundicornis. The sequence continues at coordinate 53,667,904 of OX596010.1, read as the reverse complement.
CACTAAACAGATTGGAACCGGACCCTCTTAAGTGCACATGCGAAAAATAATAGAATTTTTTGAGACCGACATCAAGATTAAGAAATGCTGCAGAAAAACACAGGAGCGTTCAAAAGTATTGCAAAAAATCATTTTTTCCAATATTTGAGGTCAGTTTTCTCAGAAACCATAAACGTTGTAAACTTGAGACCCTCTTAAGTGCACATGGGACCTTGTGATCTTTCAAAAGAGACATCAATGACGTTGTTACCACACCTGTGAGCAGCGCTATTGCTTTTGAAAGATTGGCCTGATAACAAAATACACCCTTAAGTAACATCCAAGAGTTCAGAAAACGTAAAACTTTTGGACGTTACTTTATATTCTTTAGCATACAGTTAGGCATATGATAGCAACAGGTACAACCACAAAAGTGGTGTCTTGACAACCATTAGTGCTGGCCCTGAACCTGTTCAGTGTGTTGCACTGGGAATTTAGTTTTATGTGCATCAGCATATTTGGGCTTTGGCCGAAGTTGGCCTTGCATTTATCCAGAGCGTTGCACTGTTGGGCAATTAGGGCAATTCTGCAACTCAGCATATTTGGCCAATGCCTTTTGTTGTTGTGCCTATTACCAAATGTTGTATATAAGAACTCAAATAAACCAAATAAAGCTCAGTTATTAATTTTATCGCAATTAAAACAGTGTTAATAATTATCGACGCGAAGTCAATTTCTGGTTCACGTGCCAGAAGTTGAAATTTAATAAACTCATACTAAAATATCAAAATCTGGTTCAAGTGCCGGATTTTGATTGTACAAGAAGTTCAAATCTGGTTCAAGTGCCAGACTGTACATTTTGGTGACCCACAGGAGCACCATTGGACTCCAATAAAGAAGTCCTTGACGCAGCGGCATACATTCAACGACTCAACGGTGGAACGCAGATAGCTAACCATGACGACACTCGATGACATCGTAACACAACAAGATGACAACGGAGTCAGCCTACAGAAGGCTATTCAAAATTACAAAAAATCTCCAAAGGACAGGAAAACCCTTGAGTATATTACAGCCAAGGGTAAGGAAAACGATGAGCTATGGTGCATCGTCAAGGATCTTCACGCAGTCTTAGGTGCTAAATATAACGAAGTACGAGAAGACATCAACGCCAGTATTCAATGGCTAAAAAACACAGCGACTACTTCTGGTGGCGCATCGAATGATCCTGGCGGCGCCAAAACGGCGCCATCCAATCTTGGCGGCTCGGCAACACTACCGGCGGCGCAGCTGCTGGTTAAACGTCCTAATACAGTTCACAACCTTATTTTAAAGCAAACAAAAATAATCGGCATTGTGCAACGTATGTTGGAGGAAGTCCTGGATGACAACACAGTGCATTCAAGTCAGTACTACTCCACCAAACGTCAATTGGTTGAGCACCACTGGAATACAGTTCAAGGCTGGAATGACAAGATTCTGGACTCTCTCGACAACTTGGAATCGGCGGAATATGATCTGGAGGTATATTTGGAAGTTGAAGCATGTATCAACAACAAAATGCTCCGAATTCATGAGATGGAAGTTCAAGCTATACCCGCAACTCGATCAACAAGTAATCAACAACAATTGCCAAAGGTGACTCTCCCAAAATTCGATGGTGATTACCTCAAGTGGCGCAATTTTACGACATATTCAACGAAATAATCCACAAAAATCCACTACCTGACATACAAAAAATGTGGTATTTAAAAACAAATCTGACTGGAGAAGCGGAAAATCTCATCCGTCACCTGTCTTGGATCACCAGCTTATACAATGCTCCAGGAGCGCTACAACAACACCCGTCTGCTCACAGCGGCATTATTGGAAAATGTGCTAGGCCAAGAACAGCAGTCATCTGACTCTTCATCGGTGGCAGCCATTAAGGGTCTGCATGATACAACACGCGAGAGTTTAATGGCACTGGGAAACTTGGGTATAAACACAACAACCTGGGACCCAATGCTTGTACACCTTTTAATAAAAAAATTGGACAAGACCACTCATTTGTTATATGAACAGTCCTTAGCAAATCCAAGGGAGCTGCCGTCGTTAGTTCACCTTTTGAAATTTCTGGAGACACGATTCCAAGCTTTAGAGGCGGTGGGACAAAAAGACAGACCATCATCTGTCAGAACATTGACGTCTGCAGTGACCACATACAAGGGAAGCAAGGCATGTGGAATGTGCAACAATGGCACACACCCATTGTATTTTTGCAAACAATTCCTACTATTATCCACGTCAGACCGTTTGAATTGGGGGCAAAAACAAAAGCTTTGTGTAAATTGCTTTAAGCATGATCACACTTCAGGGACCTGTACTCACTGGTACATCTGGAAAACAAAAATCCGAATGCAGATCAACCATCAACTTCCAGTGCCGAGGAAAAGGCGACATCACTATGTATTGCCGGCATTGGGCAGACGAAGAAAAACGTGACCCAACGTGTCAACGTCAAATTGCAGTCTAGGACAAGCAATTTTTCAACAGACTTGGAGGCATTTGTGTTACCAAGCATTGTTCCAGCTCAGCCAACTCACCAGCTAGATGTTTCAACTTGGCCGATTCCCGCGGGCATACAATTGGCTGACCCGGAATATCACCAACCAGGAAAAATCGATGTACTGCTTGGCGCCGAGTTCTACTACAACCTGTTGAACATAGGTCAAATAAAGATGTCCACTGAACTCCCAGTTTTGCAAAATACAATGCTAGGCTGGGTGATTGGTGGAAAAATCAATCAAAATCAAGAACTGATAAAAGTGGCTACATGTGCTGTTTATGCTTATAATGACGATGCTACCAAGAACTTGGACCAAGGTTGTTATATGGATGACAACGCGTCGTTGGAAGGGATAATTGAGCGATTTTGGAAACTCGATGAGGTGGAGAATAGCAGAAGGCCTGTCTCTTTGACAGAACAACGGAGCGAGGCACACTACGCACAACACGTTACCAGAAACCAAAACGGACGCTTCGTAGTGAGACTTCCATTCCTCGAAAATACGCAGGGATTAGGAGAGTCAATAGGAATCGCATATAATAGGTTCTTAAGTCTTGAGCGACGACTCCTTAAAAACAACATGAATGAAGTCGACATTGAAAGTATCTTGGCTCCCAATTACTTCATTCCGCATCATTGCGTGCTCAAACCCGACAGCTCATCTACAAAATTGCGAGTAGTATTCGACGACTCGGCCAAAACCACGTCAGGTTATTCTCTGAATGATTTGATGCACACAGGACCAACTGTTCAAAGCGAACTATTCTCAATTCTACTTCGATTTCGGTTGCCCCGGTTTGTTTTTACTACCGACATTGAAAAAATATATCGGCAGATTTCGATACATCCAGATGACCAGCAATATCAAACGATCATATGGAGAAGCAACCCAGCGTCAGTAGTCAAATACTATCAATTAAAAACCGTCACTTACGGAACGCGATCAGCCCCATACCTTGCGACCAAATGTCTCCAACGAATAGCAGCGGAGAATAACATCAGCTGTCCCCTTGGAGCTCAATGTCTTCAAGACAATTTTTATGTGGATGATGGTCTTGGTGGCTCGGATAGTCTCATGACAGCCATCGAAACCCAGAAACAGCTAATTAGCATTTTAAAAAACTCTGGGTTCAATTTACGTAAATGGTGTGCAAATCATCCTAAATTACTTCAAGGCATTCCTCAAGGAGATCAGGAAGTTAATATAGATTTCGCCAGCAACGTCAATGAGTCAATAAAAACTCTGGGTTTAATGTGGCTTCCAAAGGCGAACAAGTTTTGTATAAAAGTAAAACTGGGTCCAGCAAAAACAGCTACAAAGAGGACGTTCACATCAGATTTGGCAAGACTGTTCGACCCGCTTGGCATGTTAGCACCTGTGATAGTCGCGGCAAAAATCTTCATACAGCAGTTATGGCAGCAGAACCTATCTTGGGATCAAGCACTATCATCCGAGTACAACACCATGTGGACAAATTTCTGCCAGGATTTGGACAGCCTAAACAATCTCCAAGTTCCAAGGCATTTATTCGAAGGAGACGACCCAGCGTCAATACAACTTCATGTTTTCGCCGACGCCTCCGAAAAGGCGTTTGGCGCGGCGGCATACATTCGGGCCACTCTTAAAGACGGGAGAATTTTAGTGCGTTTTCTGTGCGCAAAATCCAGAGTAGCTCCTCTCAAAAGACAAACGCTACCTCGACTTGAACTATGCGCAGCAGTAGTCGCTGCACAACTGTCGATTCGGGTGAGAAATGACTTGCAACTGAAAGAACACCCGGCCATATTGTGGACTGATTCAGGGATTGTGTTGTCATGACTTAACGATCAATCGTCAACATTCCATACTTTCATTGCCAACAGAGTTGCTAACATTCAATCGCTGACGCTGGCAGAACAATGGCGCCATGTGCGGTCCAAGGACAACCCTTCAGACGTGTTATCTCGAGGACTCCAGCCAAATAAAATGAGGGCATGCAACTTATGGTTCTACGGTCCGATGTTTTTACACGGTAAAGAAACTTATTGGCTCCAAGATTTGCACCGGCGTTGGCAAGCAAACTTGAGAAAAAGCAACGATCATCTGTACTAGCCACCAACGAAGTAGTGCTCACAACCTCAGATCAGGAACTACCACGGCTAAGTGAAGGGTACCACCCAATAACCCAATCAATTGTGGCAACTACAATTAGCTCAGCTGAAGACATTATTTACAAGGTGAATCATGGCAATTCATTTAAGGTACTACAAAGAATTATGGCATATGTCCTGCGATTTATCAATCATCTAAAATCAGCAAGGGAGCCACGTTCAGCACATAAATCATTAACTGCTGAGGAGATGGAGGCTTCACTGACGGTTATCATCAAAACTGTGCAAACTTCTGACTTCGAGCTTGAAATCAAACAGTTGGTGAAAAAACAGGAGATCAACAAAGCAAGCTCACTGAGCAGCTTATCCCCCTTTATCATTTGACGCCAAGCACCCAATATTGTTACCATACAACGACCCAGTCTAAAAAATGATACTTGTGATGACGCACGAGGATAATTTGCATTGTGGTCCACAGGGTTTATTAGCAGCGTCAAGACAACGATTTTGGGACATCAAGGGCCAAAACTATATAATCAAGTTATGGAAAACATGCCAGCAACCAGAGTCACTCCAGCCCGACCTTTTGTCAACACTGGGGTGGATTATTATGGACCTTTCTGGGTTCATTACAAAATCCGCGGCAAGAAGCCACAGAAGACGTACATTGCAGTGTTTTGCTGCTTCACCACGAAGGCAGTTCACTTAGAATTAGTAACCTAACTAACTACCGAAGCATTCATAGGAGCACTACGGCGCTTTATGTCTCGTCGTGGACGATGTGACACTATATACTGCGACAATGCTACCAACTTCGTCGGGGCAAGCCACAAGCTTCAGGAACTCAATGACGCCATCTTTGCAGAATTCATTCCTCCTAGAGCTCCACACTTTGGCGGCTGATGGGCAGCAGTAAAATCTGCAAAGCATTTGCTACTACGAAGTGTGTCAACTGCATCACTGACGTTCGAAGAACTTGAAATAGTCATTGCGGAAATCGAGGCTATTTTGAATTTTGATCCAAACGACCTTACAGCGCTAACTCCGGGACATTTCTTGATCGGCGAACCGTTAATAGCACAGATTGATACAAATGACGCACCACAAAGGGCTTCATTGCTGACCAGATGGAAATTGGTATCCCACCTGAAGCATGACTTTTGGGACCGGTGGTCACAGGAATACCTGAATGAATTACAGCATCGGCATAAGTGGAAGACTCAAGTGGACAACGTTAAGCCCGGAACAATGGTAATCATTATAGAGGACAATTTGCCACCGCTCCAATGGCCGCTGGGACGGATAGTGAAAACATACCAGGGTGACGATAAGACAGTTCGAGTAGTTGACGTACAAACATCGGGTGGCATACGAAAACGTTCAATTCACCGGCTCGCACCCCTCCCTGTGAACGAAAATGAAATAAAAAGGAGTAGAAGTGGATCTCTTCACTCCAACATGGAAGACCAAAATTTAAAAGGGAGGGACACAGACCACAGCGATGAGGCAAGGCGAAGTCTAACATTGTCATCGATGGCAATGATAGTCATTATTGCGGCATTGATTGTGACACTGTGTGCGCATCCAGAGGTAAAGAATGAACCATTCCGGAATCAACCAGCGATATACTATGAAAGAATGGGGCTCACTCATTTAACGTCAACAGAGTGGTCTTTAGTCATTTTTTACAACATGACAACTTACAGCGCTGAGTATCAAAACCTAGTTAACAGCAAAAAGGCACTGGGCCTACTCTGCAATGAGTTGAACGACGTCATCAACTGCGCAAAAACGATCGCTCAATTTGAGGTCAAGCTACAAGAAATTGCAGACAATAATGAGCTCATAACAAACACCAAAGAAGCTCGACATCGAAGAACCGCTCCCCTAGCCATCATCGGAAATGTATCAAACGCTCTATTTGGTGTCCTCGACTCGGTCTATGCAGAGAAGATGTCGAATGTAATCACAAAAATGAGCAAGACTTGTTGAACCTTCTTCGAAACCAAACTTCAGTGATCGACTCGACTACCAACATATTGAAACAAACCAATGACGAGTTCGAAAATTTAAAGAAGGTCATCAAGGAGACTCGACAACAAATTTTGGAATTAGTCACATGGTCACAGGACCACAAACGAACGGAACTGTTTAACGCGTTAGCACTGCGGATACTGATGGCTATAAATGAGTTGCAGCGAACGCAAGCAGTACTCATTGATGTACTTGTAGACTCTCATCACGGCCAGGTGAACTCACTGCTAATAAAACCGTCGCAGTTAAAATGGCAGTTGATTCTGATTTTTCAATTTCAATTTATTTAGGTGATCATTCGCAATTAAGATACAATCTTTTTTATGCTACATGGTATATTCTATAAACAACAAGGGCTTAAAACTAAATTATCAAAAAACTAGTAAGAGAATTATCTTCGGTCTACCCGAAGCTATAATACCCTGCACATGCGAGTACGATACATTCTGAGACCATATGTTAGTAATTTTATAGAAAATCGGTATTTTAATGATAGTTTTTCGATATTTTATTCATAATTTTTCGATATTTTATCGATAGTTTTTCGATAATTTATCGATAATTTTTCGATAATTTATCGATAATTTTTCGATTATTTATCGATTTATTATCGATAATTTATCGATTTTTATCGATAATTTATCGATTTTTATCGATAATTTTTCGATTTTTTATCGATAATTTTTTGATTTTTTTTATCGTTAATTTTACGATAATTTATCGATAATTTTTCGATAATTTATCGATAATTTATCGATAATTTTTCGATAATTTATCGATAATTTTTCGATAATTTTTCGATAATTTATCAATAATTTTTCGACCATTTTGTATGGGAGGTAGGCGTGGCTCTTATCCGATGTTGCCCATTTTCAATACCGTCCAATCATTCGCCAAAATAAGAGGAATCCCTAAATTTGGAGGCGATCGGTTAAGTATTTCTCAAGATAAACGAAAATAATATAAAATTGGCGGCCATTTTGTATGGGAGGTAGGCGTGGCGCTTATCCGATGTTGCCCATTTTCAAACGCCGTCCAATCATTTGCCAAAATAAGAGGAATCCCAAAATTTGGAGGCGATCGATTAAGTATTTCTCAAGATAAACGAAAATAATGTAAAATTGGCAGCAATTTTGTATGGGAGGTAGGCATGCCTCTTATCCGATGTTGCCCATTTTCAATGCCGTCCAATCATTTGCCAAAACAAGAGGAATCCCAAAATTTGGGGTCTATAGCTCAAAAGCTACGATAGTTATCGTGCGAAATGACGGACAGACCGACATGGACTAATGGACTCAGGAGGTGATGCTGATCAAGAATATATATACTTTTTCATACCGGACACACCTCCTTATGGGCGTTACAAACGGTGTGACAAAAACAATATACTCTTGGACACTAGTGTGCAGGGTATAAAAATAATAGAAAAAATATAAGTGAGAATAAAAAATAAGAAGAAGAAGAAGAAGAAGAAGATAGAAAGACAGAAAAGTGAGATGTGTGGGCATTAAGAGAAATGCTGAAAGATTAAACGCATAAAGCCAGCTATATTGGTTATAAATTTTAAATGACTAGGCAAAGAATTCCATGATCTCGCCGTGCTAACGAAAAATAGACTTTTGAAATTGAAATTCGGTAGTATAAGATTTTTGCTTCTATCAGATCTACAGAATTTAAGTTTTTCGAACAAATAGTTTGGACCCTTAGTATAAATTATTTTGTGAAGAAAGTTGCAATTACGTGCTTCCAAGTAGCTCAAAATATCATGACCAAGAATACTCCTACTGTAAGCAGAAATATGATCATACTTCCTTAGACCATAGACATAGCGCGCAGCATAGTTGTATGCTACAAGTAGCTTATCCCCAGACCTCGAGTCTAGCTTACTATACACTACTTCCGAATAAGATATTATAGGAACAATCAATTTATCGCGCTACGTCTGAGATTGCAAGTCTTTGCTGTCTTGGCACTTGCCATTTCTAACTTCTTCCGTATGTCTTCCCTCAAGTCTGCCATTAACTTGGCCCGGTCCTCACTACTACTGTCCGGTTGGTCTGAGTCACCCACTCGTCTAAGATTCGTATCAAATGCAGGGCTGGAGACATAGTGTTGCAGAACTTTGGTTACACACTCCGATTCTCTTTAGATTATTCCAAAGAATTTTGGAGGGTAAGGTAGGCCTTAACTTTGACATGAAGAACTTTTTTTTGGATATCCTGACAGACAAGGTAGCAGCATTTCTTGCCTTTTTAAATTCATCCCAGTTATGTTCTGTGGGATTTCTTTTCCATATATTGTATAGTTTTTTTCGGGATTTTAAAACAGATTTTACATAGAAATTGAACCACGGTTATGCATTGCTACCATAGAATTCTGCATTCATGAAGCTGGCTATAAGCAATTTTATAAAAATAAAGATTTTAAAAAGAGAATAGGAATAATAGAATATTAGGCTGTTGAAGCAGAGAGAAAAAGTATGAAGTAAATAGAGAATAAATAAAAATAGTAAAATAAAAAATAAGTAAAAATAAAAATTGATATATGTAAGTGGAGAGTTCTTTTTAATCAACGATCTCTTCGCATAGCTCAGGCTCTGCAGCACAGATAGTACTCTCCAATTCATCGGCATTGTTGACGCGAATACCGTCAGAGTCTTTATGTACTCTGATATGTACAGAGCCACGAATAGTGAACGCATTATAGATGCGTTTGCTATGCTTAAGAGCAATCGCAGCTTGCATGAGTTTCCTAGTTTCGGCAGAGAGGCTCTCATGAATGAATATGTTATTATCCGAGTCGATTACAGCTTCCCTCAAATTCACGTCTTTCCTAGTACGCCTACGATAATCGCCAAACGCCTTCAGCACTCTGTTGCGATCATACGGTGTATAGAACTTCACGATGACGACGGAATTAGGACGGCTCGAACTTGGCTTGACACGAAATATATCTTTTATTTGCGGCGATTGGAATTCGATGGATCGGCTGACAAGATTGAAGGTGCTCTTTAAATTTTCAACTTTGCAGAAAGGCACTCTAAACAAAATAGCATCTGAGGAGTAATTGGTGTTGTTGTTGCTATTTTAATTGTTGCAATCGGTCGAGTTGCTTTTATTCAACAGTTCACAACGAGAGGACAGAACGCTTATCTCATTCTCGAGTATTTATTTTGTCAGCATACTCATTAACTCGAACATTTTTTGCTCCCACCTCACTCTTCCATTCACTGCGCAGCTTATCTTCAACAAGAGATATTTCATCCGAGAGACGTTTAAATAAAATATCGGTGTGTTGTCGCAGGCGGTCTTCCAACTGACAGATCTTCTCTTTGAACTTTGAATTTAGTCGCTCTTCCAGGCCACGAAGTTCCGCGCAAAAGGTTGATGGATTGCTACTATCCAGTTTCGGAGAGCCTTCACCTTTGTTGTTGCGAAGAGCATTCAACCGAGTCACTCTAGGAGACGGTATCTTCACAGCAGATGCAACGAAGGAGTAGAGAATTTAGTCGAGTATTGAGAAGAGCCAGAGATAACTACAGCAGAGTTGTCGACAGATACACACAGCAAGAGTGTTTATCAGTTTCTGTCGATGATTACAGCGGGGGTGGTGGAGCCCCGACAAACAGAAGTAGTAGCTCAAGGCAGAATATGGTGTGGAGAGAGAGTAGTTAACAGATGTGGTTGCAGTTACAGCGGGGGCGGTGGAACACAGGCACTGACGAAGTAATGATGAGAAAGAAGAATAGTTTGTGCTTTCTTTTTGTTATAGTTCGGGTGTTCTTTGGATGTTTTGGCGCAAGTAAATTACACAAATTTATTTTTGCAGTTTGGAACAAGTGTTTTATAATTGACACTCATTCGGTGTATCAAGATTGAGCGCGATGAACTTTAGTATTTCTGTTTAGAATTAGTTCTCATAAAGCTGTTTAATTATCGTTTAATTAATATTTTACGCGGACACTATTTTTGATACGTCTATTCACTCCTAGCAATACAAATACCGATCAAGGGCTACATTCCGGCTACTCTGCATGAAGCTCTGCATATAGGGCATGAATGTGCTATCTTAACTCATTCACGACGAGTGTTACCATATGGTAACGCTGATAGTGTTCCACGGTATATTCAATTAAAAAAATATTTCAACAAATATCACCAATCTGTTTTTGGATTTTAATAAAGCATGCACGGTGGTGGTGCAGTGGCTTCTGCTTCACAATCGGAAGGTATCGGGTTCGACTCCCACCTGGGGCAAGGCAGAAATTTGTTTTCTGTTTTTCTGTGTAGACCGCAACTCTCTCGCAAAGTTCTGTCAATCTTGCGAGAGTAAATCTTGCCATGAAAAAGCTTCTTCTTTGGGAGTCCCGCCGTTCGGAACCGGAACCCATGATAATTGCATTAAGATGCTCGGCCAAAATCCCTCGAGGGTTGTAGCGCCAATATATGTAAGTATGTATGTAAGCATGCTTAGATATTTCTTTTGATATATAACTCTAAGCAATCGCACCTCAGTAGCGACCGTGGCCGATGATTAAAAAGTAATATTTTTAAAAAGTGGGAAAAAATAGCGAAATAGCTCGACTTTTCCGCTAAGAATATTTTTCAGTTTTACAAAAAGTTATATACATATTACGGATGTTTGCTTTCTAGCATTTGAGGAGAATATCAAAGTATAATAAAACGTATTTCATAAATTATTTTATTACTTCGGTGTTACTTTTTTATCATTTTACATTTTGCTGTTACCATATGGGCACGGTCGTCAGAACTCTAGTAAATTTAAATTTGTACCAATAAAAATCATATATAATTCTATATATTTATACCCCCACACTCACTGTGGCAGGGTATACTAACTTTGCCACAACGTTTGTAACGCCCATAAGGAGGCGTGTCCGGTATGGAAAAGTATATATATTCTTGATCAGTATCACCTCCTGAGTCGATTTAGCGATGTCCGTCTGTCTGTCCGTCTGTCCGTCCGCACGATAGCGGTCGCAGTTTTGGAGATATCGACTTGAAACTTTTTTTACATGTTTTTCTCGTGAATACTGAGATCAAGTTCGAGAATCAGCCAAATCGGACAAAAACTGGGCGTGGCTCCCATACACCGAAAAAAAGGTAAACATTTTTCAAGTCTTTTTTATTGTTGTATTCCATTGGAAATGTTTAGAAACGTATTTTTGACATGGTTCGAGGTTCCGAAGCCACATATGTAAGGGTCTAAATGGGGTCCTGAGACCAATTTTTTTTTTCCGGATTTGATTGGAAATTTTTAGAAATGGATTTTGGACATGGTTTGGGCTCCAAAACCACCTATAATTGGCTCAAAATAGGGTCTTGAGACCACATTTTTTTATGTTCGAGGTACTTCTTTCTACTGTGTGGGGGTATTTCAACTTCGGTATAGCCGAAGATAGTCCACTCTCTAGTTTATCTACAAATTGGTTTTAAAGTAAGATTGTGTATTGTTATACTTATGAAAAATTAACATAGCCTCTTGAGTGGATTTTGCCATATCTGTATGTCTGCATGTCATTCAGTATGTTCATCCTTCTGATTGGTAAGAAGATTGAAGGAGCTAGAAGCAAGCCAGGCGGTCTACACTTTGGACTTAACTCCTGCAGGTCCTAGAAGGAGTTGGTATTGCAAATGGGCTGAATTGGTCAACTGCCGCGCCTACCTTCCATACAAGTGAAAATCGTCTTTAGTAACAAATGTACCCAATTTCATGGAAATTGTGGTAGGAAAATTTTCCATAAGATCTATCAGATAGAAAGGTGTACCGCATATATAGGTTCACATCGACCGACTGAAACTTACTCACTTGTTTTTTTAGCAAATTTATCGAACATTTCTATGTCAAATAGGACCTTTCCAATTTCAGTCCTTATAAAGATATTTCTAATGTTATTGATTATTACCAGGACACTTATCAAGAAAATCCTAGTTACAAGCTGACCTACTTTTCTAACTTTTTTCCTAGGAGCTATAAATTTTTTTTTTTGATGCAAAAATATGTGTTTTTGAAAAACAAACTAATTTGCTGAAGAAACTTTTCCAATCAAAAATGATCCTGAATTTATATAAATATAAAAAAAAACTAGTAAGAGAATTAGCTTCGGTCTGACCGAAGCTACAATACCCTGCACAAGCGAGTACGATAAATTCTGAGACCATATGTTAATAATCAAATGTCAACCTCACCTTCACGTTGGTATGCCCTGTTATGACAGACGAGGCTCTGGCGAACGGTTCTGGGCGGGATAACCCCTGACATCCCTGTGCGCGTCTGTTTTCTCCATGTTAGGAGCGGCGTACCCTACCTACCACTTCCTAAATCCCTTCCCTTGTCCCATATCCTCTGTAGCGTCTGTTTTCATCAGTAGATGCGGCTGCACTCCGTGCGCGTCTGTTTAGGGGCGGCGTACAACGACGTCTGTTCCCTTAGTTAGGGCGGTCGAAACTATGGAAGTCTTTTCGGATGATGGACCAGACAAAAAAGAAATCATCTGGGGAATGGATCACCTCCTCAAAAAAGCCAATGTGTGTTGTTTTCTATGGAGTCCAGAAAAGAAGAAACGTTTACGGTGCAATTGGTCGGATCCCCAGTACCGGCGGTAAGTGACGAGCGAACGGGTCACTTGGCGTCGTCATCCAGCGACTGTTCAGGTGGTACGGTGGGACATCAGGCTGTACTATCTACAAAAGTGACTGATACTGCGAAAACCGCGGGGCACGGCACTCGAGCTCCACTTTGTCGACAATCGGCAAGTGACTCTGAAGCGGCCTCCTGTAGCATTGGTTCTCGACTTCAGGGCCTTTGCATTGACAACGCTACCAGTGAGGAACATATGGTTCTCTCTCAGGCTAGCCACAGCAGTGCAATCGACTCCGACACAGAGGCCCAATTGTTGCAGGAGGTTCCTCGGACGGTAGACGCACACCTTAAGGCGGAGACATCCGCATCGAAGGCAAAAACAGCCGAACAGAAGGCCCAAGGGGGTTATAGCCGCTCCCTACAATACCTGAAGTCAATGGGCAAGAAAGACCAGTCAACAGCTGTCGATTAGGGACAAGAAGCTGGTCGAGAAGCATAGGAAGAGCGTGAAAAAATACGCTCCAAATCCGAAGATGCCTCGACCACGCCTGCCGTCCGCTCTAATCCCGCTGCTGCCGTCAGAAAAGACGACCACAAGCGCCCCCTATCATAACTGTTAAAAATGGGGAATAGTAAGGTAGATGAGCCAAGCTCGAAGAGGGCTAGATCTGGCGAAGAGGCACCGCGCACCTCGAAAACAGCGAAACCCGCTACAAAAACGACGCCAGTGGAGTTGCAGATCGCAATCATCGATCGATCAGACCTGGACGGGAAGATTTCCCAGGCTAACTGGTTGATCGTTGAAGCAAAAATACTGCAGGCCATGATTGCGGGTGATGGAGACGGTGACGAGCTCGATTTCAATGGGGCTGGCTGGTCAAAAGGCGTAAAGGTAGTTGACTGCGGAAACAGAAAGTCACTAGAATTTCTGTCTCGCGTAGTCAATGGCCTGGGCGCTATTTGGCCAGAAGCCCAATTGGAGATCGTGAGCAGAGTGGTGCTGCCACTGACGAAACTCGTATCCATATGGGTTCCCCCACCAGTGCCGGATAGTGACGATTCGATCCTGAAGCTCATCTCCTGAAGCTCATCTCCACAGGTGGCTACAAGTAGTGCAAATTAATTTGCACCACTGTAAAGTAGCTTCCAACGATCTGATGCTTTTCCTGGAGGATGAGGAGGTGGACGTGGGCCTGATCCAAGAACCCTGGATCGTCAAGAACCAGATTCAAGGATTAAGGTCGACAAGGTACAAAACGTACTGTTCACAAAGTGAAGGTAAACTCAGAACCTGCATTGTCACAAGAAAGAATTTAAATAACATTTTTCTTCTCTCACAGTATAGTAATGACGATCTGACGGTGGTAATATGCGAGCAACCTCATCCTGGCATCTGCCTATATGCCATACGAGGAGACGGAACCACCATCGACAGCCATCCGACAACTTGTCAGTTATGCCGGGTCACACGGATTGGCAATGGTAATGGGCTGTGATGCCAATGGGCATCACAGACAATGGGGAAGTACTGACATTAATGCAAGAGGTGAGTCAATTTTTGAATTCATATTGAATACTAACCAAATAATTTGCAACAAGGGCGACACACCAACGTTTCAAAATAGGGTTAGAGACGAGGTAATAGACATAACACTATTAACAGAAAATAATAATATTGAGGTAGATAACTGGAGAGTGTCCGACAAATGCTCTTTCTCTGATCATAATCGGATTCTCTTCGATATTAATCTTTCCAAAGAGAAACCTAAGCCCTACAGAAATCCTCGGAGGACCGACTGGAACTTGTTCTCAACACTAGTCGCGAACGGATTTTCAAAGCTTCAAGCCTCCTTACAATCCACAGTGACTGGTGTTGACAGCAAAGTCGGAAATCTGACTACCATTCTGGAAAAAGCTTACAAGTCGTCATGTCCCATCAGTTGTCCCAGTTCAAAGCCAGGTAACTCCTGGTGGATCACACCCCTACGACAACTAAGGGGCATAACAGGGAAACTATTCAATAAAGCCAAATTGAGTAGAAGTGAGGCCGACTGGCAAACGTATAAAGACAGTTTTAATGAATTTAAGAGACAAATAAGAACAGCCAAGAGGGAATCATGGCAACTCTTTTGTAGCTCCTTTGAAGATGTCAATGAGGCAGCCAGACTTCGCAAAGTACTATCCAAAGACCCTAGTCTTAAGAGGTCTGACGGCTCATGGACTGAATCTAGTCAGGAGTCACTGGATCTGCTTATGGAAACTCACTTCACTGACTGCACGGATGCTGGAAATCACAATCTAAACAGGTCACAGATAAGCAACGTGCTCGGAGACGAGTTACCATCAGTAATAACGGAAGAGAAAATAGCCTGGGCAGTAAAATCTTTCAGGCCTTACAAATCTGCGGGACCGATGGTATTTTCCCAGCCATGCTACACTACTCTTTAGAGCATATAGTACCACTTCTATTAGATATTTTCACAAAGTGTCTGCAAGTAGGGTACGTACCGATATTATGGAGGGAGGTTAGGGTAGCTTTCATTCCCAAAGCTGGGAAGGCGAGCCACACCGCTGCGAAAGATTTCAGACCGATCAGCCTCTTAAAAACGATGGAGAGACAGATTGATCTTTACGTGAGAGGTTCCATAAACCCACAACTTCTAGGCAAATCCCAACATGCATACCAGAAAGGTAAATCTGTTGAGACCGCTCTCCATGAAGTTGTCGCTCATGTGGAACGCATACTACACATAAAAGAGTTCACGTTAGCCGCATTCTTAGATATCGAAGGCGCTTTTAACAACGTAACAACAGAGGTCATTTTAAATGGTCTAGATGACGTATCTGTGCCACGTCCTATCCAACATTGGGTTCACAACATGCTAGAGACTAAAGTTATCAACTCAATGTGGGGTACGGGCACCGTCAGAAAATCCGTAACTAGAGGGACCCCACAGGGAGGAGTAATTTCTCCTATCCTGTGGGTTCTTGTAGTAAATGAAATCCTAAAATCATTTAACTCAAAGGGTATTAGAATAACTGCTTACGCTGATGACGTGTGCATACTGATTTCAGGCAAATTTTTGCCCACAATATCAGAACTCATGCAATCGGCTTTAAAAGAGATTTCAGACTGGACGAAACTAAACGGACTTGGAGTTAATCCCTCTAAGACAGAATTAGTACTGTTCACGAGAAAGACGAAAATTTCCTACTTCAGGTTACCACAACTAGAGGGAATTGAACTTAAACTATCTAATGAAGCTAAATACCTCGGCGTCATACTGGACCACAAACTTACGTGGAAAAAAAACACAGAGGAGAGAATGAGAAAAGTACTCAACGCGTTCTACATTTGTAAAAGGACCTTTGGGAAAAGATGGGGGTTGCAACCACGAATCCTTCACTGGATGTATGCTGCAATAATACGCCCTATCCTCACCTATGGGTCGTTGGTGTGGTGGACCACTACTAATATTGGAAGCCGCCTCGGACTCCTCACGAAAGTGCAATCGCTAGTCGGTAGATCGATTGCGGGAGCCGCAAGAAGCACACCAAGGGCGGGAATAGATATAATGCTAGGTCTGCCATCAGTGGACCTGTACATACAAAGCTGCTCCGCAAAAGGCGCCCTCCGACTGAGGGAGGCGGCATGTGGAGACAAGCATCGTATGGACATGCCTCGATATTTAACGAAATCTGTAAGCTAGGAACAAGACACGAATCTGAAAGCCTAAGGGCACCGACAGACTACATCTGCCCTAGTTATGCATTTGATATGAGGTTCCAAAAATTATTCCCGGAAAGGGAAGAATGGGGTAACATAACGGTGACGAACGTTGACGACACTGTCGTTTTTACGGATGGATATAGGAACAGGTGCGGGTTTTTACTGTGAAGCGCTTGGCCTCCAAAAGTCCTTCAGACTGCCGGACGCTAGCAGCGTCTTCCAAGCTGAAATCTACGCGATAGAGAAAGCTGCTAGAGCCTTAGCTGATCAAAACATACGCACACAAAATGTAATGATCAGCATAGACAATAGGGCGGCCATACAAGCAATCACGTCGTACACAGTCAACTCGAAAGCAGTAAAGAGGTGTAGGGAAGCACTGCGAATCGTGCAGAGCCACCATCGGGTTACTCTCTGCTGGGTTCCCGGACATAGCGATATAGAAGGGAATGACAAGGTGGACGAGATGGCCAGGGGAGGCTCTGCTATGGAGATCAGTGTGGCTGACAACTCAATTCTGCAAACGATACGCAACCATTGACAGTATGGTAAATAGGGAAATAAACGATAAATGGGCCAACAGACAAAACTGAAAAACGTCTCGACTTCTATGGCCTAAATTGAACTCGAAAAGAACAGAGGAACTGCTATCCCTGGATAGGAAATCTCTTAGCATACTGACAGGGGTTATCACTGGACATTGTGCCATAGGATCCATGCTGGGGAAATGGCACATAGTAACCACAGATATATGTAGGAGATGCGGAGATGAGTATGAACTAGAAGCCATACAACATTTCCTCTGCCACTGTCCCGCTCTACAAACAAAGCGCCAACGAGCACTGGGCTCCCGGTTCTTTGAGAGCACAACATAGCTGTCAGAGCATACAGTATCGGACCTTCTAAAGTTCATAAGTTAAAAACAACAACACTTCAAAGTAGCTCTATCTCTAGAGAGCAAAATATAAACGGCAACGGCAGCGCAGACAGGCATTGACGCCTACTTCAAACGAAGAGATTCTCCTACCGGAAATATGAACTCCTCAAAAATTCAAAAGACTAATCCCAAAAAGTCTATGGAGGTAGGGCAAAACCGATTTGCCATTCTTGCAGAAACAACGTTTTCAGATCCGATTCCGAAAGTCCAAAAACCACCACCAATTTACTTACGTGAAAAAAACTGAAATCCCCTAATAAAAATAATTTACCAAATCATTGGTGACCACACATTTCATGTAATCCCTATTCTCAAGGGAAGAATTCATGAAACTAAAATTCAAATCTATAGCGAGGCGAATTATAGAAAAATTTTCGAATCCTTCGATAATTCAAAAAAGAGCTATTACACATATCAGCTCAAAAGCTCTAAAGGTCTCTTCGTTGTCATAAAAGGCATTGACTCGTGGAACTGGGATTTGATCCAAAGTCCTTAAAAAAGGGGGAATCTCACCCAATTTACTCACTGCGGTATCTCCTCCATCGCAAAATTACAGTGGAAGAGCCTCTTAAGCGCCGAGGACCAATTCAGTGCCAAAATTACCAAGAATACGGTCACACAAAATCGTATTGTACACTTCCCAGCGTGTGCGTAATATGTGGCTATCTCCACCCCACAAACTTGTGCAAAAAAACTAAAGAGGATGCGAATGTTAAAAAATGCAGCAATTGCTGTGGCAACCATACAGCAAACTATAGAGGCTGTCCCATCTACAAATCCTTCAAAAGCAAGGCTATTCCCAAAGCTGATGTTTTCCCTCCAAAACAGGATTTAAGAAAAATCCCAACAAATCCCTCACAATCCAATGAAGCTACTTATGCAGATCCCACTATAATTCAAGGCGTTTCATACGCCAGCGCTTTAAAAGGACTAACTCTGTCCCCGAGTTCACGCAACCTGCTCCTCCTAGTAGAAGCCTTGAACAAACTCTACAAATGTTCATGCAAAACATGTCCCAATTTAAGTCTGGTATGCAAAATATGATGCAAGAAATGATTAAAAATCAAAGTCTTTTACTACAACATCTCATGTCTAAACCATGAATGGTTTAAAAGTATCGTTTCGGAATGCAAACGGCCTGTGTCTTCACAAACTAGAACTTCTCGAGTTCTTGAAAGAGTCCAGCATAGACGTTATGCTAATTTCTGAAACTCACTTCACTGAAAAACACTTTTTCAATCTACCTGGATATAGACTCTATGGCACCAAGCATCCAAGCGAAAACGCTAGAGGTGGATCCGCCATTCTCATTAAAAGTCGAATAAAGCATTATGCTCTACAGAACTATTGCACAGCATACATTCAAGCGACAAGTATTTCTCTCGATGAATACTTAAAAGGCTTAACATTAACAGCTATATACTGCCCGCCTCAATTCCAGCCTTTTTTCATTCTCTTGGACCAAAGTTTCTTGTTGCTGGCGACTTCAACGGCAAACACACATATTGGGGCTTTCGCCTAATATCTCCAAAGGGCAGGCTCCTGTTGAACTCTGTCAACAGACTCGGCCTTGACGTGATCTCTTCTGGCACGCCAACTTACTGGCCAACTGACAGTCGCAAAACCCCCGATGTCATTGACTTTGCAGTCTTCAAAACTGTAAAAAGGAGCCAATTGTTTATTGAATCCTCTCTAGATCTCTCATCAGACCATACGCCTACTATTATCACAATAAAGTATGCGCCAAGTTCTGAGGCTAATCCACCAGATAAACTGACCAGCAAATTCACAAACTGGCTCAAATATCGAAAGTATATAAGCTCGCACATTATCCCTAATGTGTCACTAAAAACGAAAGTTGAAATACACACAGCTGTTAGTAATTTCACACTCTTGCTTTCCCAAGCAGCTGCAGCGGCCACTCCCGCCCAAATCCAAAATAGCTCAACTCGTTGCTATACAAAATGTACTCCAAAACATATAGAGCAGCTTCCAAAAAATAAAAGAAAAATACGTCATGAATGGCAAAATCACAGATCGCCCACTTTGAAAAAACAGTTAAAAGATATCACTCGAAATCTACAAAAACAGCTTAAGTGGAAATCTGAAAGAGACTTTCAACAACTCGCTGAACATCTCGCACCCACAAAATCAACAAATTACTCTCTCTGGCGAGCTGCTAAAAATATGAAAAAACCGGTACTGGCAGAACCTCCCATAGGGCTGCCAAACGGAAATTGGACCAGAAGCGTTTCAGAAAAAGGTGCTGCTTTTGCCAACCACCTAAAAACCGTATTCACCCCGAACGAAACAACTGGTGATATCCCATTACCAACATTAATCCCACTCAATAACACCTGTACAGTCGCGATGAAAAAAAATGAACTAATGGAGGCAATAAATAAATGCCTGGACCCAAAAAATGCACCAGGACCGGACTGGATAACGCCCACAATGATAAAAGAACTGCCATCAGTTGCAATAACCCATTTATTGCACATATTTAACGTAATCCTTAGAACATGTCACTACCCAGATGATTGGAAACTTTCTCAAGTTACAATGATTCCCAAACCTGGAAAAAATCCCAACAATGTGACTTCATACCGCCATATAACTTTGCTCTCTGTGTTATCGAAACTCTTCGAAAAACTTCTAATAAAACTGATTTTACCCAAAATTACAGAAAAACAAGTGATTCCCGATCACCAGTTTGGCTTCCGCAAAAAGCATGGCACTATCGAACAAGTGCACCGTATTGTAGACTCAATAAAAAGCTTTTTCGAAAAGAAACAGTACTAAAAACTATCTCACGAATAGAAAATTTCTGGTAAAATATAAAAGCTTTGTCTCCCAAAAATACGATATACTGGCCGGAGTACCACAATGTAGTGTCCTCGCGCCCCTGCTTTATATTCTCTATACTGCAGATATGCCCAAAAGCGACAGAACTCTTATATCGACTTTTGCTGACGACACTGCTATCCTGTGCTCTCACTCAAACCCAGACATGGCAACTCTTTACGTGCAAAAACATTTGGACACTCTAAGCAATTGGCTATCACGATGGAAAATCAAAGTCAACGAATCCAAAAGCTGCCACTTAACCTTCACCCTAAGAAGGGGCACGTGTCCTGCTCTGAAGATAAACGGCCAAGTTGTCCCTGAAAGTTCCGAGACAAAGTATCTTGGAATGCACCTCGATCGCCGACTCACATGGCATAAGCACATTCAATCCGAAATCACCCAGATTAAACTAAAACAATTGGAACTAAATCGGCTAATCTCAAAGTCTTTGAATCTCACATACAAAGTCCAACTATACAAAAGTATAATAAAACCTATATGGACATATGGAATTGAGCTCTGGGGCACTGCCTCGAACGTATAAAAACTCCAGAGAGTCCAATCTAAAGTCCTGAGACAAATTGCCAGAGCTCCTTGGTTTATAAGAAATGCAAACATCCACAATGATTTGAAAATCCCTGCAGTAAAAGACGAAATTCCGAAACTTACCTCGAAGTACAAGCAGAAGCTCATGTTTCACCCAAACATTCTAGCTAGAAATTTACTGAGACCTCTGAATCCCTCACGTCTTAAACGAAGCTAATATATTCCCAATATATTAGATACGATATCTCCACATTGCCCAAATCTATGGATATAGGGCAATTTACACATCTCACAGCATAGTTTAAGCTGAATTTTAAATTTAGTTGAATTTATGAATTTTTGAATAATAAATTAGGTGATTCAAATGAACATAGAAAAAAAAATAATAATTTTTCGATTTTTTATCAATAATTTTCCGATTTTTTATCGATAAGTTTTCGATTTATTATCGATAATTTTTCGATATTTTATCGATAATTTTTCGATATTTTATCGATAGTTTTTCGATAATTTATCGATAATTTTTCGATTTTTTATCGATAATTTTTCGATTTTTTAACGATAATTTTTTGATAATTTATCAAAAATTTTTTGATAGTTAATCGATAATTTTTCGATATTTTATTAATTTTTTATCGATATTTTATCGATAATTTTCAAATATTTATCGATAATTTTCCAAAATTTATCGATAATTTTAGTTTCCTGGTCCATTTAAAAATTTTGTTCTAATTCCATTTTGTTCCGGTCCAATTCCATTTCGTTCCGGTTTCATTCCCATTTCGTTCCCGACCTCATTTCCAACCCAATGCAAAAAACCGCATCCAAATCGGTTAAGTATTTCTCAAGATAAACGAAAATAATATAAAATTGTCGGCCATTTTGTATGGGAGGTAGGCATGGCTCTTATCCGATGTTGCCCATTTTCAATACCGTCCAATCTTTCGCCAAAATAAGAGGAATCCCAAAATTTGGAGGCAATCGGTTAACTATTTCTCAAGATAAACGAAAATAATATAAAATTGGCGGCCATTTTGTATGGGAGGTAGGCGTGGCTCTTATCCGATGTTGCCCATTTCCAATCATTCGCCAAAATAAGAGGAATCCCAATATTTGGGGTCGTAATTTTGCTAGGGTTGTGACGAGCGTTACCATATGGTAACGGGCAAGAGTGGGCAAACACGGTCCAAAAAAAAAAAAGTTGGAATTTTGTTTCTTAGGTCTTTTTTAGGTAATCCTGAAAAAATCTTGAAAAAATTCCTATTATTTCGCTCTCGTTATTAATGGGTTAATACATTTGGCAATACATCCTTTATGATAAATATCTAGGATTACCAGATTCTCTTGAGTAAAAAAAGTACAGAGTTGCAGGGGGTCCCTTACTCCTCGGGTTTACACCACATATTTTATAAAACAAAAAAAATTAGATAAAAACTTCTTCAAAAAAGTTCTAAAACCCTTGTTAAAATTTTGAATAAAAAATTTTTTTTTTTTTAAATTATAAAAAAAAAGTTTTTAGTTTTTACATTAGTAACAAAATACAATGATTAATGCACAAGGTTTTTTTTTGTAATCTGAAATACTAAAAAAATTAATTTGAAATTTAAACTCACTAAGTGCTTTCGTATACTCTGATTCATTTACTGCTTAGGTTTCTTTAGGCGTTAATGACTTCAAATTTTAAACTCCAAAGGGTCTAATAACATAAAATACAAATTTAGCGGATAATAAGTATATCAGTATGAATTGTTTCGTAAAGACATTCAAAATTTTTTTTGATAATCCGGTTAAAAAAGTGACAGGTCTCATTTTTAATTCATTATAAGAATTTTTGTAACTTTTTAAATGCAATATGACGAAAGATGATTCACAAACAAACATAATATTTGAAGGTTTTTTTTAATTCTGACGAATGATAAAAATTGCTAACCTTATTGACAACTTACCTAACAACTTTCAGTTGTTAGATGGTAAAGTCACAGAAATGAGAAAAAGTGCTTTCAGGAAAAAAGTGAGAGTAAAAAGAGGAGGGCCTAAAAAAGAGTACTAAACTCTTTAAAATAGTACGTCTGGTAACCCTACCCATGACCCCAATATTTGTTTTAATAATAGAAAAAAATTTATACGCGCTTTTAAGGTAGGCATCTTTTCTAGATCAAGAGAATCCCTATCAAAATGGAATTGGAACTAATTTAGTAATACAACAAGAACGGAATGGTAGTGGAATAAGGACGAAATGGAAATGGACCGCAACACAATGGAAATGGAACGAGAACAGGAATGAAGTAGAAATGGAAAATTTCAGAGATTGTAGGGGTAATAAGGCATTCAATCCCGAAGTGTTTTTTAAAATCCCGGGATTTCGGGATTTGAAATCACAATCCCGGGATCCCGGGATTTGTTCGGGATTTTCGGGATTTTTCAATTAAATACAATAATTAATATCAAATTAAAGAAAAAATTGTTGCAATAATATTTTAAGTTTAATTCGACAAACAAAGCAAATAATATTTAAATAAATATAAAAACAAAAAGTAATTCTTTTTAAATTAGATTGATCGAACAAAATATTTTTTTTGCCACACTGAATCCGAATATAATCATAAAATTCTGCCAGCTCCATTTCATGCTAAACACGAAAAACTTACTTTCAGTAGTTTTAGTATTATAGCGGCAACGGATACACCAATTGTTGTTTAAATTGGTGTCCATTCAAAAGTAAAACACACACAAAACTATTTATCCAATTCGTAAAGTTTTCAACAAACGGTCAACAAAATAATTTTAACATATATCTTTTTTTTTTAAAAAAAATTTTTTAAATTGAAAAAATTTTATTTAGATCGATAAAAATTGTTTGTAAACCGTTATTGACAAAAATCTTGTAAATTTTTGTGTGTTTGTAGCATTAAATCTACAAAAGTGGGTTTTTTTAATTTACCAATTAGATTGAAAGTAAATACACGAAAGTATTTTTGTGGAAAAACGTCAAAAATATCTTAAACAATGCATAAAAAATGCATTTTTGAATCCCGGGATTCCGGACTTAAAATCCCGGGTTTCCTACAATCTCTGAAAATTTCAACAAAGTCGCATAAAGTTTAAAAAAAGTTTTAAATTTCACATGGAATGCGCCATATACAGTCGAACCCGCTTAACTGAAACACGAATTTGTCAGATATTTTGTTTCAGTTAATCGGGTTTTTTACTTAAGCGATTTTGGATAACTGGAAGATATTTCACTTGAGCGGATTTTGCATAACAGAAAAATATTTCACTAAAACGAAGTACGGTTTAAGCCAAAATGATCAGTTTTTACCAAAATGTTTTGTCATAAATGGGATAGCACCGAAAACAAAGCCAGGATTTCTGAAAAATATAAATTAAAATAAATTTTTAAGGCCTGTTTCATATAGGCGGATTTAAATTGGTATAAATTATTGATTTGTGAATGAAATTTTGTTTCATTTAACCGGGTTTTTCAGTAAAGCGGGTTTCAGTAATAATTTGTATGGAAAAGTGAAAAAGAAATCATAAGGACTCAATTTTTGTTTCTCTTAAACAGGTTTTTCTCTTAAACTGGTTTCACTTAAGCGGGCTCGACTGTATCATATTTCTAAAATATTTCCAAAACAATGTGTGATATTGTTTGAAATTTGAATAATCCGTAACTATTATATATAATTGAGTCAAAATGAGGTCTTAAGACCTTTTTGGTGGATTGGATTGAACATTTTTAGAAGTGGATTTTGGACAGGTCGGAGGTTCTAAAGCCACATATAAATGCGGCAAAATAGCGTTCTGAGAATAAAATTTAATATTTTAATATTTGTCCCAAATGGGACATATTCTGTGGGGGCATAGCCGAAGATAGTCCACCCTCTAGTTTTACTGTGTTGTGCGCACAAGCGTTAGCTACCTCTTAAATAACATTTTGTTTTTTAAATATAAATTTCAAATTATATTCAAATCCTAGTTACGCCACTAACGTTAACATATATGAACGCCACAAACTTGTTAAATTGCCGAATCTTTCGTTTTGGGTAAACGAAAAAATTCTTTGAGTGCATATAGTCACTTCAAGCGTTAGTTTTCATGCATTTGCACAGTCAATTTAAATTTCCTGCCATATAGTATTTCTTCACCTCATGTCATTGTTAATTTTATTTAAAGAATTTCTGGACTTCATTCAAAAAGCGAATGCTTCATTCTTTTTTTTTTGAGCAATAATAACTACTTCCGACATTTGTTGCTTCGAAGCGTTGTGCGCCAACAAGGCAATCACAATCATTTCATTTTGCAAAAATTTATTTACATGCTTACAGAGTCACTGTGCAACCACCACTTCCGCCGGAAACTAGCTTTTAGCTGCGCCACATCAAGAATGAAGCCCCTTTTGAACCAAGACCGAAGTGCAGTCCGAGTCGCAATCGAAGTGGAAGTCTCGGTCTGTGTGTGTGCAAGTGCCAAGATTCAGGATGTGTTTAAAGGCGAGAGAGGCGTTAATATGGCGCCACATTTAAACTGTTGAAGTCGTAATGAAAAATGCAAATTCCCGCAGGCCAAATTCTTGCAAACAACATAAAAGTCTGCGAGTCGACAAATACACTACCCAAAAAAGGGGGAAGCATAAGGATACGATTGTGTAAAGTACTTCAGTGGATTGTATGTGTGTTGCAAATGGCAGGAAATTTCATTGCGCCTTTGTAGTCGCAATTGCTGCAGTTTGTGGCTGTCAGCTACAATTTGGTTTCGGTTTAACTTGCTTGAATTTTTTTGCAAAACCATATTTCTTTCATTTAAAATATTTCAGTTATGGAATAAGAAAACTAAAAAATCTACGACTTAAAATTAATCAGCAAGCCTTTTTGCGAAAAAAAGGCCAATTATAAAAACGACACCTAGTGCATAACTGTGGCATTCATTTCACTTTGGCTGGGTACCTAGTGTATCCTTTGTCAGTGTCCTTGAACTAGGGACGTGCCCAGGAAAAGAGGTTGGGGGGGGGTTTAAACAAATAAAAATTAACATACTGAAAAATGAAAACTAAAATGGAATTACCAGGTCCTCGCGCAAGGGGGGAAGGGTTTCAATCCCCACCCAGAGGTTTATTTTTCAGTACAAAACTATTCTAATAATAATAAAAATTTAATCATTTGTAGGGTAGAAGGGGGCGCATTCGCCCCGTTTTTTTCAAAGATTTAAAAAAATTTACCAAATATATATTTTTACAAATTTTTTTACACTTCGAAACTTACATTTATTAACTTTAATATTTTAACGTCTGAAAGCATATATTTAAAAGCTTTCCACTACTTTTTCAACGAATTTCAAAAATGGCCAAAATGGCGAAACCGCCCCACCCATGGGGTAGAATCGCCAAGGGGTATAATTTAAAAACAAGCTGACTTTTTCAGTAAATAAAATATTTTATTTAAGTATTGAATATCAGAAGGTGAAATAAAACATTAAACAAATGCCTTAATTACTTTTTTAAAAAATTTTTTTCACAAAATGCAAAAAAAGTTAGTAAATGAGATCCGAGTTAAATGCAACTTTATAAACGATTTTTCTAAATAAATTGATGAACTTAAATTATTGATTCTTCTTTTTCTCCTCTTTAAAAATTTGTTGGTCGGTTTTGTTATACCAAATACACTGACGTATGTGCCCCAGGTGCGATTCGGCGAATGTGCCCCAGGTGTTCCCACTCACACAAATTCTTTTTTCATATCTTTACTTTTAAGAAATTGAATCAAGCCGAGCTTTTATTCCATGCATTAATATCAAGGCAATAATACCACAAAATATTATTTTCCTAATGCAAAAACTGAATTTATTACCACCAAATTTACTTACCCAACAAAATTTTCGCAGCACTCCTAAAAACAAACAAACACGCTTTGCCGTGATCACGATTGAGGTAGAAAGGTCATGTACTTAGGGAAGAAACTTTATCGATATATGCACAAACTACCCATACTGTCAATTTCAAAGAGTTTTTAGTTTTTAAAAAAAGTGGGGGTGGCATATGCGCCCCAGTGGCGAATCCTCCCTCTGCTACCCTACACGTTATTAGCATTATACTGTTTTTTAGCAAGAACGACTTTTTTTTATATGGTGCAGCGAACAAAATTTTTGTTCGTGAGCTGAAAAGTTTGGAAAATATCTAAAAATTCCAGTTTTGTATTTAAAAATTTTTCGTTATGGTGATATTGGTTAAATATACAGTGTTGACGCCAACCTTATATCAATTGTTAAATCTAGAGGGTGCTGTTATCTGTAGTGAAATCTGCTTTGAAGTATGGCGATATCGATTTTTTTAAATGATAATTAGTAATTAGTAAAAGAGTAATTATTAATTACTGTCTCCCAGAGAAAGAAGCCGGTAAGAATTTCGGAAAAGATATAAAAATATAAATGAAATACTAATTTTAACATTGTGGAACACCAATTCTGATTATCGATCGGATAACAGATTCTGTTAACACCCTAAAAGTGTTTTGCTGGATTTGCTCGAATAACCGAGTAATTCGTGGTCAAAATTCACTTTTGTTGAAACAACAGCTTATCGTGTTAGTATCTTCAACAAAAGTATTATATTTAATCCTAGCTACAATACTTCTGAACATCTTAACCCATTTAGGTAAACATTTATTGGTCATAAATAACCCAGAATACAAAAAATGCTTTTTTTCAAAATTAAAAAAAATCCATTTTTTTTTTTGGTGTCTTAAAAACTGACATTTGCGGGTCAAGATGCCCTCCAGGGTGGTGTCGTCGGCTAGTCTCCGGCTTTCTTCCTGTTCCATGTACACGTCATCAACATTTTCGTGAGGTATATCAGCCTCCCTAACCTGTGAGTGCATTCTTACCGTGTGGGTTCCGAGTGTCATCGTTTTATTTTTTTTTTAGGATCTGGATAATTGGATTATCGAAATGTATATAATGCACTCACAGGTTATAGAGCATTCTTACCGTCAGGGTTCCGAGTGTCATCGTGAGGGCTTCAGAGGTCTTAGTAGATTTCTTGCTAGAATGTCTGGGTGAGACATTAGCTTCTGTTTGTACTTCGAGGTAAGTTTCAGAATTTCGTCCTTTACTATGGGTATATTCAAATCCCTGCGGATGTTTGCGTTTCTTATATACCAATGGATTCTGGTAATTTGTCGCAGGATTTTTGATTGGGCTCTCTGGAGTTTTTCTAAGTTGGAGGGAGAGGCTTTACCCCAGAGTTCAATTCCATATGTCCATATGGGTTTTATTATACTTTTGTATATTTGGACTTTATATGTGAGATTTAGCTTTGATGCCCTTGAGATTAGCCAATTTAGTGATTTTAGATTGTTTGTGCTTGCACATCTGCAGTATAGAGAATATAAAGCAGGGGCGCGAGGACACTGCCTTGTGGTATACTGACCGGAGCCAGTATATCGTATTTTCGGGAGACAAAGCTTTTATATTTTACTACAAATTTTCTATTCGTGAGATAGTTTTTAAGTAGGCAGTGCCAGATTTTATCGAAGGCCGGGGTGATATCGAGGAAAACAGCGGAGCACATCTGTTTCTTTTCGAAAGTGTTTTTTATTGAGTCTACAATGCTGTGCACTCGCTCTATAGTACCGTGCTTGTCTCGAAAGCCAAATTGGAGATCGGGAATCACATTTCTTTCTGTAATTTTTTTTGGAAATTTTTCGAAGAGTTTCGATAGCACAAAGAGCAAACTTATGGGCCGGTATGAAGTCACATTATTGGTTTTTTTTCAGGTTTGGGAATCATTGTAACTTAAGAAAGTTTCCAATCATCTGGGTAGTGTTCTAAGGATCGCGATAAATGTGTGCAATAAATGGGTTATTGCATTACTGTTCAGTCAAACTCCGGTACTTAAACCAGAGTTTGACGTTTTTGTCTGAATTGCAAAATGTTCAATCAAATTCCGGCGCATAAACCAGAATTTGACGTTTTTGTTTGATTTGCAATATGTTCAATCAAATTCCAGCACATAAACCAGAATTTGATGTTTTAAATTGTTCTGGATCAAAATGCAGCGCCTGAATTATAATTAATAACTGGTTCTTTATTATTATAATTTCCCTATTTATAACAGATTGTACCTTTACCGAAGTGCAGCGAAGTCACTAGCAAGCAAGGCACAAAATGCTTGGTTGCATATTGCCTTCAAGTGCACTGACACTTTGTATCACCTTGAGTGATACAAAGTGTCACGCATAAAGCCAGGCAGCCAGAATGCTTAGCTGCAATTCGGTATTTTGTGAAAATATAACAAATCAGGGACTCCCAAACATCCTGCCAGGCGTTGAGCGGTTTCGTTCAACCTTCTCTATCATACACCGTGATCTTGGACAAGTCTTGGGTGGCGTCGATATCGGCTTCGTCGTCTTTGTAATTTGGTTGTTGGTGTCCCTCGTGAGAAGCGGTTTTACAAGTGAAGATGCGATGTTTCCAAGCCAGTACTGTAATGATGCAGATCACTACTACCAAACAGGTGTAACCCAGAGTATAATGATGAATGTCGTGCGGTCGAATTTTGTTCGGAAGGTTGATCTTTAATGTTGAAAGCTGTTGTTGGATCCTTTCTAGTTCTTCATGGTGAGATACATATTTTGATGCATACAGTTCTGCTGAGAACGTCTTTTCAGTTGGTGTGACCAGCTTGCTTATATCAACTGCTGGGATGTATGCTCTTTTAATTGTGCTCTCTTGTTTTCTGTGACCATGAATTGTAAGAAGTGGTTGTTTGATGATGCAATTGTCGCCCAGTTTTAACAGTCCGGAGGTTGGCAAATGCAGCTCTTGAAGGTTCGGTCCACATACTGCATTGATTCTTAGTTCACCAGCAACGGAATAGATCCATGTATTGGTGTCATGAAGTTGAGTCCAATGAGGTCCCTGTCCGGCTGCTTCAATCGTACATGCGGTTGTTGGTTTGTGATGGAGCAGATTCAACTCACATGAGCTTATTGTTGAACCTTGTTTATACAGTGGATGATTAAGATGACACAAATGGCGATTTCCCTCTGTCAGCATACAAGTCCTCAGCTCGTTTTCATTCAGCGGATAGTAGGTGTCGCGATGTAGTAATGTAATCATCAGAAATGGATACGCTGGTCGGATTCTAAAGAATGTTCCGTTATATTGCAATTCACCTTGTAATTGTTGAGGTGATAGAAGTTCGGGACTGATTGTTCCGTGGTGAGTGTCTGTCAATATCCTTCTATATCCCGTTGATTTTTCTTCATTATGTGCTGTCTAAATATGTGGTTTGGTTGTGGATTAGAGTGACCAGATGATCCTCATTTTGCCGAATTTGATCGATGGTGCTTCCTCTGCGTAATCCGAGCCAAGAACTCCAAATAAAGTGTGGGCGACGTTGCCTACCAAGTTGAATGCTCCTCTTTTAGTTCTTGAAAGGTGGGTGACGGTAAGAAGCTGGTTCTTCAGGTTGACTTCATTCACAATGTGTATGTATGTGATTACTGACCAGTCACTGGTGATAACTTCCGCAACACCGAGATTCTCAAAATAGATGCCGGGATTGGTGTTAAATGGTTGTACTGAGCAGGACGGCAAAAATAGGCAGGCTAGTAATAATGTAACTAAAGTTGATGTTGTGTGTAGGCGTGTCTTCTTTGAAGGAAGGGAGCGTTCATGGTCAGTCCGTGGACAGCTTGTTGATGGTTTGCATTTAGAGTAGGTTCGTCACGTTGTCATTCCTCGTCGACTGGCAATGGCGCTAATTTATGTATCGGTCTTCGTAGTACGTTGGACGCTGTACGAACATCTGCGACACGACACATTTTAAAGGTGGTAGGTTGTCGTCCTTTATAACCACCATTATCCCTGGTTTAGCGTTGTGACATTCCTTTTTCCACTTATGGCGATGCTGCAAACTGTTGAGATATTCAGAGGACCATCTCTTCCAGAATTCCTCCCTCATTTGTGTGACCAGCTTCCGTCTTGCAACTGGATCTACTGTTGAAATGAGTGGTTCTCATATTAGCAAATGTCCAGGAGTTCGAGCTTGGATGTCATTTGGATCAGCTGTCAATGGCGTAATTGGTCGAGAATTCATTATGGCCACTGCTTGGATCACCATCGTTTCCATTTCTTCATAAGTTAATGAAGCAGCTGCTAATGTGTGTTGTAGCAGGTGTTTGGCTGATATGACTGCTGCTTCCCAAAGTCCACCAAAGTGTGGAGCGCGGGGTGGAATAAATGAGAATTCCATGGACTTCTTATTGCATTCGCAGGTGATTTTTTCAAGCGCCTCTTTATTATGAATAGCCTTGTACAGCTCTTCAAGATAGTTTTTGGCGCCAACAAAGTTTGTTGCGTTATCGCAGTATAACTTCTTATAGTGTCCACGACGCGCTGTAAATCGTTTTATAGCTCCAATGAAAGCTTTAGTTGAGAGATCTGTCACTAGCTCGAGATGTACGGCTTTTGTGGCGAAGCAACAAAATACTGCGACGTATGACTTGAGTGGTCGTTTGTCGCGAATTTTAAAATGCTTCCAGACGGATCCAAAGAAATCGACTTCGGATATGACAAAAGGTCTTGCTGGTTGCACCCTATCTGCTGGCAGATTTCCCATTAGCTGTTGAAATAGCTTTGGTCTAGCTCTGTTGCATTGAACGCAACCTTGAACGATTGAGCGGGCAAGAGATTTTACTTTGATTGGCCAGAAACGTTGTCTTACGATGGATATAAGTGTTTGGGGACCCGCATGAGGATGTTCCTTATGCAGCTCTTCTAATAATTGTTTCGTAATTGGGTTGCGATACGGCATAAGTATCGGGTGTTTAGCATCGTAGCTCAATGTGGAAGCGTTTAATCGTCCTCCTACTCCTAAACACTGTAAGTGCTTTTAAAAAACACGCACTAAAAAACATGCCAAAATCTTGAATGTGTGTTTTTTTTATTTTTCAAAAAAAATATACACTTAAAAATGTGTGTTGTGTGTAAAATTACACACCAAAAGATAGGTTCACTTTGCAGTGTAGTGAATATCTCTGAGTGTACTCTTCAGCAATGGCTTGAAGGGAACGCGTTGCCAAGTAAGGAGCTGATGTTGTCCCATACGTTATAGTTGACAGTTGCAGACATCTCAAGGGTCTCGACGGCTCTTCCCTCCACCAAATAAGTTGGTACTTTCGGTCATCCTTGTCCATCCATATAATTTTTTCTACATCGGCAGTGAACGCATAACGAGGAAGGCGGAAGCGAATGAGTGTGGTGAATACGTCATCTTGAATAGTGGGTCCAGTAGCCAATATGTCATTTAGTGACAGGATTGTTGATGTTTTGGCGGAGGCGTCAAAGACCACCCTTAATTTCGTTGTTGTGCTGTCGGTTTTGAAAACTGCATGATGTGGAAGGAAGTAGTGCGGACCTTCAATGGTATTTAGTGAAACCAAGCGCCAGAATTTCTCCAGAGTTTTGGATAGAGTATCGTGTTCGGTGCTGAGTCCACATGTTAGGGGTGTAAGAATGTTGTTCTGATTATTGTATTCGCCCCTACTATCCATCCAAAAAGCGTGTTTTGCAGTGTTGGTAATCCATGTCCCAATGTTATTTGCCCAGCACAAAGTGATGAGTAGAAAAGGCCAGCTCCAATTAAAATGTCGATGCTTCGAGATTCGTGGAAAGTGCGCGACAATGAATTTGTCTTCCCCATTTATCAGAATTTTGCGCATTTGGAGTATCAGAGAGGTGAGGGTTTGATGTAGCGCTCATCACTGTCGTTGATTTTTCCAATTTATTAGACACAGGTTTCTCCCGGTTGTTCAGGTGAAGAAGGGTATTATGCCTTTTGTCGCACTTGTTACAAGTACCTGATGTACATGCCTTTGCGTTGTGGCCATCTTTAAGACAGTTGACACAGTGTTTGGCCTTCTGAATGCAGTTCAAACGCTGATTTGGTGTCATCTAAAGAAAAGTCTGACACATGAAGAGAGCATGGTTGTGTTTGCATACAATGCAATTTGTTCTGGATAAAAATGCAGCGCTGAGTGCGCGATATGATCCATGCTTTCCTTGTTCCATGGTGCCCTTGGTTGCCTTTGGTCCAAGTGTTTCGAGAGATTGAAATCGTAAATTTTAAAAATTCTTTCAGCGTCGGCAACTGCTTCGGCTCAGTAAGTGATTGTTCCCATAATGTATGCGTCGACTTACTTAGTTGTTGAACCAGGATATATATTAATATTGCATCCCAGTTATCGGTATTTATTCCCAAATTTTGCAGGCTGAGAATGCATTCTTGGATGGTGTCATGAAGCGCCTTCACTGACGAAGTGCTTTCACCATTAGCTGCTGGTTGTGACAACAGTTTTGCCAATGTAGCATTCACCAGACATCGGGTGTTTTCGTACCGATCGTTGACTACCTTCCATGCTGCATTATAGTTTGATGCAGTTGTAGTGTTTTATGAGGTTTCCAGCTTCGCCAGTGAGGCTTGTTTGCAGATACCACATTTTCTGGCACTCTGGAATCGGTTGATTGTTTATTAGTTCCCCAAAAGGGTCATGGAACTGTCGCCACTTTAGATTGCTGCCATCAAATGTACGCAACTCTATACGAGGCAACTTTGGAGTTGAAGTTGTTGCTTCAGCACCTTGTTGTGTGCTGATGCCTGATAGTGCCGGACTCGCCAGTGCCATATCATGGAGTCGCAGAAGGTCATTGTTTATGTCCTTGTGGCGTGTTCGTAAAATGTTTGCTGATGGCACACGACTCGCACTAACCAATTGAACACCCTCGCCAACTTCGAAGAAAGAGTTTCGAAATGTCAAAGTTCTGACTGGTGCAGCTGTCAACATGAAGAGGCGCCATCTTCTTCCCTTTTACTTCGGACTACAGAACCGCATGGACGTTTCGAAAAAGATCAGGAGATCTCATTAGCAGCGAAGCGAATATTATAATCGCGCGACTAGCGGACACGCGTTCCGTATATTCATACATACGAGATATTTCAATTTAATTTAAGTGGTTCCAGTTTTAAATAAACATTTAATAATAAATTTAGTAATTTATTCGATTGGTTTTCTTTTAGAATTGGGTAACTACAATTGGTGACCCCGACGTGATATACGAACACAGCGATTTAACAAAAAATAAAAAGAACAAACACGCGCAAATGCCAGACGAGGAAAAAACTACGCACAGCGGTGCCAATAATGCGAAGGGCACCGGCGGAGCGTCGCCGGGGAATTCAGCGGGACCGAGCGAAAACCCTTTGTTGGCGACTGATCACGAGATCAGCCGAGTAGTGGTTAAGGCGCCACCTTTCTGGCACGAGAGTCCAGAGTTGTGGTTCATCAATTTGGAGTCGCAATTTGCAATCGCGCGGGTGGCGCTGATAGCATTAAATTTCACACGGTCGTCGCGGCTTTGGATTTTAAAGTCCTTCGCCAGGTCATAGAAGCCGTTCGGAGCCCGCCGGCGACCAACAGATACGCGAATCTAAGAGATAGACTTATCGAGTCTTTCAGCACGTCTGAGCAGGAGAAGCTCCGACAGTTGGTGTCGGATATGGAGCTGGGCGATCGAAAGCCGTCGCAGCTTCTTAACGAAATGCGTGATCTAGGTGGAGTAAGCGTTAGTGACTCTATTCTGGAAAACTTATGGCTCAGTCGGCTCCCGTCGAGCGTACAAGCCATCCTGCAAGTCTCGAACGATCCCCTGCAACATAAGGTGGTTCTGGCGGATAAGATCATGGAGGTAGGCGACTACCGCTCGCGGCAAATAGCTGC
This sequence comes from Heteromyza rotundicornis, assembly GCA_951394025.1. Taxonomy (NCBI): domain Eukaryota; kingdom Metazoa; phylum Arthropoda; class Insecta; order Diptera; family Heleomyzidae; genus Heteromyza; species Heteromyza rotundicornis. The sequence continues at coordinate 53,632,817 of OX596010.1, read as the reverse complement.
AATTACCGAGTCTCCGGTTTCGTCTGCCATTGAGAGGCGATTTAGCCGGCTGGAGGCCGCGATTCAACAGATAAGCAAACCTCGGACGCGCAGATTCACGGCGAGCACACCTACGCGCAGATTTACGCCAGCTCAATCATCTGGCGCCGACGACTCAGACGATGAGTATCCGCTCCGGCCGTCCGGGCACGGACGCCACACACCGACTGGTCGCCAGGCTCCTCCTCGTTTCGCGCGCCCCGCCAAGTCGCCATCGCGTTCCTCGTGGACACCGGAGCCGACGTGTCCGTGTTTCCGCCAAGCAGCAACGAGCGCTTTGGTGCGGCGCACATTTTTAAACTATATGCAGCGAACGGGTCTCCCATTGAGACGTTCGGCACGAAGAGAATCATGCTCAACCTAGGGTTGAGGCGACGCTTTGTATGGGAATTCGTGATTGCTAATGTAAAGACCCCGCTAATCGGGGCTGACTTCCTGCGACACTATGGTATCCTGGTGGATGTTAAAAACAATAAATTGATTGACGGCACCACCAAATTGGCTAGCACGGGCTTAGCCGCCAAAAAAAACGTAACCAATATTTTTACATTCAACGTCAATAGTCCTTATGCAAGGTTATTGTCCGATTACGCTGACGTCACCGTTCTGCGCGCGGGCGGCGCACCACCCAAGTCTCAGGTGACACATCACATAATCACCAAGGGTCCGCCCGCGTCTTCACGGCCACGCCGCCTGTCTCCTGAAAAACTGGAGGCGGCCAGGGCTGAGTTTCAGTTTTTGATGGAGCAGGGCATCTGCGAGCCCTCAACGAGCAGCTGGGCTAGCCCGCTGCACATGGTAAAGAAGTCGGACGGATCCTGGCGCCCGTGCGGTGATTACCGCGCCCTCAACGAGAAGACCGTACCAGACCGGTACCCGATCCCCTACGTGCAGGATTTCACGAACATTCTGTACGGGAGGAAAATCTTTTCTACGATCGATCTGCAGCGCGCGTATCATCAGATCCCAATAGAACCGGCGGACGTGCCGAAGTCCGCGATAACTACGCCTTTCGGGCTGTTCCAGTTCCGGTATATGACGTTCGGATTGCGCAACGCAGCGCAGACGTTTCAACGTCACATAAACCAGATACTGGCAGCGGAGACAGATTATGCTTTCGCATATATAGACGACATCTGTATAGCATCCGCAGATGAACGGCAGCACGAGCGCCATCTTCGTCGGATACTCGACTTATTGCGCGAGAACGGTCTCGCTATCAACGTGTCGAAGTGCGCCTTCGGCAAGCCTTCAGTAAAATTCTTGGGGCATACCGTGAACCAATACGGCATCAAGCCCTTGGAAGAAAAGGTACACGCAATCCGACAATTTACTCGACCAAGAGTAGCGCGCGACCTTAAGCAGTTCCTCGGAATGGTCAATTATTATCGAAGATTTATACGGAATGCGGTAGCGGCGCAGATGTTACTGCAGAGCATGATTGTTGGCAACCGAAAAAATGATAATACGCCTCTTGCCTGGACCGATCAGTCAACGAAGGCGTTCGACGAGTGCAAAGATGATCTAGCCAATGCAGCGCTACTTTTTCATCCGGCTCCCAACGCGGAAATTTGTCTCAGTGTCGACGCATCCGACTACGCAGTTGGGGCTGCGCTGCAACAGCAGGTTGAGGGGCAGCTACAGCCTTTGGGTTTTTACTCAAAAAAACTCTCCGATCCGCAGAAAAAATACAGCGCTTACGACCGCGAACTGCTAGCGATCTACCAGGCCGTAAAATTTTTCAAGCATATGCTGGAAGGTAGGCAATTTGTCATTTATACCGACCATAAGCCTCTGATGTTCGCCTTCAAGCAAAATCTCGATAAGGCGTCACCGAGGCAGGCGCGCCACCTGGATTATATTGCGCAGTTCTCAACTGATGTACGCCATCTACCAGGGGTAGACAACAAGGTGGCCGATGCTCTAAGCCGGATTCAGCGAGTAAAAGCAGACGACATTGACTACGAAGCAATGGCGCGTGAGCAGTTGATCGACGAGGAGACCAAACAGCTCATCACATCAAATTTGAATCCGACATCGCTGTTAATACAGAAGTTTCACGTTCCAGGCGTCGCGAGTGCGCTGTACTGCGATACGACGGGCAGCAAAATACGGCCGATCGTTCCGGCAAAATTTCGTGATGCAGTTTTAACAAAAATTCACGGCATTGCTCATCCGGGCGCTAGCGCAACGATCAAGATGTTACAGGCGCGGTTCGTGTGGCCCAATATGCGAAAGGAGGCAAGAGAATTTGTGCGACGTTGTATACCATGCCAGCGGGCAAAGGTGCATCAATACAACAAGTCGGCGCTATCATTCTTCAGCGCGCCAAGTGAACGTTTTGAGCACATCAACATCGACCTCATTGGGCCTATGCCAATTTCACGCGACAACCGCTACTGCTTGACCATCGTCGACCGTTTTACGAGGTGGCCGGAGGCGATTCCGCTGCCGGACATGACTGCGGAAACCGTTGCCCGCAATTTGATGTCAGGCTGGATATCGCGCTTTGGTGTTCCGGTGCGCATCACAACTGACTTGGGCCGACAATTCGAGTCCGACATTTTTGGCCAGCTAAACGCGATGCTCGGTATCAAGCATTACCGCACCACTCCGTACCATCCACAAGCGAACGGTATGATCGAGAGGTGGCATCGCACACTGAAGGCCGCCATCATTTGCCACCAAGACGACGATTGGGTGGAGGTGCTGCCACTGGTGCTGCTAGGACTTCGTTCGGTCATTAAAGAAGACATTGCAGCGTCTCCCGCGGAATTGGTATACGGAGCGACTCTGAAACTACCTGGTGAGTTTTTGACACTGTCGCCGCATAAAATCGGTGAGTCCGAATTCGTACGCGATCTACGACGCATGATGCAGAAGATCACCCCTTCGCAGGCGAGCCACCACAGCAGCACCGTGCTGGTGAGAGGTAAGTCGTCAAAAATCTCAATTGACCGGCTTAAACCGGCATTCGGTGCCAATTCGGATTTAACAACGACAACGTCGGTAGTGCAGACGAGGCCGTCAGTGACGGTGATGCCAACACAGGCAACATCAGCGAAAACATCGCCGGCCCATACCAGGAGCGGTAGGAGGATTCACATACCAGTCCGTTATGGGCAATCGCATCGAAGATGCTAGCGGGGGAGTATTGTGGCGTGTTCGTAAAATGTTTGCTGATGGCACACAACTCGCACTAACCAATTGAACACCCTCGCCAACTTCGAAGAAAGAGTTTCGAAATGTCAAAGTTCTGACTGGTGCAGCTGTCAACATGAAGAGGCGCCATCTTCTTCCCTTTTACTTCGGACTACAGAACCGCATGGACGTTTCGAAAAAGATCAGGAGATCTCATTAGCAGCGAAGCGAATATTATAATCGCGCGACTAGCGGACACGCGTTCCGTATATTCATACATACGAGATATTTCAATTTAATTTAAGTGGTTCCAGTTTTAAATAAACATTTAATAATAAATTTAGTAATTTATTCGATTGGTTTTCTTTTAGAATTGGGTAACTACATCCTCTTCTATTTGGAAGTATGCATCGAAATCATACGTGTTTATATCGATGGTATCCAGCGATTCCCAAATGGTCTTATGTAGGTCCTGTGCCGCTTGCCAATGCTGTCTTATGCTTTTAGCATGCATAGAATAGTAATTGGACGGATGAGATGTTTCATAACCTAACAGTTTTTTCAACGACCGCATTACTGTTTCGATGATTTTACGTTGCTTCTGGATTCGAGCTAATATTGATGGTGCTGTTTTGTCTGACACCGCTGCTCCAGAAGCTGCCATCGCGGTTGCTGCTTCACTTGTTGATGCCGTGACTTGCGCTTTTTCAGTTGTCGTTTCTTTGATTGCCTTCACTGCTGTGATTGGGGGAGCCTTCGTCAATAGATTTTCGATTTCTTCCCGCGCATCGCTGTATAACTGGCCGACCGTGCGATGAATGTCCTTGACGAAGTACATGTGCGACACCTCTGCGCCGTGCCATTGCCGAATTGTATTGTCGAGCTGGTTGAACACTGCCCACAGTTCGTCGAGTTCCTTTGCCTTGGCCTTGTAGAACTCGGTGGTCCTCCTGTCCAGCGGCGCCTTCCTGAGGTTGGTAACAAACTTCTGAACCTTCACCGAATTCTCGTCCTGTTGTCGTACAAAATCCTCCATATGATAGATGCAGATGTCCAATTGTCGGGGTCACCAAAATGTTCAGTCAAACTCCGGTACTTGAACCAGAGTTTGACGTTTTTGTCTGAATTGCCAAATGTTGAATCAAATTCCAGCACATAAACCAGAATTTGATGTTTTAAATTATTCTGGATGAAAATGCAGCGCTTGAATTATAATTAATAACTGGTTCTTTATTATTCTAATTTCCCTATTTATAACAGATTGTACCTATACCGAAGTGCAGCGAAGTCACTAGCAAGCAAGGCACAAAATGCTTAGTTGCATATTGCCTTCAAGTGCACTGACACTTTGTATCACCTTGAGTGGTGGTATCATGTGTCCGTCACTTGAACTGCAAAAAACGAATAAAGCCAGGCAGCCAGAATGCATAGCTGCAATTCGGTATTTTGTGAAAATATAACAAACTTAACAAAAACTAGAGAGTTGACTATCTTCGGCTATACCGAAGCTGAAATACCCCCACACAGTATGAAGAAGTACCTCGAACATAAAAAAATGTGGTCTCAAGACCCTATTTTGAGCCAATTATAGGTGGTTTTGGAGCCCGGACCATGTCCAAAATCCATTTCTAAACATTTTCAATCAAATCCACCGAAAAAAAAAAATTGGTTTAGGAACCTCGGACCATGTCAAAAATACGTTTCTAAACATTTCCAATCGAATCGTGCGGACGGACAGACGGACGGACGGACAGACGGACAGACGGACAGACAGGCGGGCATCGCTAAATTGACTCCGGCGGTGATGCTGATCAAGAATATATATACTTTTCCATACCGGACACGCCTCCTTATGGGCGTTACAAACGTTGTGACAAAGTTAATATACCCTGCTACAGTGAGTGTGGGGGTATAAATATAAATGAAATCAGGGACTCCCAAACAATTACAATTTACAGTTCTTTTATCATTGTGGGCGTTATCAGGTCTGATCCTGGTGCTTTTTTGGATCCAAGCTTTTATTGTCTCCATAAGATCTTTTTTTTTTTAATCGCAAGTGTATTAGGCCCTTTGTCCCCCGAGGGACAACAGGACATAATAAGAAGTATTAGTTATTGTGAGGGATTAATGTTGGTAATTGGATATCACCAGTTGTCGCGTTTGAAATAAACACACTTTTTAGATGGTTGGCAAAAGCTGCACCCTTTTCGGCATCGCTCAGCTGCCATTGGCCCAGTTTCCGTTTGGCACCCGTATGGGAGGTTATGCCAGTACCGGTTTTTTCATAGTTTTAGCAGCTCGCCAGAGAGAGTAATAAGTTTGTGATGTCGTCTTCGTTTGAAGCCATCTTTGTGTGGTTTTGTCGAAGGCTGAGGTATGACTCACGGTTATCCAGAATTCGCCGAAGGACCAATTACCTTCAGCAGGAAAAGAATGCGATATACGGGTATATGGAAAATAATATATGTATTTCAGATTTCTTTTCCTTACACACTAGTTAGCTGATAGATATATATAGATATAAGTATAAGTAGGTGGATAGGCGACTGCTGCGCTGGTAGAAGGTATTCGGCTGCTGACGTTCAGGGGTGCCTTCGTGCGGCATAAATGGTATACTTTGATGCGACGATGGTAGACGACGATGATACAAGCGTCGGCGAATGGTTTTCTGCGGTCGGTTATGACTGTTGATAAGGCCTCGGTGATTTGAGTATTCGGGATACCTCGGGGAATTGAGCGGTGGCTAATGATGATGCCTTGGTGATTTTAGATATACGGCGGATTATGGCTATTGATGAAGCCTCGGTGATTTGGATATGCGGCTGATTATGGCCATTGATAAAGCCTCGGTGATTTGAGTTTTCGGGATACCTTGGTGAATTAAGCGGTGGCTAATTATGATGCCTTGGTGATTTTAGATATTCGGCTGATTATGGCTATTGATGAAGCCTCGGTGAGTTAGATATACGGTCGAATATGGCTATGGATGAAGCCTGTCGATTTCAGTATTCGGGATATCTTGGTGAATTAAGCGGTGGCTAATGATAATTTACTATCGACTAATCGGTTTATATTCGTTGCTTTATCTTATTATTTTGTCTTCGGCTACCTTTCGGGTTTTCGGCAATCGTGTTGTCGTACTCGGCTGACTTCAGCTATAGTTCGGCTTCTGGTGCTCGTATTCAGCGTTCGGCTGACTTCGGCGTTCGTAGTAATTGTTCGGCGGTCTTCGGCTACATTCGGGTTTTCGGCAATCGTGTTGTCGTACTCGGCTGACTTCAGCTATAGTTCGGCTTCTGGTGCTCGTATTCAGCGTTCGGTTGACTTCGGCGTTCCTAGTATACGTTCGGCGGTCTTCGGCTACATTCGGGTTTTCGGCAATCGTGTTGTCGTACTCGGCTGACTGGTACTCGTATTCAGCGCTCGGCTGACTTCGGCGTTAGTAGTAATCGTTCGGCTGACTTCGGAGAATTATAATTCATAATACTTAGCGATTACTACTATACTCAGAATACTTATAATATACAATGAAGCACAATGCCCGAAGGCCAGTTGAAGCACAAAGCTCGAAGGCGAGTTGAAGCACAATTCCCGAAGGACAGTTGAAGCACAAAGCCCGAAGGCGAGTTGAAGCACAATTCCCGAAGGACAGTTGAAGCACAATTCCCGAAGGACAGTTGAAGCACAAAGCCCGAAGGCGAGTTGAAGCACAATTCCCGAAGGACAGTTGAAGCACAAAGCGCGAAGGCGAGTTGAAGCACAATTCCCGAAGGACAGTTGAAGCACAAAGCCCGAAGGACAGTTGAAGCACAATTCCCGAAGGATAGTTGAAGCACAAAGCCCGAAGGCGAGTTGAAGCACAATTCCCGAAGGACAGTTGAAGCACAAAGCCCGAAGGCGAGTTGAAGCACAAAGCCCGAAGGACAGTTGAAGCACAAAGCCCGAAGGCGAGTTGAAGCACAATTCCCGAAGGACAGTTGAAGCACAATTCCCGAAGGACAGTTGAAGCACAAAGCCAGAAGGACAGTTGAAGCACAAAGCCCGAAGGCGAGTTGAAGCACAATTCCCGAAGGACAGTTGAAGCACAATTCCCGAAGGATAGTTGAAGCACAAAGCCCGAAGGCGAGTTGAAGCACAATTCCCGAAGGACAGTTGAAGCACAAAGCCCGAAGGCGAGTTGAAGCACAATGCTCGAATGCCAGTAAATGTATTCAAGCAAGTCCGAGGACTCCAAAATTTGATTTGACGACTTACTTTTCATATGAATCACAACAGATATCATGAAGTGATCGTATTACTACGTAAGTGGCAAAAGGCAACAATACCTTAATACCTAGTCGGCTTGATGGAAGAAATAAACTTCCACCAAATATCTCTTTTCTTCTGCCAAACAGTGACTACTTATGTGGCGCCTACCATAATCTTATTGAGAATTGCATCACCCTCCAATATTCAAATCGACGCATTCAAGTCACTGAACGAAAACTATTATTCAGTGTATTCCTTATGGGCACGCTTTGGCCAATGAGCGTTCAGTATGCAAAAGTAAGGCAGGTGCGTGTTGGAAGCAGTGGTGGGACTTAAAAATATTTGTAATATTAATAATATAATTATTAATTCAACGGATATTAGGGGTGTTCTCGGGTTATATAAAAATATGAATTGAATATAGAATTAGGGTTATTAGGGGTATTCACGGTATTTGCCTATGAATATAAAATGGTATTATTGTAACTTTTGCAACGTTACAAGTTGATTTTGTGGGTGCGAGATGTTCAACGAGTTGTTGAAAGTCTCTTTCGGATTTCCACTTCAGCTGTTTTTGTAGAATTTCAACTTTTTTTTCAATGTGGGCGATCGTGATTTTACCATTCACGACGTATTTTTCTTCTTTTTTTTAGAAGCTCTATATGTTTTGGAGTACTTTTTGTATAGCTGTGAGTTGGGCTGTTTGGGATTGAAACGGGAATGGCCGCTGCACTTTTGCTTGTGAAATCAACATACAGTTTTAAATACTGCGAAGTCAATGACGTCGGGAGTTTTTCGACTGTCAGTTGGGCAATAAGTTGGAGTGCCAGAGGAGACAACGTCAAGGCTTCGATAATTTTTCTATAATTTGCCTCGTTATAGATTCGAATTGTAGTCTCATTAATTCTTCCCTTAAGAATAGGGATTAGATGAAGTGTGTTCTCACCAATAAGTTGGGATTTAAGTTTTTTGTCGAGTAAGTCAATTGGTGGGGTTTTTGAACTTACAGGAATGGCAAATTCAGTAGACTTTTGAACATTGGTCTTTTGCATTTTGGAGGAATTCATATTTCCAGGAGGAAGCAAGCATCAATGCCTGTCTGCGCATATTTGTCTGCATATTTGTATTGCTCTTTTATATATTGAGCGGGAGTAACGCAAAGGGGAATTTCAAGAACAAAAGGCGAAACAGATTTTTCAACTGTTTCTTCAAATTGGGCGATCTGTGATTTTGCCATTCATGTGTGTTGGGAGTAGCACATTCTTTACTGCATGAGAGAACTGGCGTGAGAGATCCACCGTGTATAAGTTGTTGAACGGGAGTAGTTGGCAACACTAACGATACTGTGTGCTTTGAGAGCGTTATATTTTGAGATGATGGACAATGAGAATCATCGCTATTGGGTGCAAGCGGGGACACGTAAACTTTTTTTTATTTTTTATTTCTTTTTTATAAAAAAAATTCAAAAGTGCAACATTTAAATTCCGATTTCTCAACAACTACTAGTTCGATTTTCAATTCCTTAAAACTGGAGGAAAGATCAAGAAATTACCTTTCCAACGAAAAAAAAGATTACGGTATTATCTAAATCAGTTCAATCGCGAAACAGTTCATACTAATGAAAAACTGTAAAAAATATGCGCGCATTTTTCGGAGTCCGTCTTCTAATTGATTCGTTTTTCACTCCGACAGAAAAACTTATATTTGATACTCGTAAAATATTTTGGAAATTGTTTGTTAGTTTGATTGTTTTCGGTGTTTTAATATTGTTACTATTGTTTTCTGTTATAATCTTAGATTTTTTCTGAAGACGGACATAAAAATAAACTGTTCAGATTTTAAATGCATAAAAAGAGTTTTTCCAAAAATTGAGTGGAAGCATTACCAAGAGCCCGAAGAAGTAACCAAATCATAATACCCAATAATTTTATGTAATCAAAACAATCCCTATCCCTATATCCCTATATATATTATAAAACTGAGTGTGTGTCTGTCTGTCTGTCTGTCTGTCTCTCTGTCTGTTTGTCCCTCAATCACGGCTAAACGGCTGTACCGATTCTCTTGAAACTTTCAGGATAAATTCTATAGGTATCGACATGTAACATAGGCTATATGCGGTTGGGATTGGACAAATGGGCGTGGCACCTCCCATACAACGCAAAATATGTCTACAAGGTAATTTAGTAACTATTGAATTGAATTTGAATTGAGTATTGAATAATAAATACGAAATTTATCACGAAGTTGCATAATAACTTTTCCAAGCTTTATGCCAAATATGAGCATAATTGGACAAAGGGCGTGGCACTGCCCACACAACACGTAACTTAAATACCAGCTAATAAACGCGACTATTGGATATATTTTAATGAAATTTGGAATGGAGTTATATAGTATGTTTTCCCTGCTATGTGTCGAATATGGGAATAATTGGACAAAGGGGCGTGGCACCTCCCACACAACACATAACTTAAATACCAGCTAATTAAGCGACTATTGGATATATTTTAATGAAATTTGGAATGGAGTTATATAGTATGTTTTCCCTGCTATGTGTCGAATATGGGAATAATTGGACAAAGGGCGTGGCACCGCCCATACAATTTTCTACCCCATATCACGGTTAAACGGCTTTACTGATTTTATTGAAATTTTAAGGTAAAATTGTGTTAGTAATGTAATTTGCAATAGGACATAATAGGTTGGATTTGGACAACGGGGCGTGGCACCTCCCATACAACAAAAAATATTATTAAAATGTAACATAGTAACTATCGAATATTAAGTGGTCCATGCCACCAACTGCGGCCTTGCACATTTTTTGGCTGAATCATGCCGGGTGGGATTGCAGCTGCCACCAAGTGTGTTCTTGGACTCTTTTTTTGTGAATCATAACGGGTGGGCCACCAAGTGTGTTCTTGGACTTCTTTTGGCTGAATCATGCCGGGTGGGATTGCAGCTGCACCAAGTGCGTCCTTGGACATTTTTTGGGTGAATCATACCGGGTGGGATTACAACTGGCACCAAGTGCGTTCTTGGACATTTTTTGGGTGAATCATACCGGGTGGGATTACAACTGGAACCAAGAGCGTCCTTGGACATTTTTTGGGTGGATCAACCCTTGGACATTTTTTGAGTGAATCATGCCGGGTGGGATTACAGCTGCCACCAAGTGTGTTCTTGGACTCTTTTTTTGTGAATCATAACGGGTGGGCCACCAAGTGCGTTCTTGGACTTCTTTTGGCTGAATCATGCCGGGTGGGATTGCAGCTGCACCAAGTGCTTCCTTGGACATTTTTTGGGTGAATCATACCGGGTGGGATTACAACTGCCACCAAGTGCGTTCCTGGACATTTTTTGGGTGAATCATACCGGGTGGGATTACAACTGGAACCAAGAGCGTCCTTGGACATTTTTTGGGTGGATCAACCCTTGGACATTTTTTGGGTGAATCATGCCGGGTGGGATTACAGCTGCCACCAAGTGTGTTCTTGGACTCTTTTTTTGTGAATCATACCGGGTGGGATAACAACTGCCACCAATTGCGTCCTTGGACATTTTTTGGGTGGATCATGCCGGGTTGGATTACAACTGCCACCAAGTGCGTCCTTGGCCTTTTTTTGGCTGAATCATACCGGGTGGGATTACAGCTGCCACCAAGGTCGTCCTTGGACTTTTTTTGGGTGATTCTTACCCGGTGGGATTACAACTGGCACCAAGTTTCACGGGGGGAATAAACCATCAACTACAGCGCCATTGAAGTTGTTGAAAATTCCTATATATATTTATTTTAAAATTTTATACAACCCGTGCAACGCCGGGTATGTAACAACTAGTACTTTAATAAAGCACTCTTTCAGAATTTTTTCACTTTGACATATCGCGTTTTTAGAACTAACGCTACTAAAAATATCGACCCCTAATCGCAAAATGTATGTAAGTGCCATTTCAAAAAAAAATTTTTTATTAGCGAAATCAATGTAACTTTGTACCACGCAACTACTCTCAAAATCTTATGGGTCGGAGATTTACTGTTACGAAGTTAAAGAGAAGACAAATTTAGTGTAAGAAATTGTTTACTCCCTTGCAATTAGCGAGTTAATGTATATGCCACATGCTTTTTTGGTGCAAGCATCACGTTTTCGTGAATAACTTTTAGGCCATGCATAATACAAAGACAGATAGGGTTCATTAAAAAGGTAATAAAATTTCCTTTTGAATAGTGTATAACTTCAATTTAAATTCGTTCATTTAACAGACACAATTGTGTTTTAGAGTGGAATTTTCTGTGTTTAAAGATACAGTTTTCTTCTTATATTTTTTCTCCTAATATCATCATATTAACACTTGTTTATTATACCCCTACACACTACAGTGGCATGGTATATTAACTTTGAAACAACATTTGTAACGCCCATAAGAATTCGTGTCCGGTATGGAAAAGTATATATATTCTTGATCAGCATCGAAAACTGATTTAGCTATGACTGTCTGTCCGCACTATTGCGGTACCATTTATAGAGAAATCAAGTTGAAATGTTGGGTACACGTTTTCCTCCTTAAAACTGAGACCAAGATCAAATTTTCCAAATCTTTTTAAAATCAGCGAAGATAGTTCACTCAGTTGTTTGTAAGCAGAATTATTGCTTGTTAATTACCATTATTTTGATGCTACGGGTTGTCACGATAGTTGTGAGCGCACTAATTTCAAAATTAACTCTCTTACATTAAAAATGTAGAACCTAACCTAATTCGTTGTCCCCGGGATGCAATGACCAATCGCGGAGATGGTGATGCAACCCAAATCAACGGTAGGAAGTAATTCTGTGGTTCACGTGGGCTTTGTTTCAATATTTTCAAGCAGTCGCACATGTTTAATGTGTTCAAAATGCTTCCAAAATCCTCTGGCCCCGGTATTCGTGTGCCAGGTGCAAGTGGCCGTCTGGCCAAAGTTGATGGTAGGAAGAGTTTTGGTGGTCTCCACGATCTTTGTTGCAATATTTTCGGCAAGTCGTGCACGTTTTATGCATTTCAATTTTTTTTGACAACAACTTTAAAATGAGAGAAATAGTTAGTATGAGAGTCGAAAAACACAGCTTGCTGAGTTGTATTGGTCGTACAATTTTTTGTATGGAAAAAAGCAACAACATTTTTATGATTATTGTATATTTATACAACAATATGGCTTTATGACCAATATGAGACCTTTATGAACTCCCTTTATATATTTAAAATTAAAATATATAATAAGCTTCGCTATGAGCACTAAAAATATCCAATTTCAAACAACATTATTTGTAATAAAGGTAAAAAAATAACGGCGAAAAACTATAAAACTATATACTAATTTATAAATATTATATTCGGATTCGGCATTAAAAATAAATTTAAAAATGTCTCATTTAACAAACTTATTTTCCATTGGAAGGAAAATTCCGAAGCTCCTGTATCTTAAAAACGAAAAGAGATACAAGAAAATGATATTTGACGAGGTTGTAGGGCAATTATCTTTAAATTAAATTTCAAATTGGTGTATCTGTTCAAAAATTACAGTATCTGTTCAAAAATTACAGTACCACAGATTTTTAGCGTTAGCGTAAAAAAAAAGCCTGCTGAAATAATGCAATAAATCCATATTTGTATCTTTATTAACATTGAAACAGCATCTGCATTTTATTTTCATGTATTTATTCATGTATTTATCCATTCGCAACTGTTAAAAAGCGTAAAAGTGTTTCTCTTGCTGAAAATTAATTTTAATGTAAATGACACTCATGAGCTGCAGCAGCTTGAATTCATGACAGCGAAAGTAATGTTTGCACCAAAAAAACCTGTAATCCTTTAACTATTTGTCGGAAATTTCTTGCAATTGATACGCAGGCGAAAATTACGTCTATAAACTAAAATTCAATCAAATCGGTCCCATCAATTAGACGATAATTAAAAAAACTCTCTCCAGCACAATTTGCTTTTTGGCACTTACATGCATTTCGCGATTATGGGTCGATATTGTGAACAAAATAAACAAAAAAGTGTGGCGAAATTGACACCCTCAGAGTGAAAAAACCCTGAACAAATTTCGGAAAGTGAACGAGAACGAATTTTGGTGCAAGAAAGCTTATCATGAAAAACTGATGGAGCGGCCATCAGTCGTTTACGCTAAATAGCTTTTTATTAATTTTTTGTGAAAAATTTTATTTTGCAGATTTTTCCCATAAGAATTTTGCTCAAAACATTATTTTGAAGAATTTTTGAGCTAAATATTTGTTTATAATTTTACGGCTTTATTTTACTTCGAAGCATATTTAAAATTAAGATATATTAATATTTTGGCTTTTGTGAAAAATGGAAACGCAAGTTTGTTAACTGCAAGTTGTTTTGTATTGTTCGCAGTGAATTTGGGTAAAGATTTTCTAATTTTGGTTTTTGGGTTTTTTTAGTTTGTAATTTGTGCTATGTACACAAGGTGACAGAATTTAAGAACAACAATTCTTTTATTCTTGTATTTGCGTAACACAAGTTTACCGCACTATTACATTTGCACATTTCGATCAGCGAAAACTTTTGGCATATGCAAATCGCAACTAGTCCAACGCATTCTTTAACTCGCACGTAGCATCGAATATATACCCAAATGAAATGTTGATCTTTATTTTCGTTTCTTTACTGCCTATACGCCACTAACCCAAAACAACTTAACCCATTAATGACCAGAGCGAAATAATAGGAATTTTTTAAAGATTTTTTCAGGATTACCTAAAAATGACTTAAGAAACGAATTCCAAACTTTTTTTTGGACCGCTTGCTGTTTTCTTACCTTTGGCCGTTACCATATGGTAACGCTCGTCACAACCCTAGCAAAATTACCTAATTTAAGACATTATTGTTTAGAACTATTTTTTTTTTACTTTTTGAAAGTTTGGCAATGTGTCAATATTTATTTCGTAAAAAAATTTTTAATCAACAATTTTTTTTTAATTTTAAAATTTTTTCAAAATAATTTTTTTTAAAAATTGTATATAAATTCAGGATAATTTTTGATTGGAAAAGATTATTCAGCAAAGTAGTTTGTTTTTAAAAAACACACATTTTAGCATCTAAAAAAAAAATTTTATAGCCCCCAGGAAAAAAGTTAGAAAAGTAGGTCAGTTTTTAACTTGGATTTTCTTGATAAGTTTCCTGGTAGTCATCATATAATGGGGTCCAATAGACCTTTCCAATGGCCATCAAGGTGATGTTCTGTTTGGGTAGCCACTCAAAATTACTACAAAAGGTTGGCCCTAATTATCAGTCCGCCATTGTATATAATATGTATAATTCCGTTCTCCAATAATACTGCTCAGGTTTTCAATAACATTAGAAATATCTTCATATGTACTGAAATAAGAAAGGTCCTCGTCATTAAAAAAAATACTCGTGTCTCTCAGTTTTTCTGGGTCAATTCTTAAAACAGTTTATATCGCATATTTGATGTTGCATTTTTCCCCTGCAAAAATTTTGTATTCCAGGGTATTTTCGGGTTTTTGAAAAAAAGATTAAATTCGATTAATACAAACATTTCTTTACGAAAACTCAGTATTATAATCTGCTGACGACTAAACCTTATCTTCTAGCTACAGTGGTACTCATAAGTATTAAGTTGCTGACAACACCAATTTCTATGTTCTTCACCAAAGACAAAGAAGGTGATGAAATGGAGAAGCGTCGTTGTGAAATTCAAGGTTTCTGGAAGCTTCTCCTTATTTCTTTATTAATAAGGAATTTTCCAGAACCTATATAGATTCTTTATGTATATTGTAATTCGCTGACTATACTATGGATGAATTTAAAGTTAAATTGGAGTACCGTTATATAGTATAGTAGGGTATTAACCTGCACATAAGAGTTCCCAAAATTTAAATATGCATTTGATAGATTAAAACCATACCATTAAAAACATGAAAACTTTTTACGATAGGATGTAAACTCATCACGCTAGACTAGAAACATTGTTCATAATATAGAGACAAAAACGCATGAGAGTTAAATTTTCTGCTAAAAAATTTGTTCATTGTAGGAAAATCCACTCTATAAAATTTCAGAAAATTTGAAGCTAAAAAATTTTATTTTAAAATGAAAATATCGGAGTTTGTTTTAGTCTGGTGAGATTAATTTACATCCTATTCAATGAAAAATGAAAAAATGCGATTTAAACGGTGCATTTTTTAGTGTCGAACGGTGTAATAGAAGTTATAAGTTATTTTTGTCTTCAGTTGCATGAAAAAGACTTACATCATACGTTTTTTTTTTATCAAAAAAAATATTTAAAAAATCCTGAGGACGGGATGCAAGAAAGAAAACAGGAGATTGCCAAAACCTTTCGGGATTTAATTCTCTAGCAGGTACCTATACTCACTAGCTACTAACTTATCGAATTCAAAGTAGTTAATAAATTTAGTAAGAATGCCAATATGATAATTTTCTAAATTGAACAATTTTTGAAAACCCCCCACGAAAAAAAATTCTGGCTGCGCCACTGCCCATATGGTAACAGCAAAATGCAAAATGATGAAAAAGTAAAACCTACGTTTTATTATACTTTGAGATTCTCCTCAAATGATAGAAAGCAAACATCCGTAATATATAACTTTTTGTAACACTGAAAAATATTCTTAGCGGAAAGGTCGCGCCATTTCGCCTTTTTTTCCCACTTATGAAAATACTACTTTTCAATCATCCGTGGCGGCCGCAACTGAGGTGCGATTGCTTAGAGTTATATATCAAAAGAAAGATCTAAACATACTTTATAAAAATAAAAAAACCGATTAGTTGTTCAAATATTTTTTAATTGAATATACCGTGGAACACTACACTCAAAAATTTTTTTCGTTCGCAAGAAACGAAAAATTAGACAAACAAACTTCGTTTGTTGTTTCGTTTGCAACCAACGTTAAGGTAACGGAAAAAAAAATTTTTCAGCTCAGCCTGGATTTGAACGTGGGACGTAAGGTTTATAAGTTACGCATATACACGCTGTGCCACTGAGCTACTATCGTTTTGGTCGTCCTTTCCGAAGATAAAATTGAACAATAACGTTGTTGGCTATGTGGATACGGTCAAGAACTTGGGCATAACACATTATAAAGATTTATCTTGGAATTGTCATTTAAGCATCACGATCGCAAAAGTTTACGGTATGATGCGGGTATTGTGGACTTTGCAATATTTTACTCCACTTAAGGTACGTATGTTACTGGTAAAATCCTACACTCAAAGAATTATGATGTTTGGAGAACGTTTGCTGCAAAAATACAAATTAAGTCGTTTTGCCGCAAATAATAAATAAATTAGCAACAATTTAAAATCGTTTCCAATAAAAGTATTGCAATTTACTTTTATTGGAAACGTTTTTAAATTGCTACAAATTATAAACTAATTTCTAATAAACGTTTAAACGAATTCGATATAAGCTTTGTTTTTATCGACCAGAACGAAAGTAGCTCAGTGGCACAGCGTGTATGTGCGTATCTTATAAACCTTACGTCCCGCGTTCGAATCCTGACTGAGCTGAACATTTTTTTTTTTCGGTACTTAAACGTTGGTTGCAAACGAAACAACAAACGAAATGTGTTTGTCTAATTTTTCGTTTCTTACGAACGAAAAAATTCTTTGAGTGTACCTTGTATCCTCTTTGCTTTACGGATGCGAAATATATGCTAACTGCGATAGTTCTTCTAAGAAAAAGCTTAATGTTATATTCAATAATAATAATAATTTTTGGTCCTAAACGCACTGACCACATCCCTCAATATGCTAAGCGCTTGTATATTGTCACCTTCGATAATCTATTACGAAAAGAACTCTAATTTTGCTACATAAGGTGATATATACCAAATAACCTGATTCAACTAGATCACGCGACATCGTTCACTTCCGTCACACAAGCCTGACTTCGAAGAGGAAATTTTTTATTTATTCTATTCGCCTCTGGAACGCGCTACCCTCCAACCTTAAAGAAATAACCAATGCAGTGTCCTTTTAAAATAAATTAGCAAATTAGCGAATCCCAACGGTCCCACTTACCCGCCCAACCGACCGAGGGGCACATCCGCATGACGCACGGATTTGGTGACCGAACAGCCGTAATCCGGATTACGCTGTGCAATCGATCGCGGGTAAACATATCTTGAAATTCGTTTCAGCTATAGATTAAAATCATCAGCTGATAAAACGCATATTAATAAAACGCGAATTGGGTTATGAATGCAAGAGAGAATTCTTCCAAACATATCTGTTTCGCTTACTATACGAGTTGCTCGTATAGTAAGTTTCTACTTATTATATCGAGCACGGTGTTACACAGTGTCGATTGTTGATTTCTTGAAGTACGGTGTTGCACGGTACTTCAAGACTGAAATTATAACGTCGAATTAAAACAATGACTGCTTGGTTTCAATTATCTATCGAATTAAAACCATGACTGCTTGGTTTCAAATATCTGATTAAACTCGCCGTTCTTTATTTAATTGGTTGCTTATATAAAACAATATTGCTGATAACAACATTAATATTTGCAATGACAATTGCTATGCAAAAAACATTATGCAGCTTGGATTGGCACGCGTGACCCAAATACAGCATATATGCTGAGTCAGGCGTCTGGTCGTTGATTTCTGCTGGGAATACGAACTGCATTTATTGTTTGCATAGCAATTGTGAGTTAAGCTTAATTCTTACAACATTTGACAATTTTTGTTTCCAAGTTAGTGCGGGGACTCAACATTCTGGCCCCTTTTGAAGTCTTCAACTTGGAAACTTCGAAAGTCCTCGCTACATGGTGTTCTGGAGTTCTTGTGAAGTATTCCTTGTGCAGGTTTTAACAGTTGAGGACGTCTTGGTGTTGGTTGAAATGTATGTCTTCTTCTGATACATTTGAGTCCTAAATAAACAATGACTGATAGTATAAGGCCCATGCTTGTATAGCCAACGATGACGATATGTGTGTTGGATGGTTGGAGATCTTGTAATTGCGTTTGATGTGATTTGATGTCTCGTATCTCATTGGTCACATTCTCCAGTTGCCCTTATTGGTTGATGATGCGAAGGTGAGTGAATACAGTTGCCTCGTGATGTATCAATTCACTTCCGAATGTAAGGTCGATTTTTGGATGAAATGATTGACTTAACACCTCGGAGTGTACAGGCTTTCCAGATTTTATGATCATCATCATTCTTCATTTCGCATTCAGCTGCCAAGGTTACAAGTCCGATGCCATTTAAGTGAGTGGGAACAGCAGTGTTGTTGCAAATGAATGTGATGAGTTGCTGCTTGTATAATGAAAACAACCACTGATTTGGCGTTTGTAACTGCATCCATGAATTGTGTGCTGGCATACTGTTTACCATGCATGTTGTCGGAGCTGGGTGCTGGGGGAATAGCTCAATTTCACAGATGGTTGACTGCGGATTTTTAATCTTAATTAGATGTTGTTGTTCACAAAAGTAGTGATCATAGTTAACTTGATCGCAATAACTGAATTCGAGTCAGGTCATTAAATAAAAATTGATCTCGGTATACGTTCGTAAGTAACACTTCGAACTGACTGGTAATGGCAATAACGGAAGTTTTAACTATTGATGGTAGTGGAACCAGCTTATATATGTCAAAGTCCGTTGACTGCAATAGCGGTAGCGTTATTCCGAATATAATGAAATTGTTCACCACTCGATAATAAATTTTCATTAATCTGTAAATGAGTGTTATTTCAATGAGTCCGTTGTTTGTAGGAAGTACCGTATTCGGAGGAAGATGTTCCTTTATATACGCTAATTCACTCTGAAGCTGGGAGGGAGCGATGACGAGAGTGTTGGCACGGTTATGATGAGAATCCGTGATTATATCTTGAATAGCTCCTTGAGTAAATTTACATTCTTGTATTAGTGACGCTGCTAAAATTGACAGTGCATGAAAATTTTGGATTGATTTTTGTTGCCTTGATTCCATGCTCAAGTTTCGTAGTTTCTCATACACAATGTCTAACTCCTTGTTGATTTCCTTTGTTTGATTTCCTCTCTCTGCTTCAGTTTTTCGTAAAATGTTTGTCGTTGTTTCTTCTCCAAACAATGATCTGGCGATGTTGCCTACGATGTCCAAGGGTGCTCGTTTGCTGCGTCTTGGAATTGACCTTGTTGAGTCCTGTACTACTAGACTATTACGTAACTCGCTCGATTGGTGAGAATACTGCTCGATGATTTCCAATAAATGGCCTTTGTAGTTAATACCCGTTGATAATTTCCTGAAGAGCCGTAAGAGTCTGTCAATTGTATCCAATGTAGCCCAGTAACCTCTAAGATCGTGATAGATGAGAAGATTCCAATGGTTCGATGAGATGCTTGCTCGTCCAAGTGCTTCAAAATATACACCCGGATCATGATTGAATTGTTGGATGTTAACTGAAGTCGATGGACTGGTTGTCGCATGCGAGATGACAGGTAGCAACAACATTGTCAGCAACATCATCTTGAGCGGGTTTTTTGATGACGTTGAGCACCTTCTTTTGCGCTCCTCATGCCCCTTTCCTTGGTTGACATCGGGTTCTAATGTCGATATGTCCTCTCGAACATCTTCAGGTCCAGATTCTTCTTCTCCAGGTAATGGTGCTAATTGATGTACTGCCCTTCGTGTGATTCCAGTTTTTGGTCTTAACATCCGTAACTCTGACCTTGCCGTCCGGTCCGATGACTGGTTCGATAACTCTTCCCATGACCCATTTCAGCGGTGGTAGATTGTCGTCTTTAATTGTAACGAGTGTACCTGCCTTGATATTTGGAAATGACTTAGTCCTTTTAGCTCGTGCTTGCAGCTGCCCCAGATATTCGTCATGCCACCGTTTCCAGAACTCATTTTTTAGATGACTCACCAGTGCCCATCTTGATAGTAATGACATCTTAGTATCAGTGTTATGTGTGTTGACAGATGCTGTCATTGGCTCTCCAATCAAAAAATGACCTGGTGTTAGAGCTCTTAAATCATTAGGATCTGACGACATTGGTGTAAGTGGCCTGGAGTTCAGGACTGCCTCGGCTTCGGCAGTGAGAGTGCATAATTCTTCATAAGTTGGTGAGGCTGATGCTAGAGTTCGACGCAGAAGAGTCTTGGTTGATTTCACTGCTGCCTCCCACAGACCGCCGAAATGTGGTGCTCTTGGCGGAATAAAATGAAATTGAATCCGATTGTTAGAGCAAAGACTTGATATTTTCTCCTTTGATTTGTAAGTCGTCATGATCTTCTCTATTTCCTCCAGTTGGTTGCGAGTGCCGACGAAGTTAGTAGCATTGTCTGAATAAATATTTTCACACATGCCTCGTCGCGCTATGAATCGTTTTAGAGCTCCTAAAAATCCTTCAGTTGTGAGGTCCGAAACCACCTCCAGATGAATTGCCTTGGTAGCGAAGCAACAAAATACGAAAATATAAGTCTTTTGTGGTCGTTTTCCCCTTATTTTGAAGTGAGTGTATAATGGACCGCAGAAATCTACGCCACAATTGCTGAAAGGACGTGCTCTTCGGACTCTGTCTGTGGGTAGGTTGCCCATCTGTTGTTGGCAAACCCGTGGACGAATTTTGGCACAGATAACGCAGTTTACCACAACCGATCTGGCGTTGTTCCGGCCTTGGAGAATCCAGTACTGTTGTCTTGAAATTGCATGTAGCGCCTGAGGCGCTACATGTCTATTATGTATGTCGATCATAATCAGCTTTGCCACAAAACTGTTTGCTGGCAGTAATGATGGGTGTTTTGAATTGTACCCGATATCGGCTGCTTGTAATCTCCCACCGACTCTGAGAAGTCCTTGGTCATCGATGAATGGAGCTAAAGTGGCTAATTTGCTTGAGTTGGAAATTTGTCCTAACCCTCGAAGCTGTTTTATGTCATCGCTGAAGCTTACTCGTTGCACCTCCTTGATGATTTCGTTGGTAGCTTCTTCTAACTCTCTTGGTGATAACCATTCTTCGCTGCTATGGCTCTTGTTTTTAAGATGGTCGATGAATCGACGAACGTACGCCATTACCCGTTGCAACTTTTGAAATGAATTACCATGATTGATGCAGTATAATGGATGTCGGTTTTCAGAGTTCGTCACGGATAGTATGCATTTTAGTTGTTTTTCCTCAACTTCCAGTCGCACCGTGTGTTCTGGATTTTGTGGCCAGCCTGATCTTGAATGTTTAAGGAAGCTGGGCCCTTCAAAACATAGTTGTGATGCTATTAAATGTTCTGGATACAGTCCTCGTGAAACAAGATTTGCTGGATTTTGTGTTGTACTAACATAGCGCCATGAACCCCTTGTAGTTAGTTCTTGTATATTTGCAATTCTATTCGCGACGAACGTTTTTAGTAGCGCCGAATCTCCTTGAATCCATGAAATGACAATTTGAGAGTCAGTCCAATAGAATATTTCGTCGAGCTCAACCGTTAGGATGTCCTTAATGCGATTGACAGTCTGAGCCGCCAGTGCAGCAGCGCAGTGTTCCAATCTCGGAATCGTTGTTGGCTTAACAGGAGCTACACGAGATTTAGCACATAGCAGTCTCATAGCGACAGCACCAGAGCGATCTGTTGATCGTAGGTATAACGTACATCCATACGCCCTTTCGCTGGCTTCTGCGAATGCATGAAGTTGAATGTTAGTTGTATTGGAATTGCTGAACATGTATCTCTTAATTTTGATTCGCTTAATTTGTCGAATTCCTTTCGAAACCTTAGCCATGATGACTGTAGTTCGACGGGCAACTCGTCATCCCAGTCAAATTTTTGTTTCCACAGTTGTTGCATGAATATTTTACTCATGACGACTACCGGATTTACTAGTCCTAATTGATCGAATATCTGAGAGGCTTCTGCAAGAATTGTTCGTTTTGTGATGTTCTTGTAGGTCCGCACTGTTGAACAATTATTGATTCGAGATGTAATTGTTATGATGTTAACGCTCGGATCTACACCCAGAGAAATCTTCATGTATTTTAATTAACACTATTCATGTTATATTAACATGAAAAACATTTGTAGGCAAAACAAAAACAATTCCAAAAAACTACAACTACATTGACAAAAATCGAAGCAAAACGCACACATTCACACAAATGAGAAATTTTTTTTTCGAAAATCAAAATATATTCAACCATTCTGTCAAATGGAAAATTTGAAAATAAACAGAAGAAATTTTTGAATTTCAAAACAAATTTGTTTTTGTCGACCTGTACGAAAGAAGCTCAGTGGCACAGCGTGTAGATGCGGAACTTATAAACATTAGGTCCTGTGTTCAAATCTCGTCTGAGTTGAAAAAAGTTTTTTTAAATAGAAATTTTTAGATTTCAAATTCAGATTGGTCTTTGGACGACATGAATTTATGAAGCGCAGTAGCACAGAGGGTAAAGTGATGAACTCAAGATGCGAAGGTCCGGCGTTCAAATTCAGTTCAGTGTGAAAAGGTATCTATTTGAAATGGTAATGTTCATTTGAAAATAAGGTAAAGAATGGTAAAAAAGTTACTTGGAGGAGAACTGTGTTTACAATTTTATAAAAAAAATTAAATTAAAAAAACTTTTTCCGGAACGGGGATTCGATCCCCGTACTTCCGTTTATGAGGCCGACTGCCTAACCCCTGAGCTACCGGCAATGATTTGAATGAACGCATATTTACCAGTTTTCCCAGTTTTCCCAGTTTAATCACAAACCTCTTCACACGTACACGTACACATATAGGAGAGTGTCATTTTTAACAATAGCATCTTGTTAAAACAACCTGAAAGATCGGTTTGAAAAATGTTACCCACAAAATTGGTTAAAAATTGGTTAATTTAACACGATTTTTTCTCTGGGTGTATTTTGACTTCAGTATTTCTGACACCGTTAATAGAGAAGTCTGTATATGGCAGTCTTAATCTCCTGCGAAGTCGATCCGTGATTAAATTCATCTGGGCGCCCGAATCGAGAAAAATCCTGCATGGAATCTGTTTTCCATCTTTGTAAAGTATATGGACGGCCGTGGTTGCTGAACATACGTAACCAGATTCTTGGTCAACATGTTCTGCTCCGAGATTTGTTATTGATATAGTAGCACCGGATTTTGGTGCCTTGTTTGCTGACTCGGATGTGGTGATTGTCGACCCGAATGCTGAGCTAGATGCCGACTCGGGTGACGTCTTGATGATTGATGATTCATGTTTTAGTTTGCAATGCGGGCACTCCATCATTCCTTCCTTTTGTCCTGTTAGAATGCATGGATTTGCTGCATGATACTTAATTGACTGTTCATATAGCATTGTAGGTGCGTGTTGAATTGTCGGGGTCACCAAAATGTTTCGCTTACTATACGAGTTGCTCGTATAGTAAGTTTCTACTTATTATATCGAGCACGGTGTTACACAGTGTCGATTGTTGATTTCTTGAAGTACGGTGTTGCACGGTACTTCAAAACTGAAATTAAAACGTCGAATTAAAACAATGGCTGCTTGGTTTCAATTATCAGTCGAATTAAAACCATGACTGCTTGGTTTCAAATATCTGATTTAACTCGCCGTTCTTTATTTAATTGGTTGCTTATATAAAACAATATTGCTGATAACAACATTAATATTTGCAATGACAATTGCTATGCAAAAAACATTATGCAGCTTGGATTGGCACGCGTGACCCAAATACAGCATATATGCTGAGTCAGGCGTCTGGTCGTTGACTTCTGCTGGGAATACGAACTGCATTTATTGTTTGCATAGCAATTGTGAGTTAAGCTTAATTCTTACAACGTTTGACATTTTTTGTTTCCAAGTTAGTACTCAACAATATCTCAATGAAGGAATAAACACGATTAACGTGATAATAAACAATAGAATTAAAAGAAAATATTATGAAGCATCAGAATTCATGCGACGAATATGAATTTGATAAAATATAATTTCTTACGATATTAGACTTAACAAAAAAATACAAAGACACAACAATCAAAACAATCAATTTAAGTATTTTATATTTTTATACGAAATATAAAAAATCAAATACAAATATAACAGTTAAGTAAACAGTAACGGAACGAATGTGAATTCAGCTAAAAATTCTGTTTTATTTGTATACAATATACAATAAAAAAAACAAAATTCTGCTGAAATATAAATACAAAATAAGACAAAAATACAACACTTTGAAAAATCGGCAAGGCCGATCTTCGTGGAGTTTGGCAACCCTGTCATTTCGTTAGACCCTATGCGGTCCAAAAACTCAAATAGCAGCAAAGGCCTTAATTGTGATCAAGTGCATTTAAAATAAAAGTTTTAGTTTTATTAAGTGAATCTGACAGGTCATAGAAAAAATACAGGGCATTAAAATCGCTACAATTACAACGAAAATGTTCATTCTGCGCGTAATTAGAGCGGCACATACTTAATATCGAAGGAATGAAAGATCTGGAACGACGGGTTGGAATATTAAAATCAATTTCTTGAAGCAAAAATGTAGAATTAAGAGAGCCATTTATCAATTTAATCAAAAATGTTACATTAAGCATTGCTCTTCTTTTTTTTTTTAGAGTAGGTATGTCCAAGAGTTTTAAACGATTTTCGTATGAAGGTAGGTTCTGTTTCGGATTCCAGCGAAGGTTTCTTAAAGTAAATAGTAAAAATTGTTTTTGAACCGATTCAATTCTATCAGAGTGGCAGTTGTATTGTGGATTCCACAAGACTGATCCACAAAAGTAAAAACCTTTTCTAGATAACAATTATTTATATGACACAGCGATGAAAGTTGGTGTCTCCTAGCAAATGTCATAAATTTACATTTTTTCAAGTTCAGTTCCATTAAGTTATTATCACACCAGATAGCTATACTGGTCAGATCTAATTGTAACAACTTATGTTGATCTAAGATGTCAAAGGATAGAAACAATAAAACGTCATCAGCATACAACAGTACATTCGAATGTTTAATGACAGAAGGTAGGTCATTTATAAAAATATTAAACAGAATAGGACCTAAGTGACTTCATGGAGGGACTCCAGAGGTGACATTTATTGTTTTTGATGTTGATGATTCGAATAACACCTGTTGCTTCCGATTTGTCAGATACAATTCTACCCATTTTAAAAGAAGATCTGGAAATCCATATCTTTTAAGATTTTCAATCAACAGAAAATGATTAACTTTATCAAAAGCTTTACTAAAATCAGTATATATGACATCTGTTTGAATATTCTTTGTAAATCCCTTTATTGTTAATGTAGAAAATTCCAATAAATTTGTAGATGTTGATCTACCTCTCAGAAAACCAGGTTGTGAAGGAGATATTAATGTTGTGAACCAATTGCTTTGTGACAACTTGTTCAAATAACTTTGGTATTGTGCTAAGTTTAGCAATACCTCTATAGTTAGATACGAATGATTTGGTTCCATTTTTATAAAGAGGAATAATGTATGACTCTTTCCATGAATTCGGAAAATAACCTCTTTTAATAGAGGCATTAAATATATTTGAAAGTGGAATGTATAAAAATGTTCAGCACAAACTTTCAAAATACAGCTAGGAATATTATCGGGACCAGTACTATATGAATATTTCAACGATTTTAGGTGTTGTAAGACATCTTCATATTCTATAACAGGATTGCAAATAGAATTATAAGTGGGGATTTTATATGTATATGATGTGTTGCCATAAGTATTATCAGAATAAGTCGTTTTGAAGAAATCACACAGAGGGAAAAAAAATCAGAACTGCATGGTTATGATTTGAAACGGCTATCGTTACGAAAAATTCAACACCGCACAGTTCAACCGAAACAGTTTCACTTTTTGAAGATGGTATGAGTTACTGGAGCGTGGGTTCGAATTTCAGTCGGACCAAATTTTTTTTCGATTCTTTTTTTTTTATTTTTATTTTTATACCCTACACCTTTGGTCTGATGTTTGTAACACCAAGAAGGAGACGTGTCCGGTATAGAAAACTATATATATTCATGATCCTGAGTTGGTTTAGCCCTATCCTTCTGTCCGTCCGTCCTCTTTTTTTGTAAACACGATTGCAGGAGCTAGAAGAAAGTTAGGGATAAATCCCAAATTTTGAATTTATCCTTTGAAGGCCCTAAAAGGAGTTGGTATTGAAAATGGGCGGAATAGGTCGACCGCCACGCCTACCTCCCATATAAGTGAAAATCATGTTTTCACTTATATTCCGCTTAAATAGTTCCAAATTTGGTATCTAGTAGTTTTTGGGGTAGCTTTTTCGAATTTGATGTCAGAATTAGAGACCGACCGAAATCGCTTTTTATTATTTTTTTGGGCCGAAACCGAAATGGCCGAATTTTCATTTTTTAAATTTCGGGCGAAACCGAAAAAATTGTGAATTTATATGTAATAAAGTTGTACATAATTAAGCGTATCAGTAGGCTGAAATCGATAATTTTAAGTTCAAATTATAAATTAGATGAATTTAGAAACAAATGCGTGGAAATCAATTGAAGGCCTCTTACTTTTTTGCTACGGCGAGAGTAGTAAATATTCGATTTTAGGGGAGTAGATTTCAAGAAAGGGGAGTAGATTTAGTTTATTACGTAGAGTAGTAGAATATCTACGAGAGTAGTAGAAATTGCTGTCAGGGTAGTAGGTTTGTAGAAAGAGTTGTAGTTTTGCATTGTATGAAACTCACATAATATTTTGACGAGAACATTTCTTACAATATTAGTAGAAAATATCTTGAGGGAAGTAGAAAAATCTACTACCGTAGTAGAGGAGTAAAAATTTGAAAATCATCGCGAGAGTAGCAGATCTACTCTGATAGGAGAAGAGTGAGAACGCTGTGAAGGGGTGAATGGATGCAGACGGTATGTAACATACAAATTCTTTCAAGAAAATAAGTTTCAAAGTTTTTAATTTTTCTTTTTTTAATACAAATTGGGGACTTGTCTTCTTTGTCGCTTCTGATTCTTCGAAACTATGATCAATACTTAAATTTGTGTTACATACCGCTTTTATCCATTTGGTTGTTACTTATGTATTTTTCCACGCCAAATCCGAAAATAATAATGAAAATTGCACATAAATTGCATTTTTGGTGAAGCTGTAAAAATTTCATTATTATTTTTGTATTCAGCGTGGCAAAATACATAAGAATTTGTCTATCAAGTATATCACACAAAAAGTTCAGTTTTGTCGATCTGTGTAATCTTTGTTATTTATTTGTTACATTTTTCGTTCAAACCGAAATTTAAACGAAAAGTTAAAAATGTCAACCTTCAAGGTTGAAAATTTTAACCAAAAGTTAAAAATTTCAACCTTGATGGTTGAAAATTTAAACCAAAAGTTAAAAATTTAAACCTTCATGGTTGAAAATTTAAACCAAAAGTTAAAAATTTTTGCCCAAAAAAAAATAGTGTATGAAAAAGCTTGCCGGAGATTTGAGGATATATTTATCTATATATATAAGAGCTGTCCAAAAAAAATTTTTAATTTTTTTTTTTAAATTTTTACGAAAATGTTTTTTAATTAATTCTAGGGTGGTTTCCGCCAAAAGTGCTTAATTATGTTTTTTTTTCTCGTATTTTTCTTGATCTAAAACGAACTTAAAATTTGTGTTTTATTTTTTTCCCCCATACAAGTGTTAGCCCGTTTTGGCCAACTTCAGGGCCTTTGCGAGCCGGGTTGCCGTTATCGGATCGGCTTGAAATTTCAAACTTAAGAGTTTTTGGTGTATTTTTTTTGGACAGCTTTAATATATATATTTATATATGACATATAGTGCAAAACCATTTAAAAAAAAAGGAATATAACAAAAAAAAAAAAAAATAGGAAACGGAAGTCTAATTCGTGCCGTGGGGGATTCGAACCCGGGTTCCCAAAAACAGAGTTTTTCAACCTCAGGGTTTTAAATTTCAACCTTAAGGTTGAGAATTTCAACCTTAAAAGTTGAAATTTTTTACGGAAATAAATTCTCAACTTTTTGGGTTGAGTTTTTCAACCTCAGGGTTTAAAATTTCAACCTTAAGGTTGAGAATTTCAACCTTTAAGTTGAAATTTTAATTATATACTTTTTTCAACCTGTAAAGTTTAAAATCTCAACCCAAATTAGTTGAAAATTTGAATTTAAACCTGAAAAAGTTGAAGAAGGTTGAAAAATTAAACCTAAATTTTCGACCGTGTAGTTTCAGATAAGAGTTGGTTCTTTTTAACAAAATTTGTGTTCTTGAAGCAAAAAAATGACATCAGCGGTGTAGAAACTGGTTCTAAGTTGTTTTGAACAAATTCGAAAGATAATTCAAGTGTTGGGTGATGGTTATCTTCTGGACATGCAAAATCACAGCGTTTCAGAAAGTCATTTAAACAGTCATAGGGATACGGAAGAAACTGGTTTGAATCGCTACAAAAATTCCAAAATATGTTCGGTAAATTTAAGTCTCCAAAAACAACAATGGATCGGAAAGTGTAACATTTGAGTAAACCAATGATATAAGCGACACATGTCTTAGATAAACGGTAATATCAGAATTCGGTGGGATATACAAGCAAGTAACGAAAATATCGATACTAAAAACTGGAATTCGTTTAAATGTGATTTGAATATTTTAATATTTGGAAATCAGTATCTCATATAGAAATTCAATACGCGCGTATTTAAATGTTTTCTATAAGTAAAAAACTTCATTGCCGCCAGCCAGTCTTGAACCTACGACCTCTGCAAATTGGAAATAAGAAATTCACACTGATTTATCACAGGCATAATTTTTCTGTGTCTACACTGAAATATATATGAAGCAGAAAGTAAAAAACGTTTTTTTGTGAGTTTCTATTTTTAGATTCGATTTTAGAAGTGGACTATCTTCGGCTATACCGAAGCTGAAATACCCCCACACTGTAGGAAGAAGTACTTCGAATATAAAAAAATGTGGTCTCAAGACCCTATTTTGACCCAATTATAGGTGGTTTTGGAGCCCGGAACATGTCCAAAATCCATTTCTAAAAAATTCCAATCAAATCCACCAAAAAAAAAATTTTGGTCTCAAGACCCCATTCAGACCCTTATATATGTGGCTTCGGAACCTCGGACCATGTCAAAAATACGTTTCTAAACATTTCCAATCGAATACAACAATAAAAAAGACTTGAACAATTTTTACCTTTTTTTCGGTGTATGGGAGCCACGCCCAGTTTTTGTCCGATTTGGCTGATTCTCGAACTTGATCTCAGTATGCACGAGAAAAACATGTACCCAAAGTTTCAAGTCGATATCTCCAAAACTGCGACCTCTATCGTGCGGACGGACAGACGGACAGACGGTCAGACGGACAGACGGACAGACGGACGGACAGACAGACGGACATCGCTAAATCGACTCAGGAGGTGATGCTGATCAAGAATATATATACTTTTCCATACCGGACACGCCTCCTTATGGGCGTTACAAACGTTGTGACAAAGTGAGTATACCCTGCCACAGTGTGTGTGGGGGTATAACAAGTGAGTAAGTTTCAGTCGGGCAAGCCGACCCCAAAAACCCCCCTATACAAAATTTCATACTGTTTTGATGAAATTTTAAAATTTCGGCAGCCATATTGGTTCCGCCATCTTGAATTTTTAAATTCCGACATCAAATTCGAAATCAGCGACCCCGAAAACCCCACTATACAAAATTTCATACTGTTTTGATGAAATCATAAAATTTCGGTAAAAACACAATTTTTACTTATATGGGAGGTAGGCGTGGCAGTCGACCGATTCCGCCCATTTTAAATACCAACTACTTCTAGGGCCTAAGAAGGATAAATTCAAAATTTGGGATCCCTAGCTTTCTTCTAGCTTTTGCAATCGTGTTTACAAGAAAAGAGGACGGACAGACGGATAGGGCTAAATCAACTCAGGAGGTGACGCTGATCAAGAATATATATACTTTTCCATACCGGACAACTCTCCTTCTTTGTGTTACAAACATCAGACGAATGTGAATATACCCATACCTCGGAGGTGTAGGGTATAAAAATCAACGCTTGCTGAGCAATATATAATATATATTTTTAGATTTGAAAACTCCAATTTGCTGAGCAATATACAAACATTTAGACGCTTGTGAATAATGCCGGAAATAGACGAGTCGGTTAGAGCGCACTCCAAACTCCAGAGGTTCCAGGTTCGAATTCCGGCAAAACTGAATTTGTGGAAAAGTTGTTACAGATGTTTCTAAGGAAATTGGCAAATAAAAAAATTAAATAAAGTAAAAAATAAATAACTTAAAAAAAGTGCAAAAAAAAAAAAGATTTTTTTTGCAATTTAAATAAATAAAAAAATTTAATATTTCCATATTTAATTCTAATATTTCCATATTTAATACAATTTTAAATACGCGCATATTTTATTTAAATAAAAACAGCTTAGGAGCACTATCAAATACGTTTATATTTGATTTAAATACGTTTTCATTTGATTTCACTATTTTTTTCCCTCAGTGTACACAAATAAATTCCAAGTCAGAGACATCTGAAAGTATGATTTCCTCAGATGAAAAAAGGTTTTTTACTGCAATGTGGACTGCACCACCAGTCCTGCATTTACGATCCCTCCGAAAAATTTGATACCCAGCACACAGAATTTCTGAATCAAAAATATTTGGTTTAAGCCAAGTTTCGGTAAATACCAAGACATTATGACTACAATCGAAACTTTTAATATAAATATCGTTCAACTTTGTATTTAGCCCTCGAACATTTTGGTACTGAAGACAAACAACATTATTCGGGATTTTATTTAGTTTTTTTGATTAGAATTTAATTTTCTTTGAGGAAGTTGAACTGGATTTACTAGATTTGATTTTTCTTTATAAACAAATTCACGAACTAAAGTTTTATCCGGCCAAAAATTTGTATTAACAATCTCATCAAACAATTCTGCAGGCACAGATAATTTGAAAGATGAAATGTTTCTAGCGTATGAAAAGTTGAATTTAAAAGCATTTATATTATTACCGGTTTTATTGAGTTTAGAATCAATATAAAATATAATATCTTCAGTTAATGTGTCTGGTGCAAATCAGGACACGAAAATAGATTTTTTAGGTTGCACAACAACAAGCCTTTTTGGGGTTCTCGTTTCATGTACTTCCCGCAAACAATCCTTTGGAGAAATAATATTTATGGAAGGACAAACCTTTTTATCAATATTTGAGATTCTATTCATATTTTTCTCAGGAGCGTCATCTACCCTAGTCTCCAAAACCGCAGGATCAGGAGAAAAAAATGTAACTGGTGATGCAAACATATCGGAAAAGGATGGAGTTGTTGGAGTTGAAATTGGCTGTGGGGCAGGTGGTAAAAGCCCAATAGAAGTATTTTGGTTCGGAGACGTTTCATCCAAACATGTATACTTCTGAAAGTTTATTTCATACTCCTTCAGTTTAGACTGGGCAACTGATAAGTCCTTTGATACTTCATTAAATCCCTTTCGGGCTTGACGTACCAATTTACAGATGTCCAGCTCTGTATCGCGGCAATCTTCGCAGGACCAACGAAGTCCTATTTACCCTCGATCAGATCGACTACTCGACCAGTAAGGGATGCACATTTGACGTGATAAAAACCATCACATAGCCACAGGGCCGCCGGAAGGGGGATTTGGGTGTCAAACCCCGCCCTTTGAGATTGGAAAAAAACTTTTTTTTATCAAGAAATATATCATATTTCAAAAATATTATTTGTTTTAAAATACAAATTCATTGTAAAAACCGTATTTTTTAATACCCCTAAAAGAAAAGTAGAATTGGAAAAACATATTTATGAAGGTTTGCTTTTAAATAAACCATGATGCAATAATACTAGGTGATATCAGTAGGGAGAGCCGTTGGTATTATTTCATCATGTAACTAAACAAATATATTTCAGTATTGAGTAGTTATATTTAATACTTTTGTAAGGTGGAATTAAAACAAGAGCTACTCGACTTAAGATGTTGTGTCAAACTAGGTGGGTTGAAAAAAACGAAGCTATAGCGACTTTAGAGCTGCAGCCGTACGTTATAAGCGCCTTAGATGAAATAAAAACTTGGTTAGATTCAAAAACCTCCAGTACGAATCAATATTGGAATGTTCCGAGGTTGCTTTAGTTGGCAATATAAAACTGTGGCGAAGTTTTGTGGAGCAAAATGTACTAAAAAAGACAAACGCTCTGGAATATCTTCAAGTATGAATTTTTCTTTTAAACATTGTACAACACGCACACATAGTAGAAACATTTCATATATTAAAATAATGTGTTTATTTATTTGTAAAATCTGTTAACAGGTGTGCAATCGTGTTAGTTTTGAGCCGGTTTATAAAATATTAAAAATTCTAGCTGTCATCCTGTCGCGGTATAAAATCGCGACACGAATGTTGTTGTTTTTATTGTTTGTTTTGTTTTTTTTTATGTTTCCCTTTTGTTCGGGGCGACGGGCGAACAAAATCGGAGGAACAAAATCACACACGCACTGACCGAATTAACGCACTGCACAATTTTATTGATTGTCACCTTTTATATGAATATATTTGTTTTGCTTAATTTGTTAAGCAAAACAAATTCGACACTCGCGGGCGAAATGCGGCCGGCGCGCGGAAGAAGAAAACTGAATATTTTGTTTGAGCTGTCAAAGTTCTCTTGCTTTCTTCTCCTTTCTTTCGCTTTTGCTTTCGTTAAGTTAGCTCAGTGAGCGGCGGCGATCCGATGAGGGTATTGCCAGCCTCGCCATTACAATAGTAAATTGTCAAAACCTGGACTAAAGCATTTGTACTTTTTGAACCTGTTTGAGGGAGAGGGATTTGAGAACATTTATGCTTTCGCCTATACGTACATGAGTGCCGCCAAAATGTATATTTCATTTTGGTGGGTGCAGGGGGGTATATGTAAATTTGCCAAACACACCTAGAGAAATCTGAAGAGATTTTTCGCATATAGGTATGGGTAAAGCCCCGACTGCGGACACTGGTTTCTGCGTAAGCCGCACTCTATGTATGTGGGAAGATAAATGGAAAGTGAGCGTCATAGGCGCTCATATATTCTAATTTCGTTTAGTTCTTTTTGAGCAGGGAAGAAGGAGAGTGTTAAAGCTTTGGTTTTTTAACTGAATTGGATTATTTGTTTCCAAAATTTGGATAATTTTCTTTCTTTTTTTAAAAATTGTATTTTTTTTTGAGTGGTGAAGTGAAGCTGTTGCCATCGTCGGACTGTGGCTGGAGGAGAGAGTATTTTTGCGCGCTGGTTTAGTTTTGCCAGCTAGTGTTTATTTTGCTTTGTTTTATTTGTGGCAGTCGGCCATTTAGTGTTTTGAATTTGAGGAATTGAATAGAGTTGGACAGGTTGTGTTCGGTCGTGATTTGTGTTGGTGAAGTGTTTCCGTCCAAGTAGTTTGCTTGGGATTTGTTTGGCCGTTTTCCCCCCCTCTTCCTTATTCCTTTTTTTTGTTTGTGTCGTCCCGCATCAGAGCCAAGTTGTTGCTGGACATCGAATTTTATCGAAGTCCAGCTGGTGAATAGATTCTGCAAAGAATCGTGCGAGGGATTTCAGACAGGTTGGTCTGGTCCCGCAAATCAATTGCGTTTAAAGAAATATAATTTTTGGTGTACGAATGATTTCTTTTGGGTGATTGTCGGTTTGTGTTGATTTTGAAGAAGGGTTTGTGTTCGGTATATTTTTCCTTGTGTCGGGAAAATTTCCGTTTCTTGTATATATAGTTATATATGTACCTATATATATATCTATTGCGGCAGTTTCGGTGTAGTTTTTAAAAGAAGTTTATTTATCAGGTTTTCGTGTGTTCGTGTTGTTCGTTCGTCCGGGGATACCATACCGCGACGGTCGTCTTAAATCCCACGCTTCGCGACTGTGCTTTTCGGGCAAATGGGGAATTTAATTATCGCGTGGGGATTTTTGATTTTAGTTTGTTTTAAAAAGTTTTAGTTCAAAATAGCGCGATAATCCCAATGGATACAGCTAAAAGTGAGCGATCATTCAGCACTCTTTGTCGCCTCAAAAATTACTTGCGCAACTCAATGGGAGAACATCGAGTAAATGGTTTAGCATCATTGAATAGCCATCTTTAAATTTCAATTACACCAGACGATATAATTAGGGAATTTGCGAAAAAACCAAGACGGTTGTTGCTTACTTGATTTTTGATTTTATATTGTTTTACATTAGTTTGTTTTGCTTTTGTTAATTTCTTTCTAAATTTCTTCTGCGAAGAATATTTTTTGTTTGTATTGTATGGAAATCTGCCAAAATCGAAATGCTTTTAAAGCTGTGCCTGTTTCAATGATTTTTTTTTTTCCATATAAATTTTTAAAAAATTTTTATTTATCAAAACCCCCCTTGAAAAAATCCTGCCGGCGGCCCTGCATAGCCAACAAGAGACCATGCGTTCGTTATCGACTTTAATGGCGCACATACGGAAAGAACAAATCATATTTAAATGTCGGGAAATTTATAAAAAATAAAATAAAAAAGTATAAATTGTAACGAGACAAAATGTTGACTGGGAAAATTAAGGCACTTTCAAATTATATTAAAACAAGTGCCTGAAAGTATTGTTTAGCTTACCAAATAAGTACACGAGGTTTCGGTTGTTATGGGGTAACTAAATTGCTCAGTAAACTGAAGCCTTTATTTATAATCTTAGAACCTACTTAGAAATACAAAACTACCTTAAAACTACCCTACTTACACGATCTGGTGGCGGCAGATCATGTGTATACATTACTAGCTACTTAAAATAGAATCAAAGGGATTTCATACCCCCTGCATTCTATCGCACCATCAACTATTGAGGCGGCAATGGTAAACGGTATTGTCAAGTGGAACAAGCCACTGTTTGGTTTCCACCCTCTATGCTCATAAATTCTACACACCGTGAGAACAGACAAAACAATTACCACTTGGGCAGTTGGTGGTGTAAACACTTAACTATTGTACGCAAGCCATACCACATTCAGTTCGTCAACATCATGTGTAAATTTTCTCTAAAATGTACCTATGCAAGGTTTTAATGATCAGACGGATTAATCACTTTCCTTTTCTTGTTGATTCAAAGAAAAAGTTTATTTTTAAATATCTAAACTGCACCAACCATACGTTGGTCCAGTTTAGTGAGACAACAAAGAACTCCTGGTGCTTGGTACAGTTATTTAATTAGGCATAATTAAACATATTGCCTACATTGAAAGACTAAAGCCTTTTAACACTATTGTCCTCTCTTGAACATGCTTACATGTTTTTGTTTTCTTTTCATGATATTTTTATTTTACGCATAACTGCGTGTCTTGCCCGCCTTAAAAGGCTAAAGTCTTTTAATAATTTTGTCCCTTTTTTTGGACATCCTTAACAAAAATTTTTATACCCCCACACACACTGTGGCAGGGTATACTCACTTTGTCACAACGTTTGTAACGCCCATAAGGAGGCGTGTCCGGTACGGAAAAGTATATATATTCTTGATCAGTATCACCTCCTGAGTCGATTTAGCGATGTCCGTCTGTCTGTCCGTCTGTCCGTCTGTCCGTCTGTCCGTCCGCACGATAGAGGTCGCAGTTTTGGAGTATTCACGAGAAAAACATGTACCCAAAGTTTCAAGTCGATATCTCCAAAACTTCGACCGCTATCGTGCGGACGGACGGACAGACGGACGGACAGACGGACGGACAGACGGATATGGCTAAATTGACTCCGGCGGTGATGCTGATCAATAATATATATACTTTTCCAAACCGGACACGCCCCTTATGGGCGAGGTACTACAAACGTTGTGTCGAAGTTAGTATACCCTGCCACAGTGAGTGTGGGGGTATAAATATATGTTATATTGATTTTGAATTTACTCTACCCTAACTGTGGTAAGGTAATGGCTGCTGGTAGATAGGTGGTGGACATCCGGCAAGGTTTTCGGAAGATGATGATTACCAGCATTATAACCCATGTTGTCAGACTTGAACCATAATGAGCTACGTGGTGAAAATCCAACGCAGTTGGAAATCCTTTATTTCTGCTTGAGTCTCTTCACCCACAGAAAAAATCCAAGAATTAGTCGCATAGAGTTGACACCAAAAATTACGCAAAGGCACAATGCTTATCTCGCAGTCCCGAGAAAACCTTCGCTGCTTTAAGAATAGTTGAACTTCGCATCTGGAGTCGGCTCTTATTTTGTATAAAGGATGTGTCTGCGGGCATATCAGCATCTTCTTCATTTGTTGACAATGTTGAAACTTATCGCCCACCATCCCATAATACACTGTTTTTCTCGCATCTAACAATATGTATTCAAATGCAGGCTTAATATTCACAAAATACCCGTCATGGAATGTAGGATTCGAATATATTGCATACGCTTGCATCTTTTCTTTGTTAACTGGTGGAATTCGAATGTTATAAAATGAATTCTGCGGTCGTTTTTGCAATTTTTGCAAGCTCCTTCGGATTATTGCCAGGCAACATTAAATTTATGTTGATGTTAGACGTGATTCTTTTTGTTTTTTTTACTTTAATTGTTTGGTGTGTTCCTCATCCATCAGTTTAAACATCGAATGAAGAACACATAAATCCCAAAGGAGCCCTTCGAACTCGTATGCGTGACGACTTCATTATTTCGACCGATGCGCTGTGAGTTGTTCGACCCTCGCTGCCATATGTGCATCGTCGGAACGTGATACCTCCATGGATTGAATCAGTTGCATTGACTTGTCCAATTTGTCCTTATAACTCCAATAATCCTGCATGTTCACATGTACCACAATATTCCATGCAGTTTTTGTCAGCCCTATTACCTCCACTTCTTCAAAAAATATTCCTGCTTTATCTTTAAAATAGTCAATATTCACAAGCCCTTTTACTACAGGGAAAATTATTAAATACGACAAATAATATAAGCATACAATATTTATTCTGAATCTATTTAAAATATCGTTAATTTCTTGAATACTATTAAGTACTATTTGTTCTTATTGTAGAACATTCATCATTGGGAAAAGGACAAACAATGTGTATCGATCTCTTCGATATACCATTGCTGGTCCCTACATCCGTCATTCTGCACAATCTATGTTTACCATAGATTGTATTAACTTTATGAATATGTTTTCTAGTAGATTTTGTAGGAAACTCATTGATAGGAAAAGGACAAACATCGTGAACCGAACTCTTCGAAATCCCATTGCTTGTTCTTACTTCCATCATCCTACGCAATATATCGATATTACGATTTATTGCAACAATGTTCTCTGTTAAAAGAACCAGGAATTTGCCAATTACTTTGTTTTAATTCTTGGCCAGTACTTGGCACTGCTATCCAGCGCCCCCGTACCCCATGATAATACTGATTATCACTAATGTTAACCAGCATTGATGATAGCAATTTTTCCTTCCGAAGATGTTTTTGCCTTCTACTACCACATTTCTTATTATATGGAATTTCTTTTTTCTCCCAGCGTTTTTGTGGCATTGTATCATTTAACTTGGACACACTCATACCGCAAACTGAAAACGGTTATTTTTGTGCTGGCCCACTCACAATCCAACCCAATTTTGTATTCTGTAATAAAAATTTACCAATATCATCCCGTATTTGCCCTGTTGACAAAATATCGAAAAATCTTTCTGCCCCAATGAGCATATCTATACCTCTTGCAATATTATATTTAGGATCTGCTAATTTAATTTCATTCGGAACTTTACCTTGAGCTACTCGTTGTCCAGGTAAGTCCGATACAATTTTTTGCATAACTAGCAAATCCAATTTAGTCTTGTACTTCGACGTTTTGGATTTGATTTCAACCCTAACAATTTCTTTAGCTGTCGATTTATTTTTCGCTACGCCTTCAAGCGAAGCTGATATTCTTGAACTTTGTAATTTTAGTTTATTTTTTAATGAGTTTGTCATTACAGACACTTGCGATCCACTATCTAGCAACACACGGCAATTAATCCAATTGCCTCTTCTGTCCGCCACCTGCACTATGGCTATGGATGTAACATATTTTTACTCTGATGAAATCTTTTTTTCTTTTCAACTTTTTCAGCCATTTTAGTTTGCTGTTTATCGTATAGTAAGGAATGATGACTATAGTAAATTCTTCTACAGCTATACTTACTCGTACATGTTCTACTAGTATGCCCTCCTTTCAGACACTTTTTACACACATTATTTTCCATTACCTTACTCC
Organism: Heteromyza rotundicornis; assembly: GCA_951394025.1. Taxonomy (NCBI): domain Eukaryota; kingdom Metazoa; phylum Arthropoda; class Insecta; order Diptera; family Heleomyzidae; genus Heteromyza; species Heteromyza rotundicornis. The sequence continues at coordinate 53,594,199 of OX596010.1, read as the reverse complement.
ATCGTTCGGTAATAGACGCTCCTCTAAATTTTGAGCATTGATATAGAAAATGTTCTGACATACAACCCATCAAACATTTCCTAACACTTGACAAGCTTATTTTGGACAATTTTTGGCATTCTATAAAACATTTCCCAACACCTACCACGAATCCTTTTTTCCTAGGCTGCTCCCCAAGATTTCCATCCCTTTTGTTGGAAAATTCTTGGGTCGCCTCTAGAATACAAACTTTGCGCTTTCATTTATAATCTCCTGAAAGTCTTGCACACTTTTGACGTCAGATCTGACAGCAGGAGCCTCAATGAGTTTTTAAAATAAATCGAAGTTATTGCTCTTTGATTATATTTATCATTAAGCAACTCCCATGCAATATCGAAATTTGCATCCTTTGATGGCAAATTTGCAATAATGCTTGCTGCCGATCCTTTCACCTTCACCTTCGCTTTCAATATACACATCTTTTGTGTATTTGAAATCGATTTTGATACTACTAATTGTTGGAACAATTCCTTGAATGTGTCCCATTCAGAGTATTTACCATCGAAAACTGGTATGCCTATTTCCCTTTCTTTAGTGAAGCAACCTTTTCCCTCAACCCGTAATACACTTCAGTTAGCTCGTCATCAGAGTAGAATTCCATATATTTTAGGTAAGTTTTTTTGGTGCACTTTTTCCCGTACCTGAAGGAGTTGGGAGGTCCGTAAAAAAACTGCTTCTTACATGGATTTGTACCATTTCCACTGAATTCCCTATTTTTCAAGCTTTCCTCCGAATTTAGAAAAATGATTTACAAAAAATTTATTTTTTCCCCATACAGTTTATATGGGAAAGTCCGAGTCTCGGGGGGCACGTGTTCATGTTGACCTAGGATGCCAACATTTTTTTGTGAATTTTTTCTCACAAAATGAAACTATTTGAGGGGGATTGTGGATCTCCAGTTGGAAAATCAATATTTACCGTTATGTTTGCAAATAAGTAAAGTGAAAAATGAAGAAAATTTAACTTTTTTCAAAAATTTATAACTTTTTGACCGTGCAGGTTAGTTTAAATTTTTTTTGCTTTACGCAAGAAATAAAAAAGTTTAAAAAAAAATTTATTTTTCAAAATAAAATAAAAAAATTTTCTTTTTCAAATAATTAAAAAAAAAATTTTTAAACTTTGAGCGCTACTATTCTAAATTTAAAAAAAATATTTTTGCATATCTTACAATATCACTCAGTTTGTGTCAATTTTTAAATAGAGCGTTTTTCCTTGTTTTTGAGATATTGAATTTTATAGGCCAGCCATTTGCTTCAGCGAAAATCCGATCGGAATGCTTGTGGTGTCAAAAGTTGCGTATTGACCTCAGTAGGAAATTTTTCCAAGTTTGACAAATTTTTAGCTTGTGCTTTGTTTCAATTTTGCCCGACCGATAAGAATTTTCAGGCCGAAGCCGCTACCGAAGGTCAACTAGCAGCATATTACTCCGGCCAACGCCGATACTTAAAACAAAACCTTGGAGCATCATTTTCATATGAACAAACATTTTACGAACGTCCTTCTTACAACCATTGCACAAATTTTACTTTTAATTCACATAATGCATGTTAAATTAAAGATTCTATAAAAAAGAGTAAAAAAAACATTTGTTTTTAAAAAAATTTTAGCAACTTCGATTTAAAATAGATTTTTTGGCCACTCCAAATAGAGCTAGAAGAAAGCTAGCGATCCCAAAATTTGTATTTATCCTTCTTAGGCCCTAGAAGGAGTTGGTCAACTACCACGCCTACCTCCCTGTCTGTCCGTCCTCTTTTCTTGTAAACACGATTGCAGGAGCTAGAAGAAAGCTAGCGGTTCCAAATTTTGTATTTATCCTTTTTCGGCCCTAGAAGGAGTTGGTATTACAAATGGGCGGAATCGGTCGACTGCCACGGCTACACGGAGAGAAATGTTGGCTCATGATTTACGATTATGGAGTCCATAAAATTATTGTTACTTAATTACTAACTGTAATCATTAATTGTGAATATTAGTCACAAATTATGCAAATTCGTACATAAACTATGCATATGGATTGTGAATACATTATGATAAGGGTTTATGAATTTCGTGATTTATATTATTATTCTTGAAGAATAATTGATGATTAACTAGGTCATGAAACTGCACGTGTTATCATGAATTATGAGTAACTGGGTTGATTGTCATGAATTGCTGAGCAATATACAATACATTTAGACGCTTCTACAATAATGCCTGGGTAGCCGAATCGGTTAGGCGTCCGTACTGGAGAGGATGATGTCGGTTCGAATTCCGGGAAAACTGAATTTGTGAAAAAGTTATTATAAATTATTCTAAGCAAGTTGGCAAATAAAAAAGTAAAATTAAATAAATAATTAAGTAAAAAATTAGCAAATAAAATAAATTTGTATTTATTTAATAGGATATATGTGCTCAAATTATTATTACGAATGATTTATTTATTCTCACTTAAGCCTAAAATTATGAATTTTTAATCATAATTTATGATTATTGTTTGCACAATTCATTCCATCTGGTCATTGATTATGTCAAAAGGGAAAATAATAATTCATGTTTAAGTGGAACAAATCAAGCAAACACAAATCACAAACTATGATTTTCACTTTTAACAGTTCTTATGATTAAGAATTCTTGATTATTGACTTCTAATTAATGGATCAATATCGTGACTAATTTTTACTTAATTGATTCCTATAACGCATGATTTCAGCAAGCATTTCCCTCCGTGTACCTCCCATATAAGCGAAAATCTACCGGTTTTGGGCGGTATAACCCCTGACATCCCTGTGCGCGTCTGTTTTCTCCATGTTAGGAGCGGCGTACCCTACCTACCACTTCCTAAATCCCTTCCCTTGTCCCATATCCTCTGCAGCGTCTGTTTTCATCAGTAGATGCGGCTGCACTCCGTGCGCGTCTGTTTAGGGGCGGCGTACAGCGACGTCTGTTCCCTTAGTTAGGGCGGTCGAAACTATGGAAGTCTTTTCGGATGATGGACCAGACAAAAAAGAAATCATCTGGGGGATGGATCACCTCCTCAAAAAAGCCAATGTGTGTTGTTTTCTATGGAGTCCATAAAAGAAAAAAGTTTACGGTGCAGGTGGTCGGATCCCCAGTACCGGCGGTAAGTGACGAGCGAACGGGTCACTTGGCGTCGTCATCCAGCGACTGTTCAGGTGGTACGGTGGGACATCAGGCTGTATTATCTACATAAGTGACTGATACTGCGAAAACTGCGGGGCACGCCACTAGAGCTCCACTTTGTCGACAATCGGCAAGTGACTCTGAAGCGGCCTCCTGTAGCATTGGTTCTCGACTTCAGGGCCTTTGCATTGACAACGCTACCAGTGAGGAACATATGGTTCTCTCTCAGGCTAGCCACAGCAGTGCAATCGACTCCGACACAGAGGCCCAATTGTTGCAGGAGGTTCCTCGGACGATAGACGCGCACCTTGAGGTGGAGACATCCGTATCGAAGGCAAAAACAGCCGAACAGAAGGCCCAAGGGGGTTGTAGGCGCTCCCTACAATACCTGAAATCAATGGGCAAGAAAGACCAGTCAACGCTATCGATTAGGGACAAGATTAGGAAGAGCGTGAAAAAATACGAACAAACACGCTCCAAATCCGTAGATGCCTCGACCACGCCTGCCGTCCGCTCTAATCCCGCTACTGCCGTCAGAAAAGACGACCACAAGCGCCCCCTATCAGAGCTCTTAAAAAGGGGGGATAGTAAGGCAGATGAGCCAAGCTGCTCTAACCGGCAGCAAGGATCTAGCCAGGTCAAGACGAAGAGGGCTAGATCTGGCGAAGAGGCACCGCGCACGTCGAAAAAAGCCAAACCCGCCACAAAAACGACGCCAGTGGAGTTGCAGATCGCAATCATCGATCGATCAGACCTGGACGGGAAGATTTCCCAGGCTAACTGGTTGATCGTTGAAGCAAAGATACTGCAGGCCATGATTGCGGGTGATGGAGACGACGACGATGGGACTTGCTGGTCAAAAGGCGTAAAGGTAGTATATTTGGCCAGAAGCCCAATTGGAGATCGTGAGCAGAGCGGTGCTGCCACTGAGGAAACTCGTATCCATATGGGTTCCCCCACTAGTGCCGTATAGCGACGATTCGATCCAGAAGCTCATCTCCAGACAGAATCGCGACCTGAGTGCCCAAAGCTGGAGAATTATCTCCTCAGCCACGAGCAAAAACGGGCCGGGCAAGGATTACCAGATCACTGTTGATCCCCAATCTCAGGAAGCTCAGGAAGCATCAAATTCGGTCTGGGGACGCTGAAGGTAAGGCTCCATCAAAGCACAGAACCACAGGCGGCTACAAGTAGCGCTAATTAATTTGCACCACTGTAAAGTAACTTCCAACGATCTGATGCTTTTCTGGAGGATGAGGAGGTGGACGTGACCCTGATCCAAGAACCCTGGATAGTTAAGAACCAGATTCAAGGATTAAGGTCGACAAGGTACAAAACGTACTGTTCACAAAGTGAAGGTAAACTCAGAACCTGCATTGTGACAAGAAAGAATTTTAATAACATTTTTCTTCTCTCACAGTATTGACGATCTGACGGTGGACGTGCTTTGCGTTATAGACTCAGATTTTGTTTGAATGCTGCGTTTAAATGTTGTTGGCTTATCAATGCATTTTGTGAAACTCATCCCATGCTTTTTGAAGACATCATTAGAGGAGACGCGAAATAGCCATTCGTATTAAGTGGGAATTTTGAGTTTGAAACTGCAGTGCTTTTTGAATGAAAACTTTTGACAGTCAATTATGGCAATTTTAAAAGTCTTTTTTAAAAAAATTTCTCATCCAAAGTATGTCCGAATGTTGTGGAGCGCCTTTAACGAAAAGCGTTGTAAACTGCGTTAGGTTTTCTCTGGACAGTTTGTTTATCCTATTGTCCCATTCAAAAGGTGTCCAAGACGTTCCGAAACAATTGATAAGTCTAATAGGGGAGTGTGTGTGGTTAGCCGGAGTCTCCCGAATTTCAGGAGCCGTTGGAGTTACAGCTGGCACGGAGGTTTGAGCCGGTATGTTGGATGTAGTCAAAGGATCCTCAGTTTCCATTAATTCAGCAAGAATTAATTCTTCGTGAATTGTTACGTCGTGAATTGTTGCGTTATGTGGGGATGGTGAGTGGTGAATTACATTGATAATTTCTGACAGTGTGGAACGAGTTGCAGTAAGCTTGTCGCTGATGTCGTTGATTTTGTGAAACAAAACTTCCAACAAAGGGTCTGTGTGTGTAGAAGTGGCTGGAGCATTTGAGGATGATTGAAGGGAAATATCGATACTTGTACGTAACGACTCAAAGTTGGCATTCATTTTTTCGTTTTCCAGGAAAAGTTTTGCTTGCCGGCTATCAAGTGATGTTATGTGTTTTTCAATGTTATCTAATACACTTGCCTTTTCAGGATTTAATTTTGACAACGATGATGTTAGGTTGTCGAACGACCTGGCCATATCATTGAAGCTTTCATCATTTGTCATCACTTGATTTTTAAGTTTTGAAAGAAAATCATCCTTTTCTTTATTCAGGCTAGCGACGTATCCGACAATGTTGTCATACATATACTTGAGTAGCTGTTCCATACTCTGGCAATCACTGCATATGAAGTGCTTCTCCATGTACGGGTTGTACCACTCTCTAGGAGCATCCATGCAAGCACCATGTAGTTTCCTATTGCAGAAAGCTTTGCAGATAACCCATTTCGAGGTATTATCAAAAGCGCAACAATTTGCCAAACTGCACTTGAAATTGAAACTCATTGTGAATCACCAAAAAATTGTTTCAAAAATTGGGTCAGCCGCGCACGTCGGCGAACGGTAAAATTGTCCAATTGCACTTTTCAGTTTATTGACTCAAATGGTTTTTTTTAATTGACGCGAAACAAATTTCATAAATTTCAAATTGCGGTTATTGCACTTTTTCAAGTCGCGGTATTAATTTGTAAATTTATGCGCTCGAAAGAAAACACGTCTTATCAGGTGAACGATTGCCATGCTGATCAGACGGAACCACCATCGACAGCTATCCGACAACTTGTCAGTTATGCCGGGTCACACGAATTGGCAATGGTAATGGGCTGTGATGCCAATGGGCATCACAGACAATGGGGAAGTACTGACATTAATACAAGAGGTGAGTCAATTTTTGAATTCTATTGAATACTAACCTAATAATTTGCAATAAGGGCGACACGCCAACGTTTCAAAATAGGGTTAGAGAAGAGGTAATAGACATAACACTATTAACAGAAAATATTAATATTGAGGTAGATAACCGGAGAGTGTCCGACAAATGCTCTTTCTCTAATCATAATCGGATTCTCTTCGATATTAATCTTTCCAGAGAGAAACCTAAGCCCTACAGAAACCCTCGGAGGACCGACTGGAACTTGTTTTCAACACTAGTCGCGAACGGATTTTCAAAGCTTCAAGCCTCTTTACAATCCACAGTGACTGGTGTTGACAGCAAAGTCGGAAATCTGACGACCATTCTGGAAAAAGCTTACAAGTCGTCATATCCTATCAGTCGTCCCAGTTCAAAGCCAGGTAACTCCTGGTGGAGCACACCCCTACGACAACTAAGGGGCATAACAAGGAAACTATTCAATAAAGCCAAATTGAGTAGAAGTGAGGCCGACTGGCAAACGTATGAAGACAGTTTTAATGAATTTAAGAGACAAATAAGAACGGCCAAGAGGGAATCATGGCAGCTCTTTTGTAGCTCCTTTGAAGATGTCAATGAGGCAGCCAGACTTCGCAATGTACTATCCAAAGACCCTAGTCTTAAGAGGTCTGACGGCTCATGGACTGAATCTAGTCAGGAGTCACTGGATCTGCTTATGGAAACTCACTTCCCTGACTGCATGGACGCTGGAAATCACAATCTAAACATGTCACAGATAAGCAACGTGCTCGGAGACGAGTTACCATCAGTAATAACGGAAGAGAAAATAGCCTGCGCAGTAAAATCATTCAGGACTTACAAATCTGCGGGGCCCGATGGTATTTTCCCAGCCATGCTACACTACTCTTTAGAGCATATAGTACCACCTCTATTAGAGATTTTCACAGAATGTCTGCAAGTAGGGTACGTACCGATATTATGGAGGGAGGTTAGGGTAGCTTTCATTCCCAAAGCTGGGAAGGCGAGCCACACCGCTGCATATGAAGTGCATATGAAGTGATTCTCCATGTACGGGTTGTACCAGTCTCTAGGAGCATCCATGCAAGCACCATGTAGTTTCCTATTGCAGAAAGCTTTGCAGATAACCCATTTCGAGGTATTATCAAAAGCGCAACAATTTGCCAAACTGCACTTGAAATTGAAACTCATTGTGAATCACCAAAAAATTGTTTCAAAAATTGGGTCAGCCGCGCACGTCGGTGAACGGTAAAATTGTCCAATTGCACTTTTCAGTTTATTGACTCAAATGGTTTTTTTTAATTGACGCGAAACAAATTTCATAAATTTCAAATTGCGGTTATTGCACTTTTTCAAGTCGCGGTATTAATTTGTAAATTTATGCGCTCGAAAGAAAACACGTCTTATCAGGTGAACGATTGCCATGCTGATCAGACGGAACCACCATCGACAGCTATCCGACAACTTGTCAGTTATGCCGGGTCACACGGATTGGCAATGGTAATGGGCTGTGATGCCAATGGGCATCACAGACAATGGGGAAGTACTGACATTAATACAAGAGGTGAGTCAATTTTTGAATTCTATTGAATACTAACCTAATAATTTGCAATAAGGGCGACACGCCAACGTTTCAAAATAGGGTTAGAGAAGAGGTAATAGACATAACACTATTAACAGAAAATATTAATATTGAGGTAGATAACCGGAGAGTGTCCGACAAATGCTCTTTCTCTAATCATAATCGGATTCTCTTCGATATTAATCTTTCCAGAGAGAAACCTAAGCCCTACAGAAACCCTCGGAGGACCGACTGGAACTTGTTTTCAACACTAGTCGCGAACGGATTTTCAAAGCTTCAAGCCTCTTTACAATCCACAGTGACTGGTGTTGACAGCAAAGTCGGAAATCTGACGACCATTCTGGAAAAAGCTTACAAGTCGTCATATCCTATCAGTCGTCCCAGTTCAAAGCCAGGTAACTCCTGGTGGAGCACACCCCTACGACAACTAAGGGGCATAACAAGGAAACTATTCAATAAAGCCAAATTGAGTAGAAGTGAGGCCGACTGGCAAACGTATGAAGACAGTTTTAATGAATTTAAGAGACAAATAAGAACGGCCAAGAGGGAATCATGGCAGCTCTTTTGTAGCTCCTTTGAAGATGTCAATGAGGCAGCCAGACTTCGCAATGTACTATCCAAAGACCCTAGTCTTAAGAGGTCTGACGGCTCATGGACTGAATCTAGTCAGGAGTCACTGGATCTGCTTATGGAAACTCACTTCCCTGACTGCACGGACGCTGGAAATCACAATCTAAACATGTCACAGATAAGCAACGTGCTCGGAGACGAGTTACCATCAGTAATAACGGAAGAGAAAATAGCCTGCGCAGTAAAATCATTCAGGACTTACAAATCTGCGCGGCCCGATGGTATTTTCCCAGCCATGCTACACTACTCTTTAGAGCATATAGTACCACCTCTATTAGAGATTTTCACAGAATGTCTGCAAGAAGGGTACGTACCGATATTATGGAGGGAGGTTAGGGTAGCTTTCATTCCCAAAGCTGGGAAGGCGAGCCACACCGCTGCGAAATATTTCAGACCGATCAGCCTCTTAAAAACGATGGAGAGACTGATTGATCTTCACCTGAGAGGTTCCATAAACCCACAACTTCTGAGCAAATCACAACATGCATACCAGAAAGGTAAATCTGTTGAGAACGCTCTCCATGAAGTTGTCGCTCATGTGGAACGCAATCGGCCTTAAAAGAGATTTCAGACTGGATGAAAATAAGCGGACTTGGAGTTAACCCCTCTAAGACAGAATTAGTACTGTTCACGAGAAAGACGAAAATTCCCTACTTCAGGTTATCACAACTAGAGGGGATTGAACTTAAACTATCTAATGAAGCTAAATACCTCGGCGTCATTCTGGACCACAAACTTATGTGGAAAAGAAACACAGAGGAGAGAATGAGAAAAGGACTCAACGCGTTCTACATTTGTAAAAAGACCTTTGGAAAAATATGGGGGTTGCAACCACGAATCCTTCACTGGATGTATGCTGCAATAATACGCCCTATCCTCACCTATGGGTCGTTGGTGTGGTGGACCACTACTAATGTTGGAAGTCGCCTCGGACTCCTCACGAAAGTGCAATCGCTAGCCGGTAGATCGATTGCGGGAGCCGCAAGAAGCACACCTAGGGCGGGAATAGATATAATGCTAGGCCTGACATCGGTGGACCTGTACATACAAAGCTGCTCCGCTAAAGGCGCCCTCCGACTGAGGAAGGCCGGTATGTGGAAACAAACATCGTATGGACATGCCTCAATAATTAACGAAATCTGTAAGCTAGGAACAAGACACGAATCTGAAAGCCTAAGGGCACCGACAGACTACATCTGCCCTCGTTATGCATTTGATATGAGGTTCCAAAAATTATTTCCGGAAAGGGAAGAATGGGGTAACAGAACGGTGACGAACGTTGACGACACTGTCGTTTTTACAGATGGATCCAAAATGGATATAGGAACAGGTGCGGGTTTTTACTGTGAAGCGGTTGGCCTCCAAAAGTCCTTCAGACTGCCGGACGCTAGCAGCGTCTTCCAAGCTGAAATCTACGCGATAGAGAAAGCTGCTAGAGCCTTAGCTGATCAAAACATACGCACACAAAATGTAATGATCTGCATAGACAATAGGGCGGCCATACAAGCAATCACGTCGTACACAGTCAACTCGAAAGCAGTAAAGAGGGTTAGGGAAGCACTGCGAATCGTGCAGAGCCACCATCGGGTTACTCTCTGCTGGGTTCCCGGACATAGCGATATAGAAGGGAATGACAAGGCAGACGAGATGGCCAGGGGAGGCTCTGCTATGGAGATCAGTGTGGCTGACAACTCAATTCTGCAAACGATACGCAACCATTGACAGTATGGTAAATAGGGAAATAAACGATAAATGGGCCAACAGACAAGACTGAAAAACGTCTCGACTTCTATGGCCTAAATTGAACTCGAAAAGAACAGAGGAACTGCTATCCCTGGATAGGAAATCTCTTAGCATACTGACGGGGGTTATCACCGGACATTGTGCCATAGGATCCATGCTGGGGAAATGGCACATAGTAACCACAGATATATGTAGGAGCTGCGGAGATGAGTATGAACTAGAAACAATACAATATTTCCTCTGGCACTGTCCCGCTCTACAAACAAAGCGCCAACGAGCACTGGGCTCCCGGTTCTTTGAGAGCACAACAGAGCTGTCAGAGCATACAGTATCAGACCTTCTAAAGTTCATTCGAAGCACAAAATGGATCCTTCATGGACCAAACGTGCGTTGACAATATAGGAGGAAAAATGAGAACGGGTTTTCACATAAACGCACACAAAATATTAAAAAAAAAAAAAAAAAAAAAAAAAGGGATTCACATAGATAGCCCCCGAGTGGAAATAGTACTCTTTGTACCACACACCCTTATAACCTACCCCAAAACTGGTATATGATCCGTTCAACACCGAAGACAGTATGCGATCCCCAATTAGTGTAAGCCATTCATGTTTAATTACACAATTTTGCCCAACATAAAGAAATCCATAACCGTCCAGTGAAATTTGTGATACTTCTGTGCCACATACTGCTGTGATTTGAATCGGCTTAGCAAAGATCCATTGATTTTTGTGATTTGTTTAAATCCAAACTTGGTCATCCATTTTCTTGAAATCACAATGCGGCTTAGTGTCGTTATTGAATAGACTTACTTCACAGGAACAACTTGCTGCTCCTTTGTTGAAAATTGGTTGTGAATTTGGACAGAGATATGTCTGATCTCGGACTACTGAGCATGATTGGAGAATTTCTGTGCTAGTTGGAAAGTATTTGTCACGATGCAACGTGATGGCGAGAATTCGAGTCGATGGTTTAATCGCAACTATGGTGTTGTTTACAAGAATTGGTATTGGTATTAATCGAAACAACTCGAACTGGTCTGTTCCCATTAAGGGTATAGTTATTTTAAAAATGGCGTGTTTAGATGTGATGTCTCCCTTAACGACCATTAGCTTGTAGAAATACAGACGGTCTTCGTGATATTCCAGGATCTGTATCGTCGGTGGTAAGTGTGCTATGATTTTGTCAAACTCAATTTTTGAGTTGCTGTGGTGACAACAACAGTGGGCTGATTTCCGCATGATGAATGTTGACCAGTACATTGATGATTGATGGCTGAATCCTCTGTACATTTGATGCCGTTATTGTTAACTGTAGGGCCAAGGATATGAACATTTGGAATACTTTTTCATTGTAGTTTGACTGTTCGTTGGCATGTACTCGGTTTGCCATTTCAGTTAGTTTATTTTCAAAATTCTTAAAAGTCGCGTTTAATGATGTTGATGGTGGAGTTGATGATAGATTTTTGGTTTTTTAATAATCTAAGGAGGCATTCTTCGTTGGACTGAATTGCTGTGACCGTTCCCGTCATTTTTTCTGCATACTCGGAATCCAATACACCAACTAAAGTATTAGCAACATTTCCTACAACATTGATTGCTCCTCTCTTTTGGCGGTGAGATGACAACAAGCTGTTTTCCAGGCGGAGTTCAGATTCGGTATGTTGGAATTGTAAAACCAGATCCTCACAGAGTGTTTTTTGCCGAAGTTGTTGTTGGTGGAATACTTTTGTACCATTCACGAGAGATTGAATTCCCGTCATCAGTGGCTGTAGGTCATAGCAAGTGATTGAGCGTTCTTTGGTCTCGGAACTCTTTATATTCCAAGAGGGGGATTAGTTGGCTCAAAAATTAAATGAAAAACAGATAAGTACAGAAACATTAATATACAATTCCTTTATTTGCTGGATCGAGTTGTAAAAACTACTTACACTTTTCAAATTTCGTGAACAAAATCGTCGAAGATCACTTCGGTTGAAACAAAGATTCAAAACTTATTACTAAGATGCAAATGCAACTATGCTTTTGGAGTGAACATTGCCGCCCGCCTTGCAGGACTGCAATAAAACTTAAACCTTTATTTTATAAATTCACTCAATTCATTTTTATTTTCTTATAATTCAGCGGTCAAATGACGTTTCATTTTTTTTTATTGGTGGTTATATAAAACTAGAGACCGACCGAAATCGCTTTTTTTAATTTCGGCCGAAACCGAAGCCGAAACCGAAAGAACAAAAGAAAAAATTGTGAATTTAAATGTAATAAAGTTGTACATAATTAAGCTGAAATCAATCATTTTAAGTTCAGATCATGAATGAGACGAAATTAGAAGCAAACTATCAAATGCGTGGAAATCAATTGAAGGGGCAGGGTTCTCACTTTTTGCTACAGCGAGAGTTGTAGATATTCGATTTTAGGGGAGTAGATTTCAAGAAAGGGAGTAGATTTCATTTTTTTACGTAGTAGAAATTCTACAAGAGAGGGGAGTAGATTAGTGTTTCTGCGTAGAGTAGTAGAGATTCTACAATAGTAGTATAAATTTCTGTCATGGTAGTAGATTTGTAGAAAGAGTATTAGTTTTGCATTGTATGAAACTCTCATAATATTTTGAGGAGAAGATTTCTTACAATAGTAGTAGAGGAGTAGAGATTTAAAAATCATCGCGAGAGTAGTAGATCTGCTCCGATAGGAGAAGAGTGAGAACGCTGTGAAGCGGTGAATGGATGAAGACGGTAACATACAAATTCGTTCAAGAAAAAAAGTTTCAAAGTTTTTTATTTTTCTTTTTTCAATACAAATTGGGGACTTGTCTTCTTTGTAGCATCTGATTCTTCGAAACTATGCTCTATACTTAAATTTGTGTTACATACCGCTTTTATCCACTTGGTTGTTCCTTATGTATTTTGCCACGCCTAATCCAAAAATAATAATGAATATTGCACAAAAATTGAATTTTTGGTGCGTACGGTGCGTTTTGGTGCGTCAGCGTGCTAGCAGGGTTGGGATTAATTAATTGATTTTTTAATGCATTGGTCATTTCATTACAATTGAAATTTTCAATTATAATTACAAATATTTTCATTGAAATATTGAATGCCAATTAAAAAATATTTAATTGGCATTGAAATATTCAATGCAAATTAATGGAAAATATTCAATTATTTGAAAACTATTCAATTAATTGAAAAATATTCAATTAACTAGCAGGGCCCGGTCCGCTTTGCTGGCCCTAAAAAAGTTGTTTTTGCCATTGGTCAAAATAAATGAATGAAAACAATTATCAAATATTTTTATTGGAAGCCCACACCCAGAGAAATCTTCATGTATTTTAATTAACACTATTCATGTTATATTAACATGAAAAACATTTGTACGCAAAACAAAAACAATTCCAAAAAACTACAACTACATTGACAAAAATCGAAGCAAAACGCACACATTCACAGAAATGAGAAAAAATTTCCGAAGCAAAACGCACACAATTACACAAATGAGAAATTTTTTTTCGAAAATAAAAATATATTCAACTATTCTGTCAAATGGAAAATTTGAAAATAAACAGAAGAAATTTTTGAATTTCAAAACAAATTTGTTTTGTCGACCTGAACGAAAGAAGCTCAGTGGCACAGCGTGTAGATGCGGAACTTATAAACATTAGGTCCCGTGTTCAAATCTCGTCTGAGTTGAAAAAAGTTTTTTTAAATAGAAATTTTTAGATTTCAAATTCAGATTGGTCTTTGGACGACATGAATTTATGAAGCGCAGTAGCACAGAGGGTAAAGTGATAAACTCAAGATCCGAAGGTCCAGCGTTCAAATCCAGTTCAGTGTGAAAAGGTATCTATTCGAAATGGTAATGTTAATTTGAAAATAAGTTAAAGAATGGTAAATAAGGAGGAACTGTGGTTTACAATTTTATAAAAAAAATTTAATTAAAAAAACTTTTTCCGGAACGGGGACTCGATCCCCGTACTTCCGTTTATGAGGCCGACTGCCTAACCCCTGAGCTACCGGCAATGATTTGAATGAACGCATATTTACCAGTTTTCCCAGTTCATCAACAAACCTCTTCACACGTACACGTACACATATAGGAGAGTGTCATTTTTAACAATAGCATCTTGTTAAAACAACCTGAAAAATCGGTTTGAAAAATATTAACCACAAAATTGGTTAAAAATTGGTTAATTTAACACGATTTTTTCTCTGGGTGCAAGTGTAACATTTTGAAATATTGAATTGTAAGAAAAGTGCCACGCCCGCTGTCCAATTCCGACCATATGTAACATTGAACTTAGAATTTAAAACATAAAACCATGTCCCGTTGAAAAAGGTTCATTGGGAGCCCAAGTGTAACATTTTATAAAATATTGAATTGTATGGGAAGTGCCACGCCCCGCTGTCCGATTCCAATATATTGCATTGAAGGCATATAACCATTTCCCGTTTAAGAAAATTCAATGGAAGCCCAAGAATGGCACTTTGAAGTATTGAATTGTATGGGAGGTGCCACGCCCCTTTGTCCAATTACGCCGATATGTTGCATTTAGCTTAGAGTTGAAAACATGAAACCATTTGCCAAATTTTGTTGGAAAACATTAAATGAGAGGCCAGTTACAGCAATTTGAAATAATTGTTTGTATGGGCGGTGCCACACCCCTTTGTCCAATTACGCCGATATGTTGCATTTAGCTTAGAGTTGAAACCATGAAACCATTTGCCAAATTTCGTTGGAAAACATTGTGTGGGAGCGCTATTACAGCATTTTCAAATATTGACTTGTATGGGCGGTGCCACGCCCCATTGTCTAATCCCGACCATTTGTAGCCCAGATTAGGGCGGCTGGTCTTATAGTATGTTCATGGCAAATTTAATTTTCTTGTGATCAAAAACGTCTGAGATATAGCAGTTTTTACTAACTTGTGGGCGGTAAAAGTGAGCGTGTCAAAACCTATCCTATGTCACGACACACGACCCCTAGAACACGTATATAAATTTTGGTGAGAATCTGTGCTGTAGTTTTCGCGTCTACTGGTGACAAACATGCTCGTCTCTTTTATATATATAGATTGAAAAATATTCAATTAATTGAAAAATATCTGTGGCTAATGACAAACGTCCATCACTTCTCATGATTCCCTTTTCGTCAATAAACGGAAAATTTGAAAAATTTGCTTTCTGACACAACATGATTAACCTCGTTTTTACGAAGGAAATTTTCTTTTGAGATAATTGGGTCGATTCGTACCTGCGTTTCAGTTTTCGGTTCGAATATAAAATCGAAATACAAAGGCTATAACACTTAATGCTTTCGGAAGGCTTCAAAACGTCATCATAATTTCTAAAGAAAGAGAAATGCACTTTTACGGTTTTTTTTCTTCCTCCGTTTCGAACGAATCTCTAATTGTAAGATTTGGCCATTGTGGTTTTGCTAATTTTAACCATACCGGGCCTCCTCACCATAATCTATTGCCTACGAGATCTTGGCCGAAAACTCCTCGACTTCCCAGATCAGCAGGATTTTGTTCAGAACTAACATGAAAACATTTTTGATTCCCCACAGATTCAACAATTTTCGATACACGATTTCCGACAAAAGTTGCCCAGGTGCAGGGTGGTTTATTTAACCAAGCTAGAACTATGGTTGAATCAATCCACAAGTATAGCTGGTGTTGTTTAAGGGGAAACTGTGGTAGGATATAGCTGACATGTTCGGCTAATATGGTTGCTCAACAAAATTCTAATCTAGGTATCGAAACTGAACTGACGGGGGCTACTCTAGTCTTAGAGGAAAGTAAATGGGTATATACATTAAACCGCCTCAAAAAAAAAAGTTTCTTGGGTCACCCCCTGGAAATGTACTTTTTTCTATTTTATGGTGATTCTCAAAATATTTCGGCGCTAGCAACTGTAATCCGTGAGCTGGACAATTTACAAAAAAAACTCTATAAATCATGTTTTTTACATGCACGTATTTCTTTATATTGCTTTGGGTCAAATAAATTTTATGAAATAATAGACATTGAAAAACTGCACAAACCAGGACAAGTCCGATATTTTGAGAACATCTAGCCCGAACGTGCCGGACTTTATTGCGAAGATTTTTAGACTTTTAAGTTCAGTGGTTGCGACTTCTCCTAGCGTGTTGAACGTTGCTCTACCCAGAATCTTCCATCTGCTTCTGACTGAAGCCGGACAGTTGCAGAGTAAGTGTTCCAGAGTTTCCTCCTCATCAGGCTCATTGCAGTTGCGGCACCAGTCTATGGATGTGAGCCCCAAACGTCTTGGATGGTGGCCGATGAGACAGTGACCTGTTGTTATTCCAATTGTGAGTCTACATTCCATCCGAGTTAGAGACAGAATAAAGTTAAACTTCGTCCTATCGTACGAGGGCCAGAAAATTTTTGTAGTCTTGCTGTGAGTGATATGCTTCCATCTATTACCAGCTGTAAGATCGTAATTATCCTGTTTGTTGTAGAAGAATTTTATTGGAGAATTAAAAAATAAAGGTTCTGTTTCAAGTAAGACGCCCTGTTTAGCCATATCGCCTGCCTTCTCATTGCCTTCTATGTCGCAGTGCCCTGGGACCCACCAGAGTTGTACATAGTTTCAATTGCCTCTTTTAAGCGGAGAGCTGTTTTAAAAACTACTCCTCTTGCAAAAATATCTATTGGTAGTATATGTAGGATAATATTAAGTGACTCTGTAGATGTTGTGCTCAGAGCTCCTGTAATACCTAAACAAAGATGTCTCTGGATTTTCGCCAACATCCCTTTGGTATTTTCGTTATCGAGAGCCTTCCACCAGACCAAAACCCCGTACACGGTCGAAAATTCAGGTTTAATTTTTCAAC
The DNA here is from genome assembly GCA_951394025.1 of Heteromyza rotundicornis. NCBI lineage: Eukaryota > Metazoa > Arthropoda > Insecta > Diptera > Heleomyzidae > Heteromyza > Heteromyza rotundicornis. The sequence goes on along the minus strand of OX596010.1, from coordinate 53,577,210 downwards.
CTTTAAAGTTAACATATTGATCCTAACCAAAACAGGTTGAGAATCTCAACTTTAAAAGTTGAAAATAAGTATATAAGAGTTTTTCAACCAAAAAGATAAAATTTTAAACTTTAAAGTTGAAAATATTGCGGAAATTATGAGTACATAAACCAAAATGGTTGAACATTTCAATCTTCAGGGTTGAAAATTTTAACCAAAAGTTAAAAATTTCAACCTTTATGCTTCCGCATTTGATTGGCTGAAATGAAAATAACACAAAAAAATTGTATACTTGGGAATCTCTTTTTTAGAATTTCTTGTTTATTCTTGTTTAAATTTATATTTTTAGACATTGCGCTTTTAGTTAATTTCAAATGAATTTTAAATTTTGTACTTTTTTATTACATTACATTATGGATATATTAATGTTATATTTGTTGTAAGTTGTAATTATATTATATTTGCGGAAGGAAGAGATCATATAAATTTTTGTACTTACTTATGTGTGGTGTTGTCGAGATTTGAACCCTGGACATTTCCGTTCATTGACGCGCGCGTTGCGAAGGCCTCTTAGCACGCTCAGCTACTTCTAGAAGTCTCTTGCAATGTTCTAACTGCATATATTATATGATTGTACTTTTTGTACGTATTTGTATACATTTTTCATACAATAAATGAAAATGAATTGAAGCATTAAACTAAAAGTGTTAATCTTCGTTAATTCAGTAAAAAATTTAAAAAAGTTAAAGAAAAATATTTTTTTAATACATAATCAAATTTTATCAAAAACTAAAACATTCGTAACTTTCCATTTTTTATAGGAATTGCCCAATGAAAAAGCTTGCCGGAGATTTGAGGATATATATATACGACATATATAGTGCAAAACCATTTAAAAAAATAGGGAATATAACAAAAAAAAAAATAGGAAACGGAAATCTAATTCGTGCCGTGGGGTATTCGAACCCGGGTTCCCAAAAACACTAAAAAGTTCTCAACTTTTTAGCTTGAAATTTTCAACCTCAGGGTTTAAAATTTCTTTCAGAACTATGCAAATTGTGTATGAAAAACATTGAAATATTTTCGAATAAAGCCCGAAATACAATATTTTTTACTTTTCCACATTATTTTCACCCTTTTTTGTAAGACTTTTTACGAGTTGCGCTTTTTAAGTTGCACTTTCACGAGAACGCGGAAAAATGAGGATTACTTTTTTTTCTCAGATTCAACTTTTGAATCAGAGCTTACTTGATCGATTTCAAATTTTTTTGCACAAGACATAGAAAATTCTTATCGAAACTTAATTGTTTCATGTAAATTTACGTGAGTTTCTTAATATTGATGGTATATTACGAGCTAAGTGGTGTTGCAAGTTTGATGTTGTGAATTGATAATGGAGTGTAAAACGTGATAACATCAATTTATTGTTTTTCGTACCAATTTAACAAAAATAGTATTAATATGACATGAAAAACGTATGGAATGATGCAATTCTTATCAAATTAACAAATTTTGTCATGAAATTAAAATTGAAAGGCATGCAATTTCAATTTTACATGTTTTTTTATTTACATATTTATAGCCCTATAATTTACCTTTAAAATAAGCTATAACTTTTTAAAATCAAAGAAGGGGTTATAACGTAGCAATGAGAAAACTCACCAAAAATAGGGTTAACATATTTGTGGTTATGAGTTAATCTATAAACATCTATCAGATATAAATTAACTTTCACAAATCATCGATTTGTGGTAATGTGTAAATTAATAAAACGTCTTCTTATAACAATTTTACTTGCTTGCTCAAGTGCCAATTTTATTCTATTTCTTTATTCTTAAAACTAGTCCAACCATACTCCAAAAACCGCATCAACATATGCAAGTTGTAGGTAGAATGCATCGTAACCGATTCAGTTATTGTTAGCACCAGCATATGAAAGTTGTTGCTGGGAGAACATTTGATCGTTTGTAGTGCAGTGTGTCGATTCTTGAGCATAGCTCAGGCTTGATAATAGTTGTTGTAGAAATGCATTGATATAGCCCTTAGCAACAGAGCTCTTCTTCATTCGGTCAGCATTGGTTTGAATGAGGTGCAGGTCAAAAACAAGTAGATGAGATCAAGTACAACGATGGCACGTGCCAAATCAAACAGATTTGATCTGATGCATTAACTCGCAAAGTTCGAAACGTCCTCGGTTTGATGATTTTGTAAACTTTTGAAGTAAATAATATAAACTTGTTACATATTCGTAGTTGATTGGTGATTTACAAACTATTTTTATAAACAAATTATCTTGATCAATTTTAAGTGTGTGATTCAAATTAACAAAGCAACGAGGCCCGATTATCAAAGCATATTTAAGAATATCTTTTAAATTATGAAAAATTTTTAACCAAATATTTATTAACAGTATTTTATTTTAGTTTAACATTATTTTTGAAATTTATTATTGTAAATATCCAAAATTGATAAATTCTTATTTTTTTTATTGTAAAAGTATTTATTCAGTAAATAAAGAAAAAGATATTTCTGGTTATAAGTGATAATGCGTATGGTTCTTGCTTTGTATGGTGTAAACACAATCTAATTTATTTAACGAAATGGTGACAAGATCTATCGGAGATTACTTTTATGAATCCTTTTACCTTCAATTAAAACCGTTGTACCTAGGTCCTGTTCAATAAATTTTTCTTATTACCTAATCGTTTATTTCTGCGCAAAGAGACTCTTTCTCCTGGCATGTATGTTCGAATTATTTTTTTCTCGTTAATTTTATCTAAAGATTTTTCCTGTGCTTTAATTTTTTTTCTTTTACCGCTTCCAGTTTTTCGTTTGGATAATTATGAAAAACATCCACTGGTTTTGCATTTGTTACAGAATGGATACTATTGTTGTACTTATGCGTCGCAAGTAAAAAAAGATCAGTAGTTTCGTTTATTTGTTGTTGTTGTTTAATGCAACGAGCTATTTCCATCAAAGTGGAGTGAAATCTTTCTACAGTACCATTACTTTCGCTGTGCAGTGTTGGAATAAAAAATTGATCTATGGAAAAATTATCTCTTAGTAATGTCTTTATAAGATTTGAATGAAAAGCTTTTTCATTGTCGGTTACAATTGTTCTGGTATTTCTGAAATTTATAAGTGTTTCTAATAATGCGTCCTTAATGTCCACAGTAGATCTTGAGGTAATGGGTTTCACAATAGCAAACTTGGAGAATTTATCAATGCTGGTGAGAAAAGGCTTCTTATTAGTAATGAAAATATCAATATGGAGTATTTCTCCAGGTAAGTTAGGGATAGGTGTTTTTCCCATTTCGTGATTGATTGGCTTTCTTTGATATTTGTTTTCTAAACAGATCTTTCAGTTGGCAATTAAAGATTTTAAATGTTTTTTTATATTAGGAAAATAATATTCATTTATTAATTGCTGAAAATTTTCTTGCAAGCATCTGTGTGCACGATTGTGCTCTGTTGCTATCACTTCAAGTTGATCGTCCTTCTTCGTCAAGTCAATGACAAATGATTCAGAATGAACGAACTTAACGCCAGGAAATTCTGATTTTAATGAATTTTGAATTTCTGCAAGTGTAGGGAGGTCACAATGTATTCCATTAGTTGCATTATAGTTGATTGAGTCTTTTAAACCTCGCAGAAGGTTTTCGATTGTGTCATAGGAAATAGTATGACGAATACATTTTTGGAAAATTATTTTTGTACTTTTAGTTAAAGAATCAGATTTTGACAATACAAATTGGTTTTTAAATTGGTTTATAGGATACTTTATAGTCTTAATGGTATAAGTTGAAGAAACTTCGCTATTTGCTGCGATTGAATCATTCGATTCGCTATGGTAATTTACGAATTGCCTTGAGAGGGCATCGGCCACCTTATTTTCCTTTCCAGGTTTATAATAAAATGTAGGGGAGTACTCTTCGATAGAGGCACGCCATCGTTTCATTTTTGTATCAGTGTTTTTGTCAGATATAGAATAGATGAGATGTTGGTGATCAGTAAAAATATTAATGTTTTTAATGCCGTAAAGATAATGATGAAGTGATTTTAAGGCCCAGACAATGGCTAATAGTTCACGCTCGTTCGTTGCATATGCTTGCTCCGTTTCTGATAGAGTCCGAGATATCATTGTGATAGGTCTATTATCTTGTGACAGAACAGCACCTAAAGCGGTTGATGAGGCGTCTGTCGTGAGGTCTAATGGCTTATTGTAGTTCGGGTATTGAAGGAGAACATCTTCGGAAGCTAATATTTTTTTTTATACATCTAAATCTAATTTGACATTTTTTGAAGCATTTGCACCTATGTGTCCGTTATCGCCTCGAAGGTATTTCGTTAGGGGTTTAGCAATGCTGGCATAATCTTTCACAAATCGAAGGTAGTAGCCTGACAAGCCAAGAAATGAACGCAATGCTCGAAGTGTTTGGTGCTCTTGGTAATTGAGAATATCACAACTGTAGACGCTTATTTAAATGTTTGGTCAAGTCCCAAGCCCAGTACTATTATTTTTGTGGCGTATGTATGTATCGTTGAACCGCTGCGAAGAGTAAAAATTTAGTTTTTGCAGAATCTGTTTAGATCATTTAGAACTCTCGTACACGGTCGAAAATTCAGGTTTAATTTTTCAACCTTTTAAGTTAACATATTTATCCTAACCAAAACAGGTTGAGAATCTCAACTTTAAAAGTTAAAAATAAGTTTTTTTTTAACTACATAAAATTTATTTATTGAATCTTCTAAAATAAAAAAAAATTAGAACTAACAATAACTTTGAACAAAATAATTAGACATTACATAACAGATTTAACATAGTACTAGTTGACCTTATCCACTGATTTGGACAACTTAATGTATGTATCAAGGCGATGTAGGCGTTGACTGGATGTCGGCATCTACAGGATGTCGGCATAGACGAACGGCTGCATCGACGAGGGTGTCCCTGAACTATCTATTCAAAGGCAATAGAATAATTTCGTTTTAGACGTAAGGGTCGGGTGGGTTTTATTAAGGTTCGAGCTAGAATATTAGGGTGCAATTTTAGCTTATCTGCATACTTTGTATTACGTTTCGGTATCTCATCAGATATTTTCGATATTTGTAAATCTCTGTGGATGTGTTCATTTTTTATAAACCATGGCGCTCCAAGTATTTGTCGCAGAATTTTTGACTGCATCCTTTGCAGTTTCTCAACATTTGATGGAGATGCTGTTCCCCAGAGCTCGATCCCATATGACCATATGGGTTTAATTATACTTTTGTATAACAGGATTTTATATGTGGTGTTGAGTTTTGATTGTAATTTTAGCTGCGATGTGCTTTTTCCATGTGAGTCTGCGATCGAGATGCATACCAAGATATTTGGTTTCAGTACATTGTGGTATTTCACTATTATTTATTGTAAGCATGGAGCAAGTGTCTTTCCTTAGGGTGAAGGTTATATGTGCACTCTTAGACTCGTTGCCTCTAATTCTCCACTTTGATAGCCAATTCTGTAAAGTGTTCAAATATTGTTGCACGTGTTGTGATGCCATTTTAGCGTCTGAGGGCAAGCACAATATTGCGGTGTCGTCGGCAAATGTTGCGATGAGGGTCTGATCATAAATGGGCATATCAGCTCTATAGAGTATATACAGGAGGGGTCCGGATACGCTGCCTTGGGGTACACCGGCAAGAATATCAAATCTACTAGAAACGAAACTTTTATGTTTAACTACAAATTTTCTGTGGGTCAAGTAGTTGTCAAGCAAAACGTGCATGCTTGCGGGTAATAGTTTCTGTATTTTGGATATCAATCCTCTATGCCATACCTTATCAAAGGCTTGGGTGATGTCGAGGAATACTGCTGAGCAGTATTGCTTTTTCTCGAACGTTTTTTTGATCAATTCAACAATGCGATGAACCTGTTCAATTGTGCCATGCTTTTCTCTAAATCCGAATTGGTGATTGGGTATTTCACCTTTAGCAAGTATTGTGGGTAACATCATTTTTATCACAATTTTCTCAAAAAGTTTTGATAGGGTAGAGAGTAAGCTTATTGGGCGATATGAACTCACGTTTGTAGGGTCTTTTCCCGGTTTTGGGATCATCGTGATCTGCGACAGCTTCCAGTCAGTTGGGTAGTGACCTATTCTTAATATAGCATTATATATATGCAATAAGTGACTAACAGCAATTGATGGCAGCTCTTTCACCATTTTAGCCGTTATTAAATCATGTCCTGGAGCTTTTTTTGGGTTCAACTTGGCAATATCGTCCATAAGTGCTTTTCTTCTGATGAGTAGTGGGTTATAGTTTGGCCTGGTTGCGAGCTGTGGTAACGGGTAATTTGCATTTGGGGGGTTGGGAGTAAATACATTTTGTAGGTGACTTGCAAAAGCAGTACCTTTTTCGGCATCACTTCTCGCCCAGTCTCCGTTGGGTAAACGAATTGCCGATTCTGCAATAATGGGTCGTTTTAAATTTTATATATAAGAGTTTTTCAACCAAAAAAGTTAAAATTTTAAACTTTAAAGTTGAAAATATTGCGGAAATTATGAGTACATAAACCAAAATAGTTGAAAATTTCAACCTTCTTGGTTGAAAATTTTAACCAAAGTTAAAAATTGCAACCTTTTTGGTTTAAAATTTTAACCAAAGTTAAAAATTTCAACCTTCGTGGTTTAAAATTTTAACCAAAAGTTAAAAATTTCAACCTTCGTGGTTTAAAATTTAAACCAAAAGTTAAAAATTTCAACCTTCATGGTTTAAAATTTTGACCAAAGTTAAAAATTTCAACCTTGATGTTTGAATGTTCAAATTTGAATTTTAACACCGCTTCCGCATTTGATTGGCTGAAATGAAAATAACATAAAAAATTGTATACTTGGGAATCTCTTTTTTTAGAATTTCTTGTTTATTCTTGTTTAAATTTCTATTTTTAGACATTGCGCTTTTAATTAATTTCAAATGAATTTTTTACTTTTTTATTACATTACATTATGGATATATTAATGTTATATTTGTTGTAAGTTATAATTATATTATATTTGCGGAAGGAAGAGATCATATAAATTTTTGTACTTACTTATGTTTGGTGTTGTCGAGATTTGAACCCTGGTTCATTGACGCGCGCGTTGCGAAGGCCTCTTAGCACGCTCAGCTACTTCTATGATTGTACTTTTTGTACGTATTTATATACATTTTTCATACAATATTTTTGAAAATGAATTGAAGCATTCACATAAATTTCTTGAAAACGCCAAACTAATTACTTAATAGAAAAAAAATTAAATTAAAAGTGTTGCACTTCGTTAATTCAGTAAAAAATTTTAAAAAGTTAAATAAAAATATTTTTTTAATACATAATCAAATTTTATCAAAAAATAAAACATTCGTAACTTTCCATTTTTTTTTATAGAAATTGCCCAAAAAAAAATAGTGTATGAAAAAGCTTGCCGGAGATTATTATATTTATCTATATATATATTTATATATGACATATATAGTGCAAAACCAATTTAAAAAAAAAAGGAGTATAACAAAAAAAAATAGGAAACGGAAATCTAATTCGTGCCGTGGGGGATTCGAACCCGGGTTCCCAAAAACACTAATAAGTTCCCAACTTTTTAGGTTAAAATTTTCAACCTCAGGGTTTAAAATTTAAACTTTTAGGTTGAGAATTTAAAATTCTCAACTTTTTGGGTTGAGCTTTTTAAACCACAGGGTTTAAAATTTCAACATCAAGGTTGAGAATTTCAACCTTAAAAGTTGAAATTTTTTACGGAAATAAATTCTCAACTTTTTGGGTTGAGTTTTTCAACCTCAGGGTTTAAAATTTAAACTTTTTGGTTGAGAATTTCAACCTTGAGGTTGAATGACTTAAGGAATTGTCGTTGCAGTTGCATGGTTGGCAACATTTCTGCGCTCGACTACCAAATCGTGTGGGATCACCGACCACTTTGTCACGCTTCATATTGTTTTTCATAACTTCCATCTTTTTTGAGAGTACTTGAATCTCCGTCTTCAATTCATCAATACTAGACGTTGTTTTTTCACCTGCATGTAAGTTTGACTGCCTCGTCATAGCCGTGGTTAGCTGTCGAGTTTTTGTTGATGGTCATAATGTTTTGTAGCACATAAAAGATTTTATCATCTTGTAAAGTCAAATAGTTTAGCGTCGCTAATTGGAAAAATGCAGCGAAAATTTTGAAGTAGTTGCTCGAGAAAAATAGTGCGCATGAAAGCATCAGGTACTTTGCCGGAAGCCAGATTTCTTAGTCGTTGTAGAAAGTTTGGCGTATTTCCATCAATGTACCCAACGCCACGAAGAAGGCAACGAAGCTTAGCATATTCAGAGGCGTAGGGGGCCGTGGGGGGACTCAAACTTTTTTTTTTTAAACATGACATAACTTCCGATTCCTTCAAGCTACAATGACGAAATTTGGTAGGTGGGTTCTTATTGACAAAATGATTTTTTATACCCTTTGGAAAGGGGGGTGTGGGGGCAAAGGGGAGCGGAATGGAGCCAATTTAAAGTTCTAACTTTCGCATTTTTTAAGCTACAGGGCTGACATTTTTCACTTAGGCTAGCATTGGGGAAAAAGAGTAAAAAAAGAAAAAAAAGGGGGGAAAAAAGGGGGGAACAATTTTTTTTTTTAAACCAAAAAAATTTTTTAAATGTAAAAATTTAAGAAGAAAAATTATTCGGGCAAAATATAAATGGGAAAGAAATATACCGAAAAAAAAATTTTTTAAAAAAAAAAGGGGAAAATAAAAAAAGAGTAAAAAACAAGTTTTTTAAAATATAACCCTTTAACCGAATAAAAAGCAGAAAATAAATTTTCTTTAAATTAATTTCTGCAATTTCGATTTAAAATTAAGGGTTTTTGGCTACTTCAAAATTTGCAATGATATTAGGAACAAAGTAGCAAAAACCCTTAATTTTAAATCGAAATTGCAGAAATTAATTTAAAGAAAATTTATTTTCTGCTTTTTAGTCGGTTAAAGGGTTATATTTTAAAAAACTTGTTTTTTACTCTTTTTTTATTCAATGCAGTAAGTTATCCGCCTTCGGGTGATGTCAGCGACGAAAGGCAGAGTTGTCTCATCCAAGTGCTAAGGCATTCAATCCCGAAGTGATTTTGAAAATCCCGGGATTTCGGGATTTGAAATTACAATCCCGGGATCCCGGGATTTGTTCGGGATTTTCCAATTAAATACAATAGTTAATATAAAATTAAAGAAAAAATTGTTGCAACAATATTTAAAGTTTAATTCGACAAAGAAAACATATTTAATAAATATTACATTAAACAAAACAAATTATATTTAAATAAATATAGTCAAACAAAAAGTAATTCGAACAAATTATTTTTTTTGCCACGCTGAATCCGAATAAAATTCTGCCAGCTCCATTTCATGCTAAACTGTCAACAATATACGGTCAACAAAATAATTTTAACATATATCTTTTTTGAAAAAAAAAATAGTTTAAATTGAAAAAATTTTATTCAAATCGATAAAAATTGTTTGTTAGTTTGAGCACTAAATTTTTTGTGGAAAAACGTCAAAAATATCTTAAACAATGCATAAAAAAATGCATTTTGGAATCCCGGGATTCCGGTTTCTAAATCCCGGGATTCCGGGATTGAGAAAACTTCCGGGATCCCGGGATTTCGGGATTCGGGATCCCGGGATTGAATGCCTTACCAAGTGCACAAGAATGTACCTGTGCCTAGCAGCATACGATTCGATACGATGGTACTCTGGTTCACCAATTTTTGGCGTAGGCCTCGATAGCGATGTGCTACGTATATTAAAAAGCCGGGCACTCCACAATACTAGTGCAGCAGTAAATCAAATAGTTATACCGCAAAGTCTTTTATTCAATAGTCAGTTTATCTATTATTAAAAGAAAAAAGTCAAAAAGTGCCACATCGTATTGTAAAAGCTTGAATATTAAATACTAGTAAATTTGCCCGTGCCATGCACGGGAAAAAAACACACTAATTTTAAAAAATTAAATGTTTACTAAATATATTTTAGATGCAAAAATATTTTCTATGTTTTCAAAATTTAAATGTAATTTTTTTTTATAGAAATTTGTGAAATATGTAATTTTTTATTAAATTTTGTAAAGAATAGAAATAAATTTTGTTTGATGATGTAATTGTGTAAAGTTGAACTGTTCCATTAAAAAAGAATTAAAAAAAAAGATTAAAAAAAAAAAAAGAATATCAAGCAATGGATTCAAAAAAAAAATACGACCGGTAACGGGCTTGAACCCAAGACTGCCGCAGACAAAGCGGAAGCTCTACCCAACAGACCACAGCCAGCTATAAAATAAATTGAGCTAATGGCGATGTAGTTCATCAAGCTGTATGGTGAATGTGTATATACACACAAAAATATAGCTTTGATTTACCATTGCCACCTTTAAGGAAATAATATTACCAAAAGGCTAGCGTTGCCACCTAACAATGTTTTCACCTGTTACGGCTAAAAATTATTTCCGATTGTCGATCATTTTTATTGCAAAGTGTTTTATTCATTGGATTTTTTCAATTTTTATTTTCGTATTATGTATTTTGACGTACTAAAACCGAATCTGAATCTTTTATTGTAGCAAAAATCAGCTTTCCAAGAAATAAATTTTTTTAAGTTTTGATTTCCCCTTTTACAATTTCTTTAGTGACTTCTAAGAAAGGTGTTCATTTTGTAGTATTTTTTTTCGGGAATTTTAATTTATAAATGATTCACATTTTTATTTGTTTTTATGAAATTTCTCACCTTAAGCAAATATATTTTCGCATTTGCAAGAAACATTTTTGAGTAAGTTTCGCTGCGGTTGCGGTATTTCGCGTTGATGTGTGCGGACCTTAATGTTGTACTGGGAATATATGCAGTGTATAGGAAAGTGTATTATGAAAGTGTAAAATGAAAATCTAATACACCACCGTAATAGGTGAAAATAGTGATAGGTGGCAAGAATAGTCTTGTGGCAGTGTTATTTTCTTAAAGGTGGCAGCTTTAGGTCGAAGCTATTTTTTTATATGTGAAATGATTTTTTTGTGTGTGTATATACATGAAAGCGTTTTGCATGCGGCTTGATGAAGTTAATCGATATTAGGTAAAGGCATTGTATGAGCATTAGTGGCTCTGGTGAGAAGGCGCTTAGTTCGCTACTTCATCTTACTTACAATCGCAGCGTTGTGGGTTCGATACCTCACCAGGGCGGCTAACATTTATAAGAAAAAATATATTTGTGGATATATTTGTAAGTGGCTCTGGTTGGTTCCTTCTCACGACCGCAGCGTCGTGTGGACAAACCACCAGAATAGCTAACATTAAAAAAAAAAAAGGTTAACAACTTAAAAAAATTTTTTAAGTGGAGTTGTAAATTTTGAATCGGTTAGCGTTAGGGACAGACAGACAGACAGAAAGACAGACAGACAGACAGACCTGGACAAATATATATATTAATAATTTGTTTGGGGATTTTTTTTAATTTGTGGAATTCGGAAGAGTTATGTGGGGAATTGGTTCGATAAGCCGTGGTGCAGTTTGTTAAGTGGTTTCCTTCAGCTGTGTCATAATCGGAAGGGATGAGGTTCAATACCTACCCGGGGCAAGATACAGAAGTAATTTTTGTGGCATGTCTGTAGTGCATGCCTCAGCAATGCATGCAATCGCCAACCAATGTGTTACAATATGCCATATCATTTGAAGGACGATCGTAACTGCTTGCGGGGTGTCGTATGACAAGCAGCGGCACCGATCGTAGTTCAAGTGTGCGATGTGTGTGTGGACTCAGAAAAAAATCCTATTAAATCTGGTCAATAGGATGCTCTTACTATTAAAATAATAGTAGAAAATAGTTAAATTAATAGGAAAACTGATTAAATAAAAATTATAATTAGTTTTTCCGATTAATTCAATTAGTTTCTACTATTATTTCAATAGTAATGTATCCTATTGACCAAATTTAATAGTATTTTTTTCTGAGTGTGGCATTTGGGTCAGCGTTTGTTTACATTGAATTGTGTCAGCAAATGACCGAACGGGTCATGTTGCAAGTAGGGCATGTTGCGCACGTGTATTTTAGGTCACACAATATTAGTTCTAAGCATATTTCATTTGTAAACTAAGTAATTTTAAGTAAGCAAGAATTATATAAATACCGCTGGGGTAATAAAGAATCTTCAGTGTTATACTGGCAACCAAACCGGCTGTATATTCACTCAAAGTGGTGCATTTTAATTCTCTAAAATCGGCAAAGTCTGCTGACAAAACCAAAAGACTCAGTTTCTTAACATTACATGTCTTTCTGTAAAGACCGCAACCTCTCGTAAATATTTGCAAAACTTACGAGAGTATAACTTGCAAAGGAATGCTTCAATTTCTAACCGCCGTTCGGATCCGACATTAAACTGTAGGTCCCTGCAATTATCATATACTTGCCCATAATAATTACAGCAAAAACATGTGGTAGCACAATGGACCTTATTTGGCCTAAGTGTGTCGGTGTTCCTGCAGCCACCTTAAAGTAACTACATTCAAAAAAAAAGAAGTAGGTAAATCTAACCAAAAAAGCCGATTAAAAATGCAGCAACCGAAAAACGTGGTAAATGGAACCAACTCAAAATTGTTAGCGTACTATGAAAAATTGTTCGCGTACCATGAAAAATTGTTCGCATATGAGTAATGAATGCATTCATTAGTAGTGTTTTGGTTGCAATCTTGTCGAAACTTGACGCTTTTTTATTTGTTTGCAACCAAAACACGACTATTGATTTCAAATACTTATCAAAAAATATAAAAAAAAATTACAAAGAAAACTGTAAAAAAAGAAAATAGAAAAATAAATTACAAAATGGAAATGGTACAAAATGAAAAAAGAAATAAACAAAAATCTGTAAAAGTAAAAATATGTAAAAATAAATATAAAAACAATTCTCAACATAATATTACTTTTACTTACATACCCATTTATGCACTTCACTCTTTGACCATACTGAACGCACTGATTTTAATACTCTAATGGCAAAACGAAAATCGTTGCTGAGTAGATATAATACGGGGATTCAAGCTCCGGAGCAGGAGCGCCGTCCGTCCCTTATCTTGTTTTTGTGGTTTTGTCGCGTGGTTTTGTCGCGTGCGTCGTAGTTGACCTAATTTTTTTGCGGTTTTGTCATATCTTTTGGCGTACGTCGTAGTTGACTGTAATTTTTGTGGTTTTGTCAGCTGTTTTTTTGTGGGTTTGTCTTATCTCCATCCCTCTGTCCCTCTGTCCCTCTGTCCGTTCGTTGTAGTTTTTTGATAAGCAGTTGAATAAAATTTAAATATAAAAATATTTTTGGTTTTAATTGTATATATATTTATTTATTTATTAAAAACACAATTTTCACAACGATGTAAATTATATATATTTAAATAAAGTTGAATTATTTTGTTTGCCTCATCTTCCATTCGTTTTACTGAATAACAAGCACAAGTATCTGGTCCAGATTCACAATTGTCATCTGACCAAAGACAATCTTCATAATGTTCACCAAAACGAGATTTAATTTTTTTAAGTCTGTTTTTATATTCAATATTTGATTGAATGTGAATAAGTCTATTCTTTTCATCCTCCGGTATTATATTGGAAAATTTATTTAGAAAATTATATATATCCTTTATAATTGCCATTGTTTTTTTATTTTTTTTAACCTACTGCACCCTCATGTGTAGAGTTTGTGAATAAGAATTAATATTAATGATTGTTGGTTTTATATTGTAAGATGGCCGTTCGTATAACGCCTCTCTAGTTTTATTATTATGCGATTCCTTATTTAATTCAAAGCAATAGATATTTAATGTGTGGTTTTCATAATTGCTATAGTAGGAACATTTGATACGTATTTCACAACTCTCATATACTAATTTAAAGTGACGATGAAAAACTCCTGAACTTTCAAAAATACCACCAATTTGCATTTCTTTTTCCACTAGATTTTTCTTGAAAGCTGCAATTGCTTCTTGAACAGTAAACATTTTTTGTGATGCTGCTTCATTGCGTTGATAACGCTTACGATCTTCTAAATCATGATTGTTTGGTATTCTATAAGGACTCCATGTTGTAGTTGATGAGGAAGTGCTGATATCAATATCATCTAGCTTTTTATGTTCCAATTGAATTGTTAAATTGACTTTTATCCGTAAAGAAGTATTTGGAATATGTATGATAAAACATAATTGCTTGCTATCTTCATAATTTCTTATACTACTAATCTGTTGATTCCTCCAATCAGTTTGATAGCTTATTACATAATGTATATGTAATAATAGTAAGATTAATAATTTATATAAATTCATATGCTCTCGATTTAATGTTCTCTCACTCACAACCGTTTAAGTAATAGTCATCTTCAAAGTCTGCATATAGTCTTTTACGTCAATTATTTCAACGTTTAGTGGTTTGTAATGAGGGTCTTGGATACGAACCTTCTCAATTTCACCATTACTAAGAATTGTCTCTGTTTCGATTTCACGATATTCAAAGCATTTAATACTCAATCGTTTTTCTTCATGTCTGCTATCATAGGTACACCGAATTGGAATACCTACATGTTCATATTCAAGTTTAAAATGACGATAAAATGCTTGTTTAGAATCAATAATGCCACCAATATCATTCTCTTTATCAATTATTTCTCTTCGGAATGATTCTATTGCCTCATCTACAGTAAAAATTCTTAAAGGTTTTCCTTGAGTTGTAATCTCGAGTGCTACTGTTGTAGGTAATTCTGTTGTTGTTGTTGTTGTTGTTGTAAATAACTCCGTTGATTCTCTTGTTATATTATTTTCATCATTATAATATATCGGTTCACTTTCTTTAAATAATAATAATGAAATATTTATTTTCAAGATATTATGATCTGGTAGTGTTAAATTGAATTCAATACTTTTAGAGTTCTGATTTGTTGGAATACTATTAAGATCTCCCAATTTCCAAAATGGAACACCATATGTTTGTTTCCTCTCTATGATCTACTCGTTTCTAAATTACAAGACGAAATGTTTAGATTTTTAAAAAATTATATATTTATATAAGAATTTTTATTACATAGTTTATTATATAAAATAACGTTTGTTTGTTTTGTTGTTGTTGTTGTTGTTGTTGATATTCACATTGAACAACACTTGGATATAAATTATATAACATTGTTAAATTTATTTCATCATATTGCGGAATATCTTCTACATTGAAGACAAACTGTTTTAGTAAATCAGTCATCCACTTTTGTTTCTCCTTTCCCTTTACATAGACTTGTCTACTTTTTAATGTTGTTATTAAATATTCTCGAACTTTCTTAAAGTCATCACTTCCATGTTCCCATTTTAAATTATGATGATGAAGTTTTAACCACTCTGATTGTCGTTGATCCTTTTTACTCAGATTTTGGAATTCAAATGGTGGTTTTATATGAAAGCAGTGAAATTCATTTTCACTCAAAACAACGGCTATCTCCTTTACAACAAATTTGTTATCAACGACTTTAAACCCTTGAACATCAACACTTGCAAACATTATACTTGGTAATAAATTTTTATTTTTTGATCACACTTATTTATATTATTTTTTTAATATCGTTTGTGAGCGGTACATATTCAAACATTTTATCATGAACGAGCATACAATAAGCTGATGTCTTAGGCTCAACATTTGAATGAAATTTTAATTCAATTCGAATGTCTATTAGTCCTCCTTTTACAGATTCATTCTGATGGGACACATCAAAAACAATTATTGGTCCAATTTTGATAAAATCATGTGGTGATAATAGTGGTTGTGGAGTACGTCCATAGTAGCTTTGTTGAAATTTTTGATACATATCATATAATAAAGCATATCGATTATGATCAAATCTAAGATTGAGATCGTCATAGGGATATACAAAAGAGTTGAGATAAACTTTTACATCCGTTAAGTTACAATGTTGAAAATCGTTGTTTCTTTGAAAGGCTAAAAGTATATAGCGTGGTCTTTCATTTTCACCTGCTAGTTTAACATTCCACAAAATATTTGTACTTTCCGATAGAGAAGGATTATGATAAACATCCCAACTTCTAAATGATATTAATATATATATTTGTCCAGGTCTGTCTGTCTGTCTGTCTTTCTGTCTGTCTGTCTGTCCCTAACGCTAACCAATTCAAAATTTACAACTCCACTTAAAAAATTTTTTTAAGTTGTTAACTTTTTTTTTTTTTAATGTTAGCTATTCTGGTGGTTTGTTCACACGACGCTGCGGTCGTGAGAAGGAACCAACCAGAGCCACTTACAAATATATCCACACATATATTTTTTCTTATAAATGTTAGCCGCCCTGGTGAGGTATCGAACCCACAACGCTGCGATTGTAAGTAAGATGAAGTAGCGAACTAAGCGCCTTCTCACCAGAGCCACTAATGCTCATACAATGCCTTTACCTAATATCGATTAACTTCATCAAGCCGCATGCAAAACGCTTTCATGTATATACACACACAAAAAAATCATTTCACATATAAAAAAATAGCTTCGACCTAAAGCTGCCACCTTTAAGAAAATAACACTGCCACAAGACTATTCTTGCCACCTATCACTATTTTCACCTATTACGGTGGTGTATTAGATTTTCATATTACACTTTCATAATACACTTTCCTATACACTGCATATATTCCCAGTACAACATTAAGGTCCGCACACATCAACGCGAAGTACCGCAACCGCAGCGAAACTTACTCAAAAATGTTTCTTGCAAATGCGAAAATATATTTGCTTAAGGTGAGAAATTTCATAAAAACAAATAAAAATGTGAATCATTTATAAATTAAAATTCCCGAAAAAAAATACTACAAAATGAACACCTTTCTTAGAAGTCACTAAAGAAATTGTAAAAGGGGAAATCAAAACTTAAAAAAATTTATTTCTTGGAAAGCTGATTTTTGCTACAATAAAAGATTCAGATTCGGTTTTAGTACGTCAAAATACATAATACGAAAATAAAAATTGAAAAAATCCAATAAATAAAACACTTTGCAATAAAAATGATCGACAATCGGAAATAATGTTTAGCCGTAACAGGTGAAAACATTGTTAGGTGGCAACGCTAGCCTTTTGGTAATATTATTTCCTTAAAGGTGGCAATGGTAAATCAAAGCTATATTTTTGTGTGTATATACACATTCACCATACAGCTTGATGAACTACATCGCCATTAGCTCAATTTATTTTATAGCTGGCTGTGGTCAGTTGGGTAGAGCTTCCGCTTTGTCTGCGGCAGTCTTGGGTTCAAGCCCGTCACCGGTCGTATTTTTTTTTTGAATCCATTGCTTGATATTCTTTTTTTTTTTTTTAATCTTTTTTTTTAATTCTTTTTTAATGGAACAGTTCAACTTTACACAATTACATCATCAAACAAAATTTATTTCTATTCTTTACAAAATTTAATAAAAAATTACATATTTCACAAATTTCTATAAAAAAAAATTACATTTAAATTTTGAAAACATAGAAAATATTTTTGCATCTAAAATATATTTAGTAAACATTTAATTTTTTAAAATTAGTGTGTTTTTTTCCCGTGCATGGCACGGGCAAATTTACTAGTATATAATGATTGTTTATTATTGATAGTTTTCAACATTTTCAATCGATAAGCGTCTGAAAGTTGTATGTGTGGCACTTTCCAAGTGATGTTCAAAAGTTTTAACATAAGATTATCAGTTGAAGTCGTTGATTTCATAATATTTTTATCATCTTTAGACCGCATCAAAATCAATTCATGTTTGCAATTGACTAGTATTTTATCAAAATCTTCAGCAAATCCAAGCAAATTTTTAAAAGGTATACAAAAATTAAAATGTCCAGTTTCAAGTTCCGTATTTTCTTCATCAAAAGGGCACCATCCCGCATTTCGAAGAATTTTACTTTCAAATTCATTGAGTGACACATAATTCTTCATATCCGATGCTATTCCCAATTGTCTAGTGCGATCAATTTCTATTCCATTCATTTCATAACGAATTTCATCAAATAAATATGCCATACAATTGTTTGTAAGCTTGACAGTTTTTGAAACAGTAGCGTCTTTATTTGATATAAATCCCTCAATATATATAAGGCTCTCACTTAATAGAACATACAAATCCTGATTTTGTATTGGTATACGTATTTCATCATTATTTTTAAATGTTTGTAAATATGGTGTATAACTGTGATATTCTTTTTTTATTATACTTTCACCAAAAAGTGGTTTATATAGAACATTTATCATGTTACTCATTTTTTAAACGCAATCCAATGCTTTTTAAAAACTCTTTGTTAGATTTAGTTAGGTGAATTTTACGTTTGCTGTCAATTTCTTTCTGTGTAGAATTAAATTTCTTATCTGAATTGGCTTCTTTTAATGTTGAAGGTAAACTAATTGCAAAGTCATTATGTAAATGCTTTATATTAAAAATAATCATTTTATTTTTTTATATAGGTTTTAAATGTAGTCTTATTGATATTTTTTCTCCACGAAAATTAATTAGGTTACCACCTTGTCTACAACTTTAAGGACAAGAGTGCTTATTTGTGTTGTATTAACTGGTAAATATATAACATTTGTTGGCATTTCAGTAATTTTATATCCTGGACTAACTCTAAGGGAAAACTGGTGAATTGTATGTGCGGATCATTTATATATGATCCATTAATAATATTACATTCGACGGATATTGTATTTATTTTAGATATATCTATTGGATTATCTGAAATATGATTAGTATCAGACTTTAATATTCTTTTACTGTAACCAAGTAATCCTCCAATTGAATGTTCTTTATCGAAATAGATTGGTTCTCTCGAAGTATAAATTTCCGTTTGCAATGTATTATAGTTTGCTTTTATATTAATAAATCCAGCGCTATATTGCTCATATTCATCACTTATTTTGGTAGATATATCTTTTAATTCATATGATCCAATAGGTATCTCAATAATTTTACCTCCAATGTGAAATAAATTATTTTCTACATCCACATTTGGAATTGTGTGATAAGAATCGAAACTTATTAATCCACAAACATAATCTTGTTTGAGTTCTATAGGCGGAAAATAATTTGCAACAAGTTGTGATGAATATCCATTTATTGTCAAAGTAAACGACATGTTGTTGTCTTATCATTAAGTACTTAACTAAAATATGTTTCTTATGTATTATTACATTTATATTAAATCAAATCATTAACATCAATCCAACAATTATGATCTGAGGAGAATCCTAACCATTTAACATAAGCTCTATTATTACGTCTTTTTAAAACTTTTTCAACTAAATATACTTGTGGAAATTTAGTTGGCATTAATTCATATTCATAGAATCCACCTTTAATTTCATTATCTAAATAATCTTGAAGTATATATGTTGTAGGATTTGTATTTTGAATACGTTTAACTTTAAAGATTTCAGTTGTCCAATTTGGTGTATATCCCTTTTCAAATATATGTTTATATTTACTTATTCTAACATTATCATTTAATTTAAATTTTGGCCTATGAAAAATTTTTAAATGGTTGTAAGCAGTATTCAATATATTGTTTTCTTTTGAAGAATTTACTTCATTAGGTTTCATCATAATTGTTCTATGAAATATATTATTATATTTATCAACTAGATTTTTATAAAGATCAATCCATTTGTATGAACCATTAAAGCTGAACTCTTTCCACATCATTCCTTTTAAAGTTCTATTGAAGCGTTCCACTATAGATGCTTTTAGTGTTGAAAATGTTGAATAATGGTTGACATCTTTTGTTAGCATTAATCCTTTGAAATGTATATTAAAAAACTCTTTTCCGTCATCTGTTTGGAGATTTTTTGGTGTGCGATTACTCATATTGAAAATTCTTTTCATTGCGTTTGTAACATTTTCTCCAGTTTTATTTTTCAAAGCTTCTGCCCAGGCTTTTTTTGAAAATGTGTCAATAACAGTTAGAAGATAGTGATAACCATTATTAACACTAACATATTCCCTCATTTCCACCAAATCAGTTTGCCACAAGTCGTCAATACCTTTCATAATTACATGTCTTCTTCTAAAATTTTTCCGTGCTTGCTTATGCAATTCTTCAACTATTCCTCGTTTATTATTAATTATTATGAATATATATTTTTTGCCTACCCTTTTATTTTGGGATGTTTTATTTTTAGTCTTTCCACATCATCATCGTTGGGTTGCTTTTTTGCTACTACATAATTTAACAAATAGTTCTCTATAATCTTTAAGTAATCATAAATTTCCATCAAACTTTCTTCATATGTAGATTTTATTCGTTCATCAATAGCACTTTCAATTAATTCTACATCATTTCTAATGCTATCTTGAAGCATTCCATTTATTTCTCGAATCTTTATTTCCAATTTGTTTTCTACCCTGTTTAGGTTTGTGAATAAAAAATATTTTGTAATGACATCATTATCATCCTTAGGTAAACCTACATTGATAATTCTTTTCATTTGTAAACTCAGGTTTTTATTTTCATCTAAATTCAAACCAAGTGTATTTTTTAATACTTTCTTAATATTTACCACACCATTTTCATCATTCGATGATGATGAACAATAACCAAATTTATCAATATTTGTATACATTTTTATTTTTATATAATTATGTTAGCTTCTTTTAACTCCTCAATAATTGATATTATTTCATTATTATGATTATGTCCAGCAGTTGATGATGCTATAAGTAATCGTAATCGTTCAACTAATTCATTCGGATCATCCCAATACACATAATCTGATTTATTATTATTAGATGTTACAACCTTAAGGCCACTTCCACGTATTAATGCGTTTGGTAAATTGAATATCTTTTTTATTATACGTTGATATTTATAAGATTTTGTACCATTAATTTGATCATTTGAGTTATAATTACGTCTATGAGCATTTGTAGATAATAGAATATCTTTATAATTTTGTAAATCTCGTTTAGTGAAATGAATGGGGTTTGTGTGAAAAACTAATTCAAATAGACCAGGTGTCATCTGCCATTTAGATTTTCCAACAGAAATTATATTTTTATTAGGGATTTTTAAAGGTTCTTTTCCATATCTCCATCTACCCGTTGAATCAATATTAAATCCATATACTTTATCCAATTTGTTACTGTCCTTAAGTATTTGTATGTTTTGTTGTAGAGAATTTTGTTTATTTCGGCTATTTGGCAATTGTTTAAGATGTTTATAATCTGTGTTTAGTTGATCCTTAGCCTTGCGCTTAAATTGTTTATATGTCGTCCATAGCTCTCGATCATTTTCAATGTCTCTTCTTACTCTGTTTTCTTTTTGTTCTTCATTTTCTATCAAATTGTATTTATTACTATATAAATATATATAAATAAAAAATAAAAAATATATAAATATATATTATAAATTGTCATTATTACTATTATTGCTTTTATTTTCTTTTAAATTAAAATGTTGCTTTTCATTTTGAGAGTTGAGAACTTCTTTTGATATAATAGGATGATAAATTTATTTTATTATACCCCCACACTCACTGTGGCAGGGTATACTCACTTTGTCACAACGTTTGTAACGCCCATAAGGAGGCGTGTCCGGTATGGAAAAGTATATATATTCTTGATCAGTATCACCTCCTGAGTCGATTTCGCGATGTCCGTCTGTCTGTCCGTCTGTCCGTCTGTCCGTCTGTCTGTCTGTCCGTCTGTTCGTCCGCACGATAGCGGTCGCAGTTTTGGAGATATCGACTTGAAACTTTGGGTACATGTTTTTCTCGTGAATACTGAGATCAAGTTCGAGAATCAGCCAAATCGGACAAAAACTGGGCGTGGCTCCCATACACCGAAAAAAAAGGTAAAAATTTTTTATTGTTGTATTCGATTGGAAATGTTTAGAAACGTATTTTTGACATGGTCCGAGGTTCCGAAGCCACATATATAAGGGTCTAAATGGGGTCTTGAGACCAATTTTTTTTTTTTGTGGATTTAATTGGAAATTTTTAGAAATGGATTTTGGACATGGTCCGGGCTCCAAAACCACCTATAATTGGCTCAAAATAGGGTCTTGAGACCACATTTTTATATGTTCGAGGCACTTCTTCCTACTGTGTGGGGGTATTTCAACTTCGGTATAGCAGAAGATAGCCCACTCTCTAGTTTTTTATTTGTTTTTAAATTGGAAATATTTTTTAATTTTTAGTTTTTGATCTGTTTTTTCTCCTTTGCTCGTGCTATCGATATCTTTTTCATACCTGATAGGTACTAAATCATTTCCAATATCATGAATGTTGACATTAGTTCTCAACTTAGAGAAATTATTAGCATATTTCTCTTGTTGCAACAAACGTTTGTTTTTATTGTGAAGATCTCTTGAATGTTGTTTAAAATTTTTTTGCAACCCTTTGTTTTTTTGTTTTGTTATAATTTGTTTTTTAACCCTTGGTTTTGTTTCATTTTCAAAGTCAGATTCAGATTCTGTATTATAATTTATTTTGTTTTTATATTCGGGAACATCATTTAATATATTTTCATTATCACCTGCATCAGAATATACATTCTCATTTTTGAAGTCTTTATCAAATTCAACTGTTTGATTGTCAGGTTGTATGGTATTTGACCGTTGATAATATTTTAAAGTCCTTGCTAATTCATTTTCAATGTTGGGTTTTTTCTTGCTTATACGTTGGTATGGTTTGTTATTCCTTTGCTTTTTTTTGGTTAATAAACTACGCTTTTTTAAAATTGTTTTATCATCCATTGTTGTATCAAGTGTTGATAGATACTGTGGTTCAACATTTAAATATAAATTTTGAGTGGATTGTTGTTGTTGGTCATCATCATCATCATCAATAGCATCCGAAAACATTTCATCAATATTTTCTTTTTTGTTTTTAACAAGATCGTTAGTATGTTTTTTTCTTTATTATATTCATTGTATTCATTTTTATTAAGCTTTCCAATTATTTCATTCAATGGTTTTGAAATGGGTTGAAATGTATTATCAAGCAAATTAACTCGATCTATTTCACCTAACTTTATTTCCTTTAATTTGTTCTTTAAGATTTTCCGAGTGTGAGCAAGGTTTGCTAAAACATTCAGATTTGTATTTTTCATGATTATTGTTTCTATGATTTATCTAATATTTGATACTGATCTGATGTGTATCTGATACTGGTCTGATGTGTATCTGATACTGGTCTGATATATATCTGATACTGATCTGGTATATATCTGATACTGATCTGTGTTGTAACAGGTGGTGATGTGATATTATATATGGATGAAATTGTCAAAACCTTTTCTTGTTTATAGGAGCATCTTTATTGATCACAACAAATCCATACTTATCCTTCCAACATTCATTACAAATTTTTATAAACATTCTGAAATCCATGTCCCCAATAACATGATCATTAAAAATATGTTTTAAATTCATTTCATCTTGTTTGAATATAATAATCATGTTTGCATTATCACGTATTAAATGTTTCGGAATTTTTGTATAGGTTTGACACAAATAAAAACAATCAATTTGTTTATGACGACTCATACAAAAATATTCTCGTATAGTCTTTTGTTTATCACAAATAACATCATCAAATATGAAAATTGAATTTGGTTTAGCTTTGTCTAGACCTATGACATCTTCGTTTTCTGAGAACGTGTAGAGATTAATTCTTTTTATCGGTTCAATGAGTTTCTTCAAATACTCATATTTTGGTTGATATAACGATTTTGAATATATGTATATGTTTTTAAACTTTAAACCATTTGGATTTACAATTAGACTAATCATAACGTTAATTTTACCACAATTTGTGGGTCCAACAAATAAAGCACGTATTGAATTAGGTAAAAGTGGACTGTGAACAATTTTCTTTTTTTTTATTGTTATCATTAAATAAGTCAGCATTATTAACATTAAGCTGAATACGTTGTTTAATTAATCTCATTTTGAATACTATATTAATTGGGATATAAATCAATCGTATATATACTATATTCATCATTCGCTTTTTATACTCACAACCAAATGTTAATTTTATTTTGAAAAAATGGGTATAATATACAAGGATAATACAGATCGGAAACAGTTGAAAAGAGGATACGGTTTCATAAACAACTTAATAAATTCGTTGCCAATTGAACTTCATTTGCCGGGTTATCCATTTTGTGGACCAAGAACAAAGTTGCAAAAACGTCTAGAATGAGGCGATAAAGGCATTAATCCGTTGGATACAGCTTGTAAAGAGCATGATATTGCATATTCACAATCAAAAGATATAAACACACGACATAAGGCGGATAAAATTTTATCTGAGAAAGCTTGGCAACGAGTTACGTCCAAAGATAGTGATTTGAAAGAACGTGCCAGCGCTTGGTTCGTAACAAATGTAATGAAAGCAAAAGTTAAGTTTGGAATGGGTATTAAGAAAAAGAGAGAGAAACGTAAATCGAAAAAAAGGAAAACCAAGCGTAGAAAGTATAAAAAACCTAAAGTAAATGGAAAGAATCTCTTTTCGTTAGCAGTTAAAAAATCTGTAAACATGTTGATAAAGAAGAAACCAAATTCATTCAATGATGCATATAAAATAGCCCATAAAGCTGTTCAATCAAGTTTTAAACGGAAAAAATCTCAAGTAAACATACCACGTGTAATCCCAGTTCCAAAAATTGGTGGATTCTTACCTCTAATACCCATTTTAACAGCACTAGGTGCTCTTGGAGGTATAGCTTCTGGAGGATCAGCCGTTGCAAAAGTTTTAAATGATTTAAAAAATGGAAAGGAACAATTGGGTGAAGCTACTCGCCACAATAGATATATGGAGTCAATAGCTATGGGTAAAGGACTATTTCTAAAACCATATAAAGAGGGATATGGATTGTTTTTACGACCTCAGTCAAAAAACTATTAAGAAAACTACCTAAGAGGCCGCTAACCGACGTTGATTTAAGAGAATACTGTAAAAATCTTAAATATTTTAGAGGAATTTTTATGCGAGATTGTTTACCAAAGAAACCACACTAACAAGAATGTGGCATTCTGAATTTGGATGATGCTGACGGTCCCGGTACTCATTGGGTAGCTTATTATAAAAATAAAAACTATAAAGAATATTTCGATAGCTATGGATATTTGCAGCCCCCCTTAGAACTCATCAATTACTTAAAACCACCAATATATTACAACTATGCACAAAAACAAAAATACAACTCAGTTATTTGCGGACAATTATGCTTACAATTTTTATTTCAAAAAAATTAAAACAATACATTGTTGATAACTTAATATAACTATAAAAATATAACACCACATATTGGTGATAACTTAATGTATTAAAAACTAGAGAGTGGACTATCTTCGGCTATACCGAAGTTGAAATACCCCCACACAGTAGGAAGAAGTACCTCAATCATAAAAAAATGTGGTCTCAAGACTATATTTTGAGCCAATTATAGGTGGTTTTGGAGCCCTGACAATGTCCAAAATCCATTTCTAAAAATTTCCAATTAAATCCAACAAAAAAAAAATTGGTCTCAAGACCCCATTTAGACCCTTACATATGTGGCTTCGGAACCTCGGACCATGTCCAAAATCCATTTCTAAAAATTTCCAATTAAATCCACCAAAAAAACAAAATTGGTCTCAAGACCCCATTTAGACCTTATATATGTGGCTTCGGAACCTCGGACCATGTCAAAAATACGTTTCTAAACATTTCCAATCGAATACAACAATAAAAAAGACTTGAAAAATTTTTACCTTTTTTTTCGGTGTATGGAAGCCACGCCCAGTTTTTGTCCGATTTGGCTGATTCTCGAACTTGATCTCAGTATTCACGAGAAAAACATGTAAAAAAAGTTTCAAGTCGATATCTCCAAAACTGCGACCGCTATCGTGCGGACGGACAGACGGACAGACAGACGGACATCGCTAAATCGACTCAGGAGGTGATACTGATCAAGAATATATATACTTTTGCATACCGGACACGCCTCCTTATGGGCGTTACAAACGTTGTGACAAAGTTAGTATACCCTGCCACAGTGAGTGTGGGGGTATAAAAATGAATTGTTGTTAAAGTGTCCTCTGTGGTTTTTTTGATAAGCGGTGGTACTAATTTAACTATAACTAGAGAGTGGACTATCTTCGGCTATACCGAAGTTGAAATACCCCCACACAGTAGGAAGAAGTACCTCGATCATAAAAAAATGTGGTCTCAAGACCCTATTTTGAGCCAATTATAGGTGGTTTTGGAGCCCTGACAATGTCCAAAATCCATTTCTAAAAATTTCCAATTAAATCCAACAAAAAAAAAATTGGTCTCAAGACCCCATTTAGACCCTTATATATGTGGCTTCGGAACCTCGGACCATGTCCAAAATCCATTTCTAAAATGTTCCAATTAAATCCAACAAAAAAAAAAAATTGGTCTCAAGACCCCATTTAGACCTTATATATGTGGCTTCGGAACCTCGGACCATGTCAAAAATACGTTTCAAAACATTTCCAATCGAATACAACAATAAAAAATTGTTACCTTTTTTTTCGGTGTATGGGAGCCACGCCCAGTTTTTGTCCGATTTGGCTGATTCTCGAACTTGATCTCAGTATTCACGAGAAAAACATGTAAAAAAAGTTTCAAGTCGATATCTCCAAAACTGTGACCGCTATCGTGCGGACGGACAGACGGACAGACGGACAGACGGACAGACGGACAGACGGACGGACGGACGGACAGACAGACGGACATCGCTAAATCGACTCAGGAGGTGATACTGATCAAGAATATATATACTTTTCCATACCGGACACGCCTCCTTATGGGCGTTACAAACGTTGTGACAAAGTTAGTATACCCTGCCACAGTGAGTGTGGGGGTATAAAAATATAGTTTCAAGTTAAATCAGTTTCAAGACGGCAGCAAATTTATAAGAATGGACAATATGGAACAATATGGAGCCGAACAATATGGAACCGATCCAGATCACTATGTCATCGTGAGGCCGCAACCAACACTATATTTGAAAGCAGCAGGAAGTGATCTAGATAACTACGAGCACTTCAGGCGTATATGGGAGGATGAGCAATTTGAAGAGCTCTATGCGGAGCCATTGATGTTACTTATAGAACAATTTTGCGACAAGGATGTCAAAACAATGGATGGAGACTGCATTCAAAAAAAAAACCATCCAATCATCTGAAATTATAAAGATTGATCAATATTGAAAAAATGTTAGTAAGAGTTGAAATAGGAGTTTTAACTCATACAGAAAATGAAATAAAATGTAATGACAATGTATTTTTTTGTCAACTGAACTTTAGACGGTTACAAATATTTTGTGAAGATATTACATTTAATTAATAAAAAATTTTTTATTCATTTTAAAAATAAAATTGTTTTGCGTTTTTATTTATTAGCTTTTAGCCTTTTAATATATTTGTATTTAATAATCTATGATGTCCCCATGCAAGGGTATTAACACCATTTTCTAATATATAACGTTTATCATCAAAATAACTTAATACAATTTTTTGAATTTCTTGTGTATATATCTTATGTATCTTAGATCTAAAAGTAAACATTTTATCATAATAAATTTTCTTATCAAATAAACATTTTCTGTAATCATCAATGCTGAGGGACATCAAAGCTGATTTTTTTACCCCTTTAGCTTTTTTAATATCATTATCACCCTCAACACTAATAGAATACATTTTTGCCCTCAAACCAATGAATTCCCTGGATACTTGTGGTTGTTATTCAATAAAACGAATGGAAGATGAGGCAAACAAAATAATTCAACTTTATTCAAATATATATAATTTACATCGTTGTGAAAATTGTGTTTTTAATAAATATATATAAAATTAACCACAAAATTGTGATAACAACACAATAAAACGGATAAGTAATTTACTTATAAATAGTTTCAAAATTTTGGAAAAATGTATTAGTATCAAATCAAAAGTTATCATACTTATAACTAACAAACAAAAAAAATGAATACAGATATATTTTGGGGAGCTGATAAGGACATGGATTTTTTCAGTGAACTTCACTCATATATGGAGGACCCACAGAACGACATGAATAAGAATGAAGAAGAGCAGCAATTTCTTCAACAACAACCTCAACAACAACAACATTATTTTGGAAGTGAAATGTTGCAGTGTTATGAAGACTTAGATAAAATGTTTGAGGAAGTTCATAACGAAGAAGAAGAAGAAAAACCAAAAAAATCTTTAAAACGTAAAAAAAGCGTAAAAGAACACCAAAAACAAAAACAACAACAACAACCACAACAAGAACAACAAAAAGATGTCCAACCTGCTATTTGTAGTAAATGTAAACATGAAGATTTAAATGTTTTAAATTTATTTAAAGCTAACAAATTTACTATTACTGCGAAAAGTTGCAAAGAAAAAAAACCAACTTTTGAAGTAAACTTTAAAAATAATGTTGAAGTGGAAAGGTTGAAAAAAATAATTCAACAATGGAGCAATGATGAAGTCTTGAATGAGGAAAGTCTGGATTTGATACACGTTGCTCCATCTAAAATGACCATTAGAAGCGAAATCGAATGGTTTTTCGAAGATAAATTCTTAAAACAACTAATGGGAATTATCTACAAATATAAGAAAGTCAACACTCTTAAAAATGTTATATGTAGTAAAAAATCAATGTTTGGATTTGTTCGATTTATTGATAATCAATTTCACATTTATAAGTGTACTAATATTTTACATTTAAAATAAAAACAAGAAAGATTACATTTTTTTCTAGTTCCAACATGATCTTCGGCCCGAAGATAGTGTTCTTCCGCTCCGCTTTAAGAATTATAATTTTTTGATTTGGAGGGACATCAGTCAACCACAAACATTGTTTTATTAATCCTGTTTTTTGATTATTTTTAATATTATGCAGTTCCTTTATGGCTTCACACATTTTAATTTTTATATTTTGTTTGACTTGTTTAACGTTCGTTTGATTAAAAACTTAAAAGCTGAGTGTGAAATGTCAATTAGTTTTTTGACATTTTATAGTGTTAGAGCGCGAGTTTTTAAAAAATTTGTTTCTAGAACTTTCAATTCTTATCTAGACATTATCGCGGTTTTTGGTTTTAATAAATTAGTATATAGTATACCTCACACTTGAAACAATCAAATATGGTTTCAGCAGCAGAATTAGAAAATTTCCTAATTAAATATCAAAAATTAAGAGACCGCGATCATGTTAAAGTTTTTCAAGACATGATTACTGAAATGAGGTCATCACTTCGTTTCACATATTCTATACATGGATTACATAAAATAGATTGTTGTTATGTACAAAATGTGGATAAGGAAACTTATAATATTTGTAATTGTACAATTTTGTGGTCACGATACCAAACTATAAAAAAAAGTCTATAATTTATATGCAGCTATCTTCAAAGAACCGCTGTGGACTTCTTATTAGTGATAAGATATTATATAATATATATGTATTCTAAATGTTAATTAAAATGTATTTAACATTATCCGTTATACAAAATAAAATAATATCAAAAACCACAGAAGACAATTTTATTTATATAACTTCTTATCAAAAACCAAAAAAACAGACAAACAGACGTGTGGGAAACATATGAACAACTACAAATCAAAAAAACCGCAGAAGAACAATTTAATATTTTCCCAAGCATTAAAAACCAAAAATATTTTTATATATAAATTTTATTCAACTGCTTATCAAAAAACTACAACGAACGGACAGAGCGGCGGAGGGATAGAGGGACGGAGGGACAGAGGGACAGAGGGACAGAGGGATGGAGATAAGACAAACCCACAAAAAAACAGCTGACAAAACCACAAATACTACAGTCAACTACGACGTACGCCAAAAGATATGGCAAAACCGCAAAAAAATTAGGTCAACTACGACGCACGCGACAAAACCACAAGACAAAACCACAAAAACAAGATAAGGGACGGACGGCGCTCCTGCTCTGGAGCTTGAATCCCCGTATTATATCTACTTTGCTGGTGTATGTATGACAGACACGAAAGCACGCCGCTTAATTGGTTCGGTTTACCAATTTTTTAGTTAAAATTTAGGTTTTACCATTTTTTTCGGTTAGCTAACCTGTTGTGGTAGTTAAAAATCATTTGACAATTTTTTCACGATTAGATTAACCACAAGAGTTGTTTTTGCTGTTTTCTATATAAAATAAAAAAAGTTTAATTACCACCTTTTCTGGTTATATTAACCCATCATTTTTTTCTGTGTAGGGCTAGTTAAAGTATTACAACAATTTAGAGTAAAAACAGTGCTTTTCTAACTTATACGACATGAGTGGTTGGGAAATCTTTACACAATATAAAAAAATTACTGTAACACTTCGCTATATTTCTGTTACTCTTTCACGTAATGAAAATACACTGAATAGAAGACACATTGGATGTAATTACATGAAACGATGGATTTAAATGTGGCAAATTAGGATCATGCAGAAATTATAGAATACATAATTTGTATACAACAATTAACGTCTTGCTTGGTATACACATAATCAGCAGATGTTCTTCGTTCTAATTCACATGGAACGTTAGCTTATAAAGAGTAATAACTTCGATAGTCATAATATAGGTGTCGCCAGTACGAAAATTTCCAGAAATGCAGCGGTCCCATCTTATACGGTCTCCCAACCTTTACGGCAATCCCTTACAGATATAAGTAAATAAAATCAGTTTTGATAACTAGTATAATATTAGTAAAAACCTTTGTAGTTAGTGCTTTTCTGTATGTATTTCAGTTTATAATAAGTATAATTCATTGATTAAAAAAACGATCCTTTTTTTTAAATAAAATCTTAATTTTTAACTTCGAAGCCGAGGTCATTTTTATGTTTAGGCAGAAAGTTTTCATCTATAGTCATACAGGGTTTATGACCATGGAAATAGGTAATGGATGAAGGCGTACATCGATTTTATCTTGTGTATGGTATTCCTCTGAGTCTGAGCAAGGTACACAACTACAGGTCGCTGGTATTTCAAGCTATAAATGAACTCAATTAAATACATATCTTTCAAGGAATCATTTAGTCTTACGCTCTTGGTAAATTTCAAACCGTCGTCACAGACCAACGGAATTACAATTGTCTTGTATGATTTAATGCTGCAACAATTGCAGATTTTATCCTGAGATAAGCTCACTGATTGATTAAAAAAATGTTATTAAAATTTAAAGTAAGTGTATTATGAATAAAAATAACATACCCGCATTATATTTCGAGCCAGAGTTACATGAACCCACACACTCTGTAAAACCCTGAATAGGTTCTTCATTTACACAGTTGCCGTGACCAGATCGCTGTACGCTAATCAGTTTGGTAGTCTCACTTTCAACTAATGAAACAGGTAAACAGTTCTCTGAAATGGGTAATTTTTAAGGTTGTATGTTTTCTTTCAATAAAATCAAACTTACTCTGTTCCTCCACGTCCGGCAGCACTTTGCAATAATGACAACAACCATCATCGAATAATAAATGTTGCGGACAGTTTCTAGTATCCGGACATGATTCTTTAAACGAGCTAACAATCAATGTTTCGTCCTTCAGTACACAACTGTAAGTAGTGCAATTGTCAACGCTCTTCCAATACTCGTTGGGCTTATAAAACTGAGACTCGTAAATGCAGTCGGTTTGTAGGCATTCTCCACAACATTTGGTTGGGTCTTTATTTACATATATAAACCCGGATGGGCACTTCATGTCACATGATTCGACTGTCGTAATTATTTGTGTGGTATCATTTGGACCATAGGCGCATAGTTCATGTTTGCAAGGGTCCCTTGGGTGAATCCACTTATCTAATAGCTTCTTTGTGAACTTCGCCGATTCCTTGGTGTCGTAATGCACAATGCATATATCACTTGGCGCAGCTACAAGAAAATAACAAAGAAAATAACAAATGTAAACTACAGAGTCCATTTAATAGAACCTACGACATCACGAACGTACCCTGTGGGGTTTTGGTTTGCGGTGTACGACCTGACCCCCCCTCCCTGACTTCGTTGACATTTCATTTTATTAAAAACTTATGTTTAGGCCAAAAACACCCTGTCTGACACCCTGTAATCATCGTTACACGGCTACCAACTATGCACTTTTAAAACTATTGTTAAGCTGTGTCCCAAAAATGGTCAAATTCAATGTGAACCCTTTTGTCCTAAACTTTCACTTCCTTCTTCTTTCAGAAGTAAGGTTACCAGATTTTAAATAGATTTCAAACAGTACAATAATAAAAAACCGAAAAATTGAAAAAATAAAATCAGTTGGGTAGAAGAGGAGGATTTCCCCCATGGGGGCGCATATGCCACCCCCACTTTTTTAAAAAACTAAAAACTCTTTGAAATTGACAGTATGGGTTCCCTAAGTACATGACCTTTCTACTTCAATCGTGATCACGGCAAAACGTGTTTGTTTGTTTTAGGTGTGCCGCGAAAATTGTTTAGGGTAAGTAAATGTGGTGATAATAAATTCAGTTTTTGCTGATATTAATGCATGGAATAAAAGCTCGACTTGATTCAATTTCTTAAAAGTAAAAATATGAAAAAAGAATTTGTGTGATTGAGAAAACCTGGGGCACATTCGCCGAATCGTACCTGGGGCACATACGTCATTGTATTTAATATAACAAAACCGACCAAAAAAATTTGAAAGAAGAGAAAAAGAAGAACCAATGATTTAAGCTCATCAAGTAATTTAGAAAAATCGTTTGGAAAGTTGAATTTAACTCGGATCTCATTTACTAAATTTTTTTATATTTTGTGACAAATTTTTCCTAAAAAAGTAACTAAGGCATTTTTTTAATGTTTTATTTTAGATTCTGATATTCAATATTTAAATAAAATATTACATTTACCGAAAAAATTTGAGCGTTTCCAAATTATACCCCTTAGAGATTCTACCCCATGGATTGGGCGATTTCGCCATTCTGGTTTTTTTTGAAATTCGTTTGAAAGCTTTTAGATATAAGCTTTTAAACGTTAAAATATTAAACTTGATAAATGTAAGTTTCGAACTGTAAAAAAACTTTTAAGAAACGATAATTGGTTAATTTTTTTAAAATCTTTGAAAAAACTTGGCGAATGCGCCCCTTCTACCCCACACCTCACGAGGTATGGTTTATTATGGTCTGAAGTTTGTAACACCAAGAAGGAGACACGGAAAACTTTTTATATTCTTGATCAGCGCCATCTCCTGAGATGATTTAGCCCTATCCGTAAGTTCGTCTGTCCGTCTGACCGTATGTCCATCCTCTTTTCTTGTAAACACGATTGCCGGTGCTAGAAGAAAGCTAGGGGTCCCAAACTTTGGATTTATTCCTTTAAGGCCCTAGAAGGAGTTAATATTGAATATGGGCGGCTACCACTCCTACCTCCATGTAAGTGAACATTTTTTGAAGGAATTTTTAAAAACTGAAAATGACTTAAGTTGTGGTTTTACTCAAGCTTTGCTTTCTGTAAAAATCGACTCGATCATACGTGTTTGTAAGAGTGCGACACAATTGTGTGGAAAAAATATTTAAAAAGTCTAAGTTCAGCTATTGCGCTTATTTCGATAAAAGTGGTGTTTTTAAGATAATATCTTTAACAACATTAGGTAGGTTTTTGAATTTACTTTGCAGTGATATCAATCACCCCAACGAAAACAATAACAAAATATATATATTTTTTAAAATCAATAAATTTACCAATTGTCTGGTAATTTGGCACTTTTTTGTCGGCTAAATTGGCGACAATTGTTGTATTTCATTGATTATTGAAACTTCAAAGTATTTTCTGCCTTATTAGTATCAGTGGCATTGGTTTGTAAGAAATTTGCGGTATGGTTGTGATCAAATTGATTATTTTTTTCTTTTTTTTTTTTTAACAGATTTTTTTTGTTCAATATTATTAATATATATATTTGTCCAGGTCTGTCTGTCTGTCTGTCTTTCTGTCTGTCTGTCTGTCCCTAACGCTAACCGATTCAAAATTTACAACTCCACTTAAAAAATTTTTTTAAGCTGTTAACCTTTTTTTTTTTTAATGTTAGCTATTCTGGTTGTTTGTCCACACGACGCTGCGGTCGTGAGAAGGAACCAACCAGAGCCACTTACAAATATATCCACACATATATTTTTTCTTATAAATGTTAGCCGCCCTGGTGAGGTATCGAACCCACAACGCTGCGATTGTAAGTAAGATGAAGTAGCGAACTAAGCGCCTTCTCACCAGAGCCACTAATGCTCATACAATGCCTTTACCTAATATCGATTAACTTCATCAAGCCGCATGCAAAACGCTTTCATGTATATACACACACAAAAAAATCATTTCACATATAAAAAAATAGCTTCGACCTAAAGCTGCCACCTTTAAGAAAATAACACTGCCACAAGACTATTCTTGCCACCTATCACTATTTTCACCTATTACGGTGGTGTATTAGATTTTCATATTACACTTTCATAATACACTTTCCTATACACTGCATATATTCCCAGTACAACATTAAGGTCCGCACACATCAACGCGAAGTACCGCAACCGCAGCGAAACTTACTCAAAAATGTTTCTTGCAAATGCGAAAATATATTTGCTTAAGGTGAGAAATTTCATAAAAACAAATAAAAATGTGAATCATTTATAAATTAAAATTCCCGAAAAAAAATACTACAAAATGAACACCTTTCTTAGAAGTCACTAAAGAAATTGTAAAAGGGGAAATCAAAACTTAAAAAAATTTATTTCTTGGAAAGCTGATTTTTGCTACAATAAAAGATTCAGAATCGGTTTTAGTACGTCAAAATACATAATACGAAAATAAAAATTGAAAAAATCCAATGAATAAAACACTTTGCAATAAAAATGATCGACAATCGGAAATAATGTTTAGCCGTAACAGGTGAAAACATTGTTAGGTGGCAACGCTAGCCTTTTGGTAATATTATTTCCTTAAAGGTGGCAATGGTAAATCAAAGCTATATTTTTGTGTGTATATACACATTCACCATACAGCTTGATGAACTACATCGCCATTAGCTCAATTTATTTTATAGCTGGCTGTGGTCAGTTGGGTAGAGCTTCCGCTTTGTCTGCGGCAGTCTTGGGTTCAAGCCCGTCACCGGTCGTATTTTTTTTTTGAATCCATTGCTTGATATTCTTTTTTTTTTTTTTAATCTTTTTTTTTAATTCTTTTTTAATGGAACAGTTCAACTTTACACAATTACATCATCAAACAAAATTTATTTCTATTCTTTACAAAATTTAATAAAAAATTACATATTTCACAAATTTCTATAAAAAAAAATTACATTTAAATTTTGAAAACATAGATAATATTTTTGCATCTAAAATATATTTAGTAAACATTTAATTTTTTAAAATTAGTGTGTTTTTTTCCCGTGCATGGCACGGGCAAATTTACTAGTTAATTTATATTTAACAAATCATTTAGCTGTCCGTCTGTCAGTCCTATTTTCTTGTAAACACTATTGCAGGAGCTAGAAGAAAGCTAGGGATCCCAAATGTTGTATTTATCCTTCTTAGGCCTTAGAAGAAGTTGGTATTGAAAATGGGCAACATCGGATAAGAGCCACGCCTACCTCCCATACAAAATGGCCGCCAATTTTATATTATTTTCGTTTATCATGAGAAATACTTAACCGATTTGGATGCGGTTTTCTGCATTGGGTTCGAAATGAGGTCGGGAACGAAATGGAATTGGAACAAAATTTTTAAATGGATCAGGAATGGATCGATAAATATTTGAAAATTATCGATAAATATTGGAAAATTATCGATAAAATATCGAAAAATTATCGATGAAAAATCGAAAAACTATCGATAAAAAATCGAAAAATTATCGATAAATTATCGAAAATAAATTTCCTTGAAATTAATTTCAGCAATTTCGATTTAAAATTAAGGGTTTTTGGCGACTTCAAAATCTGCAATGATATTAGGAATAAAGTAGCCAAAAACCCTTAATTTTAAATCGAAATTGCTGAAATTAATTTCAAGAAAATTTATTTTCAGCTTTTTAGTCGGTTAAAGGGTTATATTTTAAAAAACTTGTTTTTTACTCTTTTTTTATTTAAATTTAATTTCTTTCATTTGGACAAGTTTTCATTAAAAAATATGATTTCCATAGATTTTACATAATTTTCTGTCAAAAAAAAGTCATTTTTCTCAGTTTTTCAAATCCCGGGACAATCCCGAAATCCCGGGATTGCCAAAACGTCCCAAAATTGCAAGCCCTAATTTTAACAAACAAAATACGAAACTAGTTCCAAATACCCGACACTCCCTTATCCTAATTCCGATGAAACAGTTCCAAACGTGGTATATGGTAGTTTTGGGGTGGCTGATTGCGAATTTGATGTCGAAATTTCAAAATTCATGATGGCGGTTCCAATATGGCATCCGAAATTCTAAGATTTTATCAAAATAGTATGAAATTTTGTTTAGGGGAGTTTTGCGGGTCGCTGATTTTGAATTGGATGTCGAAATTTCAAAATTGAAGATGGCGGATCCAGCCGGATAAATCTAGGGAAATTGTGCCCTATACAAAAAGCCCCTATACAAAATTTTATACTAATTTGATGAAATCTGTAAATTTCGGCCGCCATCTTGAATTTTGAAAGTCCGACATCAAATTCGAATTCATCGACTCCAAGTTTGAAAATATTTAAGCGGAATAAGTGAAAACACGTCTCCTTCTTGGAGTTAGGTTAGGTTAGGTTAGGGTGGCGGCTATAAGACTCGCATAGACCACAATGGGTCCATAGCAATACCACAAAGCTCTTACAAACATCAGACCAATGTGAATACCCATATGGCAGTGTATTTTTTCACCAAAATCTGTAATTTCCAAGAAAAAAAATTTTTTAATGAAATTGTTTTTAAATTCAGACCAGTAAATATTATTTGCATACAGTAACAGCCAGTTCTTTAATAACTTTTATTGGCTCCGAAATTTTAAGAATTTTAACTTGGGTCTATTGGACACCAGGACCTTTAGCGAGAAAATCATATTTAACCATGTTTAGGCCAAACGCAGTTTGAGTAGCACTGTTTAGTTTTAAGTATACTTAATTTGGTGAGCTATAGAGTGCGTTAGTGTTGAATTAAGTTCTAAAAAGAGAGAAAATGTCTTTTTCCGGTACAACATTTTTTATATTGTTTTTTAATTGTTGATCACCACTCAAAAGTAAAGCAGCAGCTACTCTCCAACGCCATCAAAGGTAACCCCATTCAACTATTTTGTACTCGAAATTGTATATTACTCCGATTATTATATAATTTTATAGAATTAAATACTAATTTTGAAATTTTAGTTATCTATTTTCTTTTGCCACCGCCTGAGGAAAAACCGAACCTAATATTTCTAAAAGTTGAATTTTACGGTTGGGAAAAGTTAAATCCTCCAACCGCCCATTCCAAAAAAGTTTTCGGCAGCGAAAAATATTACTCCTGCCGCCCACATTATCAAGCTACTTTTCGTCTTTTTTTCATGGATGCAAAATTTTCGGTATTTAAAAACAAACCACTTTGCACAATTAATTTTTGTTAAAAAAAATGCTCCGAAATTTATAGAATAAAAAACGCACTTGCCAGCAATTAAGATGCAACAATTTTTATACCCTACACCTCATGAGGTATGGGTATATTCACTTTGGTCTGATGTTTGTAACACCAAGAAGGAGAAGTGTCCGGTATGGAAAAGTATATATATTCTTGATCAGCGTCACCTCCTGAGTTGATTTAGCCCTATCCGTCTGTCCGTCCTCTTTTCTTGTCAACACGATTGCAGGAGCTAGAAGAAATTTTGTATTTATCCTTCTTAGGCCCTAGAAGGAGTTGGTATTTAAAATGGGCGGAATCGGTCGACTGCCACGCCTACCTCTCTGTCTGTCCGTCTGTCCGTCCTATTTTCTTGAAAACACTATTGCAGGAGCTAGAAGAAAGCTAATGATCGCAAATTTTGGATTTATCCTTTTTAGGTCCTAGAAGGAGTTGGTATTGAAAATGGGCAGAACCGGTCTACTGCCACGCCTACCCAAATGTTGTATAAGTGAAAATCGGGTTTTTACCGAAATTTTAGATTTCATCAAAACAGTATGAAATTTTGTATAGTGCGGTTTTCGGGGTCGCTGATTTCGAATTTGATGTCGGAACTTAAAAATTCAAGATGACGGAGCCAATATGGCGGCCGAAATTTTAAGAATTCATCAAAACAGTATGAAATTTTGTATAGTGGGGTTTTCGGGGTCGCTGATTTCAAATTTGATGTCGCATTTTCAAAATTCAAGATGGTGAATACACAGGGTTTTTCCCCGGAAACTCCGGGAATCTGAACGTTTCTCCGGTCTCCGGTTTTTTTCAAAAATTTCTCCGGTGTTTTCATAGTTTTAGTAATTTTTTATTAATTTAAAATAATTTTGTCAAAATTTATTTTGATTAAACATTTGAAAATAAAATACACTTTCTTTCATTCGGTTATTTAATTATTATTTCGATTATTTCGACCGGTCCTTTCCTATGATACCCAATATTCACATTATTAAACTTGGGACAAACCATAAAAAAAACACATATAGGGTGCATTTAGTGTAAGCCACAGCACTGTGGTTCCTGTGACCAGGTTTTCCAGCCTTTTTTAAGTTTAGATTTTTAACCCATTTTTGGCAAAAGCGGTCGACTGGTCGACCCAAATTCTAGTAACGAAACTAATGGACCGATTTCAGATCGGTTTTTGGTTAATGATGGTTTGGTTCTTTGACAATAAAAAAAATTATCAGTACGATATGGGGGTCTTTAGCCTGCGGTCAGGTGTGTTTCAAAAAACACACCCATTTTGGACATCTTTTGAAAAATTTTGAAAAATTTGATGTCGGAACTTAAAAATTCAAGATGGCGGAGCCAATTTGGCGGCCGAAATTTTAAGAATTCATCAAAACAGTATGAAATTTTGTATAGTGGGGTTTTCGGGGTCGCTGATTTCAAATTTGATGTCGCATTTTCAAAATTCAAGATGGTGAATACACAGGGTTTTTCCCCGGAAACTCCGGGAATCTGAACGTTTCTCCGGTCTCCGGCTTTTTTCAAAAATTTCTCCGGTGTTTTGATAGTTTTAGTAATTTTTTATTAATTTAAAATAATTTTGTCAAAATTTATTTTGATTAAACATTTGAAAACAAAATACACTTTCTTTCATTCGGTTATTTAATTATTATTTCGATTATTTCGACCGGTCCTTTCCTATGATACCCAATATTCACATTATTAAACTTGGGACAAACCATAAAAAAAACACATATAGGGTGCATTTAGTGTAAGCCACAGCACTATGGTTCCTGTGACCAGGTTTTCCAGCCTTTTTTAAGTTTAGATTTTTAACCCATTTTTGGCAAAAGCGGTCGACTGGTCGACCCAAATTCTAGTAACGAAACTAATGGACCGATTTCAGATCGGTTTTTGGTTAATGATGGTTTGGTTCTTTGACAATAAAAAAAATTATCAGTACGATATTGGGGACTTTGTGTTTCAAAAAACACAAGTCAGGTGTGTTTCAAAAAACACACCCATTTTGGACACCTTTTGAAAAATTTTGAAAAATTCTAAAAAATTTCGTAAAATTTCTGAAATGTAATTAATTGTATTAAAAAAAGTTCAAACTACAATTTTACATCAAAAATTGGGACATTTTTAAAAATACAAAAAAAATTATTTGTAAAAAAAATTTGATATTAAAAAATTGGCCAAAAAATCTTTTAAAAATATCTCACAATTCAGGAAAGTAATTTATAATAAAAATTTCTTTTGCAAAGTAGTTGTTTTTGCCCTATCAACTTTTTGCATTAAAAAAATGTGTGTATAACCAACAGGAAAAAATTTATACCAATAAATGAGAAATCAAGTTGAAAAATTTGAAAATGTTTTTAACACTAAATTTGTAATAGTAATGTTCAGAAGCTTCCCCTATGAATTTTATCAAAAAATTCCAAGCCGTTTAGGAGCGGCCAAAAATGTGTTAAATTTTT
Source organism: Heteromyza rotundicornis (assembly GCA_951394025.1). Lineage (NCBI taxonomy): Eukaryota > Metazoa > Arthropoda > Insecta > Diptera > Heleomyzidae > Heteromyza > Heteromyza rotundicornis. Next base: position 53,537,124 of record OX596010.1, on the reverse strand, counting down.
GTTTGTATTTTCTCTAACTAGATACTTCATATTTTCTAGAAATAAAATCCGTAAATTTAAAGTTCATGTGCTAAAAACTACACCGCACTATTTTGCACTTTTTGAATAATACACATTTTTCTCAGATAACTTCAATGTACGATTCGCTTATGTATTCGACATTCGGAATAGTTGTTTTCAATTATTTGTTACAAAAATGCATTAAAAATTATGTTTTCAACATGTATACTCTCTCCTTACAAGAAAAGTCTACAATGATGTGCAGTTCAATTAGTGAAAAGTGGAAGAAGAATCATTGATCTTAATCAAAACGGCTTTTAGCTAAAATGTTAATAATGTAAAAAACAAGTTTTTTAAAATATAACCCTTTAACCGACTAAAAAGCAGAAAATAAATTTCCTTTAAATTGATTTCAGCAAGTTCGATTTAAAATTAAGGGTTTTTGGGTACTTTCCTCCGAATATCATTGCAGATTTTAAAGTCGCCAAAAACCCTTAATTTTAAATCGAAATTGCTCAATTTAAAGGAAATTTATTTTCTGCTTTTAGCTCTCTAGCTCATGTGGAAGTGTATGAAAAAGCTCGCCGCAGATTTGAGGATATATATATATATATATATATAAATATATAGATATATATATATATATAAATATATAGATATATATATATATATGAGTAACAATATGAGTAACAAACTTTTTCTTTTAAATTGATAATATTTTTTTTCCATTTTTTAAACGAATTGCATTGTTTTTAGTTTCATATTATTTCTAAGCTCATCAATGAATAATTTGGTATTAATTAATAAAATTTGTTAACACTGTTACAAAAATAATTAAAACATTTTAACACTTACATTGCCGTTAATAAAATTTCCGAACCCAAAAACCCCGTGCACCAAGTTTCGTGAGGATAAAAAAATTTTAACATCGGATTTGAAATCAGCTACTCCTAAAACCCCCCACATACCAAGTTTCGTAAAATTACAATAAGATTTTGAAATTTTTGCCGCCATATTGGATTCGCCAACTTGAATGTTGAAATTTCAAAATCAGATTTGAGATCAGCGACCCCAAAAACCCCCGGATACCAAGTTTCGTTCCAATATCATAAATATTTGAATTTTGGCCAGAAAACTCGACCATACACGGTCGAAACTTTTTCAGGTTTAAATTCAAATTTTCAACTATTTGGGGTTGAGACTTTAAACTTTACAGGTTGAAAAAAGAATATAATCAAAATTTCAACTTAAAGGTTGAAATTCTCAACTTTAAGGTTGAAATTTTAAACCCTGAGGTTAAAAAACTCAACCCAAAAAGTTGAGAATTTATTTCCGTAAAAAATTTCAACTTTTAAGGTTGAAATTCTCAACCTTAAGGTTGAAATTTTAAACCCTGAGGTTGAAAATTTCGACCTAAAAAGTTGAGAACTTTTTAGTGTTTTTGGGAACCCGGGTTCGAATCCCCCACGGCACGAATTAGATTTCCGTTTCCTATTTTTTTTTTTTGTTATATTCCTTTTTTTTTTTAAATGGTTTTGCACTATATATGTCATATATAAATATATATATCCTGAAATCTCCGGCAAGCTTTTTCATATACTATTTTTTTTTTGGGCAATTCCGATAAAAAAATGGGAAGTTACGAATGTTTTAGTTTTTGATAAAATTTGATTATGTATTAAAAAAATATTTTTCTTTAACTTTTTTAAATTTTTTACTGAATTAACGAAGATTAACACTTTTAGTTTAATTTTTTTGATATTAAGTAATTAGTTTGGGGTTTTCAAGAATTTATGTAAATGCTTCAATTCATTTTCAAAAATATTGTATGAAAAATTTATACAAATACGTACAAAAAGTACAATCATATAATATATGCAGTTAGAACATTGCAAGAGACTTCTAGAAGTAGCTGAGCGTGCTAAGACGCCTTCGCAACGCGCGCGTCAATGAACGGAAATGTCCAGGGTTCAAATCTCGACAACACCACACATAAGTAAGTACAAAAATTTATATGATCTCTTCCTTCCGCAAATATAATATAATTATAACTTACAACAAATATAAAATTAATATATCTATAATGTAATGTAATAAAAAAGTAAAAAATGTAAAAATTTATTTGAAATTAACTAAAAGCGCAATGTCTAAAAATATAAATTTAAACAAGAATATACAAGAAATTCCCAAGTATACAATTTTTTTGTGTTATTTTCATTTCAGCCACTCAAATGCGGAAGCGGTGTTAAAATTCAAATTGAACATTCAACAAAAAAAGTTGAAATTTTTAACTTTTAGTTAAAATTTTCAACCATGAAGGTTGAAATTTTTCACTTTTGGTTAAAATGTACTCATAATTTCCGAAATATTTTCAACTTTAAAGTTTAAAATTTTAACTTTTTGGTTGAAAAACTCTTATATACTTATTTTCAACTTTAAAAGTTGAGATTCTCAACCTGTTTTGGTTAGGATAAATATGTTAACTTTAAAGGTTGAAAAATTAAACCTGAATTTTCGACCGTGTAGTGCAAAAGTTAAGTATAAATTTCTTTACTATTATTTTTTTTTGTTTGTAACTTTTTTTTAATGGGAAATTGTCTCTAATTGAAAAAGCCAAGCCTAGAAAAAAAAATATTTATTTAATTCTTTTATTTTGAAAATCTCCGGTTATGGGCTTCTCCAAGTGTGGCAAGCCTAATTTTGACCCATTTATATGTGGTTTTGGAACCTCAGACAATGTCAAAAATCCGTTTCTAAACATTTCCAAGCGATTACAGCAATACAAAAATTTCGGTTTTTTTTTTATCGTTTTGTATGGGAGCCCCGCCTACTTTTTGTCCGATATATATACTTTTCCATACCTAACGTTGTGTCAAACTACATATACCCTGCCACAGTATGTGTGGGGGTATAATGAGATTCTCAAATGTCAACACTAACTCGTACGGCCTTAAATTTAAAACTTTAGGGTTTTAGGTCTATTGGCACAAAATTAAGATACCGTTGAAAGAGATCTGTTTTGGGCACCTCTAATTTGCATGGTATTTTAGAAACGGTCAGACCGTAATAAATTTATTTATGCCGGTATGGTTTAAAAGCAAAGATGGAAGATAATCGAAATTACCGCAAATGTAGCTTGGACAGCAGTCGCTGGATTCCTGTTTTGAAATGATCTCGTAAAAAAGTTCCACGCATTTATTAGGCTTCTCCGGACATGTTGATTTATCGCAAACAATTTTTTGCGTGGGGCAACATCCAGCCAACTCCTTTACTAACTTCTCGCCAGGTTTCAAGTCGCGCAATGTCATCTGTATCTCGCATTCTTCTTTTGGTTTGCATTCTGGAATATATTTTGATAAGTAAATAAGAAGTCATACACTCAATAAAATAAAAATTTTTAAAACATATCTGAATAACTTTTATGTAAATACTAATTTTTCTCTATTATTTACCATGTATAAATTTTAGGGATACTCGCAGAGTATTTTAAGTTAAACTACACAGTATATACTTGCATTAGTGGCTTTCTTATTTGGCCAATTTTCGGGGAATGTGGAGTATCCACTTATTTCGAAAAGTATTTTAGTTTCAATAAATATATCAATGCCATAATTGGAAGGCACCAACTTTCATCGCTGTATCATATAAATAACTGTAATCTATAAAAGGTTTTTACTTTTTTGGACCTGGGTGTTACTATGGTTCCAAAACTTCGCTTTCATCTACATTTTGATTTATGTGTGAATAAGGCGAGGGGTGTTCTAGGTTTCATTAAGAGATGGTAAAAAGAATTTAATGAACCATTCGTTACCAAAAGCCTTTACATATCACTTGTAAGACCAATTTTGGAATATGCATCAGTCTTGTGGAATACACAATACAACTGCCACTCTGATAGAATTGAATCGGTTCAAAAAAAATTTGTATTATTTGCTTTAAGAAACCTTTGCTGGAATCCGAATCAGAACCTACCTCCATACGAAAATCGTTTAAAACTCTTGGACATCCCTACTCTAAAAAATAGAAGAACGATGCTTAATGTAACATTTTTGATTAAATTGATAAATGGCTCTCTGAATTCTACATTTTTGCTCCAGGAAATTGATTTTAATATTCCAACCCGTCGTTCCAGATCTTTCATTCCTTTGATATTAAGTATGTGCCGTTCTAATTACGCGCAGAATGAACCTTTTCGTTGTATTTGTAGCGATTTTAATAGCCTGTATTCTGTCTTTGACCTGTCAGATTCATTTAATAAAACTAAAACTTTTATTTTAAATGCACTTGATCACACTTAAGCCTTTGTTGCTCTTTGAGTTTTTGCACCGCTTAGGGTCTAACGAAATGACAGGGTTGCCAAACTCCACAAAGATCGGCATTGTCGATTTTTTGAAAGTGTTGTATTTTTCTTGTATTTTATATTTATATTTCAGCAGAATTTTGTTTTTTTTATTGTATACAAATAAAACAGAATTTTTAGCTGAATTCACATTCGTTCCGTTACTGTTTACTTAACTGTTATATTTGTATTTCGTTTTTTATATTTCGTATAAAAAAATAAAATACTAAAATTAATATTTGTAATCTTTGTAGCGTAAATTAACTGTTTGGATTGTTTTGTCTTTGCATTTTTGTTAAGTCTAATATCGTAAAGTAGACAAAAATTATATTTGATCAAATTCATATTCGTCGCATGAATTCTGATGCTTCATAATGTTTTCTTTTAATTCTATTGTTTATTATCACGTTTATCTTATTATTATGTCATGTTTGGAAGAATTCTCTCTTGCATTCATAACCTAATTCGCGTTTTATTAATATGCATTTTATCAGCTGATGATTTTAATCTGTAGCTGAAACGAATTTCAAGATATGTTTACCCGCGATCGGTTACACAGCGTAATCCGGATTACGGCTGTTCGGTCACCAAATCCGTGCGTCATGTGGATGTGCTCCTCGGTCGGTTGGTCGGGTAAGTGGGACCGTTAGGATTCGTCGTTAAAAGAAAAAAAAAAAATAACGGTCAGTTAAAAAGAAAAATATTTATTTATAATAGCTGTGATATGTCGAAAAACGTTGCTCGATCGGTATAAGTACAAATGAAAGCTGTTCAACGGAACTTCAGTTCCAGAACCGATGCAGTTACTCTAGTCGAGATGTTCATTTGCTGGACACGCGGAGTGGTGTTGAAGTTACAAGCGTATGTCAGCTACACTATCATTCATATCAAAAACTTTACGTGGTGTGGCAAAGATTTTGTTGTAACCTATTTCAGAAGCACGGGTAGTGATGTGCTACGGTCATGTGACCGGTCATATGACGGTCACGTGACGGCCACATGACAGTCAATGATCAAAACATTTCTGACCATTCTATGACCGAAAAAATACTTTATGAAAAAATGTATACAAACATTTTATTTATTAATTTTGACAGTAAATCTGAATTCTACAAAAATCAAAATTTTACGCGTTTTTTTAAATTCTTTCACTACAATGCACTCATCTCTTGAACTTATCAGCTGTTTTCTAAGTTGGTACTACTTAGTAGCTGCTAAAAAACTGACTATGAATAGAGTCATGTTTTAAGTTGGAACCTAACTTTGAGTTGGAGATTAGTTGGTATGAACTTAGAATCATGACTATGAATATGCGCCAAAGTAAATATGTAGATTTTAAGTTGCTAAATTAAAAAAGGGTCCTTTCATACTTTTTGTTGAAGATTAGGGTCCTGGGGTCCACTACTGATCATGGAAATATGATAGAAAATCTTAAGCAGGAATTCAATAAATCGAACTCAAGGGCTAAAAAACTCAAAATTTTGAAGAAACTTGCTGAAGGAAAAGGTTTAAGGGTTTCTATCGCGATGAAAACATCAGCAGAGACATGGCTGGAAGGAAAGACTGTAAAAGTGTAAAATTGGACGGTATTCAGCAACTTAAACAAAAAAGGCTGGTGTTAGGAAATTTGAAAGAAATTTTTGGAGCATTTCGTGAAAAGCACAAAGATATAAAAATAGGTTTTTCTAAATTTGCAGAGCTAAGACCTGAAGAGTGCGTCTTGGCGGGCGCCTCTGGAATGCATTCCGTATGTGTGTGTGTGCCATTCACCAAAATTTTAAGTTTATGTTCCTTGGAGCGAAGCTTGGATCGATAGAGACAACAAACCACAACACTGTGAGTGCTACATTGGTCAATGCTAGTTTTGTCCCGGAACAAAAAAATTACGAGAAGTTATACCTGAACGTTTTGAAAATAAAGATATTAACATAGTAACATACAAACAGTCTGTTCAGGGGCGTAACCAGGAACAAATTTCGGGGGGTTTCATAACATTTTTATACCCTGCACACTAGTGTCCAAGGGTATAATGTTTTTGTCACACCGTTTGTAACTCCCATAAGGAGGTGTGTCCGGTATGGAAAAGTATATATATTCTTGATTGAGGTGATGCTGAGCCTCCTGAGTCCATTAGTCCATGTCCGTCTGTCTGTCATTTCGCACGATAACTGTCGTAGCTTTTGAGCTATCGACCCCAAATTTTGGCACTCCTCTTATTTTGGCACTCCTCTTATTTTGGCGAATGATTGGACGGTATTGAAAATGGGCAACATCGGATAAGAACCACGCCTACCTCCCATACAAAATGGCCGCCAAATTCGTATTATTTTCGTTTATCTTCAGAAATACTTTTTTTTTTTTTTTTTTTTAAATTTATTTTTTGAATCTTCCAAAATAAAAAAAATTAGAACTAACAATAACTTTGAACAAAACAATTAGACATTACATAACAGATTTAACATAGTACTAGTTGACCTTATCCACTGATTTGGACAACTTAATGTATGTATCAAGGCGATGTAGGCGTTGACTGGATGTCGGCATCTACATCTACGGAACTATCTATTCAAGGCAATAGAATAATTTCGTTTTAGACGTAAGGGTCGGGTGGGTTTTATTAAGGTTCGAGCTAGAATATTAGGGTGCAATTTTAGCTTATCTGCATACTTTGTATTACGTTTCGGTATCTCATCAGATATTTTCGATATTTGTAAATCTCTGTGGATGTGTTCATTTTTTATAAACCATGGCGCTCCAAGTATTTGTCGCAGAATTTTTGACTGCATCCTTTGCAGTTTCTCAACATTTGATGGAGATGCTGTTCCCCAGAGCTCGATCCCATATGACCATATGGGTTTAATTATACTTTTGTATAACAGGATTTTATATGTGGTGTTGAGTTTTGATTGCTTCGAGAGGAGCCAATTTAATTCGATTTTTTTAAATTTTATTTGTGTAATTTTAGCTGCGATGTGCTTTTTCCATGTGAGTCTGCGATCGAGATGCATACCAAGATATTTGGTTTCAGTACATTGTGGTATTTCACTATTATTTATTGTAAGCATGGAGCAAGTGTCTTTCCTTAGGGTGAAGGTTCTATGTGCACTCTTAGACTCGTTGACTCTAATTCTCCACTTTGATAGCCAATTCTGTAAAGTGTTCAAATGTTGTTGCACGTGTTGTGATGCCATTTTAGCGTCTGAGTGCGAGCACAATATTGCGGTGTCGTCGGCAAATGTTACGATGAGGGTCTGATCGTAAATGGGCATATCAGCTGTATAGAGTATATACAGGAGGGGTCCGAGAACGCTGCCTTGGGGTACACCGGCAAGAATATCAAATCTACTAGAAACGAAACTTTTATGTTTAACTACAAATTTTCTGTGGGTCAAGTAGTTGTCAAGCAAAACGTGCATGCTTGCGGGTAATAGTTTCTGTAGTTTGGATATCAATCCTCTATGCCATACCTTATCAAAGGCTTGGGTGATGTCGAGGAATACTGCTGAGCAGTATTGCATTTGGGGGGTTGGGAGTAAATACATTTTGTAGGTGACTTGCAAAAGCAGTACCTGTTTCGGCATCACTTCTCGCCCAGTCTCCGTTGGGTAAACGAATTGGCGATTCTGCAATAATGGGTCGTTTTAAATTTTTTGTGGCACGCCAAAGTGAGTAATTTGTTGAGCTCGTCGGCGTAAGCTTATCCATGAATTGATGCAGATCATTCTCGTTTTTCGCCCTCAGTTCATTTTGTAAATTTCGTGTAATGAGGGTCAGCTTTTTTTTCAAATAGGGTGATCTGAACTTTTGCCAATCACGCCTTATTGATCTCTTTTCTGTTAAGAGCGCAGCTATATTTTGTGGCACAAATTCCTTTTTTTGGGTAGTGTTATTGATTTTTGGGGTCGCTGCCAGTGCGGCGTTTGAAAGCAGAAGGGTAAAGTTACGCACTGCCACATTCAGTTGCTCCTCAGTTTTCAGTGACACATGTAGGGTAATGTGTGAACTTATATATTTTCTGAATTTAAGCCAATTCGTATGGATACTGGTGAGTTTGTCGGGTGGGTTGACTTCTGAATTTGGCGCATATTTTACTGTGATAATAGTGGGTGTGTGATCAGACGAGAGTTCCACTGAAGACTCAATGGTTAGTTGAGTTCGTTTAAGGGTCTTGATTACTGCAAAATCAATAACATCTGGAATTTTGCGTCTGTCCGATGGCCAGTATGTTTTCGTGCCTGACGAAACCACATCAAGGCCGAGTTTGCTGGTAGTATTCCATAGTAGTCTTCCTTTGGGTGAAATCAGACGAGAGCCCCAATAAGTGTGTTTGGCATTAAAATCTCCAGCTACGAGAAATTTTGGGCCAAGGGTTGCAAAAAATGTCTGAAATTGCTGTTCAGTTATTTTGGAGCTGGGTGGACAGTATATTGCAGATATTGTCAATCCTTTTATGTACTCATCAAGACAAATACTGGTGGCTTGCAAGTACTCGGTGCAAAATTCCTGTAAAACATAGTGTTTGATTCTGTCCTTAATTAGAATCGCTGATCCACCTCGTGCTTTACCACCTGGGTGTTTAGTGTCATACAACTTGTATCCGGGTATGTTAAAAAAGTGTTTTTGGGTCAAATGAGTCTCTGAAATTAGCATTACATCTATACAGAATGAATTGAGGAATTGAATGAGTTCCAATTTATGTTGGCATAAGCCGTTCGCGTTCCAGAAGGATATTTTTATCGCATTCATGGCTTATTTTTTAAAAGGGTCTGGATTAGCAGGTTTTGATTGTGTATCATTTCCTGCATCATAGTTTGCATGCCGTTCATAAACTGCGACATGTTTTGCATAAACATCTGTAGTGTTTGTTCAAGGCCAATGTTCTGTTGGGCGGGTTGAATAACTGGAGGGTCTTGGGTATATCCTTTGAGTACATTTGCGTATGAAAATTGTTGTTGTTGTGATGCGGCGTTAGCACCATTTCCTTGGTGTGGTGGGTATGATTTCATCTGCGCAAAATTGGCTGGAGTAGGGTTTGACCTCTTTGTAGCTGTTGCGCTTAAGGGCTTCGGTTCGGTAATAACCTTATTTTTAAGGGTTTTGTAGACTGAACACCCTCCGTAGTTTGCAGTGTGATTTCCATCGCAGTTACTACATTGTCTAACATTTACGTCTTCTCTCGATTTTGGGCAGAATTGGGTCTGCTGAAGGTCACCACAAATAACACAAACACTGGGAAGTGTACAATATTTTTTCGAATGACCAAATTCTTGGCAGTTTTGGCATTGTATTGGGCCACGACGTTTATGCGGCTCCTCAACACTGACTCTACGGTGTAGTAAATATCGCAAATTGTATATAGGGTGGGTTTCACTTTTTTGCAGAGTCTTAGGGTAAAATTCCAGTTCAATGCGGAAAAGTGGTTGGGGTAATTTTTCCTTGTTAGACAGATCTAACTTGGAATTTTAATGCAGTTAATGCCTCTTTTACATCGCCACATTCGACAAACGAGTCTACACCTCTTAGAACAACCGATAGACCTTTGCTACTTTTGAGCTGGTATGTGTAATAGCTCTTTTTACACTTATCGAAATGATCCACAATTTTGCGAAAATCTGCCTCATTATAAATTTGTATTTTTGTTTCATGGATGGCGCCCTTGAGAATAACCATCACATGAAATCTATTGGCACCTACAATTTGTGTTATCAGAGTCACAAGGGAATTCGAGTTTTTTTCTCTGAGATAAATTGGTGGCGGCTTTGACGTCTTGGGTTTAGGGTCTGAATTATCCTCTTCATATAATAGGGAGTATCTATTTTGCCCAAGATTTATGGGCTGTATACTCGGCTTTGTCTTTAAAACCTTAGGCGTATTCGTATTTTTGGGAGGGGTCGTTTTGCGCTTTTGCAATGTAGGGTCTGGCTTTTGCAGGTAGCGGTGCATGCCAGTCTGCACTGCCGCACGTGGAGTGTTTTTCTCTGTAGTGTTTGCGCCAATTGCATTACTCGTATTTGCCGACTGAGGCTTATACAAAGGGTTTTTGTTCTCAAAGAACTTATTTGCAGGGTCTTTATTTTCAGTGAATATCTTAACAGGGTCTGGCCTAAGAGTATTAGTAGTAATTGTACTTGCCAAATTTGTTTGTGATGCTAAAAACGCCGTCATATTAGCTGCCTGCTGGTTGTAGGGTGTTGGAGTTTGACACTGCTTGCTCCATGAGAGAGAGCCCGACGGCGATGCGGGAGAGTTAGCAAAGAGCACGGTGGAGTAAACCAGGTGAGGCAAGTAGGAATAATGCTCTCACTTCAATTTATGTCATCTCTATGATTTTCTTTGCCTTTGTTTTCAATGACGTTCTTCCTAATTCAAAAATCAGTGATCAGCGTTGCCTTAGTCAGCATATTACTAATTTTTCAGAACATTTCCAAACAAATATGCCGAAAACGGTAGCCCTGAATCATTTCAATTCATTTCAATTCCTCTTTCAATGACGTACGGCGGGGGAGAAAATCTGACGTCTGGCGGGGGAAAATGCTACTTGCCTCACCTGGATTACTACACCGTGAGCAAAGAGTACCTCTGCAGATCGATTCTTTGCTATAGTTGTTTCTGCACTATTCATGGCGGGGAGGGTAACAATGACAGGTTGCGATGCATTCGCACTGCTCGCACCTGTTGGTTGCATGGCAAAAGCTTTCATTTGTGAATTTGCCGTGTTTTCACTAGCACTAGCTGATGCTGATTCAAGCTCTTGTTTTGAGCGGGATGTTGAATTCTCTGTAAGAGAATTCCTTGTTTTTTGGGGCGAATGATTCACTGACATAATTTTTCACACAAATCTTTTTTATTTGTTTGCTTTATATGCAGTGGCTTTGATACGCCACTTGCACTCTTTTTCTTGAAATTGTTTTAGCGTCTATTTCGCGTAATTTTTGGAGGGTTTTGTTATTGTTTCACAATGTTATTTATTATTTCTGCGGGACCGATTAAAACGCGTCCGTTCGAAAATCTTCTCGGCTTCTTGTTGAGAATACTGAACCGATCTGAATGCGGTTTTTTGCATTGGGTTGGAAATGAGGTCGTGAACGAAATGGGAATAAAACTGGAACGAAATGGATTTGGACCGGTACAAAATGGAATTGGAACAACATTTTTAAATGGATCAGGAAACTAAAAGATAAGAACCACTCCTACCTCCCATACAAAATGGCCGCCAAATTCGTATTATTTTCGTTTATCTTGAGAAATACTGAACCGATTTGAATGCGGTTTTTTGCATTAGGTTGGAAATGAGGTCGGGAACGAAATGGGAATGAAACTGGAACGAAATGGATTTGGACCGGAACAAAATGGAATTGGAACAAAATTTTTAAATGGATCAGGAAACTAAAATTATCGATAAATATTGGAAAATATCAATAAAAAATCGATAAATTATCGAAAAATTATCAATAAAAATTTGAAAAATTATCGATAAAATATCGAAAAATTATCGAAAAATTGTCGAAAAACTATCGATAAAATATCGAAAAATTATCGATAATAATAAAAAATCGAAAAATTATCGATAAAAATCGAAAAATTGTGAATAATATATCGAAAAACTATCAATAAAATACCGATTTTCGATAAAAATTACTAACATATCGTCGTCGTTCAGTGAAAAGTTACTAAGTCCAATTTAGGGCGAAAACGAGATAGGTATGCCACGTTGGTACTAGATAAGATATCTACATTATGTCTTAACCGCCAAGCCATATGTATTATCAACCCGAAGATATAGAGAAGGAAAAGTGCGTAACTACAAATATCTTCAAATTCTAATGAAAAGTGACTAAGTCAACAATATGTCACTTCTATTGCGCGAAAAATTCTCAGACCACGACAATTCGATAGAAGGCAGTCCAAACTATAGTATCTCATAAAAAAATTAGCAATAAGTTACATGCGACTGAGGTAAATTGCATAAACTAATTTATATAGAATTGTCCGATCTTTATGATTTTGGGCTTACAGTATAGCTAAAGGCCGCCACTAACACCTCTAAAACACAGCTGTTAAAAACGCCAGCCTCCAGCGACCCTATCTGAATCAAATTCAAACTCCGCTTGAACTGTACGAATGGGCCACCGACAACATCGAAGGAATAAACTTTGACTACAACAAAAAAAAGTCCGTCGATTTTAATCTTAACAACCTATTCAGTCGGGCCCTACGCCATATTTGATCCGCCATCTTGAATTTTGAAAATACGACATCAAATTCGAAATCAGCGACCCCAAAAACACCCCCATACAAAATTTCATACTGTTTTTATGAAATCTTAAAATTTCGGTAAAAACACGATTTTCACTTATATGGGAGATAGGCGTGGCAGTCGACCGATTTCGCCCATTTGCAATACCAACTCCTTCTAGGGCCTAAAAAGTATAAATTCAAAATTTGGGATCCATAGCTTTCTTCTAGCTCCTGCAATCGTGTTTACAAGAAAAGAGGACGGACAGACAGGGAGGTAGGCGTGGCAGTCAACCGATTCCGCCCATTTTCAATACCAACTCTTTCTAGGGCCTAAGAAGGATAAATACCGGATAGGGAAATCAACTCAGGAGGTGACGCTGATCAAGAATATATATACTTTTCCATACCGGACACTTCTCCTTCTTGGTGTTACAAACATCAGACCAAAGTGAATATACCCATACCTCATGAGGAGTAGGGTATAAAAAGGACTTAAAGAAGATCATTTTATAATATTTTTTTGGTTTTCAGAGTTAATACAGCAGGGAAAAATTTCACCGAGTTTATATGAAAATTTTTAGTTAATACTTTTTTTAACCCATTAATGACAAGACCGAAATAATAGGAATTTTTTAAAGATTTTTTCAGGATTACCTAAAAATGACATAAGAAACAAATTTCCAATTTTTTTTTTATTTGGACCGCTTGCTGTTTTCCCACCCCTGCCCGTTACCATATGGTAACGCACGCCACAGCCCTAGCAAAATTACCTAATTTAACCCATTAATGACGAGAGCGAAATTTTCGGAATTTTTTCAAGATTTTTTCAGGAATACCTAGAAATGGCCTAAGAAACGAATTTCTAACTTTTTTTTTTTTGGACCGCTTAACGTTTGCCCAGCCCTGGCCGTTACCATATGGTAACGCTCGTCACAACCCTAGCAAAATTACCTAATTTAAGATATTATTGTTTATAACTACTTTAATTTTAAATTCTTGAAAGTTTAGCAATGTTTTAAGATTTATTTTGTAAAAAAAATTTTTATCGACCAATTTTTTTAAATCTAAAAGTTTTTTAAAAAAAATATTTTGTTAAAAAAAATTCTATAAATTCAGGAGCATTTTTGATCACAAAAGTTTCTTCAGCAAAGTAGTTTGTTTTTAAAAAACTCACATTTTTGGATCAAAAAAAAAAATTTTATAGCTCCTAGGCAAAAAGTTAGAAAAGTAGGTCAGTTTTCAACTAGGATTTTCTTGATAAGTGTCCTGGTAGTGATCATTGAATGGGGTCCAATAAACCTTTTCAATAGTATTCAAGTTTATAGTCTTACAATTTTGGTAGTCGTTCAAAATTACTACAAAAGGCTGGCCTAATTATCTGTCCGCCACTGTATATAATATGTATCTCCGCCTACACCAAAATACTGCTTAGGTTTTCAATAACATAAGAAATATCTCCATATGAACTGAAATTGGAAAGGTCCTCGTCATCATTTGACATACACAATTTACATGGCTGTAAAAGAGGTGTACGATGAAGACCATAGGAAGTACCTCCTTCATCTTCCTCCTAATAATCTTGTCCAGCCGGATAAAATTATGCTCGCCTAAATGTCTTCATCGTAATGTAAATTTGTTAAAAACCAATTGAGTAAGTTTCAGCTGGTCGAAGTAAGCCTATATATACCATACACCCTTCCATCTGAGACCTGGTGGCCATCTTCCGCTCATTCCACCGACGGTACTCACATGTGCTCCATTTAGTAGTACTTTTTTACATTCATCAGCTCGGCATGACCTAGCCATCTTAGACGTGGATTTTGTATGCGTCACGATGTCATGTCATGATCGGGGTATTGCTCATATAGCTTTTGCGGCACTCACCATCGACGCAAAGCGGACAATATATCTTACGGAGAATTTTCCTACCACAATTCCCGTGAAATTGGGTAACATTTGTTACAAAACTCGACTCTCACTTGTATGGAAGGTAGGCGTGGCAGCTGATCGATTTCGCCCATTTGCAATACCAACTCCTTCTAGGATTTCCAAAGGATAAATTCAATGTTTGGACCGCCTAGCTTTCATTTAGCTCCTTCAATAGCCCATACCAATCAAAATAACGTACAGACATACGGATATGGCTAAATCAACTTAAGAGGTGCTGCTAATTTTTCATAAGTACACCAAGTAGAATTTATAGATAAAATATTTTTAACTTTATATGAAAAAGTTTAAAAAAAATATATTTCAAACCAATATATAGAAAAAATTTACTTCATTTTACAAAAAATACTCGAATATGTACGCTAATATGTATATAAACACGTACAAAAAATTATTTTAAATCTGAATATTAAAAAAAAATTTTTTTTTAATTATATTAAGTACACAAACACACTTTCAAATCAATATACAAATAAAATATATTTAATTTTACATAAAAAAAGCTCATACAAACATTTTCAGTAAGAAAATTTAAATTTGCTAGGGTTGTGACGAGCGTGCCCATATGGTAACAGCAAAATTCAAAATGATAAAAAGGTAACACAGAAGTTATAAATAATTTTATTTTATACGTTTTCTAATACTTTGATATACTACCCAAATGCCAAAAAAAAAATATTTAAAATATATAACTTTCTATGGCAATGAAAAATATTCTTACTGGAAAGGTCGTGACTTTTCGCTGTTTTTGCCCACTTTTCAAAAACACTACTTTTCAATTATCCGCCACGATCGCTACTGACGAGCGATTGCTTAGAATTATATATCAAAAGAAAGATCTAAGCATTCTTTATTTAAATCAAAAAACAGATTAGTGATATTTGTTCAAATATTTTTTTAATTGAATATACCGTGGAATGCTATCAGCGTTACCATATGGTAAGATATTATTGTTTACTAGCTGTTACATACCCGGCGTTGCACGGGTTGTATAAAATTAATAGGAATTTGTAACAACTTGAATGGACGCTGTTGATGGGTAATTCTCCTAGTGAAACTTGATGCCAGTTGTAATCCCACCCGCTATGATTCACCCAAAAAAGGTCCAAGGAATCACTTGGTGCCAATTGTAATGCCACCTGGTATGATTCACCCAAGAAATTACCAAGGAAGTACTTGGTGGCAGCTGTAATCCCCCCAGCTTTATTCACACAAAAAATATGCAAGGATGTTTTGTTGGTGGCATGAAACACTCAACATTCGATGGTTACTAAGTTACATTTTAATAATATTTTTTGTTGTATGGGAGGTGCCACGCCCCGTTGTCCAAATCCAATCTCTTATGTCCTATTGCAAATTCCATTACTGACACAATTTTACCTTAAAATTTCAATAAAATCATTAAAGCCGTTTAACCGTGTTATGGGGTAGAAAATTGTATGGGCGGTGCCACGTCCAATTATTCCCATATTTTACACATAGCAGGGAAAACATACTATATAACTCCATTCCAAATTTCATTAAAATATATCAAATAGTCGCTTAATTAGCTGTTATTTAAGTTACGTGTGTGTGGGCGGTGCCACGCTCCTTGTCCAATTATTCCCATATTCGACACATAGCAGGGAAAACATACTATACAACTCCATTCGAAATTTCATTAAAATATATCCAATAGTTGCTTAATTAGCTGTTATTTAAGTTACGTGTTGTGTGGGACCCCTTGTCCAATTATGCTCATATTTGGCATAAAGCTTGGAAAAATTATTATGCAACTCCTTGCCAAATTTCGTCTTTATATATTCAATATTCAATTCAAATTCAATTCAATAGTTACTAAATTATCTTGTAGGCTTATTTTGTGTTGTATGGGAGGTGCCACGTCCCTTTGTCCAATCCCAACCGCATATACCCTATGTTACATGTCGATACCTATAGAATTTATCCTGAAAGTTTCAAGAGAATCGGTACAGGCGTTTAGCCGTGATGCTCGGACAAACAGACAGACAGACAGACACACAATCAGTTTTATAATATATATAGGGATAACTATTTTTTTTTTGAATTTTTGAATGTTTGGCAATGCGTAAACATTTATTTTGTCAAAAAAAATTTAAATCGACCAATTTTTTTAAATTGAAAATTTTTTTCAAAATAATTTTTTTTTCAAGTTTATATAAATTTAGGATAATTTTTGATTGGAAAAGTTTCTTCAGCAAAGTAGTTTGTTTTTAAAAAACACATATTTTTGCATGAAAAAAAAAATTTTATAGCTGCTAGGAAAAAAGTTAGAAAAGTAGGTCAGCTTGTAACTAGGATTTTCTTGATAAGTGTCCTGGTATTAATCAATAACATTAGAAAAATCTTTATATGGACTGAAATTTTAAAGGTCCTCGTCATCATTTGACATAGAGGTGAAGACCATCGTCAGATGAACCCCTCTTTCATCTTCATATGAAAAAAGCTAAAAAAAAAATTTTATTGGTACAAATTTAAATTTACTAGGGCTTTGACGAGCGTGCCCATATGGTAACAGCAAAATATAAAATGATAAAAAAGTAACACCGAAGTAATAAGAGTATATACTGTGTAGTTGAACTTAAAACACTCTCCGAGTATCCCTAAAATTTATACATGGTAAATAGCAAAGAAATATTAGTATTTACATTGAAGTTATTCAGATATGTTTTAAAAATCTTGCTTCAGTAGCAAGATATAGTCATTCCAAATTAAAGACCTTTGAATTTTTTTTTTATTATTAATTTAATAACTTCAAAAAAAGATTCGAATATTGAAAAAAATGTGTTTAAAACCCCTTATATTAACTTGCTTTGGGTGGACTATATATATGTATATATATGTATATTAGACCTGTTCAGAATCGTATGGAGCTTTCTTCAAAATCAGTTCTCGATGGTCCGATTAGGCTAGTTTGGTTCCTTTGCATATACAAATTATTTATGTGAAGATCAGCGACCCCAAATTAACTAATATATAAAATGGCATCAAAATCCGAGCACTATTTCCAATGATTTTCATTTTTGTATGGGGAAAAAGAAGTGCACTCCGCGCCGACTTTTCTTTATCCGATTGGCTCGAAACTTCACATAAGTCATTTTTTATATACAAAGGAACCAAACTGACCCAATCGGACAGTTCCCAAGTTTTTGAACCGGTCTAGTATATATATATACATATATATATATTAACGGTTTTTGGCGACTTCAATTTTTTTTTAACTTCACATTTGATTTATTGGATCTTTCTAAATACTTAGAGCTAACAATAATTTCTAGCGATGCAATGAATGCTTGTTGCCCTAATCCATCGATTTGGACAACGTTGTGCAGTACTCGATGGTTATGGCGGCATCAAGGTGATGTTCACATCGTAGGATGTTGACATCGACTGTATGCCGGCATAATCGGGAAGTCGGAAGCGACGAGGGTTCCGGGGCTATCTAATCAAATGCAACAGAATAGTTACGCTTTAGGCGTAGGGGTCGGGTGGGTCTTACCAAATTTCTAGCTAGAATATTTGGATGCAATTTAAGCTTAATTGCATACTTTGTTGTACGTTTAGGGATCTCTTCGGATACTTTCGGTATTTGCAAATCTCTGTGGATGAGTGAATTTTTTATATTCCATGGTGCTCCCACGATTTGTCGCAGAATTTTCGACTGCGTTCGTTGCAGTTTCTCAACATTTGACGGTGATGCTGTTCCCCAGAGTTCAGTCCCATATGCCCATATGGGTTTGATTACACTTTTGTATAAAAGGATTTTATACACGCAGAGAAAAAACATGGTTGACCTGATCATATTTTAAGGGGACCATATTATGATTGGCGAAATGATTGCACCAACCATGCCATGATTGCATACTAAACATTTACATGATTGCAGCTAACCATTTACATGATTGAAAATAAACATGTAATGATTGTAGCCAAAAATTTGCATGATGGTTACAATCATGTTAACCAATTTTTATTCAACTTTCAATTGAATTTCAATATCTACTTTTCAATTGTTTTAAATTATATTATTAATATTTCAATGTAATATTAGCTGATTGTTATATTATATTTAAGAAATAATAGTTCATATACATTTTTCTTTACTTACTTACGTTTGGCCGTGCCGAGATTTGAACCTGGGATACTTGGGTTGCTATCGAAGCGCGTTAGCACGTTTAGCTACTACTGCCTTGCATTTCTTTTGTGCATACATATACTAATCATATCGATACCTTAAAGCGTAACCATCCTATGTCCATTTTTTGCATTGAATTTGTTTATTTATCAAAAACACAAACCAAAAATAATTTATTGCTTGAAACACAAGATGAAGCTGGTGTATTTTCATATCAAACAACCAAATTTCACAGTTTGAAAATAAAAATGAAGGAATTTTAATGTGTCAAAAATCTAATACAAAAACCTTTTTTTATATTTTTATGGAATAAACAAAGACAACAACTCAAAATTCGGACATTGCAGAAAAGTACAAATCTACCCAAGTACTCCGGATCGTGAATACTCTTATTAATATTAAATATCCAATCATGTACATTATTGCCTCCAGCATGTTTTTGGCATGGTTGGAATCTAATCATAATATGATCTCTGAAATCATAATATGGTCTCTATAATCATTAAAATATAATTTACATGATTACCCCAACCAACTATGGTCTTTATAATCATAGTATTATTGTAGCAAGTATATATGATCGCTGCAATCATGCTCCAACCATATTTTTTCTCTGCGTGTATGTGGTGTTGAGCCTCGAATGCTTCGAGAGTAGCCAATTGAGTTCGAGTTTTTTTAGTTTGATTTATGTAATTTTAGACTCGATGTGTTTTTTACAGGTGAGTCTGCGATCGAGATGCATACCAAGATATTTAGTTTCGGTAAATTGTGGTATAACACTATCATTTATTTTAAGCGTGGGGCAAGTGTCTTTCCTTAGGGTGAAGGTTATATGTGCGCTTTTAGACTCATTGACTTTAATTCTCCACTGTGATAACCAATTTTGCAATGTGTTTAAATGCTGTTGCACGTGTTGTGATGCCATTTTGGGGTCTGAGTGCGAGCACAATATTGCAGTGTCGTTGGTCAAATGTTGAGATGAGGGTCTGATCATAAATGGGCATATCAGCTGTATAGAGTATAGAGTACAGTAGGGGTCCGAGGACGCTGCCTTGGGGTACACCGGCAAGAATATCAAATCTACGAGAAACGGATCTTTTATGTTTAACTAGAAATTTTCTGTGGGTTAAGTAGTTGTCAAGCAAAATGTGCATGCTTGCGGGTAATAGTTTCTGTAGTTTGGATATCAATCCTCTATGCCATACCTGAACTTTTGCCAATCACGCCTTATTCATGTCTTTTCTGATAAGAGCGCAGCTATATTTTTTGGCACAAACTCCTTTTTTTGGGTAGTGTTATTGATTTTTGGGGTCGCTGCCAGTGCGGCGTTTGTAAGTAGAAGGGTAAAGTTACGCACTGCCGCATTCAGTTGTTCCTCAATTTTCAGTGACACATTTACGGTAATATGCGCACTTATATATGTATTTCCGAAATTTAAGCCAGTTCGTATGTATGCTGGTTAGCCCGTCGGGTGGGTTGACTTTTGAACTTGGCGCATATTTCACAGTAATAATTGTAGGTGTATGGTCAGACGAGAGTTCCACTGAAGTCAGATGAGTTCGTTTAAGTGTCTTTATTACTGCAAAATCAATAACATCAGGAATTTTGCGTCTATCTGATGGCCTATATGTTGACGTGACTGACGAAACCACACCAAGGCCGAGTCTGCTGGTGGTATTCCAGAGTAACCTTCCTTTTGGAGAAACCAGTCGAGAGCCCCAGTAAGTGTGGTTGGCATTGTAATCTCCGGCTGCGAGAAACTTTTGGCCAAGGGTCGCAAAAAATGTCTGAAACTGCTGTTCAGTAATTTGGATGGACAATAAATTGCCGATATTGTCAATAATTGTATGTACTCATCAAGACAAATACTGGTGGCTTGCAAATATTCGGTGCAAAAATCCTGCAGAACGTAGTGTTTGAT
Source organism: Heteromyza rotundicornis (assembly GCA_951394025.1). Taxonomy (NCBI): domain Eukaryota; kingdom Metazoa; phylum Arthropoda; class Insecta; order Diptera; family Heleomyzidae; genus Heteromyza; species Heteromyza rotundicornis. The sequence continues at coordinate 53,516,526 of OX596010.1, read as the reverse complement.
GCTGTCCCTAATTAGAATCGCTGATCCGCCTCGAGCTTTTCCACCTGGGTGTTTACAATTTATGTTGGCATAAGCCGATCGCGTTCCAGAATGACATTTTTATCGCATTCATGGCTTATTATACCCCCACACTCACTGTGGCAGGATATACTCTTCGTCAGCATTACCGCCGGAGTCAATTTAGCCATGTCCGTCTGTCTGTCCGTCCGCACGATAGCAGTTTTGGAGATATCGACTTGAAACTTTGGGTACATGTTTTTCTCGTGAATACTGAGATCAGGTTCGAGAATCAGCCAAATCGGACAAAAACTGGGCGTGGCTCCCATACACCGAAAAAAAGGTCAACATTTTCCAAGTCTTTTTTATTGCTGCATTCGATTGGAAATGTTTAGAAACGTATTTTTGACATGGTCCGAAACCACATATATAAGGGTCAAAATGGGGTCTTGGGACCAATTTTTTGTTTTGGTCGATTTGATTGAAAAATTTTAGAAACGGATTTTGGACATGGTCCGGGCTCCAAAACTATTTATAGGTAGCTCAAAATGGGTCTGGATTAGCAGGTTTTGATTGTGTATCATCTCCTGCATCATAGTTTGCATGCCGTTCATAAACTGCGACATGTTTTGCATATACATCTGTAATGCTTGTTCAAGGCCAATGTTCTGTTGGGAGGGCCTTTGAGTACATTTGCGTATGAAAATCGTTGCTGTTGTGGCGCGGCATTAGCACCATTTCCTTGGGGTGGTGGGTATGATTTCATTTGTCCAAAATTGGCAAGAGTAGGGTTTGACCGCGTTGTAGCTGCTGCTTTTAAGGGCTTCATTTGGGTAAAAACTATATTTTTAAGGGTTTTGTGGACAGAACATCCTCTGTAGTTGGCAGTGTGATTTCCAACGCAGTTACTACAATGTCTAACATTTACGTCTTCTCTCGATATGGGCAGAATTGGGTCTGGTGAAGGTCACCACAAATAACACAAACACTGGAAAGTGTACAGTATTTGTTCGAATGACCAAATTCTTGGAAGTTTTATCATTGTATTGGGCCTCGACGCTTATGCGGCTCTTCAACACTGACTCTACGGTGTAGTAAATATCGCAGATTGTATATATGGTGGGGCTCACTTTTTTGCAGGGTCTTAGGGTCGAATTCCAATTCGATGCGGAAAAGAGGTTGGGGTAATTTTTCCTTATTTATAATGTTAGACACAGATCTAACTTGGAATTTTAAAGCAATTAATGCCGCATTCACATCGACACATTCGACAAACGAAATTGTGGAAATTAATTTAAAGGAAATTTATTTTCAGCTTTTTAGTCGGTTAAAGGGTTATATTTTAAAAAACTGTTTTTTTTACTCATCAAAATCGCAGAGGTCGTACTCAAAATATTTTGAGGACGATTACAAGTAATGGTACTCAAAAAAGTTTGAGTACGATATAAAAATATTTTAGGTAGGATTACTGTAATCGTAATCAAAAAATTTTGATTACGATTACTGTAATCGGACTCCTTTGATGACCAAAGAGGACCATGTGAGCCTGCCCGATAGCTATGTGATGGCTAAAATTGGTGAATTGACATCGAACGAAAAATGCAATGGAGCCGAGTATAACGATATCATCAGAGGATATATCGACAAAGTGTACGTAGGAAAGCTGCCACCAGCAGAAGCCACCTATGCCATCAGTGTTGTTCAACTTTCGTGTAGGAGCTATCGCCATCTGTACAGACATAAGAAAAATGTTTCACCAAGTAGTGATGCGTCCGGAGGACAGGTGCTCTCAGAGTTTCCTTTGGCGCCATAGCATTGCTGATCGACCACCGGAAGTCTACGAGATGCTAGTAATGACATTTGCGTGCTCACCCTGCGTGGCACAATATGTCAAAACTATGAATGCCATAGAACATCGTGATCCTCGTGCTGTCCATGCGATCATGAAACATCACTGCGTGGACGACTTTGTGGACAGTTTTAACTCAATAACTCAATTCATAAAGATGCTGGATTCGAACTACGTGGATTCACCTCAAATTTGTCAGAGGTTATCACGCGTTAAAAGGTGGCACTTTGGTACTCAGAAACACCACGGAGACGGAAAAGGTTCTTGGCATGTATTGGCAGCCGGTGAGTGATACTTTTCAATACATCATAGGTCATCATAGGGAGTAGATTTCCATCGAAAAGAGAGTTGCTGTCAGTATTCGACGCCAGCGGAGAACCATTCAAGCCGATGACCATCCCGCGCCTGGAGCTCTTCGTAGAGCGATTCGAAGACAGTCATCAAATGGATAGCATCAGAAAATCGACGAAAATCGAAATCGAGTCAAATCTACACCGACAAAGACCTACGAAAGAGCGGTATTCACCAGGTTGGTTGTGTTCCATTACCACTGCCAAATGAAACACCAAAACAAGAACTTTATCGGCGCCGACTAAGCGGCAAAACGTTTCTCCGAAGTCCCCGAATGCAAGCTAATCCAGGATGAAATGTCGTCGAAGGGAATTGAAAGGATATTTAACTGTCCCAGTAACCCATCAGCAGGAGGCGTGTGGGAGCATATGGTAGAAGAAGTTTCGCCTCGCGATCATACGCTGCAGTGTCTTATGATTGAGGCGGAGAATGTGGTCAACTCGCGACCTTTGACACATTTGCCTATTTCCATCGACCAGGAGGAACCGCTTACTCCAAACCACTTTCTACAAGTGTGAGCGACCCTGCAGACGAACCAGTGGCGCATTGAGCGTCAATTAACAGATCGATTTTGGAAACGCTGGATTATAGAGTATTTGCCAACTTTAACTCAGCTAAGTGGTGCGTGCCGACTAGGCCGATGCGATTTGGTGCTCATATGTGACGCCAACATCCCCAGAGAGCAATGGTGCCGCGGTAAGGCAATAGTTTTTTTCTTTTTCATTGTATAATCATTGCTTTTTAAAGAAATAAAATATCGTTTCATACACTTTTCAATATAATTCTCATATTTGCCTTGGGTAAGCTTCTCAAAAGTGTAAACAATGTAAATAAGTTAGTAGTGTCCGACAGATTATTCGTCTTCGGCCTAAAATTCCGTATTCGGTCCATAATCGGAGTCGGCAAATATTTAAGGCCGAAGCCGAATGTATGGTCAAAAATATGTAAAAGGTAAACATTTTTTTTTTAAATCAATGATTGCTCACAAGAATTGCGAAGAAAAATCTACTACAGAATTTTGCAAATCATGGAAGACAAGCTCGTCAGAGGATCCAACCAAAGCTGGGCATAGTGAATCGAGAATTTAACTTCGTTAACCCGGTAATAGTTAATCAAAGATTTGACTTCGTTAAATTAAAAAGTTTATTTTAAATGTTAACTTCGTTAAAAGTTAAATAAAATAGTTAAATTTTCTAAAGAAAACAAAAAAAACACAAAAAAAACATTTTAACTATATTTAATTGAATACCTGCACTCACAGACTCACACAAAATATGCCTACATGATAATTTAGTAACTATTGAATTGAATTTAAATTGAATATTGAATATATAAAGACGAAATTTGGCACGGAGTTGCATAATAACTTTTCCAAGCTTTATGCCAAATATGAGCATAATTGGACAAAGGGGCGTGGCACCGCCCACACAACACGTAACGTAAATACCAGCTAATTAAGCAACTATTGGATATATTTTAATGAAATTTGGAATGGAGCTGTATAGTATGTTTTCCCAGCTATGTGTCGGATATGGGAATGATTGGAATAAGGGCGTGGCACCACCCATGCAACACATAACAGAAATACCAGCTAATTAAGCAAGTATTGGATATATTTTAGTGAAATTTGGAATGGAGTTGTACTGCTATGTGTCGAATATGGGAATAATTGGACAAGGGGCGTGGCACCGCCCAAACAATTTTCTACCCCATATCACGGTTAAACGGCTTTACTGATTTTATTGAAATTTTAAGGTAAAATTGTGTTAGTAATGGAATTTGCAATAGGACATAAGAGGTTGGATTTGGACAACGGGGCGGGGCACTTCCCATACAACAAAAAATATTATTTAAATGCAACATAGTAACTATCGAATATTAAGTGGTCCATGCCACCAAGTGGGATTACAACTGCCACCAAGTGCGTCCTTGGACTTTTTTTGGCTGAATCATGCCGGGTGGGATTACAGCTGCCACCAAGTGCGTCCTTGGACATTTTTTGGGTAAATCATACCGGGTGGGATTACAACTGCCACCAAGTTTCGCGGGGGAATAAACCATCAACTACAGCACCCATTGAAGTTGTCGCAAATTCCTATATATATTTATTTTAAAATTTTATACAACCCGTGCAACGCCGGGTATATAACAGCTAGTGGAAAATAAATGTAAACATCCTGACGATGTAAACCTCACGTGATGGCTGACAACGCCATTGTGTTTAGAATGGTCCATTCATACATACAAATAGTGTATTTAATTGTGTATTTAATTGTTTTGTGAAATAATTTTTAAATGAAATGTCAATAGGGGTTTTCACGAGGCCCTGTGTAACGGAGTAAAAGAGTAAAGTGTAAAATAAAAATATTTTCTGACAACAAAATGCCTTGAAAAAAGAGATTCAAAATTATACACTTTAATTTTTTACTCCGTTACACAGGGCCTCGTGAAAACCCCTAACATCAGTTTGAAAATAGTATGAATTCTTAATTTTTTTTTTACATTCAATTATAAAAAAGTTAACTAGTGCTAGTAATTCAAAGAAATTTAACTTAACTAAATGAAAAAGTTAATGGTTTTCGAAATTAACTGAAACTTTAAAAGTTAACCAAAAGTTTAACTTCGTTAATTAACTATTAACTAATTAACTAGTTAATGCCCAGCTTTGGATCCAACCGATATAGATGAAGACGATATACCACTAAATGTTTTGAGGGTCATGCAGCAAAACCATTTTACGTGGAAAAAATGGTCATAAATGGAGTTCAGTCAAGGGAAGGTCCCATCGCAGCGGGTTAAATATTGTACATCAAAGACAAGGACGAACCAGACATTGCAAAAATATTACTGACCCTCTTCAATGTTTTCAAATGTTTATAACATTGGAGATTTCCGATGAAATAGTTCAGTGGACAAACGTGGAGATAGTTAATCGCAAATCTACTTTGCTCGCGACTACTGACGGGTCTCAAAAGAAAGAAACTTCTTCAAATGAAATATATGCGCTCATTGGAATACTTTTTTTGACTGCTGTGAAAATAGATCAACATTTATCAATAAATGAAATGTTTGATAGATCGTATAGTGGAGCACATTATATAGGAACAATGACAAAAGCAAGATTCAAGTTTCTTATATCCTGTCTTCGGTTCGACGATAAGTCTGTGCGCCTTCTACTAGTTGGCGATAAATTCGCTCCTATCAGTAAAGTATGGGAAATGTTTTTTCAGAAATGTCATGAAAATTATACGCCTGGGCTATACCTTACGATTGACGAGCAGCTACTGGGATTAAGAGGTAAATGTGGATTTCGTATGTACATACCGAATAAACCAGATAAATATGGATTGAAAATGGTTATGCTGTGTGATAGTGGCACAAAATATATGGTTGATGCTGCACCATATTTGGGCGAAGATAGTCCACTCTCTAGTTTTTTTAATAAATTAACAATTTTTAAGTTTTAAGTTTTCTAACTCACTTTTTTTTCATTTTGGGGTGGTCTAAATGTTGCAAAAACTATTTTTCTGCTTACACGATTTTTATACCCCCACACACGCTGTGCAGGGTATACTCACTTTGTCACAACGTTTGTAACGCCCATAAGGAGGCGTGTCCGGTATGGAAAAGTATATATATTCTTGATCAGCATCACCTCCTGCGTCGATTTAGCGATGTCCGTCTGTCTGTCCGTCTGACCGTCTGTCCGTCTGTCCGTCCGCACGATAGAGGTCGCAGTTTTGGAGATATCGACTTGAAACTTTGGGTACATGTTTTTCTCGTGAATACTGAGATCAAGTTCGAGAATCAGCCAAATCGGACAAAAACTGGGCGTCGCTCCCATACACCGAAAAAAAGGTAAAAATTGTTCAAGTCTTTTTTATTGTTGTATTCGATTGGAAATGTTTAGAAACGTATTTTTGACATGGTCCGAGGTTCCGAAGCCACATATATAAGGGTCTGAATGGGGTCTTGAGACCAACATTTTTTTTTTGGTGGATTTGATTGGAAATTTTTAGAAATGGATTTTGGACATGTTCCGGGCTCCAAAACCACCTATAATTGGGTCAAAATAGGGTCTTGAGACCACATTTTTTATATTCGAGGTACTTCTTCCTACAGTGTGGGGGTATTTCAGCTTCGGTATAGCCGAAGATAGTCCACTCTCTAGTTTTTATATTTTATGAGCGATGAAAAGTTGTATGTTTCTTGTATTAAACTTTTTTTATGGACTAATCTATTAAAAATTTAGTCCCGAAAATCCCGGGATTTAGGAAAAATATCCCGGGATTTTCGGGACTACAAATGATCCGGGATCCCGGGATACCGGGATCGAAAGCTCTAGTGAGTACTATGTAAAAGAACTGTTCATGGATCGAATAGGACTATAACAATGGATAACTGGTTCACATCGGTACCACTTTATTATCGTCGTGAAACGAGGAAAGGACAATAAACGCCCAATCAAATAAACCTAATATGATAGAGATCTATAACAAAACCAAGGGAGGTGTTGATACGTTTGATCAAAAGTGTAGTGTAATGAGCTGCTCATGAAAAACTAACTGGTGGCCAACGCTTCAATTTGAACATGGCATATTGAACAACGCATATTGAACATGGCCTTTATAAACAGCTATGTTATTTACACTCATAACATGTTTAAAGTTAACCAAAAACCTCTCAGTCGTGCTCATTTTTTGAAAAAATTATATTATGATCTTGTCAAAAGTCAGCTGAATGATAGACTCTCAATAAAAACTTTGACATCATCTGTGAAAACAAATATCGAAAATATTATGCCAAATAATAATGAAATTTCCGGAGAAAATATAAATCCCGAAGAAAATAAGAAGACACGAAAGATTTGCGCCTTTTGTCCCGCATCTAAACGACGAATGACGAAGTCAAGCTGCGCAAAGTGCAAAAAAGCTTGAGTGGAGAACATAAAATTGATCTATGTGCCTCTTGCATATAATTTTAACTTATATTTTTAAAACTTCAAACAATTTAAGTTTAATATATTAATTTTAAAATGCAATCACATTTCATAGATTACACTGTGCGACAATTTGAGGCAAATTTTTTAGGGCCTCTACGAAGTTTTTGTGGGATGATAGTATTGTATGTGGGAGTAAAACCCTAGCTGGGTTTTGCTCCACCTCATCACAATTTTTATACCCCCACACTCACTGTGGCAGGGTATACTCAATTTGACACAACGTTTGTAACCGCCATAAGGAGGCGTGTCAGGTATGGACAAGTATATATATTCTTGATCAGCATCGAAAACTGAATCGATATAGCTATGTCCGTCTGTCTACACGATTGCGGTCGCAGTTTTGAAGATATCGACTTGAAATTTTGGGTACATGTTTTTTACTTCAAAACTAAGAGCAAGTTCAAATATCAGCCAAATCACACAAAACACTATAAAAAAAAAATGTAATTTTTTTACAACTTTTTTTTTTTGTTGTATTTGATTGTAAATGTTTAGAAACGTATTTTTGACATGGTCCGAGGTTCCGAAACCATATATATAATGGTCAAAATGGGGTCTTGAGAGCAAATTTTTTTATTTATGGATTCGATTTAAAATTTTTAGAAACGGATTTTGGACATGGTGCGAGGCTCCAAAACCGCCTATAAATGGCTCAAAAAGGGCTATTGAGACCAAATTTGTTTGTGTCCGAGGTACTTCTAAATTCCTACTGAGTGGGGTATTTCAGCTTCGGCATAGCCGAAGATAGTCCACTCTCTAGTTTTTTAGATGTCTTAATGCATTTTTACATCTCTTCATTAGTAAAAACTGGTTAGCGGTTGAACTGATTTAGATAATTCAGTAAACTTTTCTTTGTATTATGACGTCTAAAATTGTGATGAAGTGGAGCGAAACCCAGCGAGAGTTTTACTCCCACATACGCCAACCGCGTAAATATGAACGCTACCTATAAATTTCTTAAATGTAGGGGGCGCTGTTGTCTGTGGCGAAATCTGCTTTCCGACGGCTTTTTGGCTTTTTAAAAATTAATTATCACTCTCTCCCGAATACCATACGAAGCAGCAGCCGCCATAGCCAAGAAAAGCCGGTAAGATTTTCTGAGGAAAATATATAAAAATAAAGGAAAGATTATTAATTTGAAACGAATTTTCTGTTTTTATCTTTTTTGAAATCGATTTCGAGAGCTATCGAATAGTTCGCAGAGGAACAAGGCCTGCGCCCAATTATTGGTCCTTCAATCCCGATTAAAGAAAAGGAGAGGAAAAGACCTCCACAACAAACAAATGTAAAACTGAGAAGAAAAGCCCTCCACATCAACCACAATCATCATCTAAGCTGCTGCTACAAAATTAAAAAAGTTGCGTTACATTTATTAATGGTGATCATATGTGCGCATTTTTAAAATATTAAAAATTTATCCATGATATATAATAAAATAAAATTTTCAATACGCTCAATTGCCAGCTCAATTGCCAGCCCAAGCCACTCATTTACTCTAGTTTTTTTTCAACAAAAGAATTTTGCGATTTTACTCTGAAAGTAAAGAGATAACTTAAATAAAGCTTCCAGTCCTATACAAGGCCGATTGGCGCCAGTTTTAATTTTGTGAACTTTTCTAATAAAAGTTTAAATAATTACCAAAATATATTTTTGGTAACGAAATAAAAGAGATTAATTACTAATAATACCGATCAAACGTAGGTACTCCATATTCAAAGTGAGAGAAATAAAAAGATCTTTGAAAAATATTTGACACATTGAACTGTGCAAAAATAACCAAAAGCACATACACACATACTACCACCCGCTCTCACTAGAAAAAGTCTCCACTGCAGGTTGTTGCTGCATTTTTTTCTGTCGTTTTGCTTTAAATAGTTTTCGGTATTTTGGCAACGGACAGACGTTCGCTTATTTTGGATTTTGTATTTATTTACATGTAGATTAAATTAAAATAAAGCAAAGCAAAGTAAAGTAAAATCATTAAAATAAAATCAGTGCTATATTTTTAACTAAAAGTGAAGTGAACTAACTGAAGCCAAAGTTAGCAACGTGGGAACAAAACACAAACCAAAACTGCAACAACAACACGTGAGAGCTATTCTAGTGAAATTTGTGTTTTCAGTCAGTCTTAGAAAATACGAAATATTTCTTTGACTGAAACTGAATATTTCAGAGCAAAATATTTAAATAGGGAATTTTTGTTTCTTTATCGCTTTTAAATATTTTTGTGAAATATTCAAAATAAGTGAATTCAAATATTTAAATATTTTGGCCGATTTGTATTTCGCGCAATTTTTTGTTGGTTTTTTTTTCATTTTCCTATTCTCACAGTCTACTGTATTTGAAGTGCGCCCTACGTCAGTAATTTCGACACTGACGAAGGGTTGAAATATATATAGAAAAAAATGAATGCACTTTTTTATCGCCTTTTAAATATTTTCGAGAAATACTTAAATAAAATGAGCGATTCCAAATATTTTTTGTTATTTGGAAATTTTTTAGATTTAGCTTGTGTCATTTATGAAATCACATCAAGCAACAATAACATAAATATATGGGACATTAAAAGGAAAATTTCTCGATGAAAAAATATTTTCAAAACGCTTGAAGATTTACTGTAAAATATATCATTCTACCCCTTATATTTTTCACGCGTCTCGGAAAATAAGAAATATAAGCAAACATTTTGAAAATAATAAATTCTGTGTTGAAAAAAGAAAACCAAACTTCTCTGTTTGGGTGTAAATTCAATTCTGGTTTTATTCTTGCCCAACGGCGATATTTATACAAGTTGCTAATACAAAAAACTACTAAAAATACTGATAACATATTCTAGGCAAAAGAAGACCAGTGATAAAAATACGCTGTAGCGTTGGTCTTCTTGTGTACATACATTGGAATTGTTATCAGTTATGCTCGCAACAACATACCAAATATAGTGTTGGTATCTGTATGCGTACATGGGGAGATAACAAGTTACGATTTGATTTTACGACCGCATGGATACATGCGCGAGTCGATAAGAAATGCAATTCGAATTTTCTTGTATTCCATTTCTTTCTCTTAAAATACTAAAATAAAGTGGTCAATTTTGAACATTCTGGCGAGCCCTGTCTAAAGCAGCGTTGGAAAAGTCCAGTTTTACGCGTTGCGTGCTAGTACATTTAGATTTTACATACAATATAATTATGATAATTAATAATAGAGCAATAAGGATAAAAGACGCATGGCCACTAAGATGATGAAAACTAATCTTCTTTAGCTCGATGTTCTCCTTCTTAAGCTGATCTAAATTCGTTTTTAGAAGCGCGATATCCCTGCTGTGGTTTATAAACACCGCGTCAAGCGGCTTGACCTGTTCATCAGTTATGCTGTCCACATTTTTCACCCACGACGTTGAGATCGTGCCTTCGTTGGTCTGCGATTCGAAATGTTGATTGGCTGCAATCGTGACGCTGTTGTGCCTTGCTGTACATCCAGATTCCTGTGCCAGTATTCCTTGTGGTGGTATGTCCATCCATTGAGTTCGAGTGCCGCATTCCAGATAGATTGTAGAATTTTCGAATACCTTGAAAATCCACTTGTTGCCATCGCGCAGCTTGGTCCACATCTCATTTGTGGAGACTTGTTCATATTCACAGCTTGAATGTTTCGCCTGTCTCAGTCCTGAGATCTCGCAAGAATTGTCGGTTGCTGTTATCCATGGTCTATTCCCCAAGCATAGGAAGTCACCATTCAAACTTCTCTTGCAGTTATGCAATTCTGATTGCGTCATCGTAAAATAGGTATTAAGTTCAAAGTTGTAGACAACAAACTTAACTTTAGTTTTAACCGTTATAACACTGCCAGGTACCTTTAACGGTAATGGAATTATTTTGTATAGAGCAGAGGTCTCCTTGTATACCAGCGGAATCTCGGCTTTGATTATGAGGCGATGTTCCACTATGATTCCTTTAGCTACTAAAGAATTGTACACCTCTTTCAGTTCATTGCCTGTAGACTTTCCAGGCATCTTGAATTTAGTCGACAATTTTTCCTGAATCAGTAGTATTTCTTGACGTAACTGTGTTGGTCTAAGAAGTTCAGGATTAATCCGTCCGTGGTTTACATCGATTAGCAGGTTCATTACTGATTCTTGGATCCTACTGCATTCGTCGATCATCATATTCAGATGCGTGGTCATCATTTGAAACATCAAGGCCATTCGCTCAGCGTTTTGGTTTTTTGTAATTTCACTATAATATGAGTTCAGCTGGCCGTTCATCTTCTGAAAGCTTGTATTGACCTCAGCCGTAGTCTTCTTCAAAATATTTACCGTGGTGTCAATCAGCGATGTCTGGTTCTTCATGTATTTGGCCAAGCTTTGTTGATTCTGGAAAATCTTTAGCATTTCAGTCTCCATTTCCTCTCTGTCGTCAGCATCCATCATCCCATAGAGAACATGATAGATAGAGCCCACAAACTCAAATGGTGCTCGTCGTTGTCTTCCGTTTACTTTATCGATTGCTAATAGTTCGTTGTAATAGATTTAAGTTTTTGGTACCGTTTCTCTAGTGACGTGGTTACCAGGTCACACGCTTGTTCAAAATGTGTCAAAATGTGGCACTGCTTTTTTAACCGAATGACATAGCTTCTGATGCCCTCCAATTCTTCGAAGTAGGAACTCAAATCATAATATATTACTAGATTCCATTTCGATGCCACAACATCCACTGCGCCAATGTTGTCATAATACAAGGCTGTATTATCCTTTATTGTAGTAACGGAGCTTCTCCCATCTGTCTGCAAGCCGTTCACTGTTATGCTGGTACACAAAAAAACCATCATCCACCAAAGCCATCCTCCGGCTCTCACGTCCTTTGATCTTGGTATAGGCTTTGTTCGTGTTAAGTGAGAACTTACTGTTTCAATTTCTGATTCTACTGGATTCGCCGTAATTTCCAATGGACAGATTTTGTGCACTGGTCTTTTGAAATTCCCGCTTTGGGTCTTTAGGGTCACCACTCTAACTCTTCCGTCTTTTCCTGGGTGAACTTCAAGTATTCTCCCAAGCATCCACTTTGAAGGAGCAGTACTTTCATCCTTCACTACTACTATTAAACCTTTGGCAAGATTATTTTGCGAATTTTTCCACTTATACCTCTTCTGAAGTGTGGTAAGATATTCGTTCTTCCATCGGTTCCAAAAATGTTTTTTCATCTTCTGGATCAGCTTCCATCTATCAAGTGAACTAATCTTTTGTTCACTCGATGATTCTGCGGCATCTAGTATTGGGTGTCCAATCAGAAAATGTCCTGGTGTTAGCACATCCATTTCCTCCACGTTGTTGCTGATTGCATGCAATGGTCGGGAATTCAGCACTGCTTCGATCTGAGCTAATAGTGTACTTATTTCTTCGTACGATAATTTTGTATCACCAATTACTCGTCTGAGATGATGCTTGACGGCTTTAACTCCAGCTTCCCATATTCCTCCGAAGTGAGGACTTGCCGGGGGAATAAAATGCCATTGAACTTTTTCAGATTCCAAAATTGGAATCACTGAAACATTGTTTTTAATGGCTTCTTTAAACTCTGCATCCAGCTTTCTGGATGCACCAACAAAATTCGTTCCGTTGTCTGAGTATATATGTTGACTTCTTCCTCTTCTGGCGAAAAACCTTCTTAGAGCTGCTAAAAATGTGTCAGACGTTAGATCGCTTACAGCCTCCAGGTGTACCGCTTTTGTTGCCAAGCAGACAAATACGGCGATATATCCTTTGTAGGATTTCTGGCCTCTTGTTCTCGAACACTTAATTGGAATGGGACCTGCATAATCAACCCCTGTGTGTGTGAAGGGGTGAGACGGAGTCACTCTCGGTGCAGGCAAATTTCCCATAATTTGGCCAACTGCTTTTTGTCGATATCTCGTGCATTTTGGACACTGTCTTATGCACTTCTTTATAATATTTTGCATGCCAACTATCCACAGGTTCCTTCTGATGGTCGATTCCATTATGCGATTTCCTCCATGTAGTGTCGTTAAGTGAGCACGTTCAGTGATTAGCGTAGTCAGCCTTGATTTGTCCAATATGATTGGATGCCTCTGCTCCATACTTAGACTGGAATATCCTAATCTTCCTCCAACTTTTAGTAATCCATCGCTGTCTAAAAATGGATTGAGATTCTGGATTTTGCTGCTTCTATCTATCTCACAATTTTTCTTCAAATTGTGAATTTCATTTTTAAAATCCACACTTTGTTGTTGCATCATAATGACTTGTTGAGCATAATATAACTCTTTCGCCGTCAAATGTGTTGGATATTTTTGCCCACGTAGAATATTCTTGAAGCGAATAATACGCGCCACAACTCGTTCGGCCTTGGCATAACTGGAACATCTTGTCAAAAGGGCTTCTACGAAGTTCGGTTCTTTGGAAGAAGTTAACATCGTAGTTGCAGCTAATACATTGTCTTCGTCCATCTGTGGGTCGGGCAACCATGTAGACTCGTCATCTTTTAGCCAGGTGGGGCCATTCCACCATAATTCGTGTGCTTGCAGCTTACTCGGTGATGTTCCTCGCGAAGCTACGTCAGCTGGATTGTCCTTTGTTTTGACATGTTTCCAGGTTGCGCCTGGAACAAGTGATCTCACTTCACTCACTTTGGATCGGATGAATTTATCCTTACTTTTATTGTTTTGAATCCATCCCAATGTAATCATGGAATCGCTCCATGCAAATATTTTAGCTTCACGTTGCACGATATCTGTTACTTTGTGTAGTAACTTTGCTAAGAGATGTGCGGCACACAGTTCTAATTTTGGGAGTGTCTTCTTATTTTTAATTGGATTTACTTTGCTTCTCGCTGCTATTATTGTCACTGTTGCACCAATTTTTGCGTAGATTACCGCTGCGTATGCCTTTCCTGATGCGTCCGCAAATCCATGTATTTGCCATATTGAATCCTTTAGAATGTTGAGCCATCTAGGTATCTTGACTGATTCAATCGCTGGAAGGTCCTTTATGTAGTCTTTCCATTCTATAGTCAGTTCCTCATTTATCTCTTCATCCCAGTCAGTATCCATAATCCACAGTTTTTGAATAAATATCTTTGCTGTTATAGTGACTGGTGCAAGCCAACCCAATGGATCAAATATTCGAGCCAGAGTTGATAATGCTTGTCTCTTCGTGATATTTTTCTTCTCGGATACATTAATAATGAACGAGAATTCATCCTTCTGCGGCTTCCACTGCAATCCCAATGTCTTCACCGCTTTGTCCTCGCTTATTGAAATGACTTCGTTGTCACTTATGTTGGGAATACACGCTGTTATTTTGTCGTTGTTAGAAAACCATTTACGCAGATGAAATCCCGACTGCTCCAGGTGTTTTGATATTTCCACTTGAATTGCTTGACAATCTTCTTCTGAGTCTGCTCCTGTCATCAGGTCATCCATGTAGAAGTCATCCTTTATGATTCCAGAAACCGTGCTGTCTTGACATTTCGTTCCTATCTCCTGGAGTGTTCGAGTTGCGAGGAATGGTGCCGATGCTGTACCATATGTGATGGTTTTCAGCTTGTATTCCTTAATCGATTCAATGGGGTTTTCTCTCCACAGTATACGTTGATAGTCTCAATCTTCTTCTGCAACCTTAACTTGCCGATACATTTTTTCTACATCCGCTGTTAGCACGTTTCTCCATAGCCTCCATTTTAGCACGATGTCGAAGATGTCCTTCTGTAATCTGGGTCCAACCAAAAGGATATCATTCAAACTGCTACCATTAGTGGATTTGGCGGAAGCGTCAAACACCACTCTTAACTTCGTTGTCGAGCTGCTTTCTCTAATCACTGCTTGATGTGGTAAGTAGTATTTACCCTGCATCTTGTCTTGCGCCTCCATCATATGACCCAAGTCGATGTACTCTCTCATGAACTTAACATAGTCCATTCTTAGCTGAGGATTAGCCGTCAATCTTTTTTCTAGATTTAAAAACCTCGCCATTGCTTGTTTTCGGGATTCTCCTAATTCTTTCTCCTCTCGCAATGGTAATTTAACAATGAATCTACCATCCTCGGCATGTACGGTGGTATCCTGGTAGTATTTCAGACATTTATCATCTTCAAAAACTGTATCTTCAGACTTCACGTCATCTAATTCCCAAAATCGTTCCAGGCTCGTAGTTACTGCTGCAGTTATCCTATTCGTGCCTGATGTCTTCTGCAAAACTCCAGATAGAATCCATCCCAGTTTGGTCGCTTGTCCAAGAATTTTTCCAACCTTGTAGATTCCTTCTTCCATGATATCGGTGTAAAGATCGCTTCCAATTACGATATCAATCCTATCCGATTTGTTGAAGCAAGGGTCTGCCAAAACGTGATTTTTCCAGCTGTCTATATCATATTTAAATGATTTATCAGGATGAGCACTCGCTAATGTTGGCAATACCAACGCTTCTGACTTGAACGTCGTATTGCTCAAAAATCTTGGAGCGATTTCGATATTTATTTTTGATTTCGAAATTCCAACTATCGTACCCCCTAATCCTTGTAACTCGGTTTTTACTTTTCGTCTTGGCAACTGCAACAGTTCAGCTGCTTCTTCGGATATTGTTGTTTTCTGGGATCCTTGGTCTATCAATGCTCTCAGAACCAAATGATCCCCATCAGTAGTCTTTACTCTTATTTGAGCCGTAGCTAACAGCACCGACGGTGATTTAATTTCCTCTGTCATCAAAGCAGCTGATTTTTCTTGCGCCTTCTCAGGATGACTGCTTGATCCTCGTTTGAATTCGTCGTAGTGGAATAATGTGTGGTGACGTTTACCACACTTTTTGCACTCCGTTGACAAACTGGTACATTTTACGTCTAATTGATGTTTCAAACACAAAAAGCATATTTTATTCTTCTGCACGTAACTCTTACGTTCCGTCACCGGAAGCAGTTGAAATTTTCTGCATATAATTATATCATGCCCTGATGCTTTGCAATATTCACATTGCTGCTGCGCTGTATAATAGGCATTCGTAGGCCTTTGTTGTCCTTTAAAGTTTGCTGTCTTGGATGTCTGCTTTTTGCCTCTCAACGATTCAAGTGCTTGGTACTGCTGCTCCAGGAAACTTAATACGTCTTCTAAGCTTTGAATGTCTTTTGTCTTTTTGACATTCTGCTCATACAGGCGAAGCCCATCTCTGTTTAACTTCCTTACTACAACGCGTGCAATGAACGGTTCGGCATCCTTCATCATGATGTCTAAACTTTTTAGTGCGTTCATGCACTCGTTGGTTGTATCCAACAACTGTCTCATGCTGTCTGCTGACTCGCTATTCGCTGTGGCTTGATCCAATATCCGATCCACTTGAGTTGTGAATAGCAAGCGACGATTCTCATATCGCTGTTTTAGCATGTCCCATGATGCCTCGTAGTTGGCATCTGTTACTTTTAGATGCTGTATCAGCCTAGCCGCTTCTCCCTTTATTGATGTCTTTAGGCGGTACATTTTCTCCGCATTCGACAACTCTTCATTATCATGCACCATATTTTTAAAAAGGTCATGACATGAAGGCCAGTCATTTAGATCTCCAAAGAAATTCGGGATCTTAATTTCTGTCATCCTCATAGTTGACGATGATTGATGCTTTTTGACCTCTCTGCTACTCAATGCCCTGTTTATTTTATGTATGGCACTGAGAACGTCATCTTGAAGCCTCATGAATTCTTCTTCGGTGTCTTCAGATAACGCAAGATCCGTCTCTTCATAGCATTCTTCCAGACTTTGATTTCGCCTGTTTATATCTTCTTTGAATGCCGTCAGATCGTCTTTTGTGCCGCTCTCGATTTCGCAAAACACACGATTTATCGCACTACGGAGCATTTTCATCTTTTTGCTCATTTTTGTTGAGCTGCCTCGTACTGATGTTTCGTCCTCATCTTTGTATACCGAGTCCGCTTTTTGTTGATGCTCGGCCTGAATTACTTTTTCCGAATGTTCTTGGCTCTCAGTATCATCCAACATCCTTTGGATTTCTTCAATCCTGGCAGATGTCTGTTCGTAGTACTTGTGCTTGAAATAACTATCTTTGGTTACTCCAGCAGCAAGTGGTTCTTTTCGAACTCCATCCAGATGCTCTCCACTTTCTTCTTTGTGTTTCCAATTAACACTCCCCTGATCCCTTTGTCTTGGATCTTGTTGAGAATTACAACCACTCCCTCGCCTAACTCCATCTGTTTCTCCATAATATCTGATTTACCCATCTTTTGTGTAAATTTTTTCTTAAAGAACGTCGATGTAGAGATTTGCTGTTTGTGTTGTTAGGGGTTTTTTTTTTTTTTCACTGTTCCGATTTTAGCTTCGGGAAAGCTTTTCACTTTTCCGTTGTATAGCCTCGGAAACGCTTAGTTTAATCGATATGTAGCTTCGATTACGCTTTTGTTTTTGGCAGTGACTGTATGTGTAAGTCACTGATTCGAAAAATGTTCTTTTGAGTCTCTTACCAGGGTAGGGGAAAACTCAATTACTAATTTCTTTAATTCGAAGGACCAAATATTTGAGAAAAGAAAACCAAACTTCTCTGTTTGGGTGTAAATTCAATTCTGGTTTTATTCTTGCCCAACGGCGATATTTATACAAGTTGCTAATACAAAAAACTACTAAAAATACTGATAACATATTCTAGGCAAAAGAAGACCAGTGATAAAAATACGCTGTAGCGTTGGTCTTCTTGTGTACATACATTGGAATTGTTATCAGTTATGCTCGCAACAACATACCAAATATAGTGTTGGTATCTGTATGCGTACATGGGGAGATAACAAGTTACGATTTGATTTTACGACCGCATGGATACATGCGCGAGTCGATAAGAAATGCAATTCGAATTTTCTTGTATTCCATTTCTTTCTCTTAAAATACTAAAATAAAGTGGTCAATTTTGAACATTCTGTTTGTTTTTAATTAAACCCTATTTGATAAAATTTTTTCCCGGAATCCTTCCAGATCTTATAAATATCATGTTCAGACGTTTCTTGATCATATTTAAATTTTATATCAAAAAAAAATTATAAACAAAATTTAAATTTTCAGGTAGAAATATGGTGGATTTAAAAGTTGCAAAAAACTTTTTTTTATGTTGCATGAACTATAATTAAACTTTTTTTTGTTAAAAAAGCCCTTTTGCAACATTTGTAAAATATCAAAATGGATAGACACAATGATGTCGCCTTCTCGTTAGCCGTTTTAATCGCTATTTTGTCGTGACGTCACTGGAACTTATTGTCACTCGAACAGCTATTTCTTTCTGCGTTTTTCTGACAGTCAACGTGGAAAGAAAGATGCCGATTTAGAAATTTACTTTTCATTCGTATTCCTTCTACCAAAGTGACAAGCAATATCTACTGACGTCATTCGTCGGGCCAGATAACTGTGAAAGGACTAAAGGCGATATCTTGTAATAGAATCGTAGTACAAAAGTGCAAGTCACCCTCTTTAATAATACTTAGTTTATTTTTTTCATAAAATTTCCATTTCTTTTTACTTTTTTCAGAACATTTTGTCTTTTTGGGTAAAAGAAATATTTGTATTAATTTTGAAGTATTTCAATGCGAAAATTGTCTTTTCTTCTTTACAATTAACAAAGTAACTGCAACATATCTATAAAAAAATAAGCCTCGCCCACTTATGTTGCAAATGTATAGAAACGCAACAAATTAGCAACATCTATGCAACTTCGACGGAATTATGTTGCAGAAAACACATTCGCAACTTTTTTGCAACTTATTATGTTGCAAAATTTATGATTTATGTTTTTTTTTGTAGCATTAAAACTTTTATGCAACAAAATTTGCTTGTTCTTCTTCGAAATAGGTTGCATGTGCTAGTAGGGTTGTGCAGGCGTGGGATAACCTATCAGATAGGTATGAAAATAAAATAATTCTAGTGAATAGTCAATTGAGGATTTTGTTCAGCCTTCCGCTCTCGAACTGTATAAAATTAATGTTGAAAATTGGATGCAATTTTCGTGTATTTATGTTCAACTTGCTTACCAGAAGCAACGCTCTCCTTATGGGAGCAAGGTATTAAAAACAAAACAGCAATCCCCAAATGGGTTGATTTAGATAGTTTTCTGACTGAAAGATTTCAAACTCTAGAAACAGTTTCAGATATTCGAGGTACGCTTAACCAAAGGACTGGTGGCTACCAAAATAAATACTCCCAAAATCAGAATAGAAAAGTAAATTCCCATAATGCAAACGTTTATCAGACGAATTGTAAACTTTGTGATACGCAACAACACCCACTGTGGAATTGTCCACAATTTTTAGATATGAACGTTAGCGACAGGTTGTCAACAGTAAGGAGGTTGCATCTGTGTTTAAACTGTTTGGCCAGTTCTCATGAGGTGAAGGATTGCTCCAGCAATTACAAGTGCATTAGTTGCAAGAGGCGTCATAACTCGCTACTTCATCGTGAAGGACTTGGTTCACAGCCTAATTCTCCTGCGCCATCAGATGGTGCAGATCGAAACAACTTTCCGGTTTCAAGTGATTTATCCACTGAACCTTCCACATCGCAAGGTCATGTCGATAGGTTTCAGACGCATTTCACAACGAGTACAAAAGGGGTGCTGTTAGGGACAGCTTTAGTGACCATATGTCATTCAGGCTCCGTTTATACTGCCAGAGCGCTAATCGACTCTGGGTCAGAGGGCACATTTATATCAGCGCGTTTGCAGAAACGGCTGAATATACCCACTCAAAGCGTGAATGCCCAAGTAGCAGGGCTAAATAATGTGGTTTCGGCACAAATTCAAAAAATGTGCAATTTTGTAATAGGATCACCAATTGATCCCAGGGTAAGAATAGAGACGAAGGGTCTCATTCTTCCTCAATTAAGCGGCAACATTCAGACAGTTTCTATCGATAGGACCTTGGTGCAGAATTTACCTGATTTGCAAATGGCAGATCCTAATTTTTATAAAAGCGAACCTCATTGGAGGTGACATATATCCACGAATTATTTTAGATGGAATACGAAGAGGTATTCTAGGTTAACTCATTGCTCAGGAAACAGTTTTTGGGTGGGTATTTACTGGGCCTTTGCCCCCTAATGAGGTTTCAATTAAACCGACATATTCGGTATACTTTTATCAAATTTCACTGCAGGATCAGTCGTCAAATTTGCCAGAACTTGAGGAAATCTCAAAGAAAAGTTCTTGAAATTTAAATAAAAATAAGAGTAAAAAAATTATAACAAAACCACTTGTAAAAATGAGGATGGGCGTAAATATTTAAAATGGAAAACTACACAGAAAAATTTTGAGAAGTTAATGTTCACGACAACCGCGTAAATATGAACGCTACCTTATATAAATTTGTTGTTGTCTGTGGCGAAATCTGCTTTCAAGTATGGCGATTTCGGTTTTGCCGACGGCTTTTTGGCTTTTTAAAAATTAATTATCACTCTCTCTCGAATACCATACGAATCAGCAGCCGCCACAGTCAAGAAAAGCCGGTAAGATTTTCTGAGGAAACTATATAAAAATAAAGGAAAGATTATTAATTTGAAACGAATTTTCTATTTTTATCTTTTTTGAAATCGATTTCGAGAGCTATCGAATAGTTCGCAGAGGAACAAGGCCTGCGCTCAATTAACTATCATCCCACAAAAATTTGGTTGAGGCCCTATAACATCTGTTGCACAGTGTTATATATGCATTTAATTTTTTTGAAATTAAACCAAATAAACTAGAGCTGTGAAAACATTTTTAAAAAAAAAAAAAACATTAAAAAATGTTTCTAATTTATTTTATTTGGATGATAATTGACCAATTATTAAAAACCAATCGGTTTGAAAACATTATTGTCATAGTTTAAACGTATGGTGATTTAAAAAAACACCCGTCGTCGTTTCGACGAAGCATGCCACTTTATGTACAAAAAATAAGGATGACCTTCTATGACAAAAAAAAATTTAATTCTTGTTCTGAGATATCTGCAGGGTTGCAAACTTTCGAAGAGCTCAAACCCGAAGATTTGAAAACCAAAATTTTGTTTAGGAAGACCAATGAAAATTTTTAGGAAATCGAACACTTAGATAGAAAATCTTGTTATATTAACCAAAATTCAACCAATTTTGTAGGTAACATTTTTCAAAATGATCGGTCGTCGTATTCGTAACCTTAACTTTATTTCGTAAAGGCTGAAATCCAATGAATACTTCGCTACGTCACTGACGATTGTCTTGTTATATTAACCAACATTCATCCACTGGCGGCCGTGGGGCAGTAGCTAAGACCTCTGCTTCACGATCGGAAGGTATCGGGTTCGACTCCCTCCTGGGGCAAGGCAGAAATTTGTTTTCTGTTTTTCTGTGTACACACAGAGAAAAAATATGGTTGCAGCATGATCGCAGAGATCATACATTTTTTGCTAAAATAATATTATGATTGTAGCGATCATTTATGGTTGGGGTGACAAAGCGAATGATTTCAGAAATCATAATATGATGCAGGCAATAATTAACATGATTGGTTATTCAATAATGATAATGACAATCATATAATGGTTGGCCTGAATGAATACTCACGAAAATGTCATATGATTAGTACACACAAAAAAAAATCGCTTGGCGCGAGGTTGTGGTAACAAATATTCGTCTGCAGCTCTAGTTTTCGCTTGAGAGAGACCCAAATTCGCTTGTAATACCAGAAGAAACGCTAAAAGGTTCAATTAGGATATAACAACAGAATAGTAGATTGAAGCAGCCACTTTTTTTCAGCTGACATTACATTTCAAATAAAAAATCTACCACAACCGAATCCACACTCGCGTGTAGCAACTGAATTAGCTTGTGAACCGTGACAACTGACAGTGATGCAATGTAGGAAGCAAAAGACCAGTGTTGCAAATCAATTTTTATTCTAACTTATGTGTTTTTATTTATTGATTTCTTCCTTTTAATCTAACACAAATTCACAACAATAAACATTTGACCAGCCATTACGAAGGCTGCAAACTAATTCAGAAAAAAAGTTTAAGGCTTAAGCGCATGCCACACAGGCGTCCTTTGACCGCTATTTATTTGAATTCTTACCCTGTTTTAATTTTTTGATGCGTGCCACATGCAAAATTATTTGACGCCAGGTCAATCTGACACCTTTTATCTTTATGTCACAAAAGCGTTGCGATAAGTGGTCTACACTTACGATTTATCGTATGCGATGTATAGTATGCGAGAATTTCGCTAATGTAGATGGGGGTAATGGAAGTTTTTTGGGCAATTTCGGGGCCATAGAGATTATTTTAATCAATATGTACAAATATTTTCTTTTTTTCTTCGATGAAAATCGATATGTTTTAAATTAATTCATAAAATATTTCATTAAAACATTCATTTGTAATAGAGTCCTTTAATTACATTACGTATTTCTTTAACAAATTTAGCGATTAAAATAACACTCTTTTGACTGATAACCCCACCTTGAAGCAGGAGTCGAAAAAAACCTGAAAAAATATTCACTCGCTCTTTCAATTAGTGTTCATTTTTAATTTTGCCAAAAATTGTATTTTGGCAAACAACAAAAATTTGTCAGCACCCGGCGTCAATTGACGCCGGTGTGGCATCCCCTTTAGTATATCACCCATCACTATTATGCATCAAATTATGTCCATCACTATTATGCATCCATCTTGTTTATCTTTTACGCATCTGGAAAATATTTTTAAAACCTTATTATGATTAAACTATAATGAATTGCAAACAAAAAGAAGTGTTTTATGCTTCGAAAAATTGTGCGGAATAGTTTCCAATTTGTTAACTTCCGAAAAACACGTATTTCAACATTTAAAATTTTTTGCGAATTGAATGAAATAATTAAATATTGCGTTTTATGAAAGCGCGTTTATTGTGGATATAAAACACCATATGTATTTTCAGTAAAAAGTATGTTGCCCATCAAATTAGTGTAAGAATTGAGAAATTTTTCGCATTAAAAGTCTTGTGTTTATATATGAAATTAAATTATAAAATTATTTCTCTAGTTTTACAAGACAACATCAAACACATTTGCTTTCTTTTTCTTACATTCTTTTTCGTAATACTTTTTTTGTACATTTTTTTTCATTTACACAATTTAAGTAAATTGTTGTCTCGCTCTTACACGTTAGCATTATTTTTGACATTCTTTTTGCAGTTCAAAGAGATGTTGCTGCGTCAGACAGTAGATGTTGGGACAACAGATAGTAGATGCTGCAACATCTGGAAGTAGATGTTGTGACAGCCCCTAGCATTCGGTTGGCCGAAAATTCTACACTTGAAATTTTACACTTGGATAACTTGCAAACTTAGAAATTCGTAATCCAAAGAAAATTCGGAATAAAAAAACAACGAAAAAAAGAACGACAAACGTCTTCTGTAATTGGGGTGAATAACTTACATATATTATATACATCTGATTTGAATGTAAACGCAAACACTCTCTATCAATTTCCAAAGTAATGCAGCTTTGCTTTTTCATTAATATTTTTGTGTGTAAAATTCCACACAAGGTACCGATTTCTAATTTTAGTCTTATTTAAATGTATGGCAGAAAAAGCCCTCTCTGCACATGCACCGCTATGCGGAAGAGAAAAAATAAAAGATACAAGTTTCTAAGAGATCTATATTCCAGATCGAGATCATTTATTTCAGATTTTGGTATTATATGAGGAAAATATGAACACAGAGGTACTAGCGTAGGAAATGTTTTATTTTTTAAAGTGATAGGGTTAACAAAACCAAAGTGCTTAAACGCGCCGGCATCACCGGAAAAATCAAATCTTTCTACAATCTGTTTGCAAGCTGTAATAAAAAAATTTCTACAATTTTCTTTAAAGCAAAGAACATTGTCTTCTGTTTCAGAAGCTGTAAGTGTATCGTTTATCAAAGGTCCAATGTATAACTCACTCAAAGGCAGAAAGTTGGTTGTGTTTTCCAAATCTATGTCAAAAATAGTATCTAGTGTCTCAATACAGGTAAGAAGAAATTTAAAAAATCAAAATAAAGAATTGTGGTGGGTTTTTGAAGATCCCGATATATTTTTGTACATTCTTTTTTATTGACACTGTTTTCAAAAAACAGAAATGTAACCGATTTTAGAAAAAGTGTTTATCGCAAAGGTATTTGTTAAAGTCAATTTTCCCCGTTTTTTCATTAAAAATTTTCCCCGTTTTCAAAATGATTTTTCCCTTTTGGGCTGGATTTCTCCGGAAAAAGGGGGAATCCCCCGTAACTGGCAACAATGTCAGCAACCCAAGTGTCCCGAGTTCAAATCTCGGCACGGCCAAACGTAAGTAAGTAAACAAAAATTTAATTAAAAAGTAGGTATTGAAATTTAATTAAAAGGTAACTAAAAATTGGTTTACATGATTGTAACCATCATCTACATTTTGGCTGCAATCATGTACATTTCGGCTGCAACCATATACATTTTCAGTTTACAATCATGTACATTTTGGCTGCAACCATGTATATTTTCAGTTTCCAATCATGTGGATGGTTGGTGCAATCGTTTCGCCAATCATAATATGTTCCCCTTAAAATATGATTGGGTCAACCATGTTTTTTCTCTGCGTGTAGACCGCCATTCTCTCGCCAAGTTCTGGCAATCTTGCGAGAGTAAAACTTGCCACGAAAAAACTTCTTCTTTGGGAGTCCTGCCGTTCGGAACCGGCATTAAAACTGTAGGTCCACAATTATCATATAAACTTGCCCATGATAATTGCATTAAGAAGCTCGGCCCAAACCCCTCGAGGGTTGTAGTGCCAAATATGTATGTATGTATGTAATTGTCAGTGAGTCATTGGAAAAAAAAAGTTCCAATGACGCACCTGGGTGTTGCTCTAATCCCAAATGACATGAATCACCCAAAAACCAGGCTTCACCATCACCACCACTACCGAAGGAACACAATAAATATTGTGGCAACGTAAAAAAAGTATTTTCAAATCATAATAGTTATGCCGTAAATTTTAAAAATATTTTCGAAAAATAAAAGTTACAAGCAATGGGAAAAATATTTTCAAATCATAATAGTTATGCCGCAACTTTTAAAAATATTTTCAAAAAATAAAAGTTACGAGCAATGGAAAAAAAATTTCTTGCTCATAATAGTCATGCGGCAACGTAAAAAAATATTTTCAAACCATAACAGTTATCGGCAATGGAAAAAATATAAATTGCAGTTAAATTGTTATGGTGCAACTTTTTTGCGATAAAACTTATAATAGTTATGTCCCTGGTACGAACAACCTCACTTTAAACTGGTGCAATTTCAATTTGAGACTGTCTTTTTTATTTCAAAGTTGACGTATTTAACTTTATTTTGGGTATGATCGTACAAATTTCTAAATAGGATTTTTGTTCTGAGTGTAGAAAAAATTGTTAGGATTTCATAAAAACAACAAAAGTTATTTTGTTGAATCTGATGAATTTTAATAGAGTATGTAACTGCGGCGAGCTTTTCATACACTTCCACAAAAGCTAGGGAGCTGAAAATTCGTACTCAGATAGTTATGTACACTCCGAGAAAATTGGGATGCAAACATTTGAGCTGTTCAAAAACAAGCAAAGTATAAATTGAGTTTTTTGGTAGATTTGTTTGGCAATGGTAAATGTTGGTAATTTTTAGCCCAAAATTCCACTTTTCAAAAAATTCTCCAAATTCAGGGGAATGTTCGAAAAGTAGGTCCTTGTTCAATATCGATAATAAAAATGGTATCAGTGAGCTTTATACTGAAAATGGTTTTGGACAATTGTTCAATTTAGTGACTTTTAACCAATCCCTAGAGCTACGCTACTGGATGTGTACAATTTTGAGAGCGGAAAATTGATTGAATGGTTATAAAACGGCAAGTTTAGAATTCATTCGGAAATATCATGCTAATTTATCTATATTTTTCGATATTCAAACATGGAAAAACGTAATTTTTCCGCAAAAAAACGTCAAAAATCTTCCCAGAGTTTCAAAAATCATTAAACTTTCGCCTTGAAAGTATTAAGTTTAATCCATTAACAAAAAAGTTACAGTGGAAAAGGTTAAAACTACATAAAGTAACACCAAAAAATTATACGAAATGCAGTTTTTAATAAAATTCATTACTTTCAAAATGTTTATAATAAAAACCTTAGTACAATTTTAAAGGTCTAATCAATACCTACAAGGTCACTTTAATCCGTTAAGTATACTTCGAGAAAATCATGATAAACCCTATTAGTACCGATCAATTTTTTTTATGTGTTGTGATAGAAAAATTCTGAGAACTCCTTCTTGTTTGGCGTAGAAAAATCTATGAGAAATGCTACGTTATAGAGTATCAATACGTTAAATGTTGGAAGAGTTATTGATTAATTTAAATATTAATTTACTTAATAAATAAATGTTTTACATAATCATTCACTTACTAAGTGTTCGTTACGATATACAATAGACAATTTTCAATAAATGTTTTGGAAAAATGTTTTAATATTTTTTCATTTAATCTTCATATAGAGATCGATTTTCGCCGAATGTGAAAAAAGTGGAAGTTCGGCTTCGGGCGAAAAAAACAACTTCGGTCGGACACTCGCCATTAGGGAAATAATGAAAAATCTTAAAAGATCATAAAAACATTATTTGGGCTTTTACAAATCATCGCTTTTTGGTACGATCGTTGTAGTGCATATTAGATTTATGTTGTCTGTTTCTTCTTGAATTTTTGAAATAACAGTGTGTTTTTCATTTCAAAATATAATAATAATCGTGCTTAAGAATGCTTACGTGTGCATATTTCGTGCTTATTTCGCCCGAATTTCGTACTTATTTGATCTCTTGTTTTTTCCGAGCTCTAATGATGACACGGAAACTATTTTGTCTCTTATAACGCAAAACAGTGTTGCAGCCTGGCACTCAAAACAGTACTTGAATTTTTGATGCAGCATATTTATATTACACTAGTAAATTTGTCCGTGCATGCATGGGAGAGAAACAGGCTGTGCGAACAATCGCCCAATGAACAATCGCCCAAAAACCAAAAATGAACAATCGCCCAAAAATTTTGGGCCATTCTTCATAATGAATAAAAGCCCAAAAAATTGCGAAAATCGCCCAAAAAATTATGAATTTTCGCCCAAAAGTTAAAATGAACAGTCGCCCAAAATATTGGGCTTTTGTTCATAATGAATAATAACCCAAAAACAAAATGAACAATCGCCCAAAAGAAATGTTTTTTTTTTTTTAATAATAAGAAAACATTTCAGATATTCATATTTCAAAGGAACAAAGAATTTGGAAACTGCTTTTATAGAATTCTTAAGCTGCGATCAGATTAGGCAAATATTTGCCCGAATACACTCAGATATTTTTAATATCAACTAAAATCGTATGTGACTGAACCAGTATTTTATTTTTCTGAATGTATTTTCCCAGTATTTGTGCAAATATTTGCCTAATCTGAGCGCAGCTTTAGAGAATGGATTTGACGAATTTAAAAAAATTTCAATTCTTGGAAATTATTCGTCCTAAAACACCATTGTATGCTTCTACTTCAGATGTAGTTCTTGAATGTTTTTTGAAAACAGAGAAATTAGCTGGCCCAATCTGTAAATTATGTAAAGCTAAGGTCAGATTAGGCAAATATTTGCTGAAATACTTGGAAAATACATTCAGAAAAATAAAATACTGGTTCAGTCACATACGATTTTAGTTGATTTTAGAAATATCTGAGTGTATTTGGGCAAATATTTGCCGCATCTGACCTTAGCTTAAAGCAAAAATACGGAACTAATATTAAACTTTTGTGATTTAAAATTCTAATTACAATGGCGCTACAACTACAACGAAACAGTTGGTGTTATTTTAATTGTGTTGTTGTAATGGTGTAATCTTTAGTGTAGTAATGTGTTGGGAAAAAGCGCCGCAGGCGAAAAATTGTAACCAAAAATCGCGCGATTTTTGGTTAAAATTTTTCAAGTTTAAAAGGATGTGTGTTTAGCTATTACAAAAGACATCTTTGTACATCTTTTTTGGTGTGTCGTTAATATGAAAATTTGTATAAAAAAATCTCGCGATTTTATAATACTTTTGTTGTTGTAATTTTCGTGTTGATTTATGAATGAAATGTACCAAAGGGTTCCGTTGAAAATTCCATATTTACCGTTATGTTTGAAATTATTGCAAGGCGATTTAATCATTGGAATTTTCAATTTTTTATTTTTTTATGTATTATGTATTTTGACGTCCTAAAACCGAATCTGAAATCTTTTTTTGCAGCAAAAATCTTCTTTCCGAGATATGAAATGTTTTAAGTTTCGATTTCACCTTTTACAATTTCTTGAGTGACTTCTAAGAAAGGTGACTCCATTAATTTTGTAGAATTTTTTTTTTGTTTTTTAATTTACAAATTTTTATTTGTTTTTATGAAATTCCTCACCTTAAACAAATATTTTTTATTCGGATATCGCCTTTGCAAGAAACATTTTTGAGTAAGTTTCGCGGCGGCTGCGGTATTTTGCGTTGATGTGTGGCAGGGACGTAACCAGTGGGGAGGTTTGGGGTGTTCGAACCCCCCCCGAAATCTATGCAGTAATAGAAAAATGTATGGACTTGTTGAAATTTAACAGTATTCAAGTATCTCCTTGATACTTTATTTTATTAAAAACTTCCGTGTAAAAACTTCCCCTAAATCTCTAAAATTTTACAAACAAATTATGAAATTTAACAGAGCTGAAAAGAAACTTCAATATGTACTTTTTAATTGAAAACTTTCGTGTACCAAAAAAAAAGTTTTTTCTCAATCAAATATCAACTGTCGTTCTCCAATCCAAAATGACATGTATTTAAATAATATATTTCAATACAGTTTGAGGTTTATTTGAAAAACAATAGATAAATACAGCGGTCTAGTTTTAAAGAAATGTTCTTTAGTAATTTGAAATGCAATGAAAACAAAAATGTATGAACACAATACGTCGATTTAAGAATGAATCTTTTTTTCATAAAATCCTCTTCGGGTTTTCTTTGCAAAATAATTTTTTTATTATTTTTTTAATAATTTCTTTTTAATGAAAAATCAAAAGATTTATTTTGAATAAAAGAAAATCGATGTTGATTTTGATTTTGTTTGTATTTTACGGTTTTTTTTCTTCAATATTCTTAACAAATTTTTATGAAATTTTTTCCTGGTTACGTCGATGATGTTGTACTGGGGATATATGCAAATATGAAAATATAATATGAAAATCTAATCCACCACCGTAATTGGTGAAAATAGTGTTAGGTGGCAACGCTAGTCTTGTGGCAGTGGCAACTTAATGGTGGCAACTTTGGGTCGAAGATATTTTTGTTTATGTCAAACATGATTTTTTGTGTGTGTATATACATTAAAGCGTATTGCATCCCTGCAAGAAAAAACTGACCCCCAATTTACTGGATCTATAGGGTGTATAGTTATTTTACAGCTACAATCGGTAAATCAAGAATTTGTAGAGCTGTAGATTGGTTCCGAACTAATCTTAGGTAATGCAGCGGTAGTGTGTTGAAACCAAACTCAGTGATTTGCGCTTGACCTTGTTTCGTTTATCTTTGAGAGAAGATTGCCGAACAAAACCCGAGTAATCTGTGAGGAAACCAGTTTTTCTAATCAGTTGCCATTTGTGAAGTGAATTAGAAGATGGCGAAAAATAGTGATTGTGAGTGATTTAATATTAATAGAAATTTTTTTCAAAACTACCTATATTTTTAATTACGCCGATGCAGTACATAAATACAACAGCAACGATTTTGGTTTTGGCATTCCAGTATTAAAATTAGTGCGTACAGTATGGTCAAGGAGTGAAATGCATAAAAGGGTAAAAAAATAATTTTGTTGAGAATGGTTTTTATATTTATTTTTACATAATTCCATATTTTTATTTTTACAGATTTTCGTTTATCTATTTTTTTAATTTTTACCGTTTCTTCCTTTTTTTTGCAGATTTCAAATTTTTCATTATGTAATTTTTAATAAAAATTTTTCTTTTTTTTCTTTTTATTTTTTTTTACAGTTTTATATTTTTACAATTTTTCATTTTTATGTTTTCAGGTAATACCTTCGAAACCAGTAGTCGTGTTTTGTTTGCAAACTAATAAAAAAATAAACGACAAGTTTCGAAAAGATTTCGATTGCAACCAAACCACGACTAATGAAATGCATTCATTGACAGATGTTATTAAAAATTATTAGCATAATTACATTTATACAAAACTATTTATAATAATAAAGTGCTACTTAAAAAAAATTAAGAATGGGTTTTTTTGGCGAAAATAGTTTTTAGATTTACCGAAAGCTAGTATGTAGCTAAGTCGTAGTAACTGGTTCTTACCTGGCTACAAGTATTGTATAGTGGCCAATTTTCCAACGCTAGGAAGGAACTAGATCGCAGTGGCTACTTCCGAGCTGACCGGAGGTAATGCAGAGGTAGCTTCCTCCAATGACAACGCAATGTTAAATTCGCCACTTCACCACATGTGAAAGAGATTTGGGTGCGACCAGTACCCCCTACTGCATAACTAGTTCGGAACCATTTTGGAACTAGACCCATTTCTTGCAGGGATATAGCTTGCTGAAGTTAATCGATATTAGCTAAATTGTAAAAGTTTAAGTTGTTAACCTTATTTTTCTTTAAATGTTTGTCGTTCTGGTGGTGCGTTCACACGACTCTGCGGTCGTGAGACGAAGAAAAGCTTATCTCCACCACATCCACTTCTATTTACAATATATTAACATATATATTTTTTTATAAATGTTAGCCGCCCTGGTGAAGAATCGATTCCACAACGCAGCGATTGTAAGTAAGAAGAAGTAGCCAACCAAACGCTTACTCACCAAAGCCACTTTGACTTATATAATACCTTTAGCTAATATCGATTAACTTCACCAGGCTGTATGTAAAACGCTTTCATACACACACAAAAAATCATGTTTTACATATAAACAAAAATAGCTTCGAACTAAAGTTGCCACCTTTAAGAAAATAACACTGCCACAAGACCACCGTTTCCACCTAACACTATTTTCACCTATTACGGTGGTGTATTAGATTATCATAATACACTTTCCTATTACAATACATTTCATATTTGCATATATTTCCCAGTACAACATTAAGGTCCCCACACACCAACGCAAAATATCGCAGCCACCACGAAACTTACTCAAAAATGTTTCTTGCAAAAGCGATATTCGAATAAAAAATATTTGTTTGAGGTGAGAAATTTCATAAAAATAAATAAAAATTAGTAGATTAAAATCCCCCAAAAAAATTCTACCAAATTAATGGAGACACCTTTCTTAGAAGTCACTCAAGAAATTGTAAATGGGAAATCAAAACTTAAAACATTTTATATCTCGGAAAGAAGATTTTTGAGACAAAAAAAGATTTCAGTTTCGGTTTTAGGACGTCAAAATACATAATACATAAGAAAATAAAAAATTGGAAAAATCCAATGATTAAATCGCCTTGCAATAAAAATAATCGACAATTGGAAAAAAATGTTTAGCTGTGAAAACAGTGTTAGGTGGCAACGCTAGCCTTGTGGCAGTATTATTTCCTCAAAGGTGGCAATGATGCTTACAAAATTTAATAATAGTTCACATATTTCACAAATGAATACCCCAGCATTGCTCGGACTTATTCTTAAAACAGTGAAAGTACCCCTCCCGTTAACCTTTACGTGAACCCCCATAACACCAAAGCATAACATACAAATTTTAGTAATTACGTGACGCCTGATTTGAAGTCCTCATTTGTGCAAGTCGAATGGTTTTGTTAGCGTCAGTTTCTGAAGCACGCCTGGCTGCAATTCCTGCTCCTTTCCGCTCTCTTCCAATTCTTTATTGTTGTGGTGTACAATTTTTATACCCCCACACTCACTGTGGCAGGGTATACTCACTTTGTCACAACGTTTGTAACGCCCATAAGGAGGCGTGTCCGGTATGGAAAAGTATATATATTCTTGATCAGCATCACCTCCTGAGTCGATTTAGCGATGTCCGTCTGTCTGTCCGTCTGTCCGTCTGTCCGTCTGTCCGTCTGACCGTCTGTCCGTCTGTCCGTCTGTCCGTCTGTCCGTCCGCACGATAGAGGTCGCAGTTTTGGAGATATCGACTTGAAACTTTGGGTACATGTTTTTCTCGTGAATACTGAGATCAAGTTCGAGAATCAGCCAAATCGGACAAAAACTGGGCGTGGCTCCCATACACCGAAAAAAAAGGTAAAAAATGTTCAAGTCTTTTTTATTGTTGTATTCGATTGGAAATGTTTAGAAACGTATTTTTGACATGGTCCGAGGTTCCGAAGCCACATATATAAGGGTCTGAATGAGGTCTTGAGACCAAAATTTTTTTTTGGTGGATTTGATTGGAAATTTTGTGAAATGGATTTTGGACATGTTCCGGGCTCCAAAACCACCTATAATTTGGTCAAAATATGGTCTTGAGACCACATTTTTTTATATTCGAGGTACTTCTTCCCACAGTGTGGGGGTATTTCAGCTTCGGTATAGCCGAAGATAGTCCACTCTCTAGTTCAGACATAATTTATAACCAAATAAAAAAACGGCGTCCAAATTGGTTCTGTATTGCTCAAGATAAACGAAAATAACGAATTTTGGGCAGCTATTTTGTATGGAAAGTAGGCGTGGTTTTTGTCCGATGTTGCCCCTTTTCAATACCATCTAAATAAAAGCAAAAGGGAAGAGGAATTCCAAAATATGTATGGAGTCGATAGCTCGAAAATTGCTACATTTGAATATTGTTATGAGTGGATGGGTCCACGTTGACTTATCCAATCTAAAATCATGACGATACTTATTTATGCTTAAAAAGTTAAAAACAACCATTTATTGTAATAAAACTATTTTGTTTAGCTAACTTCTACTAAACGGAACACTGTGTGTCCGCCAGGCATTTTAATTTTTTTTTTGAAAAAAATTTGTTTTTCGTTTTGATTTTTAAACGTACAAATTATTTTTTTAATCAACATTTGTTTGTTTAGTTTATTTTTTTTTGTCAAAGCTTGACCATTGTCCACTTTTACTTATTGAATTGCACTTTTGGATTAAGAAGCATAATACCATATTTGCTGGAAACTATCCCAGATGTATTTTGAAGTATTACTTAAATTGTATGAATGGTACCACGCTCCTTTGACCAATCAAGTCCAAAGTAGTACACAAACCTTCCGGAGCTCACAAATAAACGTATGGTGTATGTATGGTTCTGATACGATCAGTGGTTTAGCCGTGATGTTCACTCATACATACGCACCAACGTTTTTATATATTAAGATATAAATTATGGAGTTCACTATACGGCTTGCTGAACATAATCGCCTTTAGCTGAAGTCATTTTATAGCTGGCTGTGGTGAGTTGGTTCTAGGGTCCGTTCAAGCCCGGCGCTGGTCGTAGATTCCATTGCTTCATATTTTTTGTTCTTTTTTTAATCTTCTTTTTATGTTTTTTTTTTTTGCAAAATTGAATAAAATTTTACATATTTCATGAATTTCTACAAAAAAAAGTACATATAAAACATCTATATAAAAGACGCGAAAACTACAGCACCGATTCTCACCAAAATTTATATATGACACCATAATTCCTACATTTCTGTCACTTTTTATACCAAAACCAAAAAAAAATTGTCAAAAAATCTATTTTAAGTGTGTAAAAAAGTTCCCAAAAATAACTGACTTGTGTTGGTTTTTCAATGCCTTTTATTTCATAAAGTTTATTTGCCAAAAAACAGTATAAAGAAAGACGTGCACGTAAAATACATGATTTATAGAGATTTTTTGTAGATTGTTCAGCTCACGGGCTTGTTTGGCAACTCTAGCGAAGTGAAGTTCAATCTTTTTAATAAAAATACAAAAATCTAGAGTGCGATACGGAAAACAATTTATGTGTTTAAAATTTTTCCCTGATTCGCGAGAGCACAAAGTGCAGTGTAGTGGCTAAGGCATTCAATCCCGAAGGGTTTTTGAAAATCCCGGAATCCCGGTATTTGTACGGGATTTTCCAGTAAACAGTAAACATGTTCAGTAAACATTGTTTAGTAAACACACTCATTGACAAAGCTGTGCATTAACTAGTTAATTAGTTAATTAACGAAGTTAAATTTTTGGATAACTTTTAACGTTTCAGTTTATTTCGAAAACCATTAACTTTTTCATTTAGTTAAGTTAAATATCTTCGATTAACTAGCATTAGTTAACTTTAAAACAAAATATTATTGAATGTAAAAAAAAGTAGCAATTAAGAATTTATACTATTTTCGAACTGATATTGACATTTAATTTAAAAAGTATTTCACAAAACAATTAAATACACAGGCCGATATATTTCGATGTGCTCTATATTCTATAGAACATTCTAAACACAATGGCGTTCTCAGCCATAACGTGAGGTTACATCGTATTTTCCATTTCTCAAATTTCTCAAAATGATGAAAAACTAAAAACGCCATTGTGTTTAGAATGGCCTGTGACATTTGTTCTTAACCCATTAATGACGAGAGCGAAATTTTCGGAATTTTTTCAAGATTTTTTCAGGAATACCTAGAAATGGCCTAAGAAACGAATTTCTAACTTTTTTTTTTTTGGACCGCTTACCGTTTGCCCAGCCCTGGCCGTTACCATATGGTAACGCTCGTCACAACCCTAGCAAAATTACCTAATTTAAGATATTATTGTTTATAACTACTTTAATTTTAAATTCTTGAAAGTTTAAAAATTTTTTAAGATTTATTTTGTAACAAAAATTTTTATCGACCAATTTTTTTAAATCTAAAAGTTTTTTAAAAAAAATATTTTGTTAAAAAAAATTCTATAAATTCAGGAGCATTTTTGATCACAAAAGTTTCTTCAGCAAAGTAGTTTGTTTTTAAAAAACGCACATTTTTGCATCAAAAAAAAAATGTTATAGCTCCTAGGCAAAAAGTTAGAAAAGTAGGTCAGTTTTCAACTAGGATTTTCTTGATAAGTGTCCTGGTAGTGATCATTGAATGGGGTCCAATAAACCTTTTCAATAGTATTCAAGTTGATATTCTTACAATTTTGGTAGTCGTTCAAAATTACTACAAAAGACTGGCCTAATTATCTGTCCGCCACTGTATATAATATGTATCTCCGCCTACACCAAAATACTGCTTAGGTTTTCAATAACATAAGAAATATCTCCATATGAACTGAAATTGGAAAGGTCCTCGTCATCATTTGACATACACAATTTACATGGCTGTAAAAGAGGTGTACGATGAAGACCATAGGAAGTACCTCCTTCATCTTCCTCCTAATAATCTTGTCCAGCCGGATAAAATTATGCTCGCCTAAATGTCTTCATCGTAATGTAAATTTGTTAAAAACCAATTGAGTAAGTTTCAGCTGGTCGAAGTAAGCCTATATATACCATACACCCTTCCATCTGAGACCTGGTGGCCATCTTCCGCTCATTCCACCGACGGTACTCACATGTGCTCCATTTAGTAGTACTTTTTTACATTCATCAGCTCGGCATGACCTAGCCATCTTAGAAGTGGATTTTGTATGCGTCACGATGTCATGTCATGATCGGGGTATTGCTCATATAGCTTTTGCGGCACTCACCATCGACGCAAAGCGGACAATATATCTTACGGAGAATTTTCCTACCACAATTCCCGTGAAATTGGGTAACATTTGTTACAAAACTCGACTCTAACTTGTATGGAAGGTAGGCGTGGCAGCTGATCGATTTCGCCCATTTGCAATACCACCTCCTTCTAGGATTTCCAAAGGATAAATTCAATGTTTGGACCGCCTAGCTTTCATTTAGCTCCTTCAATAGCCCATACCAATCAAAATAACGTACAGACATACGGATGTGGCTAAATCAACTTAAGAGGTGCTGCTAATTTTTCATAAGTACACCAAGTAGAATTTATAGATAAAATATTTTAAACTTTATATGAAAAAAGTTAAAAAAAAATATATTTCAAACCAATATATAGAAAAAATGTACTTCATTTTACAAAAAATACTCGAATATGTACGCTAATATGTATATAAACACGTACAAAAAATTATTTTAAATCTGAATATTAAAAAAAAAATTTTTTTTAATTATATTAAGTACACAAACACACTTTCAAATCAATATACAAATAAAATATATTTAATTTTACATAAAAAAAGCTCATACAAACATTTTCAGTAAGAAAATTTAAATTTGCTAGGGTTGTGACGAGCGTGCCCATATGGTAACAGCAAAATTCAAAATGATAAAAAGGTAACACAGAAGTTATAAATAATTTTATTTTATACGTTTTCTAATACTTTGATATACTACCCAAATGCCAAAAAAAAAATATTTAAAATATATAACTTTCTATGGCAATGAAAAATATTCTTACTGGAAAGGTCGTGACTTTTCGCTGTTTTTGCCCACTTTTCAAAAACACTACTTTTCAATTATCCGCCACGATCGCTACTGACGAGCGATTGCTTAGAATTATATATCAAAAGAAAGATCTAAGCATGCTTTATTTAAATCAAAAAACAGATTAGTGATATTTGTTCAAATATTTTTTTAATTGAATATACCGTGGAACGCTATCAGCGTTACCATATGGTAACACTCGTCGTGAATGGGTTAACCAAACTTCATTCGTTTCATTTCTATTATTTAATATTCTAATAAAATTTGTATGCCTTTATATGAATATAAATAAGTTGTTTCATACACAAAATTTCACCTTTGATAAAAATTTGTATCATTTATTTTAAAGCAAATTTGGATATAGAAGGCTGAAACCGATTGGAAAAAGGGTCTGTGAGTGCAGTCATTTGAATATAGTTAAAAGCACTTTTTTTTGTAAAAAAAAATGTTTCTATAGAAAATTTAACTATTTAATTTAACTTTTAACGAAGTTAACTTTTTAACGAAATTAAGTTTTTAATTTAACGAAGTTAAATTTTTGATTAACTATGCCCAGCTTGGCTCATTGATATTCCAAAGTTTATAAATTCCATAGGCCAACAAAGGTTAAACGCATTGGCCTTATTATCCATTGAAGCTGAAGTTTTGTCAGTGTTAAAATTTGACGACATTATTAACCACTTCACGACATTAAATACGTGGAAGAAAGTGTTTCAATGATTTATAAAATGCATTCCAATTATTTTTTTTTGGGGCGGGGGCGCTGAATTTTGGAGTGCTTACAGAGTTAAAATACATAAATCCGGCTCTGTCGACAGCATACACAAAAGTGAGGTTTACACACAAATGGCATGTAACACACTTATGAAAGTACACACGTGACGCAAAATACACGGGTATTATTGAAATTTTTATAATTTTCTTTTATTTTTAAAAACAGTTAAATTTACATATGTTTTCCGCTGTTTAACTGCGCTATAATTACAAACAGAATACGTTTTAGTGCGTTACAAACTACACGATTAATATTACACATTTTTAGCTGCTCTCTTGAGCTATAATAACATTATGGTGCGCTATAAATAAACATATTATATGTGTTAAATTTAAACACTTCTT
Organism: Heteromyza rotundicornis; assembly: GCA_951394025.1. Classification (NCBI taxonomy): domain Eukaryota; kingdom Metazoa; phylum Arthropoda; class Insecta; order Diptera; family Heleomyzidae; genus Heteromyza; species Heteromyza rotundicornis. Next base: position 53,478,764 of record OX596010.1, on the reverse strand, counting down.
ACTTATAAATAGTGCCTACAAGGTTTTACACACTTTAGGTGTATATGAACAACGCATTTCACTTTGCAGTGTAGCATTAAGCTTTACAATCGAAACTAGAGTAACGGGATTTTTGAAATAAAGACAATTTTTTAAACTTTTAATTCAATTAATTTTATTTCCGTTTATCAATTTGGCAGCAGCTTTATATGCAAATTATGTGTAACATTTATAAAAATTGTAAATATTTCTATGGTCGATTTTTATGAAAAGGGACATATGATGATTGTGCTTTAAGGTACCGAAATGCTCTATGTTCTGTTTTTTTCTTTAAAGGAAGAAAAATCAATTTTTAAAGGAAGAAAGGTGATTAACAAATAGTAGATTTAGGGTGTTCAGCTGGATTACTATGCATAAAATAGCAAAATACTCTTTTCATTTGTACTGAAATAGTTTTTTGCAAAGTGTGAACAGTTTTTTGTACCTCTTCACTACACACATCATCGAAAATATTGTTAGTCAATGGGCAAAATTCTAAATGAAAAACTTTAAAGCGTATTTACTACAAAAATATTTATACAATACTACAATGTATTTATAATGTAAAAAATTACATGCGTTTTGAAGATGAGAGTGGGATTTTTGAAGATAAGTCTCTGGCAACACTGGTTGTGAATCACTCACCAACTCTAGAATTATAGAATCTCGCCAAAGACTCACATCAATTATAGAATCAAGCCAAAGACTCAAACCAATTACAGAATCTCCGCAAAGACTCAAACCAATTATAACAAATATATACAAATATAATATGTTCGAAGATATTTTCGGCACAAACCCATCTAACAAATCGAAATACTAAAAATCCAGTTTATTACTAACATTTTCCATTAAATATTTTTTAAAACTTTAAGCAAAGTAGAGTATTATAAGAGCATCTAAATTTAAAAGGAATATGTCTGGTGATATCCCATTACCAACATTAATACCACTCAATACCTCTGTACAGTCGCAATAAAAAAATGAACTTATGGAGGCAATAAACAAATGCTTGGATCCAATAAAAGCACCACGACCATTGATAACACCCACAATGATAACACTATGCGACAACAAAATGTTTGAGTTTTTTTTTGCATATTCGGATTCTACTACTCATAATTAGTGATTAGTATAATTAGTAAAGGGTTTGATTTTAAAAATATCTGAGCGTATTTGGGCAAATATTTGCCTACTCTGACATTAGCTTTACATATATGTAACGGCCTCGCACAGCCAAACCGTTAAATATTTAGAAGTTCTGATTACGGATCTTGTTTCATACATACTACTAGCAGGCCCCGGTCCGCCTTGCTGGCCCTAAAAAGTTCTTTTTGCTCATAATAAATTAATGAAAACATTTGTCACATATTTTTATTGGGAGCCCAAGTGTAGCATTTTGAAATATTGAATTGTATGAAAAGTGCCACGCCCCGCTGTCCAATTCCAATATGTTGCATTGAAGGCATATAACCATTTCCCGTCGAAGGATATGCAATGGGAGCCCAATAATGGCACTTTGAAGCATTGAATTGTATGGGCGGTGCCACGCCCCTTTGTCCAATTACGCCGATAAGTTGTATTTAGCTTAGAGTTGAAACCATGAAACCATTTGCCATATTTTGTTGGAAAACATTAAATGAGAGTTACAGCAATTTTAAATATTGGTTTGTATGGGCGGTGTCACGCCCCTTTGTCCAATTACGCCGATGTGTTGCATTTAGTGGGAGCGCTATTACAGCATTTTCAAATATTGACTTGTATGGGCGGTGACACGCCCCATTGTCTAATCCCGGCCATTTGTAGCCCAGATTATGGCTGGGGTCTTATAGTATGTTCATGGCAAATTTCATTTTCTTGTGATCAAAAACGTCTGAGATATAGTAGTTTTTACTAACTTGTGGGCGGTAAAAGTGGGCGTGTCAAAACCTATCCTATGTCACAACTCACGACCCCTAGAACACATATATAAATTTTGGTGAGAATCGGCGCTGCAGTTTTCGCGTCTACTGGTGACAAACATACACGTCTCTTTTATATATATAGATAGCAAGCTCTTCACTAATTTTTGTGTCTGTAGCTACATTTTTTAGATCTTGTCGTTAATGGGCTAATAGACTTTTGTAAAGAAGTACAAAACACAATTTTATGAGAATTTTTATACCCCCACTAAGGCATTCAATCCCGAGGTCCCGAATCCCGAAATCCCGGGATCCCGGACATTTTCTCAATCCTGAAAACCCGTTATTTAGAGTCCGGAATCCCGGGATTCAAAAAATTTATTTTTTAGCATTGTTTAAGACATTTTTGACGTTTTACCACCAAAATTCAGCAGAGCATTTTCAATCTAATCGGTAAGCACAAAAACACAATTTTGTAGATTTATTGCTACACACACAAAAAAAATTAACAACATTTTTGTCAACAACGGTTATCAACCAATTTTTATCGATATGAATAAAATTAAAAAATTTTGAACGACTTGTAACGCTCTAATACTAAAACTACTGAAAGTGAGTTTTTCGTGTTTAGCATGAAATGGAGTTGGCAGAATTTTATGATTATATTCGCGCCAAAATAAATAATCAAACAACTTCATTTAACACGTAAAATGTCAAATTTGTTCAATCAGTGTAATTTAAAATTAATGGCGCATATTCACAGTCAAATTTAGTAGCCACTAAACCTTAGTACCAGCTTAGTAGCTGTCAATTGGTGAATTGCCTGTCGACTTAGTAGATTACTAAAGATAAGCTCAAACAATAACTTTTTGTTCGATTTTATATATTTTAAATATTATTCGGTTTTGTTTAATGTAATATTTGTTAATTATTATTTCTTTGTTGAATAAAAATTAAATAAAACTTAAAATATTGTTGCAACAGATTTTTCTTTAATTTAAAATTACTGCATTTAATTGGAAAATCCCGAAAATCCCAAACAAATCCGGGGATTCCGGGATTGTAATTTCAAATACCGAAATCCCGGGATTTTCAAAAGCACTTCGGGATTGAATGTCCTAACCCCCACACAAACTGAAATCGGACAAAACGACAAATAAAAACCCAAATTTTCCAAATCTTTTTAAAATTTTTTATTTACTGTATTTGATTGGAAATGTTTAGAAATGGACTGTAAACGTCGTCCGAGATTCCAAAACCCCATATAATTAAGTCAAAAAAAGGTCCTGAGAAAAATTTTTTTTTTCCAATTTTATTGTTTTTTACAGTAAATTACTGATTTTTCTAGTAAACCAAGTACGATTAAGGAGTCCAAAAACCAAAAAATTATGAGAATTGAATGGCATATACGAAAGAAAATATAACTTTTTTATGTTAATGGAATTATTGAATGAAAATAATTCGTTAAAATATATTCTTGCTCAGCATTTACGATTAAGGCGTCCAAAAACCAAAAAATTATGAGAATTGAAAGACATATACGAAAGAAAAGTTAATTTTTTTTTGTTAATGGAATTATTGAATGAAAATAATTCGTCAAAATATATTCCCGATCAGCATCGAAAACTGATTTAGTCTGTCCGCACTATTGCGGTAATAATTTTAGAGAAATCGAGTCGAAATGTTGGGTACACGTTTTCCTCCTCAAAACTGAGACCAAGATAAAATTCTCCAAATCTTTTTAAAATTTCTTTATTGCTGTATTCGAAGTGTGTGGGTCTTTCCGCGAAGATAGTTCACTCAGTTGTTTGTAAGTAGAATTATTGCTTATTAATTACCATTATTTTGATGCCATAGGTTGTCATGATAGGACACATAACTATATATTTAAAATATAAAAAGCTTCGCTAGTGAGCACTAAAGATATCTAATTTCAACATTATTTGTAATACAGGTAAAAAAAATAACTGCGAAAAACTGTAAAATGTGCGTGGTATTAGTCTATAAATATTATATTCGGATTCAGCGTAAAAAATAAATAAGAAAAAGTTGTTTCTCATTTAACAAACTTAATTTCCATTGGAAAGGAAATTCCGTAACTTTAAAAGTGCAAAAATTTAAAAATTTTTCATATTTTTTGCTTTTGAGTTCCTGTATCTTAAAAATGAAAAGAGATACTCGAAAATGATATTTGACGAGGTTGTAGGGCAATTGTCTTTAAAAAGAACTTTTAAATTGGTGTATATGTTCAAAAATTACATTATAATACCACATAAAGTGGATTTTTGGCGTTTGCGGAAAAATGAAGCGAGCTGAAAAAACTGTATTAATGCAATAAATCCACATTTATATCGTCATAAACATTTAAACAGCCTCGGCATTTGATTTTCATGTATTTATCCATTAGCATGTGTTAAAAAGCTTAAAAGTGTTTCTCTTGCTGAAAATTCATTTTAATGTAAATGACACTCATGAGCTACAGCAGCTTGTATTCATGACAGCGAAAGTAATGTATGCACCAAAAAAACCCCGTTATCCTTTAACAATTTGTCGGAAATTATTTGCAATTGATACATAGGCAGAAATTACGTCTATAAACTTAAATTCAATCAAATCGGTCCCATTAATTAGACGATAATTACAAAAAAACTCTCTCCTGCACAATTTGCTTTTTGGCACTTACATGTATTTCGCGATAAGGGGTCGATATTATGATATCTGAAATCATTAGAGTTGTCACCCCAACAATCAATGATCGCTACAATCATAACGTTATTTTAGCAAAAAAAAAAGAATAAAAAAGAGTAAAAAAACAAGTTTTTTTAAAATATAACACTTTACCGACTAAAAAGCAGAAAATGAATTTCCTTTAAATTAATTTATGCAATTTCGATTTAAAATTAAGGGTTTTTGGCTTCAAGGAATTTGAAGTTATGCCCGGTTTCAAACGGCCCCCTACGCCTCTTATTTAATAGAATGCATGGTCAACCGAGTTCTATCTGTGTACCGAATTTCAGCTCTCTAGCTTATGTGGAAGTGTATGAAAAAGCTCGCCGCAGATTTCAGGATATCTATATATATATATATATATATACATATATAGTCCACCAAAAGCAAGTTCATATAAGGGCTATAATGAAAAAGAGGGTTTTGGCTACTAATATCATTGCAGATGAAGTCGCCAAAAACTTTTAATTTTAAATCGAAATTTCTGAAATGAATTGAAAGGACATTTTTTTTCTGCTTTTTAGTCGGTTTAAGGGTTATATTAAAAAAAACGTTTTTATACCCCCATACTCACTGTGGCAGGGTATACTAACTTTGTCACAACGTTTGTAACGCCCATAAGGAGGCGTGTCCGGTATGGAAAAGTATATATATTCTTGATCAGTATCACCTCCCGATTTTGCGATGTCCGTCTGTCTGTCCGTCTGTCCGTCCGCACGATAGCGGTCGCAGTTTTGGAGATATCGACTTGAAACTTTTTTTACATGTTTTTCTCGTGAATACTGAGATCAAGTTCGAGAATCAGCCAAATCGGACAAAAACTGGGCGTGGCTCCCATACACCGAAAAAAAAGGTACAAATTTTTCAAGTCTTTTTTATTGTTGTATTAGATTGGGAATGTTTAGAAACGTATTTTTGACATGGTCCGAGGTTCCGAAGCCACATATATAAGGGTCTAAATGGGGTCCTGAGACCAATTTTTTTTTTTTCGGATTTGATTGAAAATTTTTAGAAATGGATTTTGGACATGGTTTGGGCTCCAAAACCACCTATAATTGGCTCAAAATAGGGTCTTGAGACCACATTTTTTTACGTTCGAGGTACTTCTTTCTACTGTGTGGGGGTATTTCAACTTCGGTATAGCCGAAGATAGTCCACTCTCTAGTTTTTACTCTTTTTTATTTCCCCCTTTTTTTACCCACCTACCAAATTTCATCATTGTTGCCTGAAGGAATCGGAAGATACGCCATGTTTAAGAAGAGGGGTTTGAGTCCCCCACGGCCCCTACGCCTCTGATGGAAACCAAAATTGAGTAGAATCCATTGTCACCGGATTTCTATCTGCTATCTGTGTACCAAATTTAAGCTCTCTAGCTTATGTGGAAGTGTATGAAAAAGCTCGCCACAGATTTCAGGTATATGACACCCACAGAATGAAAAAAAAAGAAAAAAATGTGTGTGCAAATAAAAAAAAAAGCAAAAATTCAACGAAAAATAAAAGAACAAAATTTAACGATTAGAAACATGTAATACACTAACGCTGAGAGAAAAAAAAGAAACAATTCAAGTTATTTCTGTTTTACGCTAACTTCTTTTGTTTTTTCGCTAAAGAACTTTGTACTTTTCTCAAAAAAAATTGGATTTTTTTTACCAAATAATTTTGGACAATACGGTTTTTGCTAAACTTTTGATATATTTGTAAAAATTAAGATTTTTGGCAATTGTTTTTTTTATATACTTTTCACATATTTATAACCCCCACACTCACTGTGGCAGGGTATACTGACTTTGTCACAACGTTTGTAACGCCCATAAGGAGGCGTGTCCGGTATGGAAAAGTATATATATTCTTGATCAGCATCACCTCCGGAGTCAATTTAGCGATGTCCGTCTGTCTGTCCGTCCGCACGATAGCGGTCGCAGTTTAGGAGATATCGACTTGAAACTTTGGGTACATGTTTTTCTCGTGAATACTGAGATCAAGTTCGTGAATCAGCCAAATCGGATAAAAACTGGGCGTGGCTCCCATACACCGAAAAAAAAGGTTAACATTTTTCAAGTCCTTTTTATGGTTGTATTCGATTGGAAATGTTTAGAAACGTATTTTTGACATGGTTCGAGGTTCCGAAACCACATATATAAGAGTCAAAATGGGGTCTTGAGACCAATTTTTTTTTTTGTGGATTTGATTGGAAATGTTTAGAAATGGATTTTGGACATGGTCCGGGCTCCAAAACCACCTATAATTGGCTCAAAATAGGGTCTTGAGACCACATTTTTTTTATGTTCGAGGTACTTCTTCCTACTGTGTGGTGGTATTTCAGCTTCGGTATAGCCGAAGATAGTCCACTCTCTAGTTTATTGTTGTATTCGATTGGAAATGTTTAGAAACGTATTTTTGACATGGTCCGAGGTTCCGAAGCCACATATATAAGGGTCTAAATGGGGTCTTGAGACGAATTTTTTTTTTTTGGTGGATTTGATTGGAAATGTTTAGAAATGGATTTTGGACATGGTCCGGGCTCCAAAACCACCTATAATTGGCTCAAAATAGGGTCTTGAGACCACATTTTTTTTATGTTCGAGGTACTTCTTCCTACTGTGTGGTGGTATTTCAGCTTCGGTATAGCCGAAGATAGTCCACTCTCTAGTTTTTTGTTGTTTTGGTTCTTGGTGCGCAGTTTGATACGATTTACAATTTCTATGCGCTGAAGGGGTTTTTTTGCATCTGATAATAAGAAAAATATTATTGTACAGGCATTTGTATTATTTGTATGTACATAATATGTGTATGTTGTACGTGCAATTTTAGAATGTATATTATGGAAGAGTATATTTAGATAATACAAAAAAGGATTTGCAATATCTTCAGTTGACCATTATACGTAATAAAATTTTGCTTGCATAATGAAATGGTAAAATTTCATGTTTTTTAATTTTTGTTTGATTCATGAAACACAATTTTTGGCGTTGGAATATGCGAAATGTGTGTGGTGCTGAATAGCGGTTCATCAATGGTTTGTGTGTTTGTATATACATAAACCGGTTTTAAGAATAGTAGAAATTATTTAATTTTTTTGACAACAGTTATGCGTATTTGAAGAATACAAAAAATGACAAATTCAATTTACAATTTTACAAAAGCAATAGCATTTAACCCACAACAGCTTTATGAGTTGTGTGCGCATGCTTTTGTTACTTGGGATATTCGGCTTTGCCATACACATACTAGCAAATACTCTGAGTTTTTTTGTTGTTACGCGTGTGTTCTGTTTTTTGTGAGGAAGAAGGGTTTAGGTTTAGCTGGTTGCATTTTGCGCGTGGTCCCATTCACGGCATAGATTGGCGCACTGCGCTATATATTAAGTGCATTACAAATAGCAGTAATCACTAAACTTTTACTGATACTGAAATTTAGTTTGCATTACCAGTTAATTGATTACTGAAAAATTGTATTGTATTGTATTGTATTTTAGAAACAAGTTTTTAATAGCTGGATGATTTTTTAGACAATTTGTCGTTCTGTCTCTTTCGACCAGGTATAAAATTGTTTCCTCCAGATATTTCCCGAGTCAGTGGAAACAGACTGTATGCTAACATCTGTGAAAGCAGATATAGAAATACATATATTAATGCAAATATTTAATGGAAAACTTTTTTTTTTTTTTTAACTACATAAAATTTATTTATTGAATCTTCTAAAATAAAAAATTAGAACTAACAATAACTTTGAACAAAATAATTAGACATTACATAACAGATTTAACATAGTACTAGTTGACCTTATCCACTGATTTGGACAACTTAATGTATGTATTCAGGCGATGTAGGCGTTGACTGGATGTCGGCATCTACAGGATGTCGGCATAGACGAACGGCTGCATCGACGAGGGTGTCCCTGAACTATCTATTCAAAGGCAGTAGAATAATTTCGTTTTAGACGTAAGGGTCGGGTGGGTTTTATTAAGGTTCGAGCTAGAATATTAGGGTGCAATTTTAGCTTATCTGCATACTTTGTATTACGTTTCGGTATCTCATCAGATATTTTCGATATTTGTAAATCTCTGTGGATGTGTTCATTTTTTATAAACCATGGCGCTCCAAGTATTTGTCGCAGAATTTTTGACTGCATCCTTTGCAGTTTCTCAACATTTGATGGAGATGCTGTTCCCCAGAGCTCGATCCCATATGACCATATGGGTTTAATTATACTTTTGTATAACAGGATTTTATATGTGGTGTTGAGTTTTGATTGCTTCGAGAGGAGCCAATTTAATTCGAGTTTTTTTAATTTTATTTGTGTAATTTTAGCTGCGATGTGCTTTTTCCATGTGAGTCTGCGATCGAGATGCATACCAAGATATTTGGTTTCAATACATTGTGGTATTTCACTATTATTTATTGTAAGCATGGAGCAAGTGTCTTTCCTTAGGGTGAAGATTATATGTGCACTCTTAGACTCGTTGACTCGAATTCTCTACTTTGATAGCCAATTCTGTAAAGTGTTCAAATGTTGTTGCACGTGTTGTGATGCCATTTTAGCGTCTGAGTGCGAGCACAATATTGCGGTGTCGTCGGCAAATGTTGCGATGAGGGTCTGATCATAAATGGGCATATCAGCTGTATAGAGTATATACAGGAGGGGTCCGAGGACGCTGCCTTGGGGTACACCGGCAAGAATATCAAATCTACTAGAAACGAAACTTTTATGTTTAACTACAAATTTTCTGTGGGTCAAGTAGTTGTTAAGCAAAACGTGCATGCTTGCGGGTAATAGTTTCTGTAGTTTGGATATCAATCCTCTATGCCATACCTTATCAAAGGCTTGGGTGATGTCGAGGAATACTGCTGAGCAGTATTGCTTTTTCTCGAACGTTTTTTTGATCAATTCAACAATGCGTTGAACCTGTTCAATTGTGCCATGCTTTTCTCTAAATCCGAATTGGTGATTGGGTATTTCACCTTTAGCGAGTATTGTGGGTAACATCATTTTTATTAGAATTTTCTCAAAAAGTTTTGATAGGGTAGAGAGTAAGCTTATTGGGCGATATAAACTCACGATTGTTTGGTCTTTTCCCGGTTTTGGGATCATCGTGATCTGCGACAGCTTCCAGTCAGTTGGGTAGTGACCTATTCTTAATATAGCATTATATATATGCAATAAGTGACTAACAGCAATTGATGGCAGCTCTTTCACCATTTTAGCCGTTATTAAGTCATGTCCTGGAGCTTTTTTTGGGTTCAACTTGGCAATATCGTCCATAAGTGCTTTTCTTCTGATGAGTAGTGGGTTATAGTTTGGCCTGGTTGCGAGCTGTGGTAACGAGTAATTTGCATTTGGGGGGTTGGGAGTAAATACATTTTGTAGGTGACTTGCAAAAGCAGTACCTTTTTCGGCATCACTTCTCGCCCAGTCTCCGTTGGGTAAACGAATTGGCGATTCTGCAATAATGGGTCGTTTTAAATTTTTTGTGGCACGCCAAAGTGAGTAATTTGTTGAGCTCGTCGGCGTAAGCTTATCCATGAATTGATGCAGATCATTCTCGTTTTTCGCCCTCAGTTCATTTTGTAGTTTTCGTGTAATGAGGGTCAGCTTTTTTTTCAAATAGGGTGATCTGAACTTTTGCCAATCACGCCTTATTGATCTTTTTTCTGTTAAGAGCGCAGCTATATTTTGTGGCACAAATTCCTTTTTTTGGGTAGTGTTATTGATTTTTGGGGTCGCTGCCAGTGCGGCGTTTGAAAGCAGAAGGGTAAAGTTACGCACTGCCACATTCAGTTGCTCCTCAGTTTTCAGTGACACATGTAGGGTAATGTGTGAACTTATATATTTTCTGAATTTAAGCCAATTCGTATGGATACTGGTGAGTTTGTCGGGTGGGTTGACTTCTGAATTTGGCTCATATTTTACTGTGATAATAGTGGGTGTGTGATCAGACGAGAGTTCCACTGAAGACTCAATGGTTAGTTGAGTTCGTTTAAGGGTCTTGATTACTGCAAAATCAATAACATCTGGAATTTTGCGTCTGTCCGATGGCCAGTATGTTGGCGTGCCTGACGAAACCACATCAAGGCCGAGTTTGCTGGTAGTATTCCATAGTAGTCTTCCTTTGGGTGAAATCAGACGAGAGCCCCAATAAGTGTGTTTGGCATTAAAATCTCTAGCTACGAGAAATTTTGGGCCAAGGGTTGCAAAAAATGTCTGAAATTGCTGTTCAGTTATTTTGGAGCTGGGTGGACAGTATATTGCAGATATTGTCAATCCTTTTATGTACTCATCAAGACAAATACTGGTGGCTTGCAAGTACTCGGTGCAAAATTCCTGTAAAACATAGTGTTTGATTCTGTCCTTAATTAGAATCGCTGATCCACCTCGTGCTTTACCACCTGGGTGTTTAGTGTCATACAACTTGTATCCGGGTATGTTAAAAAAGTGTCAAATGAGTCTCTGAAATTAGCATTACATCTATACAGAATGAATTGAGGAATTGAATGAGTTCCAATTTATGTTGGCATAAGCCGTTCGCGTTCCAGAAGGATATTTTTATCGCATTCATGGCTTATTTTTTAAAAGGGTCTGGATTAGCAGGTTTTGATTGTGTATCATTTCCTGCATCATAGTTTGCATGCCGTTCATAAACTGCGACATGTTTTGCATAAACATCTGTAGTGTTTGTTCAAGGCCAATGTTCTGTTGGGCCGGTTGAATAACTGGAGGGTCTTGGGTATATCCTTTGAGTACATTTGCGTATGAAAATTGTTGTTGTTGTGATGCGGCGTTAGCACCATTTCCTTGGGGTGGTGGGTATGATTTCATCTGCGCAAAATTGGCTGGAGTAGGGTTTGACCTCTTTGTAGCTGTTGCGCTTAAGGGCTTCGGTTCGGTAATAACCTTATTTTTAAGGGTTTTGTAGACTGAACACCCTCTGTAGTTGGCAGTGTGATTTCCATCGCAGTTACTACAATGTCTAACATTTACGTCTTCTCTCGATTTTGGGCACAATTGGGTCTGGTGAAGGTCACCACAAATAACACAAACACTGGGAAGTGTACAATATTTTTTCGAATGACCAAATTCTTGGCAGTTTTGGCATTGTATTGGGCCACGACGTTTATGCGGCTCCTCAACACTGACTCTACGGTGTAGTAAATATCGCAAATTGTATATAGGGTGGGTTTCACTTTTTTGCAGAGTCTTAGGGTAAAATTCCAGTTCAATGCGGAAAAGTGGTTGGGGTAATTTTTCCTTGTTAGACAGATCTAACTTGGAATTTTAATGCAGTTAATGCCTCTTTTACATCGCCACATTCGACAAACGAGTCTACACCTCTTAGAACAACCGATAGACCTTTGCTACTTTTGAGCTGGTATGTGTAATAGCTCTTTTTACACTTATCGAAATGATCCACAATTTTGCGAAAATCTGCCTCATTATAAATTTGTATTTTTGTTTCATGGATGGCGCCCTTGAGAATAGCCATCACATGAAATCTATTGGCACCTACAATTTGTGTTATCAGAGTCACAAGGAAATTCGAGTTTTTTTCTCTGGGATAAATTGGTGGCGGCTTTGACGTCTTGGGTTTAGGGTCTGAATTATCCTCTTCATATAATAGGGAGTATCTATTTTGCCCAAGATTTATGGGCTGTATACTCGGCTTTGTCTTTAAAACCTTAGGCGTATTCGTATTTTTGGGAGGGGTCGTTTTGCGCTTTTGCAATGTAGGGTCTGGCTTTTGCAGGTAGCGGTGCATGCCAGTCTGCACTGCCGCACGTGGAGTGTTTTTCTCTGTAGTGTTTGCGCCAATTGCATTACTCGTATTTGCCGACTGAGGCTTATACAAAGGGTTTTTGTTCTCAAAGAACTTATTTGCAGGGTCTTTATTTTCAGTGAATATCTTAACAGGGTCTGGCCTAAGAGTATTAGTAGTAATTGTACTTGCCAAATTTGTTTGTGATGCTAAAAACGCCGTCATATTAGCTGCCTGCTGGTTGTAGGGTGTTGGAGTTTGACACTGCTTGCTCCATGAGAGAGAGCCCGATGGCGATGCGGGAGAGTTAGCAAAGAGTACCTCTGCAGATCGATTCTTTGCTATAGTTGTTTCTGCACTATTCATGGCGAGGAGGGTAACAATGACAGGTTGCGATGCATTCGCACTGCTCGCACCTGTTGGTTGCATGGCAAAAGCTTTTATTTGTGAATTTGCCGTGTTTTCACTAGCACTAGCTGATGCTGATTCAAGCTCTTGTTTTGAGCGGGATGTTGAATTCTCTGTAAGAGAATTCCTTGTTTTTTGGGGAGAATGATTCACTGACATAATTTTTCACACAAATCTTTTTTATTTGTTTGCTTTATATGCAGTGGCTTTGATACGCCACTTGCACTCTTTTTCTTGAAATTGTTTTAGCGTCTATTTCGCGTAATTTTTGGAGGGTTTTGTTATTGTTTTACAATGTTATTTATTATTTCTGCGGGACCGATTAAAACGCGTCCGTTCGATAAAAATTTATAATAGTAAAAAAAAAAAAAAAAAAAAAAAAAAAAATGGAAAACTAAGAGTAAAACTTTACCAATATTTTCTTCCCCGAAATCAAGAAATGATCTTTGCGGTGTTTGAGGCAGAACACGAGTGTCGGCATCGGCTATTTTGACATACTTCACCACATAAGTGTTGAACATTTTCTTCACTTGTTCTTCTGTTTGCTTTTAAAATTCGTAATTTTATATCAGGAATATATATAGCCGCAATAACAGCATCCCAAGCGTCAGGCTGCATCAGAAAATATTTCTCAAATCTTTTCAGTAATGCTTCTTGCATATTTTCGCTTACTTCGGCTAAACACTTAAAACTTCATTTTTACTGCAATTTTTTTTCAGTAAACAGTAAAAATTTACTGGTAATGCAAACTAAATTTCAGTATCGATAAAAACTTACTGAAGAATGCAAATTAAATTTCAGTATCTTTTTACTGGTAATGCAAAGTGCCCATCCATGATTCACGGCGCGTACGATAAGCAATATTTGAATTTCTTTTGTCTATTGTATGTTACTTTGGTTTTTGTTTATATTTTAGTTTCTTTTTTGACATAATGGTCCACTGAAGATATTGCAAATCCTTTTTCAATATTCTTCCATAATATAAATCCTGGGAAGTGGTATTACAGCATTACCACCATCAACGCCAACTCCGCCGAATAAAATACGATGCCGAATACTTTTTGGAGTATCCGTCCATAATTCGCGCCTGTGTTCTACAAACGGCACTCTTGCAATCATCATCGATCGCATGACCTTTGTCATCTTCATCACGGCATTTGTTGTTATATCCAACTAATGCTTTCTCTTCATCGCATCGCTAAGCGTCGCGCTCTTCGTTATCATCAACTGGATTGATAATCTCATCCACTTCGTTTTCGCTTGTTAAATTGCATTCGCTGTCGCCGCTCTCTCTTGCTGTTCAGGTAACGAAGCTCGCACAGCGAGCTCTACCAACTGCAGTTGCAGACACATAGCTGATCACACAATTTCAGTAGAGTTGTTTGACTCTCAGCTAATTTCACTGTAATTCATTACACTGCGTTACAATTGCCCAGAAATTGGGCCACCACCTAACACACGTTGTAGGTCTGTCCAAAAAAATGACAACTGCATACCAGGAATTTTGATTACACCCCCAAAATCTGAAGTTAGAAGAGAAAAACCCATTTTTGTCGGTGTTGGCCTATTTTTAATGATAACTTTAGACGCGTAGAATAGATGTGCAAAATCTATAGCTTGTTGAAAAGAATATAAACAGACGCTTCAATCGGTGTATAACTTTCATTTATATGATAAAAAACACAGAAGTTATTACTGTAAACATCGCGCAGACACAATTTTTTGACATTTTTTTTAACGGTTTTTTTCGATTTAAGAATTTTTTTATATTTATATTATCCCGTGCCATGCACGGGAAAAAAACACACTAATTTGAAAAATTAAATGTTTCCTGAATATGTTTTGTATATTTAGATGCAGAAATATTTTCTATGTTTTTATTAGAGACCGACCGAAACCGCTTCTTCAAATTTCGGCCGAAACCGAAATGGCCGAAATTTTTCTTCTTTTGTTTTCGGCCGAAACCAAAATGGCCGACATTATTATTTTAAAATTTCGGCCGAAACCGAAAAAAAACAGATCAAATATTATAAAGTAGTACATAATTAACCGTTTCAGTAAGCAGAAATCGTTCATTTTAAGTTCAGATCATGAATTAGATGAATTTGGAAGCAAACTATCTGGAATTTAGCATTTAAGATTAGAAACTATCAATACATATATATGGGAGGGCTTATGGGCAAGAGGCGTTCCTAGCCACTTCACTTTTCCCAAAAAATCCACTTCCAAATTTTTTACATATCGCTATATCGACTCAGGAGGATGCTGATCAAGAATATATATACTTTTTCATACCTTGTTAGCGTTACAAACGGTGAGACAAAAGCAATATATCATTGGACTGTAGTGTGCAAGGTATAAAAAGGGTTACAGAAAAATCGATCACATTTTTGAAATCAACGAACCTAAACTACATCTAGCAACTTAGTTTCAATTAATTTAGAACACTCCTTAGATTTTTGTCCCAAGCATATATGGAGACAAATCACTGTGCGATGGCGTCCTCAGTTTTTCTGTAGCACGTTTATTTTTTTTGACTAATGTTATTATAAAAAAACTTTATGTGTTAAAGAAAGTATATTTTGATGCAGCTGCTCCTATCAAACCTAAAGTGATTGCAAAATAATTGTGTAAAAAGCTATTTTAACATTTTTTTTACGGATTTTTTGAATATTGATAAAAGTTTACATTTTCGGCCTCGTATTGGGCTGAAATTTATAAATTTCTGCCGAAAACGAAATCTGTCCGACAACGATATTTTATTTTTCGGCCGAATCCGAAACACGGCCGAAACAGCTTTTTTTTGGCCGAAAAACCGAAACCGAATTTCGGTCGGTCTCTGGTTTTTATATGTAATTTCATTTTTATAGAAATTTGTGAAATATGCGAAAATTTATTAGATTTTACAAAGAATTGAAAGACATTTTTTTTGATGATGTTATTGTGGCCTAATGTGGGAAGTTACGTTAAAACTACAGTTTCGACTGAGCCGAAACTGAAATACCCCCTCTAGCACGGAACTGCTACGACATGAATAACGCGAGGTTTCGGTTGTTATGGGGTAACTAAATTGCTCAGTAAACTGAAGCCTTTATTTATAATCTTAGAACCTACTTAGAAATACAAAACTACCTTAAAACTACCCTACTTACACGATCTGGTGGCGGCAGATCATGTGTATACATTACTAGCTACTTAAAATAGAATCAAAGGGATTTCATACCCCCTGCATTCTATCGCACCATCAACTATTGAGGCGGCAATGGTAAACGGTATTGTCAAGTGGAACAAGCCACTGTTTGGTTTCCACCCACTATGCTCATAAATTCTACACACCGTGAGAACAGACAAAACAATTACCACTTGCGCAGTTGGTGGTGTAAACACTTAACTATTGTACGCAAGCCATACCACATTCAGTTCGTCAACATGATGTGTACATTTTCTCTAAAATGTACCTATGCAAGGTTTTAATGATCAGACGGATTAGTGAATTGGAAAAATCACTTTCATTTTCTTGTTGATTCAAAGAAAAAGTTTATTTTTAAATATCTAAACTGCACCAACCATACGTTGGTCCAGTTTAGTGAGACAACAAAGAACTCCTGGTGCTTGGTACAGTTATTTAATTAGGCATAATTAAACAGTATAATCCATTTAAAAGTATCTCGAACATAAAAAAATTTTGTCTCAAGACCCCATTTTGAGCCATTTATAGGTGGTTTCGCATCACCTCTAGAGTCGATTTAGCGAAATCCGTCCGTCTGTCCGTCCGCATGATTTCGGTCGCAGTTTTGGAGATATCGACTTTAAACTTTGGGTACATGTTTTTCTCGTGAATACTGGATCAAGTTCGAGAATTAGCCAAATCGTACAAAAACTGGGAGTGGCTCCCATATAACGAAAAAAATGGTCAACATTTTCCAAGTCTTTTTTATTGCTGTATTCGATTAGAAATGTTTGGAAATGGATTTTAACATGGTCAGAGCTACCAAACCCATATATAAATAGGTCAAAATGGGGTTTTGAGATACAACTTTTTTTTTTGGTGGATTGGAAATTTTTAGAAACGGAATTTGAGCGTGGTTGAGTCTCCGAAAGCCCCTATAATGGCTCAAAATGGAGTCTTGAGACAACATTTTTTTATTTTCGAGGGAGGTAGGGTAGAAGGAGGCGCCTCGTTTCTTATAAATGTTTTTACAGTTCGAAACTTACATCGCGCCTGAGAGCATACATCTAAAAGCTTTCCACTACTTTTTCAACGAATATCAAAAAAGCCAAAACGGCGAAACTGCCCTACCCATGGGATAGAATCGCCAAGGGGTATAATTTGAAAACGCGCAGACTATTTCGGTAAAAATCATATTTTTTTAAGTATTTAATATCAGAAGATAAAATAAAACATTAAACCGATGCCTTTATTACTTTTTTTTCACAAATTGTAAAAAAAACTAGAGAGTGGACTATTTTTGGCTGTACCGAAGCTGAAATACCCTCACACAGTAGGAAGAGGTACCTCGAACATAAAAAAATGGGGTCTCCAGACCCTATTTTGAGCCAATTATAGGTGGTTTTGGAGCCCGGACATTGTCCAAAACCGTTAGTTTTGGTCGCAAGACCCCATTTTGACCCTTATATATGTGGTTTCGGAGCATGTCAAAAATACGTTTCTAAACATTTCCAATCGAATTTAGCAATAAAAAAGACTTGGAAAATGTTGACCTTTTTTTCGGTGTATGGGAGCCACGCCCAGTTATGGTCCGATTTGGCTGATTCTCGAACTTGATCTCAGTATTCACGAGAAAAACATGTACCCAAAGTTTCAAGTCGATATCTCCAAAACTGCGACCGCTATCGTGCGGACGGACAGACGGACAGACAGACGGACATCGCTAAATGGACTCAGGAGGTGATGCTGATCAAGAATATATATACTTTTCCATACCGGACACGCCTCCTTATGGGCGTTACAAACGTTGTGTCAAAGTTAGTATACCCTGCCACAGTGTGTGTGGGGGTATAAAAAAGATAAATTAAAAAAAGGAAAGAAAAAATATGAAGCAATGGATTTAAAAAACTAGAGAGTGGACTATCTTCGGCTATACCGAAGTTGAAATACCCCCACACAGTAGGAAGAAGTACCTCGAACATATAAAAATGTGGTCTCAAGACCCTATTTTGAGCCAATTATAGGTGATTTTGGAGCCCGGACCATGTCCAAAATCCATTTTTAAAAATTTCCAATTAAATCCACAAAAAAAAAAAAATTGGTCTCAAGACCCCATTTAGATCCTTATATATGTGGCTTCGGAACCTCGGACCATGTCAAAAATACGTTTCTAAACATTTCCAATCGAATACAACAATACAAAATTTTTACCTTTTTTTTCGGTGTATGGGAGCCACGCCCAGTTTTTGTCCTCGAACATATAAAAATGTGGTCTCAAGACCCTATTCTGAGCCAATTAGAGGTGATTTTGGAGCCCGGACCATGTCCAAAATCCATTTCTAAAAATTTCCAATTAAATCCACAAAAAAAAAAAAATTGGTCTCAAGACCCCATTTAGACCCTTATATATGTGGCTTCGGAACCTCGGACCATGTCAAAAATACGTTTCTAAACATTTCCAAACGAATACAACAATAAAAAATTTTTACCTTTTTTTTCGGTGTATGGGAGCCACGCCCAGTTTTTGTCCGATTTGGCTGATTCTCGAACTTGATCTCAGTATTCACGAGAAGAACATGTACCCAAAGTTTCAAGTCGATATCTCCAAAACTGCGACCGCTATCGTGCGGACGGACAGACGGACAGACGGACAGACAGACGGACATCGCTAAATCGACTCAGGAGGTGATACTGATCAAGAATATATATACTTTTCCATACCGGACACGCCTCCTTATGGGCGTTACAAACGTTGTGACAAAGTGAGTATACCCTGCCACAGTGAGTGTGGGGGTATAAAAACTATGACCGCTGCCGCGCTTGAACCAATGACTGCCGCAGAGAAAGCGGAAGCTCTAGCCAACTGACCCACACCCAGTTCGGAAATGTCTTCAGCTAATGGCGATTAAGTTCAGCAAGCTATATGGCGAACACTTTAATGTGTATACACACTAGGGCTTTCGATCCCGAAGGCTTTTCGCAATCCCGGGATTTTCGGGACTGAAAATTGCAATCCCGGGATCCCGGGATTTTTCGGGATTCGATACTTTGACAAGCAAAATACATTTTAAAAAAATAAAAAAATTTTTTTTATATGTTTTATCTCAAAACTTATAGTTTTAGCTTAAATAAATAAACATAAACATTAATTTCAATTTATTAAAGGTACAAATTAATGATTTTTTTTTTATTTTCATTATTTGAGTTTCCGTTTCTTTAGGAAAACACAATTCAATTCAAAATATGCTTAAGTAAGTTTTCTGAAATTACTTTGCATCAGTTTTCAGCTTTACTTAATTATTTATATTAAGCAATTCTTTTTTGTGCGTTCCCTAAGACTGAAAATACCAATTTTCTTCTGAAATAAATATAAATTTATATTTTCTTAAAGAAAAAATTTCAAGCACAAACAATTTTATTCGTAATTTTTTTTAATAAATTGAAAATTTTTTAGTTTTGTGTTTTCTAACTAACTTTTCTTTCATTTTGGGGTTGTCAAATGTTGTCAAAAACTATTTTTCTGCTTACACGATTTTTTTTATATTTTATGAGCGATGAAAAGTTGTATTTTTCTTGAAATTCTTTTGAGGTAAGCTTTCAAATGAGGTGTAGACTTTTCCAACTTTTTTTCGTAACCCACCTGAATGGGTATATTCACTTTGGTCTGATGTTTGCAACACCAAGAAGGAGACGTGTCCGGTATGGAAAACTATATATATTCTTGATCAGTGTCACCTTCTCTTTTCTTGTAAACACGATTGCAGGAGCTACATGAAAGCTAGCGATCTAAAATTTTTAATTTATCCTTTTTAGGAGTCGGTCCATTTTTAGGCCACGGCTACCACCCATATAAGTGAAAATCATGTTTTCATTTACATTCCGCTTAAATAGTTCCAAACTTGGTATCTAGCGGTTTTTGGGGTCGCTGATTTCGAATTTGATGTCAGAATTTCAAAATTCAAGATGGCGAAACCAATATGGCCACTGAAATTTTAAGATTTCATTACAATGTACAATTTTGTATATGGGGGTTTTTGGGTTGCTGATTTCGAATTTGATGTCGAAATTGCTAAATTCAAGATGGCGCATACAATATGGCCCAGTAGGTGTAGGGTATATATAAGTCGGCTTTGCCCGACGGAAACTTACTCACTTGTTTTATCCTCACCCCCTTCAAAAATGAAAACAAAATTTTTGCGAGGCCTACTCATTAAAATATAAGACCAGTGTTTTTTTGTTTGGCTCTACACTCAGTATTTTCGGCGGATTAACCATTACCAACAGTATAAACTCGCAAAAAAAAAAAAAATTAAGTGTCGTTAATATTGAAAAATTATGTAGGGCACATTTCTTCAGATTGAATGGAGCTATTGTGAATTGTGAATTCAAATGTAATAAAGTTGTACATAATTAAGCTGAAATTAATCATTTTAAGTTCAGATCATGAATTATATGAATTTAGAAGCAAACTTTCAAATGCGTGGAAATCAATTGAAGGGGCAGGGTTCTCACTTTTTGCTACGGCGAGAGTTGTAGATATTCGGTTTTAGAGGAGTAGATTTCAAGAAAGGGAGTATTTTTAATTTTTTTTATGTAGAGTAGTAGAAATTCTACGAGAGTAGTAGAAATTACTGTCAAGGTAGCAGATTTCAAGAGAGGGGAGTAGATTAGGGTTTCTGCGTAGAGTAGTAGGTAGAGATTCTACAATAGTAGTAGAAATTTCTGTCATGGTAGTAGATTTGTAGAAAGAGTAGTAGTTTTGCATTGTATGAAACTCACATAATATTTTGAGGAGAAGATTTCTTACAATAGTAGTAGACGAGTCGAAATTTAAAAAAAATCGCGAGAGTAGTAGATCTGCTCCGATAGGAGAAGAGTGAGAACGCTGTGAAGCGGTGAATGGATGAAGGCTGCATGTAACATACAAACTCTTTTAAGAAAATAAGTTTCAAAGTTTTTTATTTTTCTTTTTTTGATACAAATTGGCGACTTGTCTTCTTTGTCGGTTCTGATTCTTGGAAACTATGATCAATACTTAAATTTGTGTTACATACCGCTTTTATTCACTTGGTTTTTCCTCATGTATTTTGCCACGCCTACGAAATTTGGCCGAAAACGATATTTTATTTTTAGGCCGAATCCGAACACGGCCGAAACAACTTTTTTTGGCCGAAAAGCCGAACAATCATTCACAAAATGTAAAAAAAACTAGAGAGGGGACTATATTCGGCTATGCCGAAGCTGAAATACCCCCACACAGTAGGAAGAAGTACCTCGAACATAAAATGATTTGGTTTCAAGACCCCATTTTGAGCCACCTATAAATAGTTTTGGTCCATGTCCAAAATCCATTTCTAAAAATTTCCAATCAATCGACCAAAAAAAAAATTGTTCTCAAGACCCCATTTTGACCCTTATACATGTAGTTTCGGAACCTCGGACCATGTCAAAAATACGTTTCTAAACATTTCCAATCGAATGCAGCAATAAAAAAGACTTGAAAAATGTTGATCTTTTTTTCGGTGTATTTGCTGATTCTCGAACTTGATCTCAGTATTCACGAGAAAAACATGTACCCAAAGTTTCAAGTCCATATCTCCAAAACTGCGACCGCTATCGTGCGGACGGGCGGACGGACGGACGGACGGACAGGCATGGCTAAATTGACTCCATCGGTGATACTGATCAAGAATATATATACTTTTCCAGACCGGATACGCCCCCTTATGGGCGTAACAAACGTTGTGTCAAAGTGAGTATACCCTGCCACAGTGAGTGTGGGGGTATAATTACTAAATGAGATCCGAGTTAAATGCAACTTTCTAAACGATTTTCTAAATCAATCATTGATTCTTCTTTTGCTCTTCTTCAAAATATTTTTGGCCGGTTTTGTTATGCCAAATACACCGACGTATTTGCCCCAGGTGCGATTCGGCGAATGTGCCCCAGGTGTTCCCAAGCACACAAATTCTTTTTTCATATTTTTACTTTTAAGAAATTGAAGCAAGTTGAGCTTTTAATATATGCATTAATAGCAACGGGATAATACCAGAAAGTATCAATTTCCAAATGCAAAAACTTAATATATTATCACCAAATTTACTTACCCAAACAAATTTTAGCAGCACCCCCAAAAACAAACAAACACGTTTTGCCGTGATCACGATTGAGGTAGAAAGGTCATGTACTTAGGGAAGAAACTTTATCGATATATGCACAAACTACCCATACTGTCAATTTCAAGGAGTTTTTAGTTTTTGAATCTACCACTTCTACCCTATATTAGATTTAAAAATTTATATAAATTATAGAAAAAATAAATACAATTTGTGATGGAGGATTCGTTTTTTCACCATAACTTCGCCAAATAAATAGATCCCACTCTAAATAAGGGATAAAACTTTCAGAAATTTTACGTAGTATTTTTTGGGGAATTTTGAAAAATGGTTTTTTTTATAAAACCTTATGAAAATCCTGTAAAACTTCCCTTTGCGGTTTAGATATTCAAACAGATATCGCTGCGATATAGTTCCATTCAATCTGAAGAAATGTGCCCTAATAATTTTTCAATAGGAATGACCCTTCATCATGTTTTTTGTGATTAAGAAAAACCATTTTTGGGAATTTCCGCCGAAAATACTGAGTGTAGAACTAAAAACACGGGTCTTATATTTTAATGATGGTCTCGTAAAAATTTTGCTTTAATTTTTGAAGGAAGTGAGAATAAAAAAAAAAAGGTAAAATTCATATGGAAAAGAGACGTTTATGTTTGCGACCAGTAGTCGTTAAGTGATAACAATTAAGTGTTAAGTGATAACAATTGTTTCTGAATTTTTTTATAAGGAATTTTTTGTATAAATGGGAGCAAAATTGGTAGATTTTAGCGATTATCAGAAAAAATTTTTATCACTTACCTTTTTTTTGCAAGGTTATGAGTTTTCACTAAGATTGAATTCCATACGAAATATTGAGGAAAATTTTTAAGTTTAATTCTATTTTCTTGAATTTTTCAAGGGGAAATTTAACATTTTTTTGTGGTGAAATAACTACACTGAACCAAAAATTGTTCATAATGCCAATGAACTGCGATCATACAGCCAAATGCATTGGGTACAAGGATTTTTTCATTGGCCCAATGAACAAATTAATAAAAAAATGTTGGCGGTTATGAACAGATCATTGTCTGTATGAAAACGCATTCATAAACTCTGTGACCTCAGTTAATATGAACACATGCTTAAAGCCAATGTACAATACTTTATTTTCGATGTACAGTTTCATTAATAATGAAATTGTGAGAATGCTTTCAAACAGCCAATGAACACAAACTTACACCCAATGTACAATTACATTGATTGAAATAACAATAATAACAATAAGAGAAATAATTGCACGTGACACTTGGACAGGTAGTATGAATTGTTCATAGGCCTTATGCATTAATTCCTAAAATATTCCTTTGAGCGTTCCTGAATGTATTCATTGTCCCAATGGAGATAGATTCATTCAACCAATGAACGCAAACTTTGGATGAAAATTAATGATGGGACAATGAATTTTTTCTTTGATTCAATGAATATTTTGATAGAAAATATCCACTTATTTTTTTAAAAATCCATGAATACATCCATTGTCTCAATGAATCGCTCTTTAATTTCTATGAACAGTTCATAGCATAATGGACTTGTTCATAAAAGTATGAACAGAGATACATTGACCCAATGAACGCAATGTTTGGACGAAAATTTATGATTTTTACATTGGGCCAATGAATTTTTTCATTGATTTTTGTTATTTTTTTTGTTCAGTGTAAAAAGTATGAAAAAACGGGCTTATTTAAAAAAAACTCGAAAATAAGCAAGCACGTGATAAAATCGGTAAAATAAGCAAAACAAGCATGAAGCCAGCGCGATCTGGTTTTTCCGAGCTCTAATGATAAGCACTACATTTACCTTCATTCAAATATGCATGAGGAGAAAATGATTATCTTTTCATTCTGCAAAATAATGCTTATGTGGCCCAATCGCCTAAAGCTCCTATTTTAAAAGTTACAGATAGATAAAGCTATATAGTCCTTTTTTTGTCAATTTAAAAAAAAAAGTCCAGCTGGGCTGGATTTTTTCCTCTACCGAAGTCCAGTTTTTTTTGCAGATGTTATCTTTAAGCCCCCAAATTTTCCAAAAGTGCGCGAGGATCGAACAAAAAAATGTCTAAAATATAGGAAATTCCTCTTTAAAACACAATAGTGCCTGTGAAAAGAACGAATGCAAATTGGCCGTTGCAAAGGAACTCCTCGGTTACAAAATTGTTGCGGCAACAAAAGCTAAAATTTTTACTTTTGTCATCGCAACAAGCTAGTAAAAGATGGGGTTGCAACCCTGTAACTTCGTCAAAATAGTCCTGAAAATAAGAATTTGAAAAGACATTTTTTTTCACAAAATTTTCTACAGAAGCTACGATTTTGAGTTTAACGATGAGCGATTCTTGCTTAAAGGCGTTCCGGACTTTTAAATAAAACTTACCACAAATATACTGCATGCAACCATCAGATCCAGTCTTTGTTTTCTTAAATTGTCCTGATCCGCATATAGGCATTAAAGGCTCTAAACATGATTCATTCAGTTTGAATGACTCTGGTAAACAAGCATAGCGCGGGCAACACTGTTCCTCTTGGATAATCTTCTGCGGTTTATATCCTTCCGAACATATATTCTCCTCAACAAAACAAGTATTCTCTACACACATCGTTTTTCCATCCTTATTGCATGTACACTCTGTACACTTATCTTTCTTCCACTTTTGCCCAGGCATATGCTCCAAATCATCGCATTTCACGCACAATTCCTCTAATAAGCATTTCCCATTCTCCATTACTTTCCCAGACGAACAAAAGCAACCTTCAAAGCGTTCATTTTCTAAACACAATTCGTCAGGCTTCACCGTCTTCACAACTGAGTTTGTCTTCATATTAACTGCATCAAATTCAGCCAATGCCTTGATAGTGTCACAAGTTTTGGCGCAGCCACAAGATTGATATACAGTATCTGAAGGGCAGTCCATAGGGCACAAATCAGGTCGCCGCCAGTTAAGACAAATACCTTGCTTTGCACACTCTTTGGCGTATTCGCGCAGAGAATCACATGCTCCACTATAATCGCTACCTAGTTTGCACACATCCTGCTGACATATATTTACATACATTACTGGATCGACAATCAGTGTGCACTTGCCGAATAGCTCTTCGTTAAAGAAGAGCATACAAGGATCCTTTTCTGGTGTTAGCGGAAGACATACATCCTTTGGTACATCCTCGCTCTGACACGAACTTGAGTCGAGACCCAACTTGGGCTCATCAGCCTGCCAACTTTGTATGACATCAACCAAGTTTTGGCTAGGCCTTCGTCCCTTCTTTCTGGCGGGATTTTCAAGAAGATCATTGTTTGGATTTCCATTGCAATCGCCACACAAACCTTCCATTTTACTGCCGTATGTAACGCTGGGAACACCAAGCTAGAAAACATAATATAAATTAAGATGTGACTAAAATAGTATTAAATTAGTTTCGGTATGACGGAAACTAAATAACCCTGCACGTACAAGAAAAGAAAATTCCGGGACCACCGTCGATAAAGTCGTTCTTCACGTGACGGTGCGCCGCGGCGTACCAAACCTTGTATACCAACTAGGGATTTCAATCCCGAAGGCTTTCCGCAATCCCGGGATTTTCGGGACTTTCACAAGCAAAATTCATTTTATAAAAATAAAAAAATGTTTTTTATATGTTTTATTGCAAAACTGATAGTTTTAGCTTAAATAAATAAACATAAACATTAATTTCAATTTTTACAAGGTACAAATTAATGGTTTTTTTTGTTTTCAGTATTTAAGTTTCCGTTTCTTTAGGAAAGACGCAATTCAATTCAAAATATGCTTGAATGAGGTTTCTGAAATTACTTTTGCATCAGTTTTCAGTTTTACTTAATTATTTGTACTAAGCAATTCTTTTTTGGGCGTTCGCTAAGACTGAAAATACCAATTTTCTTCTGAAATAAATATAAATTTATATTTTCTTAAAGAAAAAATTTCAAGCACAAACAATTTTATACGTAATTATTTTTAATAAATTCAAAATTTTTAAGTTTTGTGTTTTCTAACTAATTTTTTTTCATTTTGGGGTTGTCCAAATGTTGTCAAAACCTATTTTTCTGCTTACACGATTTTTTTTATATTTTATGAGCGATGAAAAGTTGTATTAAACGTTTTTTATGGACTAATTTTTTTAAAATGTAGTCCCGAAAATCCCGGGATTAAGGAAAAAATATCCCTGGATTTTCGGGACTAAAAATGGACCGGGATTCCGGGATCCCGTATCGAAAGCCCTAATACCAACACACTGTCAAAACCCTGTAAGGGCGAATGCCCGAAACCCACTTGGAATTGTTAAAACTCAGAACTGAGCACGCTGAGAAAACAGTTGATTGTAGGCGGATCGCAGAGATCGTAACTTTTTTGCTATAATAATATTATGATTGTAACTAAGATACATGTTTGGGGAGAAAAAGATAATGATTTCAGAAATCATAAAATGATATAGGCAATAAATATATGATTGGAAATTTAATCATAAAATAATAAGTAATCGGATTTAATTAGAAAATTCGACTATTTTGAAGATTTCAAAATAGTCGAATATCATATAAGGCCTTTATTCAACAAGGAAAATTCAAGAATCCTAAAATATTTTTCTATAAAAGAAGTTTATAACAAACAGTTATTATCACAATTATTTGTTATAAATGCAAAGTGAAATGAAACAAAGTGTTAAACATAAATGTTTAAAAAATTATGCAAAAAGTCGAAATGCATGTGTTCTTAAACAATTTCTAAGCGGATAAAAGCGGCGCAGTGTAATTGCAATTCGTTATTAGACCACAACAAAAAATACCAGAATGCCGTTGAACTATGATCTTGATTTTAGCCGTCTGACCCCTTCCTATGCCAACGCAAGAATGTTGAAGCTACCGGTTACCTTCAAACAGTGATAGCATTTGAAAGTTAAGCTCGGAAAACATGAAATTTTTTACTATTATTCAAGATTTTTTTTGCAAATTGTCAAAATAATTACACTATGCGACAAAATGACGGTTAATTTTTCTGATTGCCTATCTGATAACAGATTCTGAAAGGTCTTGGTCTACATAATAATACATAATAATAAGCGAGTTATTCGAGGCAAACGTACACCACTGGATTACTTCAATCTTGTTGAAAAAACTTATCAAACAATATTCTACTTAACCCTATCACCAATGTTGCCGAACATCTTAACCCCCTAATGTAAGTTTTTTAATACACCCAAAATAGGCCAATAAAAAAAATTTTTTTTTTCCAATAAAATTTTGTATGTACACTGCACGAAGTAGTGATAAGACCAACATCAAAATGTTAAAAATCTTTTATTGCATTACTGATACAGGGCATATTTATTGCCAAATATTAAGTTGTACTAACAATTAATTAAATTAGCTTAAAGAAGACTAAATTCATGCACTCAAATATTTTTGATAAATAAATAATATTCATTTCATACGAACAAATGATAAGACCAAACTATAAAAATTTCGGAAATATTATAAATATTATTTTTGTTTAATTGTTAGTAGTTAGTATATGAACCCTTTTTAATTATAGCATGTCGAAGACGCCGTGGCATTGAGTTAATTAAACACTTAATACAATTTTCTTCAATTTTGTTCCATTCAGCAGTAATGGCACTTTTAAGGAATTTTACATTGTCAAATTGTCTCCCATTCTTGAAAATCCACTTGGATAATATTGCCCACATGTTCCCAATGGGGTTTAGACCGGGGCTGCAAGCGGGCCAGCCCAAAACAGGTATGTTCCGCGTACTCAAGAACCGTTTTGTTGCCTTGGATGATTGAATTGCAGCATTATCTCCACTCGTCTGCAGCCGTTTCGTCACACAAACTCAAAATAACTTCTTCAAGTAGCTCTGATGATTTTTATTTATTTATCAAAAATATTTGAGTGCATGAATTTAGTCTTCTTTAAGCTAATTTAATTAATTGTTAGTACAACTTAATATTTGGCAATAAATATGCCCTGTATCAGTAATGCAATAAAAGATTTTTAACATTTTGATCTTGGTCTTATCATTACTTCGTGCAGAGTATTTTCAAAATTTGAAAAATAGCATTTTTTGTATTCTGAGCTATTTATGACCTCTAAATATTTACATTAATGGGTTAAGATATTCAGCAGTATTGTAGCTAGGGTTAAATATAATATTTCTGTCTAAGATACTATCATGATAGCACTTATCTTTAAAAAGTTGTTTCAACAAAAGTTAAGTAACCTCCTTTGAACTTTGACCATGAATAACTCGCTTATTCGAGCTAATCCAGAAAAAGCCCTATGCTTTGATTTTCTGAAATATACTATGATTTTGTGAAATAGAAAATAACAACAGTATTATCAATTTCAAACGACTAACGAAAGAGCAAGACGGTTCAAATTTAAAGCATTAGTTTTAATAATAAAAACATAAATGTACCGCAGAAAAAACGATGTTTTAAAATCAGGGCCGCCGGCAGGATTTTTTCAAGGGGGGGTTTTGATAAAAAAAACATTTTTTTATTTTATTATTTTACAAGTTAAGTAATATACATAAATATATATGTAAAGATAAAAAAAATTCATAGAAACAGGCAAAGCTTTAAAAGCATTTTGATTTTGGCAGATTTCCATACAATACAAACAAAAAATATTCTTCGCAGAAGAAATTTAGAAAAAAATTAACAAAAGCAAAACAAACTAATGTAAAACAATATAAAATCAAAAATCAAGTAAGCAACAACAACCGTCTTGGTTTTCTTGCAAATTCCCTAATTATATCGTCTGGTGTAATTGAAATTTCCAGATGGATATTCAATGATGCTAAACCATTTACTCGATGTTCTCCCATTGAGTTGCGCAAGTAATTTTTGTGGCGACGAAGAGTGCTGAATGATCGCACACTTGTAGCTGTAGCCACTGGGCTAGTATTTTTAATATTTTATAAACCGGCTCAAAACTAACACGATTGCACACCTGTTAACAGATTTTACAAATAAATAAATAAACTCATTATTTAAATATATGAAATGATTCTACTATGTGTGCGTGTTGTACAATGTTTAAAAGAAAAATTCATACTTGAAGATATTCCAGAGCGTTTTGTTTTTTTTAGTTCATTTTGCTCCACAAAACTTCGCCACAGTTCTATATTTCCAACTAAAGTAACCTCGGAACATTCCAATATTGATTCGTACTGGAGGTTTTTGAATCTAACCAAGTTTTTATTTCATCTAAGGCGCTTATAACGTTTGACACCCAAAACCCCCCTGCCGGCAACCCTGTTTAAAACGCAAATTGAAAAAAAAAGTTTAATTTTAAAACAGGTTTTTTCTTTCAGTGTACAATAATAATACAATTTTTACAGAACGCACCAAAAATGCAATTTTTAGGCGTTTTGCGGAAAAATGGTGCGTGCTGGATAAATTTCCTTACTATTTTGGGATTTAGCGTGGCAAAATACATAAAAAAGAACCAAGTGGATAAAAGCGGTATTTACCACAAATTTAAGTATTGATGTCCCCAATTTGTATTGGAAAAATAAAAAACTTTGAAACTTATTTTCTTGAAAGAATTAGAATGTTAAAACCGCCTCCATCCTTCACAGCATTCTCACTCTACTGGTGTCGGACTAGATCTACTACAGATTTGTTCAATTTTAAAACACGTGTGCTAAAACCAAATTTTAAAACGCAAATGTTCAATTTTAAAACATTTTTTCAAAATAAAAAATTTTTTTTTGAAGAACAACATTTTTTTTTGTTTGCAATTACTTTATTTTTTTTTATTTAGTTAACTTTTTATTTTCTGAAATTCGAGACCGGGATTCGAACCCAAGACTACGGAGTTTGAGCTAAACGCTCAACAAGTTGGTCTACTGTTAACATTATTTAACAGAGTCTAAATGTATCATATACATATATCGTCGCTGGGCTTACAAAAAGAGTTATGTATTTTTCATCAACTTTTCAGGAGATGCAGATGTATGAAAAAAAAAATGCAGTTATTTGACCGATTCTGACGTCCAACACTTTAGGGCCTTAAAACATCACTTAACTCTTTTTGATAAAGAATTTTAATTCGATTTCGGCACAACGGAATTGCATGAAATTTAGATCCAAGATATATGTATGGCCTAGCCACAATATGAGAAGATGTGGGCTTAATTAGTTCTTGGGCTTATCAGATATATAATGGTGCAAATTTGGTCTTGGGCATACTAAAAATCATATAATTGAAGTTGAAGTTTAACGATCGGTTTTATTGGTCAACATGTTAAGTTGACCAAATGGACTTTATTTTATTCAAAACATTTTATAGATACATTTTGATCGGGAATGTATTGTATCACATATTAAATCGGTTTGAATGTCTCTTTTTATACCCTACACCTCATGAGGTAGGGTATATTCACTTTGGTCTGAAGTTTGAAACACCAAGAAGGAGGAGTGATAGGTATGGAAAACTATATATTCTTGACCAGCGTCACCTCCTGAGTTGATTTAGAACTATATGTCTGTCCATCTGTCCGTCTGCTTGTACGTCCATGTAAACACGATTGCAGGAGCTAGAAGAAATCTAGAGGTCCCAACCTTTGGATATATCCTTTTTTTGGCCCTCGAAGTATTGAAAATGGGCGTTATAGGTCGACTCCCACGCCTACCTTCCATATAAGTGATAAACGTGTTTTCTAAAATATGTTACATAATTCCGCTGAAATAGTTCCAAACTTGCTACATAGGGGTTTTTGAGGTAGCTGATTTCCAATTTGGTGTTGAAATTTCCAAATTCAAGATGGCGGATCCAATATTGCCCAGTAGTTGGTTTTGACCGACTGAAACTTACTCACTTGTTTTACTGAGCGTAATGCCCGTTTTCGGGAGGTCATAACGCCCATTTAATTTGGGGCCTTACGATGCTGGCAAGACGTCATACCTTCTAATACGCCCATTCAAAACTTCCATGATATAGAATAAAATTTAAAAATTTATTACGAGACAAAGGATATAATAAATGTATCCTATTACATTTGTAAATGGTCAAAATTCTATTGGATCTTCAAATCAAATATAAGCAAACCCTGTATTACTTATTTCAATTTTATTTTGGCAATTACATCAATGCTCGCGTTCTAGTTTCGTCTTTGATCAAAAACAAGTATGTTAAAATGAATACATAACTTCGATTTTAAAATCTTTTTAATACTGAAAATACATATCTGTATTTGGTAACTTCTGAACCAATTGAGATATCAAAAAACCAATGATGAGGGAAGGTGGGCGATGGCTAATACAGGTAAATGGGCCAATAAAAAATTCGAAAAAAAATCACGTAACTCTTTCTGTAAGCCCAGCGACGATATTTTGTACTAAAAGCATACTTTGAATTAAAAAAAAAACGCCCTAAAACTATGCTTTGATTTTTTGAAATATACTATGATTTTTTGAAATAGAAAAGAACAACAGTATTATCAATTTTAAACGACTAACGAAAGAGGAAGACTATTGAAATCGGAAACATTTGTTTTAAAAATGAAAACATAAATGTACTGCAGGAAAAATAAAAATATAAAAAAATGTTTAATTTTAAAACATGTTTTTTCTTTCAGTGAAGTTAAAATCAACAACCACATCGTTTTTTTTGTTTTCAAAATAATTCTTTCGATTTTCATTCTTTCGGATTCATTGTAAAATCGACGTATTGTGTTCATATATTTTTGGTTTCATTGCATATCAAATTACTAAAGAACATTTTCAAAAAACCTGGGTATTTACTTATTTTTTTTTCAAATAAACCTCAAACTGTATTGAAATACACTGGGTCAAAAAAGTTTACGTACACCTCTTTCTTTATGTCTTTAAGTGTTAATGGAGCATTTTTTTGCATCCTAAAAAAAAGATATAGTCCCCAGCAAGGTAGTTCGAAAAGTAGTGATCCAACATTCAGGCGAATGTTGGATCGCTGAATTTTATTCAGCAAAGTTGCTTAATTTAAAATAGAGCATCTTTTTGCATCCCAAAAAAAAGGTATAGTCCCCAGCAAAAAAGTTCGCCGGGATTTTTTCGGAGTGTACTTAACGGATTAAGGTGTCAAAGGTAATCATTCGAAAGGTATTGAATAGACCTTTCCATTGATATCAATATCGATAGCGAATTGTGTCAGAGAGCCACCACACACAAAGAAAGGGGAGTCGTAAACTTTTTTGACCCAGAGTATATTATTCAAATACATGTCTATTTGGATTTGAGAACGACAGTTGATATATAATTGAGAAAAAACCTTTATGGATGATTTGACGTCATATTCTTTTTTGGTACACGAAAGTTTTCAATTAAAAAATACATACCTACTGAAGTATCTCTTCAGTTCTGTTAAATTTTGGGAGGGTTCGACACCCCTACCCCCGCTTCTCGGGTACGTCCCTGATTTCATTTGAATAACTATACACTTTCACAAGATGTTTCGCTTTGATGTGAATGTCAACCGTGATATTCGAAGCCTTATATCGAATGCCAGAACTTGTCCCTGAAAGTTCCGAAACAAAGTATCTTGGAATGCACCTCGATCGCCGACTCACATGGCATAAGCACATTCAATCCAAAATCACCCAGATTATACCAAAACAATTGGAACTAAATTGGCTAATCTCAAAGGCATCTAAGCTAAATCTCACATACAAAGTCCAAATATACAAAAGTGTATTAAAACACATGTGGACATATGGAATTGAGCACTGAGGCACTGAATCTCCCTCGAAGGTGGAAAAACTCCAGAGAGGCCAATCTAAAATCCTGAAACTTACCACGAAGAACAAACAGAAGATCATGTTTCACAAAAACATTCTAGCCAGAAACTGACTAAGACCCCTGAATCCCTCACGTCTTAAACGAAACTAATATATTCTCCATATATTAGCTACGACAAATTTGCATTGCCTAAATCAATAGATATAGGGCCCTAAAATTATAAACATATATTCAGCTCAAAAATTCTTCAAAATAATGTTTTGCACAAAATTCTTATGAAAGTTGCTTTATGGAAAAAAAATCTGCAAAATAAAATTTGTCGCAGAAAATTAATAAAAAGCTATTTAGCGTAAAAGACTAATGACCGCTCCATCAGTTTTTCATGCTAAGCTTTCTTCCACCAAAATTCGTTCTCGTTCACTTTGCATGGTTTTTTCATGCGAAATTTATTCCATGGCTTTTTTGCATTCTCAAAATTCAAGATGGCGGATCCAATATGGCCCAGTAGGTGTAGGGTATATATAAGTCGGCTTGCCCGACCGAAACTTACTCACTTGTTTTTGTTATATTTATACCCTACACCTCATGAGGTATATTCACTTTGGTCTGATGTTTGTAACATCAAGAAGGAGACGTGTCCGGTATATAAAAGTAAATATATTCTTGATCAGCGTCACCTCCTGAGTAGGTTTAGCCATATCCGCCTGTCCGTCTGTCCGTCCTCTTTTCTTGTTAACACGATTGCAGCAGCTAGAAGAAAGCTGGGGATCCCAAATTTTGGATTTATACTTTTTAGGCCCCAGAAGGAGTTGGTATTGCAAATGGGCGGAATCGGTCTACTGCCACACCTACCTCCCATATAAGTGAAAATCGTGTTTTTACCATAATTTCAAGACTTTTTCAAAACAGTATAAAATTACAAAATTGGGTTGGGTTTTTGGGGTCGCTGAGTTTTTGTCCGATTTGGCTGATTCTCGAACTTGATATCAGCATTCACGAGAAAAACATGTACCCAAAGTTTCAAGTCGATATCTCCAAAACTACGACCGCTATCGTGCGGACGGACAGACAGACGGACATCGCTAAATTGACTCCGGCGGTGATTCTGATCAAGAATATATATACTTTTCCATACCGGACACTCCCCCTTATGGTCGTTACAAACGTTGTGTCAAAGTTAGTATACCCTGCCACAGTGAGTGGGGGTATAAAACATAAATTATTAAAAATGCGTTTTAGAATCAGAAAAATAAGTGCAAAAAAACATAATTATCCATTTTGGGCGTAACCTTAAATCAAATAATGGGGCGATCTAGAGTTTTCCGATTGGGATGAAACTTTGGGACAATCATTTTTGACGTAATACAATCTTTTTTGGGGGCGCCTTCAACGGGAAAAACCAATTTAAAATTTACCTCTCTGCGAAATCAAAAAAAAATTTCTGGGCTACCTTAGTGTCATATAGAAATTTGCCTCAACTTCAATGGACGCTGCAGTTGATGGTTATTTTGATTTTTTGAAATATACTATGATTTTTTGAAATAGAAAAGAACAACAGTATTATCAATTTTAAACGACTAACGAAAGAGGAAGACTATTGAAATCGGAAACATTTGTTTTAAAAATGAAAACATAAATGTACTGCAGGAAAAATAAAAATATAAAAAAATGTTTAATTTTAAAACATGTTTTTTCTTTCAGTGAAGTTAAAATCAACAACCACATCGTTTTTCTTGTTTCAAAATAATTCTTTCGATTTTCATTCTTTCGGATTCATTGTAAAATCGACGTATTGTGTTCATATATTTTTGGTTTCATTGCATATCAAATTACTAAAGAACATTTTCAAAAAACTGGGGTATTTACTTATTTTTTTTTCAAATAAACCTCAAACTGTATTGAAATACACTGGGTCAAAAAAGTTTACGTACACCTCTTTCTTTATGTCTTTATGTGTTAATGGAGCATTTTTTTGCATCCTAAAAAAAAGATATAGTCCCCAGCAAGGTAGTTCGAAAAGTAGTGATCCAACATTCAGGCGAATGTTGGATCGCTGAATTTTATTCAGCAAAGTTGCTTAATTTAAAATAGAGCATCTTTTTGCATCCCAAAAAAAGGTATAGTCCCCAGCAAAAAAGTTCGCCGGGATTTTTTCGGAGTGTACTTAACGGATTAAGGTGTCAAAGGTAATCATTCGAAAGGTATTGAATAGACCTTTCCATTGATATCAATATCGATAGCGAATTGTGTCAGAGAGCCACCACACACAAAGAAAGGGGAGTCGTAAACTTTTTTGACCCAGAGTATATTATTCAAATACATGTCTATTTGGATTTGAGAACGACAGTTGATATATAATTGAGAAAAAACCTTTATGGATGATTTGGCGTCATATTTTTTTTTGGTACACGAAAGTTTTCAATTAAAAAATACATACCTACTGAAGTATCTCTTCAGTTCTGTTAAATTTAGGGAGGGTTCGACACCCCTACCCCCGCTTCTCGGGTACGTCCCTGATTTCATTTGAATAACTATACACTTTCACAAGATGTTTCGCTTTGATGTGAATGTCAACCGTGATATTCGAAGCCTTATATCGAATGCCAGAACTTGTCCCTGAAAGTTCCGAAACAAAGTATCTTGGAATGCACCTCGATCGCCGACTCACATGGCATAAGCACATTCAATCCAAAATCACCCAGATTATACCAAAACAATTGGAACTAAATTGGCTAATCTCAAAGGCATCTAAGCTAAATCTCACATACAAAGTCCAAATATACAAAAGTGTATTAAAACACATGTGGACATATGGAATTGAGCACTGAGGCACTGAATCTCCCTCGAAGGTGGAAAAACTCCAGAGAGGCCAATCTAAAATCCTGAAACTTACCACGAAGAACAAACAGAAGATCATGTTTCACAAAAACATTCTAGCCAGAAACTGACTAAGACCCCTGAATCCCTCACGTCTTAAACGAAACTAATATATTCTCCATATATTAGCTACGACAAATTTGCATTGCCTAAATCAATAGATATAGGGCCCTAAAATTATAAACATATATTCAGCTCAAAAATTCTTCAAACTAATGTTTTGCACAAAATTCTTATGAAAGTTGCTTTATGGAAAAAAAATCTGCAAAATAAAATTTGTCGCAGAAAATTAATAAAAAGCTATTTAGCGTAAAAGACTAATGACCGCTCCATCAGTTTTTCATGCTAAGCTTTCTTCCACCAAAATTCGTTCTCGTTCACTTTGCATGGTTTTTTCATGCGAAATTTATTCCATGGCTTTTTTGCATTTTCAAAATTCAAGATGGCGGATCCAATATGGCCCAGTAGGTGTAGGGTATATATAAGTCGGCTTGCCCGACCGAAACTTACTCACTTGTTTTTGTTATATTTATACCCTACACCTCATGAGGTATATTCACTTTGGTCTGATGTTTGTAACATCAAGAAGGAGACGTGTCCGGTATATAAAAGTAAATATATTCTTGATCAGCGTCACCTCCTGAGTAGGTTTAGCCATATCCGCCTGTCCGTCTGTCCGTCCTCTTTTCTTGTTAACACGATTGCAGCAGCTAGAAGAAAGCTGGGGATCCCAAATTTTGGATTTATCCTTTTTAGGCCCCAGAAGGAGTTGGTATTGCAAATGGGCGGAATCGGTCTACTGCCACACCTACCTCCCATATAAGTGAAAATCGTGTTTTTACCATAATTTCAAGATTTTTTCAAAACAGTATAAAATTACAAAATTGGGTTGGGTTTTTGGGGTCGCAGAGTTTTTGTCCGATTTGGCTGATTCTCGAACTTGATATCAGCATTCACGAGAAAAACATGTACCCAAAGTTTCAAGTCGATATCTCCAAAACTACGACCGCTATCGTGCGGACGGACAGACAGACGGACATCGCTAAATTGACTCCGGCGGTGATTCTGATCAAGAATATATATACTTTTCCATACCGGACACTCCCCCTTATGGTCGTTACAAACGTTGTGTCAAAGTTAGTATACCCTGCCACAGTGTATACCCTGCCACAGTGAGTGGGGGTATAAAACATAAATTATTAAAAATGCGTTTTAGAATCAGAAAAATAAGTGCAAAAAAACATAATTATCCATTTTGGGCGTAACCTTAAATCAAATAATGGGGCGATCTAGAGTTTTCCGATTGGGATGAAACTTTGGGACAATCATTTTTGACGTAATACAATCTTTTTTGGGGGCGCCTTCAACGGGAAAAACCAATTTAAAATTTACCTCTCTGCGAAATCAAAAAAAAATTTCTGGGCTACCTTAGTGTCATATAGAAATTTGCCTCAACTTCAATGGACGCTGCAGTTGATGGTTAATTCCCCCCGTAAAGCTTTTAACCTGAAATGGGTGGCAGCTGTAGTCCCACCAAGCAAGATTCACCCAAAAAATGTCCTAGGACTCACTTGGTGGCAGCTGTAATCTCACCGGGTATGATTCACCCAAAATATGTCCAATTACGCACTTGGTGGCAGCTGTAATACCAGCCGGCATGATTCACCCAACAAATTTCCAAGGACTTACTTGGTGACAGCTATAATCCGACCCGGCATGATTCACCCAAAATATGTCCAAGGACGCACTTGGTGGCATCTGTAATCCCACCCGGCATGATTCCTTTAGTGATTACACTCAAAAGGTTGAAGTCTTTTGTGATTTCACTCAAAAGAATGAAATCAATAAAAGATTGCAATCAAAAAGAATGTATTCAAAAGAATGCATTCAAAAGGCTGCATTCATTTAAAATAGCATTCAGTGCATGCAATCAAGGAATGTAATTTGTTGCTGACTTAAAAAATAAAAAGAGTGCATTCTTTTACAGCTCTGATACATACTCACGAAGCGTTTTATATTAGTAAAGACTAGTAAATTTTCCGTTCTTTGCACTGACCATAATTGGGCACGCCCATTAGCACGCCCCTTTTTGGAAAAAATCTGTCTCGGGAATCTGTAGCCATGGTCTCATAGAATATGTGTGTGAAATTTCCCGGCGCTTTTGCATGCACTTTCATTGTACCTTCGCTCTTATCAAACCTTCCTTTTTATGGTTACAATGGTTTTTTCGCCAATAATTGCAATAAAACACGGCGGCCTGCACTGTAAATAACTCATTTCTCAAGTAGGCAAATATCAAAATATTTTAATCAACACAAAATTTGTGGCGCTGCCTAGAGTTTTAAATATGAAAACTTTGCTTTTGGTTTGTGTATCAATTATGTACCTCCAAAGTTAGCACAAAAAATGCATCTATATAATTGCCTTTTTTGACCAAACCACTGAACCGATTGGAACCGGACCCTCTTAAGTGCACATGGGAAAGATGATAGAATTTTTTGGGACCGACATCAAGATAAAGAAATGCTGCAGAAAGCCGCAGGACCGTTCAAAAGTATTGCAAAAAAATCATATTTTCCAATATTTGAGGTCAGTTTTCTCAGAAACCATAAAAGTGCACAGGGGACCTTGTGATCTTTCAAAAGAGCCATCAATGACGTTGTTACCACACCTGTGAGCGGCGCTATTGCTTTTGAAAGATTGGCCTGATTGAACGCGGGACCTCATATGTTATACGTCCAATACAGTATCCTCTGACCTATAGAGCCTATTAAAATTTTTTTTTATAAATGCAATGTTATTTAATTTTTAATCCATTATGTGTAATTTAAGAAAGAGCAAACTGTCAATTCGCCTGTTGTTGTATTACAGCATCCTGTGCTTCCTGAATAATTTCATCCAGATTTAATAAATTATTATTTTATCGCTTTTTAGTTGTAGCTATAATATCGTCGTCGTTCTAACAGAAATCACTAAGTTAATTTTTTCCAAAAACGAGATAAATACGCCATCATTATACCCCCACACTCACTGTGGCAGGGTATACTAACTTTGTCACAATGTTTGTAACGCCCATAAGGAGGCGTGTCCGGTATGGAAAAGTATATATACTCTTGATCAGCATCACCGCCGGAGTCAATTTAGCGATGTCCGTCTGTCTGTCCGTCTGTCCGCACGATAGCGGTCGCAGTTTTGGAGATATCGACTTGAAACTTTGGGTACATGTTTTTCTCGTGAATACTGAGATCAAGTTCGAGAATCAGCCAAATCGGATAAAAACTGGGCGTGGCTCCCATACACCGAAAAAAAGGTATACATTTTTCAAGTCTTTTTTATGGTTGTATTCGATTGGAAATGTTTAAACGTATTTTTGACATGGTCCGAGGTTCCGAAGCCACATATATAAGGGTCTAAATGGGGTCTAAATGGGGTCTTAAGACCAATTTTTTTTTTTTGGTGGAATTGATTGGAAATTTTTAGAAATGTATTTTGGACATGGTCCGGGCTCCAATACCACCTATAATTGGCTCAAAATAGGGTCTTGAGACCACATTTTTTTTATGTTCGAGGTACTTCTTTTTACTGTGTGGGAGTATTTCAGCTTCGGTATAGCCGAAGATAGTCCACTCTCTAGTTCTAGTCTATAGAAATCCTGCAACCTGTGATAATAGCCTAAGTCCTGCATAGCAATAGTCCAAGTTACAAAAAAAATCTATGCAATGAGCCCAAAAACATTCCAATCCTACCATTTTTAGCCGAGTGATTTGCAATTTCTTCAAAAAAGCAAAATGTTTGTCTTACAGAACTAACTAAGTCCTTTTATCCCGATTTCTTCGTCCCTGGGCCCAGATTTCCAAAAATATTTTTTTGTATTATTAAAAAATGATTCTTTAATACATTCAAATTCGACCAGTTTTGGTTGAATTGTTTCTCATTTTTATAACGAGATCTTTGTCAATCAGAATTTCCTAAGTACATTTGTCCTATTTTCTTCGTCCCAGCGCATCCAAAAGTAGGCTTGAACCCGGCTCTTGTAGATACTCCAATTTTCTACAATTCTTACCTAGAATATTTTCTTCTGATCTTTGGTTTGAAAGTTATAACTCGAAAAATATGAAATTTTTATTATTTTTGAAGATTTTTTTTCACTTTTCTGAAATATGTCGAAATTTGCATTTTTGCTAAAAAAGTGAAAATTAAACCAATTACCCCACAACAAAATGTTGTAGCTAAAAACTGTAGAGAATTTTTTTATCTACAAGATTGGTAATAAGTCCTGTCAACGTGCATCCCACCGTTTACAAAATATTACATGAAAACCAGATTTACACAACTTTGACACGT
The DNA here is from genome assembly GCA_951394025.1 of Heteromyza rotundicornis. Lineage (NCBI taxonomy): Eukaryota > Metazoa > Arthropoda > Insecta > Diptera > Heleomyzidae > Heteromyza > Heteromyza rotundicornis. The sequence continues at coordinate 53,438,690 of OX596010.1, read as the reverse complement.
TATATAATACAAGCTATGAACCTTACGTCTAAAAAGTAGGCGGTGTAATTCTCTTCAAATTGATATCAAATGATTTCTTGTAGGATGAACCTTTGACGATATATTCGTGGAAACGCGTTTGTCCTTTTAGCAGCTGAAGCACAACCTCTAGAGTCCCGTCATTTTGGAATTAAGCTTAGGACACGCTCTTCAATGAGTTTGGTAAAAAAAATCGCGTACGCTAATTTTTGTAATTTTAAGAATATTTAGTTTAGAAATGATTTCAAATATTGAATGCAGAAATAAGAATGCAGAATAGAATCAAAAAACAAAAATGATTGGTACTGGTGTCCATGAAGTCTATCAAATTCTTTAAAAAATTACTTATAAATCAATGTCTTTGAAATACTTTAAAAAATTACTTTTAAATCACTGACTTCAAATTTTTTTTTACCTAAATTTTTTTAATCGTTGGCCCTATTGTAAGTCATTTACTGCAATCAAAAATTGTAATTCTTAGACTGGGACTTCAATGAATGCAACTCAATTCGATTGCAATCTTTTACAGCTCTGGTCTCACAGAATATATATGTTCAATTGACACTTCCTAGGTCCACTAATGGCTTCAGGCCAGATACTATATCTGCAGCGCCCATTTTTATGAACTGCCATGGAAACTATGGAAAACCATATGTGCATAGGATATGTGTGTGAAATTTCAGCTCTCTAGGTCCACTGGGGGCATCTGGAAGGTGAGGACAGACATCCGGACAGACAAACAATGGGATTTTATATAATGTGATATAGTGAAGGAATAACAAAGGAAATTAATATTGGGACTGATGCAAGGTAATACAGTGGCTCAAAGTAATAATGGAACAAAAGTTGCAATAGCACTAAAAATGAAAAAAAAGTAACTAAGTTGTTTTTGTAGCAAAAACTGTTTTTTTATTTAAAAGGCTCCATGTCTATAGAATAAAAAAAAGCAAAAAATTAAAGAAATCCATTAACTAAATTTGAAAAAAAAGAGTTTTTGTAACTTAACATCAAAATCGAACATCAAAGTAATAATGGAACAGAACACATTTCATATGAAAATATTATAGATAAATGAAAGTTATAATTAAATTAATATTTTGTGGGCAGCCCTTTTTGTTGAATAACTGCCTGCAGTCGTCGAGGCATTGATTCCACCAGTTTTTTGCAATAAGGTTTCCAGGACCTGCAGCCGACATAGCACCCCAAACCATTACGGAGCCCATTCGCCTGTCGCCACACGTAGGATCGTCCATCTGATCGGAAAACATTAAATTTGCTTTCATCCGTGAATAAAACGTGCTCCCAAAAGGAAAAATCCTTGCAATGGTATTTTTTGGCAAATTCGGTCCGCTTTTTTTGATTAATCTTATTTATGAATGGTTTTCTTCTGGCAACTCTACCATGAAACTTATGCTCCCGTAGAATTATCCGTACAGTTTCCGGATTGGCTTTTTTTTTGAGATACTTTTCAGCCTCTACAGCTGTACAAATTTTCCTCTTGCTCGGCTTTTGCTTATTTTCAAAGTCAGTGGCATTTTTATAGCGTTTTATTATATTAAATACAGTAGTAGGAGCACGCTCAACAATTTCAGCTATCTCTCACACGGTTTTGCAGCTTTCGGACAATTCTTTCACTGATCTCCTCAATGCTGCTGATGTTTGTTGCTTTCGAAACATTTTAAAATGTTTTAAGCATTACTTATTGAAAACAAAACCAATTATATTGTTAAAAATTACCGCCAAATACTTTTCATAAAATATTTCATGCAAATGTTTTATTTTCTGCAACTATTTGAAACAAGTTAGAAACGGAATTGCATTATTACTTTGATGTTCAATTTTGATGTTAGGTTACAAAAACATTTTTTTTTAAATGTAGTTAATGGATTTCTTTAATTTTTTGCTTGTTTCATATTCTATAGACCTGGAGCCTTTTAAATAAAAAAAATAGTTTTTGCTACAACAATATCTTAGTTATTTTTTTTTTAATTTTAGTGCTATTGCAAATTTGTTCCATTATTACTTTGAGCCACTGTATGTTTTCACTAAGATGGAATTCCATACGAAATTTTAAGGAAACATTTTTAATTTCATTATACTTAACCTATTTCTGAGCACCAACTGAACATATAAAATTTTATTTTCAAAACGGATGCTTCACATGCAAAAACTGCAAATGATAACATCAATGAACATTCTAATTTTAATAATACCATGCCGTTTTACTTTATATTTGTCTTATTCACATTTTTGACTAACTGGTGGTCAACGGTTTTTGTCCAGGACCTAAAAATTTCTTCTACTTCATTTTTAACAATCTCATTTTATAATCGATTTTTTTTGCAAAATCGGTTGTGTAACAATCGATTCTTGTGCCAGATTTGGCATTCCCTAGACACGCACGCTCAAAGGAACTTGCTCGCAGCGGAACTTGCGATAGTTCCTTCTTGCTAACAAAATTTATAATTGTGGGACATTTTTAATTGTTTTTATGAAATTTCTCACCTTAAAAAAATATTTTTTATTCGAATATCGCATTTACAAGAAACATTTTTGAGTAAGTTTGGGGCGGCTGCGGTATTTTGCGGCTTTGGTGTGTGGGGACCTTAATTTTGTACTTGGAATATATGCAAATATGGAAGTCTAATATGAAAATCTAGTCCACCACCGAATAGGTGAAAATAGTGTTAGGTGGCAACGCAAATCTTGTGGCAGTGTTATTTTAAGAGGTGGCAACCTTTGATCGAAGTTATTTTTGTTTATGTCAAACATGATTTTTTGTGTGTGTATATAGATTAAGTTAATCGATATTAGCAAAAGGTATTGTATAAGTTAAAGTGGCTTTGGTGAGTAGGCGCTTGGTTGGCTACTTCATCATTCTTACGATCGGTGCGTCGTGCGTTAGATACCTCACCACAGCGACTAACATTTATAAAGAAAATAAATGTGTGAATATATTGTAAAATGCTGTGGTTCCGATAGACAGACAGACAGGATTTGAGTGACTGGCAGGTTTTTAGCGCTTTATAGTCTAATAATTCTACAGTCTACAGTTTGGAACTAAATTTGTTAAATTTGTTGATGTAATGACACTAGTCCTTAATATCCTTCATTCATTGATAGAAGTATCTGCAATACAATATTGTATATTTTTATATAACTCATATAATTTATGTACAATCAATCAATCTTTAGCCCATTATATTTAAATTTTTTCATTAAAACAAAATGAATAATTTTTCCAAACCAATGAAATCAAATGAAACACAAACACACGAAATCTGACATTTTCCTTCAATACATTTCCGAACAGCTTGTTTTTTTTTCCTGAACGCTTATCAACATTTTTTGGATGAAAAATTATGGTCCTTTCTAAAACTAAACCATTCACAAAGGAATTATTCATAATAGAAAAAGTTCTTGAATTCATAAATTTTTGTTTTAAATAAATAGAACATAATTGTAAGAACATATTTTTTAAAGAATTGCTCATAAAACATGTTTCGAAAATCCCGGGACTAGTCAGTGCGAATCCCGGGATTTTCGGTACTAATAAAGAGGGGGATCCCGGGATCCTGCCTCTGACATGCCTACCCCAAACAGTATGATTAGAAGTACCACGGATATAAAAAAATTCAGGCTTAATTGGTTTTTTACAATCGGTATGTACACAAGAACACCAACGCTATAGCGGATTGTTATATCTGGTTTTCTTGTGCTTAGAATAGGTGAGTATTTTTGTGGTTTTTAATATGGGTGTGACGGAGCTCCGCACCCGCCTCCGCATCCGCGGAGCATCCTCACTTAATTGACATACGCATACACATCCGCATAGACACCCGCACCCGCAAATAACACATTTAAAACATCCGCACCAGTATTCGTATGTATGCGGGTCTTTTCCACTTAAAGCTTCTTTGCAGATGATACAATTTGGCCCAGATCGCCTATATAGTTTTTCAAAAAAAACAAAAAATACAATAAAAAAATTTCATAGAAGTGCAAAAAGGCTTTAAGATGAAAAGACCCGCATACATGCGGATGTCATGTTGCGGGTGCGAATGGGGGTGCGGATGTTTTAAATGTGTCCAGTTCAGTTTCTGGACATGTAATAGTGATTTCGTTAAAATTTATCGAAATAAATATTCGAGCTGTTCATAGGTAGTGAAGTTGGCTATAGGGCATGCCAGACAGACGTCATTTGGCCCTTATTCATTTGCATTTTTACTCTCTTTTATGCTCTTTTACTATTTTGACGCCTGGACGTGCCACACGCAAAAATATTTGACGCCGGATCAATCTGCTCCCTTTTTATTATAACCCTTATATTAACTTGCTTTGGGCGGACTATATATATATATATATATATAAATATATATATATATATATATATATATCCTCAAATCTACGGCGAGCTTTTTCATACACTTCCACATGAGCTAGAGAGCTGAAATTTGGAACACTGATAGAACTCCGGTGACAATGCATTCTATTAAATTTTTGGGGTCCATCAGAGGCGTAGGGGGCCATGGGGAGACTCAAACTTTTTTTTTTAAACATGGCATAACTTCCAATTCCTTCAAGCTACAATGTTGAAATTGTAGGTGAGTTCTTATTGACAAAATGAAATTTTTTACCCTTTGGAAAGGGGGGGTGTGGGGGCAAAGGGGAGCGGGATGGACCCAATTTAAAGACCTAACTTTCGTATTCTGTAAGCTACAAGGCTGAATTTTTTTACTTAGGTTCGCATTTGGGAAAAAGAGTAAAAAAGGGGAAAAAAAGGGGGGAGAAAAAAATTTTTTTTTAAAAAACAAAAAAAAAGGAAAATAAAAACAGAGTAAAAAACAAGTTTTTTAAAATATAACCCTTTCACCGACTAAAAAGCAGAAAATAAGTTTTCTTTAAATTAATTTCAGCAATTTCGATTTAAAATTAAGGGTTTTTGGCGACTATAAAATCTGCAATGATATTCGGAGGAAAGTACCCAAAAACCCTTAATTTTAAATCGAAATTGCTGAAATTAATTTAAAGAAAATTTATTTTCTGCTTTTTAGTCGGTTAAAGGGTTATATTTTAAAAAACTTGTTTTTTACTCTGTTTTTATTTCTTTATATCACGAAAGGGTTGCAATCACTCATATTTTATGTGCCTAAATGATAAAAGAGTGCAACCCACGTACATCTCAGTTCATGCAGAATATTTTTATAAAACAAACAGTAACCGCCATTTTACCTACAATTGTAGAATTTTATTAAAATATTCATATTTAATTGTGTTATTTACTTACATTTCGTATTTCTTCAACATATTTAATAATAATATAAAGTAACTAATTGGGCGCAGGCCTTGTTCTTCTACGAACTATTCGATAGCTCTCGAAATCGTTTTCAAAAAAGATAAAAAACAGAAAATTCGTTTGAAATTAGTTATCTTTTCTTTATTTTTGAATATATTTTCCTCAGAAAATCTTACCGGCTTTTCTTGGCTGTGGCGGCTGCTGCTTCGTATGCTAATCGGACGAGAGTCGTAATTAAGTTTTTAAAAAGCCAAAAAGCCGTCGGCAAAACCGAAATCGTCATACTTGAAAGCAGATTTCGCCACAGACAACAGCGCCCAATAATTTAGGAATAAGAGTTCAAATCGAAATCAAAAGTAAAAGTTTCAACTGCCAAAACAAAAATTACAAACGAAATTAAATTTTCTAAGTGTCGCACATTGCATATAATTTCTCTTTTGAGCGTGTCATTGAAGATTTCGATTTTAAATTCATAATATTCGACTAACCGAATATCAACGGTTAACCGAATATCAACGGTTAACCGACTAGTCGACAATGAACGGTTAATCGAATGGTCGAATGCAATCGACTAGTCGAATACTTGTAATCGAATAGTAATAGTCGAATAGTTAGGTATCCGGTTTATTTGGGTAATCGATTGTTCGAATAACAAGAGCCCTAGTAATTACGAGATCATTGCAAAAACAAAACAAAAACTGACATTTTTAGTAAATTTAAGATTTAAATAATACAAGAAATAATGGTAAGTTACATACTTCCATTCCGTGATACCGTAGAAAGATCTTTCCCGTACTCAGCTGGATGAAGAGCGATGTTTTTGTTGTTTGATAAAAATGCGCTAGGGTGCTAAGTCCATTTAAAGATACGCATGTGTGTGTGTAAGTTTTAAGTGTATTCAAATCTTAATGCCATATTGGCTATTCTATTTTTTTTTTTTCAATATATCGATTTTTTTTTTCTTAATGTAGTAATTTAAATTAGGAATCAAATGAATTAGTAACAACTGCTAGTACTAAATAATGTAATTAGGAAAAATTCATAAAAAATAATTTTTTTTCTGTTGAAATTCTATAAAATTATGGAATTTAAATTAAAGAAAAATGTAGATGATGCCGATTAAAAGTTTTCGTGTTTTGGCGTTCGGATCACGTTGCTGGGCTATGTGTAGGGCGACGCTTAGCTGTTATGTTGAAGTGGTCCCTGACAAGGTCACCTTGGAGTGTCACTGTGGAACTCCGAAATTCGATGGGCCAAAGCACAACAAAACCCTGATGAAAGGGCCTTCTGAATGTTTATTTTATTCGCACTTCTTGATTAACTTTCGGTATATATCTGCCGATATATCGATAAGCTTATAGCTCGTTGACTATATATGAAAAGATTTTTTGGTGAAAACTTTTTAATTTTACTTTTAATAAATCACTTTGATGTTTGGAGTTTGAGCCGTTTACATCTTTGCGAGCTTGATATCTCCACATTCAATCAGCGAAAGAAAGAGATCTTGAGAGTAAGTTCAACACGAGCTCCCCAAATCTTTAAGTCAAGGATAAGTCAAGGGCACGCTCGCTAGTAAAACAACGAGTAAGCGTATTTTTGTACTAAATGTGTTTCGAAAAGAAACTTTCTGTTTTTAAACCTACTACGGTTGGGGTGTAATGAGAAAAATGCAAATATAGAAGCCGTTTATTTTAAGTGATATTAAAGTAATTTAAAAAATAGTTTGCATTGCTAACAAACAATCTCTTTGAAAAATTAAACCATTAATCGCATACAATTATTGTATAGAAACCATAATGACCCTGTATCAATAAACTAATTTTCAGTCTCTTCTTTGTATTCTTTGTGTTATGTTCTCTCACTTTTTCATTATATAAACTGTTACTGTTTCTTGCTAGATTCCTTCAATAGTTTTGTTCTTGTAAGTCACATAATGTCAGCTAAGTTATCATCAATTTGGTATTACTTTAGTTAGTTGAAGCTAAGAATCACATATGCGCAGAACTATTCCATTTAATCATTAATCAATTTCCATTTAATAATAAAATTAATTACCTCGGTTATACAAAACTGCAAACCGGCGCGTTTTATTTGATACAGTCCACATATTCGAATGCAATTATAATAGTTATTATTTCGATATGTGTATTCGTTGCTATATTTCAGCAATCATAAACAAAAAATTCATTCATTACAAAACAGATTTTGTTTTAATAAATTATTCAAAACAAGATCAGAAGTTACGCTTTGATATCTTTTGCATGCATAATTCCAATTCTTTTTCCTGCCTCATTTTCCAATTCATAAAAAAGATTTCCAATTTTTCGAATGACTATTCCTTTTTCAAATTTATTCGACAATTTAGCACTGAAATGTTTTACGGCATTATTTTGCGCGAAGGAGCGATAGAAAACGGTTTGTCCTACATCAAATGTTACTGAACGGGTACGTAGATTGTATCTTTGTTGATTTGTAAGATAAGCTCGGTCTAAATTTTCTTTAACTTTAGTTCTTATTGACTTAAAATTATTATTGCCACCAATAGTGGTATGGAATTCATTTAACATGTTTAAATTTCGCAAAAGAGAATATGATTTACCATCAGTAATCATATTTTGTCCAAATACAACCAAATGCGGAGAGAAACCAATTGATACGTGATGAGAGCTACGCAAAGCACAATTGATTTCGGACAATTTCTCATCCCAGTCTTTTTCATCTTTTCTGATGTAGGATCGTATGGCAGCGATGATGCTTCGATTCACCCGCTCTGAAGCGTTAGCTTGCGGAGAGTAAAATTCAGTATAATTATGCAAATGTTATATTTTTCAAGCAATTTGTTAAACACATTTGACTTGAATTGAACTCCGTTATCACTTGTTATCATTTCCGGTACTCCAAATAAATTAAATATATTTTTTTCAAGATATTCCGTGATGACATTAGCATTAAATTTTTTTATCGGTACTAAAAAACAAAATTTGGATAGATGGTCTAAGATTATTAGAATTCCAATATTGCCCTTGCGTGAACGAGGATATTGACCAAGTAGATCAATGTAATATTTCTGGAAAATCTTATCTGAAACTACTTTTTTCCCATTGGTGGTTTAAGAGTCTGATTTGTGCTTTGGATTTCTTACATAAATCACAATTTTGTGGGAATAAATGAGGCCAAAAGAAAAATGTTTGAAAGTGTGCAACCGTTTTACCAATGCCTATGGATGATCGTGTGCCCTTTTTAATAACTCGTCCCTCATTTCAGCTGGGACCCACAATTTCCAAGTTTTGTTGTTATGTTCTGAATTTCCATCCGCATGGTCTTTCCTTTTTATATAAAACTGTCACGAATACAAAGATCTGGTAATTGCTTGTTATTTTTCGAAATTTTAGCCATAAGGTAAGATTGAGATTGGAAATGTGGAGAATTTAAATCGATATCCTTGTAATTTTAAGGCCCATCTTGCTAAACGTCCATGTAGGACATATTGACTCATAAGCCACTTAAGCGAAGCGTGATCGGTAATAATTTAAAATTCTTGCCCATCCACATATGACCTAAATTTTTTTTTTGCAAGAACTGCATCAAAACATTCTTGTTCACTCACGGTGTAATTTCTTTGAGCCTGGTTAAACTTTTTTGACATATAGGATAAGGGTACTTTTTCTCAATCTTCATTTCGCTGCGCTACCACTGTGCCAATGCCATACATGCTCGCGTCGCATTGAATGGAGAATGGTTGACTGAAGTCCAGATTGTGCAAGACAGGGGTGCTACATAGGCAGTTTTTCAACAATTCGACAGCGTTATTTACTTCTTCTGTCCACGCGTATTAACGACTTTTCTGCAAAAGTGCAGTTAAAGGAGTAGATACGGTGGCATAATCTTTCACAAATCGTCTATACCATCCACACTTCACTAAGTAGCGCCTAAGCTGTCGAATCGTGGTTGGAATTGGAAAGCTACGAATGGCTTCAACTTTATTCGGGTCTGTGCTGATACTGCCATTTTCAATAATAATCCCTAAATATTTAACTTCTTTCAATGCGAACTTGCTTTTTTCTAAATTTATTGTTAGCCCAGCGTTCATAAATGATGAGTAAATCATCCAAATAAACAAATATTTTCGTGAGTAAATGTGCGGCGATAACTTTATCCATCAGACGGGACATTGTCTGTGGACCATTACAAAGCCCAAAAGGCATGGTTACAAAATTATACAATGGTCTATTTGGTACAGTGAAAGCTGTTTTGTCTTTGGATGATTCATGAAGCGGAATTTGCCAAAAGGCGTCTTTGATATCTAAACTGGTAATAAACTCGGCTTTTGGAAGTCTGCTCAATATGCCATCTATCAAAGGTAATGGATACGCATCCTTCTTTGTAACTCTGTTCACTTTTTGAGCATCTAAGCACAACCTTACTTTTCCTGGCTTAACAAAGAGTGCAACGGGTGACGACCAGGCGCTCTGCGACTCTTCGATAACACCGAGCGCTAACATTCTGTCGACTTCTTTAAAAAGTAGTTTTTCAACAGCTGACGAAACTGATAAATGTCTTTGTTTTATGGGTTTACTTTCACCAACGTCAATTTCGTGTGATATCACAGAGGTACGACCAAGACCTTCGATCGCAAAGGATGGAAACAAGAATATTATTTTATTTTATTTCATTAGTTGTACCCGCGACAACGTGTGCTTTTCGACTTCAGTTTCAAGGCTATTGACTTCAATAGTATTTTCGAATTTAGGAGTGCAAAACAAATCTTTCTCTAAGTCAAAGGAACGAACAAAATCTATACCTAAGTAAAGGTTTTGTGACAAAGTTCAAGAATTTTGTTTGATTTTGAAAAGCGACCAAAGTTTTTAAACTACCAACTGTAGAATGCTTAAAGTTTTCGTTTTCCAAACATTTCTTTGCAAAATCAGAGGCAATACAAGTTATAGAAGCACCTGTATCGACAAGGCCCTGTATTTCAACATCAAACATTTTTACAGTAGCATAAGGACGTAAGTCAGAGTTGAATTTATCTGCTATGATAGTAGAACAAAATAATTTGTTCTGTCTTTTAATGTTTGACCAGAATTTTCGCACGGGGGATTGAATCATCATTATTAAAAATCCGCGCTCGTATTTGATTATATTCGCGTAGTCGAAAATTTAAATTAGGGATGTGACGGAACTCCACATCCGTCACATCCCTAATTTAAATGATGTTAATTTAGCAACTTTATTTGGGGTTTCAGAATTTCCCAAATGTATAGAATTTTTCAAAATATTTGGAGTGGACATAGAATTAGGTGAATCTGTTTGGCAACTGACAGTAAGCTTTAAGATGGTGGGGTTTGTACGGTGGGTGTGGATTGTGTGTTCGTTGTCAAGTGGGATTGCGTGGCTTTCGAATTTGTTGGTTTGTCCACATTGGGCCGTTTGTAGTTTTTGATTTGCCTAAACAATTAATACAATTCGGTTTCAGCACCACATCTGTAACAAAAAATGGTGCGCTCACCTAAACATTCATCAAAACGATGACCCAATCCTTTGCAATTCCAGCATTGTGTTGGTCTCTCTAAAGATTCAACAACCTGCTCAATTTCGCTATAATCGTCATAGTCTCTTTCTCTAAATTCATTAACCTCTCTACGAGAAAATGTAGATCGACTTTGTTGTTGAATTTCCTCTTCATTTCGTTCGTGTTTTTGACAAAAATCACGTAATTCGCGCATATAATAAATATGAAAAGTATAGCTTGTCTTGTCTGTGGCCGTAAATTTATTCTCATAATATTGACTAATTCAGTTTCAGCCAATGGAGTTTCAAATTTGTCTACTATTTTCATGATAGCATCGTAGAACTGTTCGAAATTTTCTTTAGGTCCTTGCTTTCGACCTCTTAGAGAATCCATTAAGTCGTCAGTGGTCCGTCTGTCTTTAAATGTATCTCTCAATTCTTCCACCAATTCAGACCAAATAAATCGTTCATGTTGCTGATGGAAACGCCAAAACCAATCCAAGGTTTTCCCGCAGAATACCATATGAACCTGACTACACAAAATCGAGAAAACGAGTAAAAGCTCCAATCCGATAAATAAATTTATCAACAGTCCGACCCCCACCAGAGGTTAATTTTTCAGTACACAATTATTGAAACGATTTTATCGATTTTACAAAGTTTTGTGAAATTGAAATTTTCTATTGCCAGAAAATTTATTTTTCATGATGTCGCGAAGTAAATTTTTGTTCGTTAGCTGGAATATTTTGAAAAAATCTCTAAAAATACAGCTTTTATGGGAAAGTTTTTTGTTTAGCCAAATAAACATTATGAAAAATTTTAAAAACAATTTCTATACAACTCAAGTCCGTTTATTTGGTGATTTTTTAATGTTTTTTTTTTGTTTTAGATCAAATTAGTCCCAGAAAAAACATTTTTAGTTACTGAGTATTATGACTGCCAATTATGTTATTTACAATCATACTATAAAATACTTTCACATATGCGGACGATTACTAGATTACTTTTTATGTTGTATACATATGTTTGTTTGATTTAGCTGAACTTTCAATAATTAATTTTGTATAAAACCCCCCCCCCCCACACGGGAAATTCCTGCGCACGGGCCTGACCCCAACCGATTTCATTGGAGGTGGATTAGGTATTTGATTTGCGTTTAAACTATTGTGTTGATTATGTGAAGGGGTTCCCAACCATGACCAATTAAGAGGATTTCGTTGAGAACGAGTATGAGGTCCCTTTGCAATAGCACCTTGAGAGCTGGAAGGTCCACTTGTATTTAAAAGATTTTGAGTGGACCTGTTTGAAATATTATATGGCATTGTTCACGCCAACCGCGTAAATATGAACGCTACCTTATATAAATTTGTTAAATGTAGGGGGCGCTGTTGTCTGTGGCGAAATCTGCTTTCAAGTATGGCGATTTCGGTTTTGCCGACGGCTTTTTGGCTTTTTTTAAAAACTAAATTAATAGTCTCTCGTCCGAATACCATACGAAGCAGCAGCCGCCACAGCCAAGAAAAGCCGGTAAGATTTTCTGAGGAAAATATATAAATAAATAAAGAAAAGATAACTAATTTGAAACGAATTTTCTGTTTTTTATCTTTTTTGAAAACAATTTCGAGAGCTATCGAATAGTTCCCGCAGAATACCATATGAACCTGACTACACAAAATCGAGAAAACGAGTAAAAGCTCCAATCCGATAAATAAATTTATCAACAGTCCGACCCCCACCAGAGGTTAATTTTTCAGTACACAATTATTGAAACGATTTTATCGATTTTACAAAGTTTTGTGAAATTGAAATTTTCTATTGCCAGAAAATTTATTTTTCATGATGTCGCGAAGTAAATTTTTGTTCGTTAGCTGGAATATTTTGAAAAAATCTCTAAAAATACAGCTTTTATGGGAAAGTTTTTTGTTTAGCCAAATAAACATTATGAAAAATTTTAAAAACAATTTCTATACAACTCAAGTCCGTTTATTTGGTGATTTTTTAATGTTTTTTTTTTGTTTTAGATCAAATTAGTCCCAGAAAAAACATTTTTAGTTACTGAGTATTATGACTGCCAATTATGTTATTTACAATCATACTATAAAATACTTTCACATATGCGGACGATTACTAGATTACTTTTTATGTTGTATACATATGTTTGTTTGATTTAGCTGAACTTTCAATAATTAATTTTGTATAAAACCCCCCCCCCCACACGGGAAATTCCTGCGCACGGGCCTGACCCCAACCGATTTCATTGGAGGTGGATTAGGTATTTGATTTGCGTTTAAACTATTGTGTTGATTATGTGAAGGGGTTCCCAACCATGACCAATTAAGAGGATTTCGTTGAGAACGAGTATGAGGTCCCTTTGCAATAGCACCTTGAGAGCTGGAAGGTCCACTTGTATTTAAAAGATTTTGAGTGGACCTGTTTGAAATATTATATGGCATTGTTCACGCCAACCGCGTAAATATGAACGCTACCTTATATAAATTTGTTAAATGTAGGGGGCGCTGTTGTCTGTGGCGAAATCTGCTTTCAAGTATGGCGATTTCGGTTTTGCCGACGGCTTTTTGGCTTTTTTTAAAAACTAAATTAATAGTCTCTCGTCCGAATACCATACGAAGCAGCAGCCGCCACAGCCAAGAAAAGCCGGTAAGATTTTCTGAGGAAAATATATAAATAAATAAAGAAAAGATAACTAATTTGAAACGAATTTTCTGTTTTTTATCTTTTTTGAAAACGATTTCGAGAGCTATCGAATAGTTCGTAGAAGAACAAGGCCTGCGCCCAATTATTGGTCCTTCAATCCCGAATCCATTCCAAAGGAGACGAAAAGACCTCCACAACAAACAAATTTGAAACTGAGAAGAAAAGCCGTTACATTTATTAATGGTGATCTTGTATGCGCATTTTTAAAATACTAAAAAATAAATAGATATTCAAAATCTATCCGAGATATAAAATAAAGTAAAATTTTCCATACGCTCTAATAGCCAGCCAAAGCCACTCATTTACTCTCGTTTTTCTTCGTTATTCCAAAAACCATTCTGTGATTTTATTCTGAATGTGAAGTGAGTTATAAAATAAAGCTTCAAATAATTAGTACACAATTTTTCTCTTTTTTAATTCTGCCAACTCTTTACAAAGCAGCGTACATTGGCGCCAATTTGAATTTCGACAACGTTTCTAATAAAAGTTCAAATAATTTCCGAAAAAGTATATTTTTGAGTGAAGAATAAGAAGACAATAATACCAACCAAATGCAGGTACTCCATACTTAAATTGAGAAAATAAAAAGTAATAATCGAAAAATATTTGACATATTGTACTGTGCAGAAATAACAAAAAGCACACACACACAAGCACATACTCCCACCCGCTCTCACTAGAAAAAGTCTCCACTGCAGGTTGTTGCTGCATTTCTGTCGTTTGCTTTAATTAGTTTTCGGTATTTTGGCAGCGAACAGACGTTCGCTTTTTTATAGAGTTTTTCAAATAGTAAATTAAAGTAAAATAAAGTAAATTAAAAATTAAATTAAACTCAGTGCGAATAAATTGTGAAAGGTGAAAAAAAGTGACAGTGAAGAACTAACTGAAGAAAAAGTTAGCAACGCGGGAATATTAGACAAAACCCGAAGTTCCGAAGTGCAACAACAACAGTGAGAGTAATTCTTTTTTTATTTAATTTGTGTGTGTCTTCAGTCAGTCAAGAAATATTTCGAAATTTCTAAGACTGAAACTGATTATTTACAGAGCAAAATATTTAAATAAGGAATAATTTATTTCGTTACCGCTTTTTAATATTTTTTGCGAAATATTCAAAATAAGCGTATTCAGATATTTAAATATTTTGGCCGATTTGCATTTCGTGCAATATTTTGTTGGTTTTTTCCATTTGTCTATTCTCACATTCTACAGTATTTGAAGTCCGCCCTACGTCAGTATTTCCGACACTGACAAAGGGTTGAAATTTATTATTATAAATTTTTGTTATCGCTTTTAAATATTTTCGAGAAATATTTAAATAAAATTAGCGATTCCAAACATATTTTGTTATTTGGAAATTTTTTTGATTTTTTGAAATTTAAGTGGATTTTTGGTTTTTTGATATTTTTTGTAAAAAATGGCTTCCTTAAAAGAATTTCATCGTCTGGCTGACGAAATTCTTGAATTCGAAGCGGAATTCAATACCACTGGTCAGAATGACCATTCGACTTTTTCGTTAGAAGGGCAACGCGAAGAATTTAAAGATTTATGAATGAAAGTAAAGGCAGCTTATGAAAAGTGTTCGCGGTCATCCTCAACCGACAATTCGGAGTCTAGTGGCGATTTAGGAATAGTAAAAGATAAGTACCGAAACTGTTATCAGGCTTATGTAGCCTGTGCTGCCATGATGGGTGAATTTGCTCACAATCTGACAGCTCATCTTTTAACACCCCCTCCCAGTTCTACTATGCGCCTAAGTTCAAATGAAAATCGGTCGTCAACTAGCACCATGAGGTTGCCTCCGTGTGACACTGAGATTTTTTATGGAGATTATATCTCATGGCCCACTTTTCGTGACATGTTCACGAAAAGCGGAA
The DNA here is from genome assembly GCA_951394025.1 of Heteromyza rotundicornis. Taxonomy (NCBI): domain Eukaryota; kingdom Metazoa; phylum Arthropoda; class Insecta; order Diptera; family Heleomyzidae; genus Heteromyza; species Heteromyza rotundicornis. Next base: position 53,423,276 of record OX596010.1, on the reverse strand, counting down.
AAACTCCAGAGAGTCCAATCTAAAATCCTGAGACAAATTGCCAGAGCCCCTTGGTATATAAAAAATACTAACATCCACAGAGACCTGAATATACCTGCAGTAAAAGACGAAATTCCGAAATTTACCTCGAAGTACAAGCAGAAGCTCATGTTTCACCCAAACATTCTAGCTAGAAATTTATTGAGACCTCTGAATCCTTCACGTCTCAAACGAAACTAATATATTCCCCATATATTAGTTATGATAACTCTACATTGCCTAAATCAATGGATATAGGGCAAATAGTTGTAATCTGAATATTATAAAAATAAGCTGAATTTCTGAATTTTTGAAAAATCATTGTTAGACCTAAGTTATTATTAGGTGATTCAATTGAATAAAATTACTATAAAAAAAAAAAAATGTTCACGGCAATTTATATTCAAAATTCGGGGCTAACTTCAGTTGAGAAACTATATCACCTTAATCAAAAAACTAGAGGTGAGGCTAAAGATATAGTCAAGAAGTCCCCTCTCACAAATGATGGATTTGTGCTGGCGTGGGATAACCTATCTGATAGGTATGAAAATAAGCGTATTTTAGTGAATAGTCAACTGAGGATTTTGTTCGGCCTTCAGTCAGTGGCTTCGGTGTCGGGGTCCGCTATAAAGAAATTACAGCGGGATATAAATAACTTATATCCGCTCTCGAACTATATAAAATTAATGTTGAAAATTGGGATGCAATTTTCGTGTATTTATGTTCAACTTGCTTACCAGAAGCAACGCTCTCCTTATGGGAGCAAGGAATTAAAAATAAGACAGCAATCCCCAAATGGGTTGATTTAGATAGTTTTCTGACTGACCAGGCGAATTGCAAACTTTGTGATACGCAACAACACCCACTGTGGAATTGTCCACAATTTTTAGATATGAACGTTAGTTACAGGTTGTCAACAGTAAGGAGGTTGCATCTGTGTTTAAACTGTTTGGCCAGTTCTCATGAGGTGAAAGATTGTACGAGCAATTACAAGTGCCTTAGTTGCAAGAGGCGTCGTAACTCGCTACTTCATCGTGAAGGACTTGGGTCACCGCCTAATTCTCCTGCGCCATCAGATGGTGCAAATCAAAACAATTTTCCGGTTTCAAATGATTTATCCACTGAACCTTCCACATCGCAAGGTCATGGCGATAGGGTTCAGACGCATTTCACAACGAGTACAAAAGGGGTGCTGTTACGGACAGCTTTAGTGACCATATGTCAATCAGGCTCCGTTTATACGGCCAGAGCGCTAATCGACTCTGGGTCAGAGGGCACATTTATATCAGCGCGTTTGCAGAAACGGCTGAATATACCCACTCAAAGCGTGAATGCCCAAGTAGCAGGGCTAAATAATGTGGTTTCGGCACAAATTCAAAAAATGTGCAATTTTGTAATAGGATCACCAATTGATCCCAGGGTAAGAATAGAGACGAAGGGTCTCATTCTTCCTCAATTAAGCGGCAACATTCAGACAGTTTCTATCGATAGGACCTTGGTGCAGAATTTACCTGATTTGCAAATGGCAGATCCTAATTTTTATAAAAGCGAACCTCATTGGAGGTGACATATATCCACGAATTATTTTAGATGGAATACGAAGAGGTATTCTAGGTTAACTCATTGCTCAGGAAACAGTTTTTGGGTGGGTATTTACTGGGCCTTTGCCCCCTAATGAGGTTTCAATTAAACCGACATATTCGGTATACTTTAATCAAATTTCACTGAAGGATCAGTCGTCAAATTTGCAACAACTTGAGGATGTTTGAAAGAAAAGTTCTGGGACCTCAAATAAAAATAAGAGTAAGAAAAATTATAGCAAAACCACTCGTAAAAATTAGGATGGGCGTAAATATTTAAAATGGAAAACTACACAGAAAAATTTTGAGAAGTTAGAGATAATGAGTGAAGAAATGCTATCTCCAAATGAGTGGCGGCTAGGCAGAGATATGAAAAAATATTCCGGCCGAGACGATAGAATTCGTATTTTAGATATCCGAAAAGAATACGGATCGCGTTGTTTTACGAACGCGCCAAAATTCTACGAAAGTGGCGGAAGCGTCGACACTGCGGATGGTGGACTACCTACCCCAAATTTGCGGAGAAATTTTTAGAGGAAATTACCAAATGTAATTTGTATGTATTTTTATTAAATTGAATTTATATTGCGCTGATCACCATTTTTATAAATGTACGCCCTCCATTTTTTATAAATATGAAATTTTGTGATTTTCTATTAGATTTAGTTGCAGTGATGCTGCAAGGCGGGCGGCAATGTTCCCGCCAACCGCGTAAATATTAACGCTACCTTATATAAATTTGTTAAATGTAGGGGGCGCTGTTGTCTGTGGCGAAATCTGCTTTCAAGTATGGCGATTTCGGTTTTGCCGGCGGCTTTTTGGCTTTTTTTAAAAACTTAATTAATAGTCTCTCGTCCGAATACCATAAAATATATAAATAAATAAAGAAAAGATAACTAATTTGAAACGAATTTTCTGATTTTTATCTTTTTTGAAAACGATTTCGAGAGCTATCGAATAGTTCGTAGAAGAACAAGGCCTGCGCCCAATTAGCATTTTTTTAATAATGCTACATGAAGCTCTGCATATAGGGCATGAATGTGCTGTCTTAATCCATTTGACAATACATCCTTTATGATATATATGGTTGCAAGGAGTGGATACAACAATATCCTCAGCAACATAAGAGATTTTACATATAGTACAACTTGGCATTTCGTTTACAATTAATAAAATTTCGGCACTACTGGCTTCTGCCGTAGAAAAAAATAGTAAATATATGTATAAACAAATTCTTGACTAAGGAATGACGTGTGAAATATGAAACTATAACACCAACCGATTATACCAGTTTCTATTTTCTAAATCTTGCATTCTAAATATTAGACAAAACGTTGTTAATTGCTTTGGCTGGGGTGTGTACTAAGACATTCAATCCCGGGATCCCGGACGTTTTCGAAATCCCGGAAACCCGGGATTAGATAAATGGTTTTGTGTGTGTTTAGCTAAAACTACTGAAAATTAGTTTTTCATGTTTAGCATAAAATGGAGCTGGTAGAATTTTATGATTATATTGATTCTTATATGTGGCAAAATAAATAATAAAAGAACTCCATTTATCACATAAAATATCAAACTTGTTCGATCAATGTAATTTAAAAGTAATAACTTTAGGTTGGATTTTATTTATCTTTCATTTTATTTGTATTAAACAAAACAAATAATATTTATTAAATACTAGCTGTTACATACCCGGCGTTGCACGGGTTGTATACAATTTTAAAATAAATATATATAGGAATTTTCGACAACTTCAATGGCGCTGTAGTTGATGGTTTATTCCCCCCGTGAAACTTGGTGCCAGTTGTAATCCCACCCGGTAAGAATCACCCAAAAAAAGTCCAAGGACGCACTTGGTGGCAGCTGTAATCCCACCCGGTATGATCCACCCAAAAAATGTCCAAGGACGCAATTGGTGGCTGTTGTTACCCACCCGGCATGATTTAGCCAAAAAAAAAGTCCAAGGACGCACTTGGTGGCAGTTGTAATCCCACCCAGTTTGATTCACCCAAAAAATGACCAAGGAAGTACTTGGTGGCAGCTGTAACCCCACCCGGTATGATTCACCCAACAAATGACCAAGGAAGCACTTGGTGGCAGCTGTAATCTCACCCGACATGATTCAGCCAAAAAAAGTCCAAGGACGCACTTGGTGGCAGTTGTAATACCACCCGGTATGATTCACCCAAAAAATGACCAAGGAAGCACTTGGTGGCAGCTGTAATCCCACCCGGCATGATTCAGACAAAAAAGTCCAAGGACGCACTTGGTGGCAGTTGTAATCCCACCCGGTATGATTCACCCAAAAAATGTGCAAGGGCGCAGTTGGTGGCATGACCAATTAATATTCGATAGTTACTTTGTTACATTTTAATATTATTTTTTGTTGTATGAGAGGTGCCACGCCCCGTTGTCCAAATCCAACCTGTTATGTCCTATTGCAAATAAAATCAGTAAAGCCGTTTAACCGTGATATGGGGTAGAAAATTGTATGGGCGGTGCCACGTCCCTTGTACAATTATTCCCATTTTCGACACATAGCTGGGAAAACATACTATACAGCTCCATTCCAAATTTCACTAAAATATATCCAATAGTTGCTTAATTAGCTGGTATTTAAGTTGTGTGTTGTGTGGGAGGTGCCACGCCCCTTTGTCCAATTATTCCCATATTCGACACATAGCTGGGAAAACATACTATACAGGTCCATTCCAAATTTCATTGAAATATATCCAATAGTTGCTTAGTTAGCAGTTATTTAAGTTACGTGTTGTATGGGCGGTGCCACGCCCCTTGTCCAATAATGCTCATATTTGCCATAAAGCTTGGAAAAGTTATTATGCAACTTCGTGCTAAATTTCGTATTTATTATTCAATATTCAATTCAAATTCAATCCAATAGTTACTAAATAGCCTTGTAGACATTTTTTGTGTTGTATGGGAGGTGCCACGCCCCTTTGTCCAATCCCAACCGCATATAGCCTATGTTACATGTCGATACCTATAGAATTTATCCTGAAAGTTTCAAGAGAATCGGTACATCCGTTTAGCCGTGATTGAGGGACAATCAGACAGACAGACAGACAGACACACACTTAGTTTTATAATATATATAGGGATATAGGGATTATTTCTTTGTTGAATTAAAATGAAATTAAACTTAAAATATTGTTACAAAAGTTTTTTCTTTAATTTTATATTAGTTATTAGAAATTAACTAAGAATGACAGTTATCTCACTCATCTTTAAATATACTGAGCGGGTAATTACGAGATCATTGCAAAAACAAAACAAAAACTGTCATTATACCCCCACACTCACTGTGGCAGGGTATACTAACTTTGTCACAACGTTTGTAACGCCCATAAGGAGGCGTGTCCGGTATGGAAAAGTATATATATTCTTGATCAGTATCACCTCCTGAGTCGATTTGGCGATGTCCGTCTGTCTGTCCGTCCGTCTGTCCGTCTGTCCGTCTGTCCGTCTGTCCGTCCGCACGATAGCGGTCGCAGTTTTGGAGATATCGACTTGAAACTTTGGGTACATGTTTTTCTCGTGAATACTGAGATCAAGTTCGAGAATCAGCCAAATCGGACAAAAACTGGGCGTGGCTCCCATACACCGAAAAAAAAGGTAAACATTTTTTATTGTTGTATTCGATTGGAAATGTTTAGAAACGTATTTTTGACATGGTCCGAGGTTCCGCAGCCACATATATAAGGGTCTAAATGGGGTCTTGAGACCAATTTTTTTTATTTTTTGTGGATTTAATTGGAAATTTTTAGAAATGGATTTTGGACATGGTCCGGGCTCCAAAACCACCTATAATTGGCTCAAAATAGGGTCTTGAGACCACAATTTTTTATGTTCGAGGTACTTCTTCCTACTGTGTGGGGGTATTTCAGCTTCGGTATAGCCGAAGATAGTCCACTCTCTAGTTTTTAGTTAATTTAAGATTTAAATAATACAAAAATAATTGTAGCTTGCATACTTCCATTCCGTGATACCGTAGAAAGATCTTTCCCGTACTCAGCTGGATGAAGAGCGATGTTTTTGTTGTTTGATAAAAATGCGCTAGGGTGCTAAGTCCATTTAAAGATAGGCATGTGTGTGTGTAAGTTTTAAGTGTATTCAAATCTTAATGCCATATTGGCTATTCTATTTTTATACCCCCACACACACTGTGGCAGGGTATACTCACTTTGTCACAACGTTTGAAACGCCCATAAGGAGGCGTGTCCGGTAAGGAAAAGTATAAATATTCTTGATCAGCATCACCTCCTGAGTCGATTTAGCGATGTCCGTCTGTCTGTCCGTCTGTCCGTCTGTCCGTCTGTCCGTCTGTCCGTCTGACCGTCTGACCGTCTGTCCGTCTGTCCGTCTGTTCGTCCGCACGATAGAGGTCGCAGTTTTGGAGATATCGACTTGAAACTTTGGGTACATGTTTTTCTCGTGAATACTGAGATCAAGTTCGAGAATCAGCCAAATCGGACAAAAACTGGGCGTGGCTCCCATACACCGAAAAAAAAGGTAAAAATTGTTCAAGTCTTTTTTATTGTTGTATTCGATTGGAAATGTTTTGAAACGTATTTTTGACATGGTCCGAGGTTCCGAAGCCACATATATAAGGGTCTGAATGGGGTCTTGAGACCAAAATTTTTTTTTGGTGGATTTGATTGGAAATTTTTAGAAATGGATTTTGGACATGTTCCGGGCTCTAAAACCACCTATAATTGGGTCAAAATAGGGTCTTGAGACCACATTTTTTTATATTCGAGGTACTTCTTCCTACAGTGTGGGGGTATTTCAGCTTCGGTATAGCCGAAGATAGTCCACTCTCTAGTTTTTTTTAATATATTGAATTTTTTTTTTCTTAATGTAGTAATTTAAATTAGGAATCAAATGAATAAGTAACAACTGCTAGTATTAAATAATGTAATTAGGAAAAATTCATAATAAATAATTTTTTTTCTGTTGAAATTCTATAAAATTATGGAATTTAAATTAAAGAAAAATGTAGATGATGCCGATTAAAAGTTTTCGTGTTTTGGCGTTCGGATCACGTTGCCGGGCTATGTGTAGGGCGACGCTTAGCGGTTATGTTGAAGTGGTCCCTGACAAGGTTACCTTGGAGTGTCACTGTGGAACTCCGAAATTCGATGGGTCACGATAAGTGCCACGCCAAAGCACAACAAATGATGAAAGGGCCTTCTGAATGTTTATTTAATTCGCACTTCTTGATTAATTTTCGGTATATATCTGCCGATATATCGATAAGCTTATAGCTCGTTGATTATATATGAAAAGATTTTTTGGTGAAAACTTTTTAATTTTACTTTTAATAAATCACTTTGATGTTTGGAGTTTGAGCCGTTTACTTCTTTGCGAGCTTGATATCTCCACATTCAATCAGCGAAAGAAAGAGATCTTGAGAATAAGGTCAACACGAGCTCCCCAAATCTTTAAGTTAAGGATAAGTCAAGGGCACGCTCGCTAGTAAAACAACGAGTAAGCGTATTTTTGTACTAAATGTGTTTCGAAAATAACTTTCTGTTTTTAAACCTACTACGGTTTGTAATGAGAAAAACATTTTTTTGTGGCATAGTGTTATTGATTAAACTTACCGAGAATGTCAATTCATCAATAACGACAGTCAGTTCCAGATGTGTTTCCGGCAATCGTAAAATCAATTCCTTACCGTTCATCTCGTTTAAACTTATCCAAGTGTCTTTGTAAGGTATCTTCCTGATTTCGAATCCATCTACGAAAGTGTGCAAATTGCGTGAATCGTTGGGAACGCGTTGAATATGTATTATATGATCTCCGTTGAGTACGTGCAATGATTCTGCACAACTTGAATGCTCAGATAAAGTGGAGTATCCCAACCTTCGGCAGTTATCCATGGTAACATAAACCTAATAAAATTTGTATTTATAATTATTAATCAGAAAATGAAAAACTAGCTTCGGTCTGACCGAAGCTAAAAATAGTCAAAGAAGATATCGATCTTGCGATGCGGCAAGACATAAGGGCAACGGAATTAAGGGCAATTGACGTTGATACCATTTCAAACGGTACCACTCGTAGACTCGAAAACTAAAGCACCGATTCTCACCAAAATTAATATATGTGTTCTAAGGGTCGTGAGTCGTGGCATAGGATATGTTTTGAGACGCCCACAAGTTAGTAAAAACTGCTATATCTCAGACGTTGTTGATCACATGAAAATTAAATTTGCCATGAACATACTATAAGACCCCAGCCATAATCTGGGCTACAAATAGCCGGGATTAGACAATGGGGCGTGGCACCGCTCATACAAGTCAATATTTCAAATTGCTGTAACTGGACTCTCATTTAATGATTTCCAACAAAATTTGGCAAATGGTTTCATGGTTTCAACTCTAAGCTAAATGCAACATATCGGCGTAATTGGACAAAGGGGCGTGGTACCGCCCATACAAACCAACATTTAAAATTTCTGTAACTGGCCTCTCATTTGATGTTTTCCAACAAAATTTAGAAAATGGTTTCATGGTTTCAACTCTAAGCTAAATGCAACATATCGGCGTAATTGGACAAAGGGGCGTGGCACCGCCCATACAATTCAATATTTTAAAAAATGTTACACTTGGCACCCAATGAACATTTTTTAACGGGACATGGTTTTATGTTTTCAATTCTAAGATCAATGATACATATGGTCGGAATTGGACAGCGGGGCGTGGCAGTTTTCATACAATTCAATATTTCAAAATGCTACACTTGGGCGCCCACTAAAAAATATTTGACATTTGTTTTCATTAATTTATTATGACCTTAAAGGCAAAAAGACCTTTTTCAGGGCCAGCAAAGCGGACCGGGCCCTGCTAGTCTTTAATAAAAAAGAGTAAAAAACCAGTTTATTAAAATATAACCCTTTATCCGACTAAAAAGCTGAAAATAAATTTCCTTTAAATTAATTTCCGCAATTTCTATTTAAAATTAAAGGTTTTTGGCTACTTTGTTCCTAATATCGTTACAGGTTATGAAGTCGCCGAAAACCCTTAATTTTAAATCCAAATTTGCGGAAATAATTTTAAAAAGAAATTTATTTTTTGCTTTTTAGTCGGTTTAAGGGTTATATTTTAAAAAACTTGTTTTTTACTCTAATATCATTGCAGTTGAAGTTTAATAGAATGCATTGTCAACCGAGTTCTATCTGTGTACCAAATTTCAGCTCTCTAGCTTATGTTTCTGAAAAAGCTCGCCGCAGATTTGAGGATATATATATATATATATTAGGGCTTTCGATCACGAAGGTTTTAATTTAATTTATTAAATCGAATTCTCTTCTCTTCTGATGTGGTCGCAAAATTTTCCGCTCCACACAAAAGAAAAAATAAACTCGAAAGTGTTTCCCAAATCAAATACAAACTCCGCGAAAAAAGAAAATAAAGTGATCGCCACTTTTTACACGCAGTCGGCATCGTCGGAGCCGCTGCAAAACACTAAAAAAAAAACAATTATAAATATAAATTATTTCTGCAAAAAATGGGAATAAAGCATTCCCCGAAAAAATCGAGCGCGTCTCTCACGCCGTTTTCTGCTTCCCGCTCAGACGAAAGCGAAACAGAAGAAAGTGCGACACAATTAAAACAACAACAAGAAAGTGCGAGAACGGCGAAAATTCATGTGTCCCCGCTTGCCCCCAATAGCGATGACGCTCTTCGTCCATCATTGCAGAATGCAACGCTCTCTAAGCATTCTGTATCGCTAATGTTACCAACTACTCCCGTTCAATATCCCGCATTGATGACATCACACGCTGAATCTCTCACGCCTGCTCTAACATGGAGTCAAGAGTGTGTTACTCCAAACACACACACAGGTAACTCTGTTTCGCCTTTTGTTCTAGAAATCCCATTTCATCACAGCATGCAAATTCCCTTTTGCGTTACTCCCGCTCAGAACTTAAATGAGCAAAAAAAATTTGTCGATAAGTTAAAAACAACAAAACTTCAAAGTAGCTCTATCTCTAGAGAGCAAAATATAAAGGCAACGGCAGCGCAGACAGGCATTGACGCCTACTTCAAACGAAGAGGTTCTCCTCCTGGAAATGTGAAATCTTCTAAAATGCAAAAGACTAATCCCAAAAAGTCTATTGAGTTAGGGCACAACCGATTTGCCATTCTGGCCGAATCCACAAGTTCGGAACCGATTCCGAAATTCCAAAAACCCCCACCAATTTACTTACGTGAAAAAAACTCAAATTCCCTAATAAAAACAATTTCTCAAATAATTGATCACACATTTCATGTAATCCCTATTCTTAAGGGAAGAATCCATGAGACTAAAATTCAAATCTATAACGAGGCAAATTATAGAAAAATTATCGAATCCCTCGATAAATCAAAAAAGAGCTATTACACATATCAGCTCAAAAGCTCTAAAGGTCTCTCCGTTGTCATAAAAGGCATTGACTCGTTTGTTGAATGCAATGAAATCAAAAGCGCTTTAATCGAAGAGCGCTTCCACGTTAAATCCGTTTTTAACATACAAAATCGAGATAAAATTCGCCAACCACTATTCCGAGTGGAACTGGAATTTGATCCGAAGTCCCTAAAAAAGGGGGAATCTCACCCAATTTACTCACTGCGGTATCTCCTCCATCGCAAAATTACAGTGGAAGAGCCTCATAAGCGCGGAGGACCAATTCAGTGCCAAAATTGCCAAGAATACGGCCACACAAAATCGTATTGCACACTTCCCAGCGTGTGCGTAATATGTGGTGATCTCCACCCCACAAACTTGTGCAAAAAAACTAAAGAGGATGCAAATGTTAAAAAATGCAGCAACTGCGGTGGCAACCATACAGCAAACTATAGAGGCTGTCCAATCTACAAATCCTTCAAAAGCAATGCTATTCCCAAAGCTGATGTTTTCCCTCCAAAACAGGATTTAAGAAAAATCCCAACAAATCCCTCACAATCCATTGTCCCTACTTATGTAAATCCCAATATAAATCAAGGCGTTTCCTACGCCAGTGCTTTAAAAGGACAAAACTCTGTCCCCGAGTTCACGCAACCTGCTCCTCCTAGCAGTTCTCTCGAACAAACTCTGCAAGTGTTTATACAAAATATGTCACAATTTATGTCTGGTATGCAAAATATGATGCAAGAAATGATTAAAAATCAAAGCCTTTTACTGCAACATCTCATGTCTAAACCATGAATGGTTTAAAAATATCATTTTGGAATGCAAACGGCCTGTGTCTTCACAAACTAGAACTTCTCGAGTTCTTGAAAGAGTCCAGCATTGACGTTATGCTAATTTCTGAAACTCACTTCACCGAAAAACACTTTTTCAATCTTCCGGGATATAGACTCTATGACACAAAGCATCCAAGCGGAAACGCTAGAAGTGGTTCCGCTATTCTCATAAAAAGCCGAATAAAGCATTATGCTCTACAGAATTATTGCAGAGAATACATTCAAGCGACAAGTATTTCTCTTGATGAATACTTAAAAGGCCTAACATTAACAGCTATATACTGCCCGCCCAGACACAAAATAACTGAGCAACAATTCCAGACTTTTTTCAATTCTCTTGGATCAAAGTTTCTCGTTGCCGGCGACTTCAACGCCAAACATACATACTGGGGCTCTCGGCTTATATCACCAAAGGGCAGGCTCCTGTTGAACACTGTCAACAGCCTCGGCCTTGACGTTGTCTCCTCTGGCACTCCAACTTACTGGCCAACTGACAGCCGAAAAACTCCCGACGTCATTGACTTTGCAGTATTTAAAACTGTAAGAAGGAGCCAATTGACTATAGAATCTTCTCTAGATCTCTCATCAGACCATACGCCTACTATTATCACAATAAAGTACATCCCAAGCTCTGAGGTCAACCCACCAGATAAATTGACTAGTAAACTCACAAACTGGCTCAAATATCGGAAGTATATAAGCTCTCACATTAACCCTAAAGTGTCACTAAAAACGAAAAACGAAATAAACACAGCTGTTAGTAAATTCACACTTTTGCTTTCCAAAGCAGCTGCAGCGGCCACTCCCTCCCAAATCCAAAATAGCTCAACCCGAAGCTATACAAAATGTACTCCAAAACATATAGAGCAGCTTCTAAAAAATAAAAGAAAAATACGTCATGAATGGCAAAATCACAGATCGCCCACCTTGAAAAAACAGTTAAAAGATATCACTCGAAATCTACAAAAACAGCTTAAATGGAAATCCGAAAGAGACTTTCAACAACTCGTTGAACATCTCGCACCCACAAAATCAACAAATTACTCTCTCTGGCGAGCTGCTAAAAATATGAAAAAACCGGTACTGGCAGAACCTCCCATACGGCTGCCAAACGGAAATTGGGCCAGAAGCGATTCAGAAAAAGGTGCTGCTTTTGCCAACCACCTAAAAACCGTATTCACCCCGAACGAAACAACTGGTGATATCCCATTACCAACAATAATCCGACTCAATAACACCTGTACAGTCGCGATGAAAAAAAATGAACTAATGGAGGCAATAAATAAATGCCTGAACCAAAAAAAAGCACCAGGACCGGACTTGATAACGCCCACAATGATAAAAGAACTGCCATCAGTTGCAATAACCCATTTATTGCACATATTTAATGCAATCCTTAGAACATGTCACTACCCAGATGATTGGAAACTTTCTCAAGTTACAATGATTCCCAAACCTGGAAAAAATCCCAACAATGTGACTTCATACCGCCCCATAAGTTTGCTCTCTGTGTTATCGAAACTCTTCGAAAAACTTCTAATAAAACTGATTACACCCAAAATTACAGAAAAACAAGTGATTCCCGATCACCAGTTTGGCTTCCGCGAAAAGCATGGCACTATCGAACAAGTACACCGTATTGTAGACTCAATAAAAAGCACTTTCGAAAAGAAACAGTACTGCTCCGCTGTTTTTCTCGATATTACCCAGGCCTTCGATAAAGTCTGGCACGAAGGACTTATTTTCAAATTACAGCATATTCTCCCCGCTAATATGCACTGCCTACTTAAAAACTATCTCACGAATAGAAAATTTGTAGTAAAATATAAAAGCTTTGTCTCCCAAAAATACGATATACTGGCCGGAGTACCACAAGGTAGTGTCCTCGCGCCCCTGCTTTATATTATATATACTGCAGATATGCCCAAAAGCGACAGAACTCTTTTATCGACTTTTGCTGACGACACTGCTATCCTGTGCTCCCACTCAAACTCAGACATGGCAACTCTTTACGTGCAAAAACATTTGGACTCTCTAAGCAATTGGCTATCACGATGGAAAATCAAAGTCAACGAATCCAAAAGCTGTCACTTAACCTTCACCCTAAGAAGGGGCACGTGTCCTGCTCTGAAGATAAACGGCCAAGTTGTGCCCGAAAGCACCGAAACAAAGTACCTTGGAATGCATCTTGATCGCCGTCTCACATGGCACAAGCACATCCAATCTAAAATCACTCAGATTAAGTTAAAACAGTTGGAGCTAAATTGGCTAATCGCAAGGGCATCAAAGCTTAATCTCACATATAAAGTCCAAATATACAAAAGTATAATAAAACCCATATGGACATATGGAATTGAACTCTGGGGTACAGCCTCTCCCTCTAATGTGGAAAAACTCCAGAGAGTCCAATCTAAAATCCTGCGACAAATTACCAGAGCCCCTTGGTTTATAAGAAATGCAAACATCCACAATGATTTGAATATCCCTGCAGTAAAAGACGAAATTCCGAAACTTACCTCGAAGTACAAGCAGAAGCTTATGTTTCATCCAAATATTCTAGCTAGAAATTTACTGAGACCTCTGAATCCCTCACGTCTTAAACGAAGCTAATATATATCTCATATATTAGATACGCTAACTCCACATTGCCTAAATCAATGGATGTAGGGCAATTTTTACATCTCATAGCATAGTTTAAGCCGAATTTTTCTTTTTTTTTTAGAATTAAGTAGAATTATTGAATAATCATTGTTAGACCTAAGTTAATATTGGGTGATTCAAATGAATAAATGTACATTATAAAAAAAAAAATTAAAGGTACAAATTAATGAATTTATTTATTTTCAGTATTTGAGTTTCCGTTTCTTTAGGAACGACACAGTTCAATTCTAAATATGCTTACGTAAGGTTTCTGAAATTCCTTTTGTATCAGTTTTCAGTTTTACTTAATTATTTTTACTAAGCAATTCATTTTTGTGCGTTCGCTAAGACTAAATATACCAATTTTCTTCTGAAATAAATATAAATTTTTTTTTCTTAAAGAAAAAATTTTAAGCACAAACAATTTTATTCGTAAATTTTTAATAAATTACAAATTTTTAAGTTTTGAGTTTTCTAACTAACTTTTTTTTCATTTTATTCGTAAATTTTTAATAAATTACAAATTTTTAAGTTTTGAGTTTTCTAACTAACTTTTTTTTCATTTTATTCGTAAATTTTTAATATATTACAAATTTTTAAGTTTTGAGTTTTCTAACTAACTTTTTTTTCATTTTATTCGTAAATTTTTAATAAATTACAAATTTTTAAGTTTTGAGTTTTCTAACTAAATTTTTTTTCCTTTTGGGGTTGTCTAAATGTTGTCAAAACCTATTTTTCTGCTTACACGATTTTTTTTATATTTTATGAGCGATGAAAAGTTGTATTTTTCTTGTATTAAACTTTTTTTATGGACTAATTTATTTAAAATGTAGTCCCGAAAATCCCGGGATCGAAAGCCCTAATATATATATATATAGGGTTACCAGACGTACTCTTTTAAAGAGTACAGTACTATTTTTTAGACCCTTCTCTTTTTACTCTCACTTTTTTCCCGAAAGTACTATTTAGTACTCTTTTTCTTATTTCTGGGACTTTATCATATAACAGCTGAATGTATCGCCACAGTAAAGTAACCCATTTTTATTATTCGTCAGAATTAAAATAAAAACCTTCAAATATTTTTGTATATATGTTAGTTTGAATCATCTTTCGTCACATTGCATTCAAAAAGTTACCAAAATTCTTAAATGCTAGGATTAAAAAATAAAATTAGTTGAGACCTACGTTTTTTTTATCCGAAATATTAAAAACAATTTTTAATGCCTTTATCGAAAACAATCCAAATATTTTAATTTTGAATCGGCGCACAGTGCACTTTTTCTGAGGTAAAGGTGGGAAAAAATCTGTAACTTTTGAATAGATACATATTTTTTGAAACTTTTTTTTTTATTTTGTAAAGAACTGAGGCGCCTACCAATTTTTTTAAAACAAAAAATTTAATTCGTACTTGGCTTTACAGTGTGACCCCAAAACAATTATTTTCGCCTTTCGAAGTACAAAATTAAAGAAATTTTAAGTTTCAAGTGATATTTAAATTATAAAATTAATGGCGTAAAATAAAAATTAAACAAAAGCAAAAAAAAATTTTTAAATTAACATTTTACATTAACATTTTTCCAATTAAAAAAATGTTGTTCTACAAATATTTTTTATAACTTTTAACCAGAGCTGTGCGGTACTGATTACTTTTCTAATCAATTACACAAAAAGTACTCAACAGTTGATTGCAAAAAATTTGATTACTTTAAGCGTACTCCAAATTTGTTGAGTACAACTTATTACTGTAATTGTATTGTAAATTTTCCATGAATCTAAAACTGACATGCAGTGAGACAACACCAACTCATTCAGTTTGCAGAATTTAGAAGGTTTGTGTCCTAATAAACATATTCATATAAACAAATATCCATCTATATGCAAGTAGATCAAACTAGCATTTTCGGTTTGTTTTTATAGTACGAGATTAGAGAACGACTAATGACGTATTGACTAAGAAATTAGCTTACTATATTGCTTGAGTAAGCTATATAGCAAGCTTACTCAAGCACCAAAAATGCCCCAAATGCCAACAACTTTACATTACTAATAAAAAACTTTTTTTTTTTTTTTTGAAATTTTAATAATTTTTGTGTTTATTCTGGGTTATTTATGAAAATAAAGTATTGCCTTCAGCGAATTGGGATGTTTATCAACATTATAGATAGGGTTAAGTTGAATACTTCTGTTGAAAATACAACATGATATGGCTTACCATTAAAATTTTTTTTTAGAAAAGTGAATTAACCATGTTTTGACTTTTCACCTCGAATAACTCTCTTATTCCAGCTAATACAGAAAAACCCTTTGAGGGAGTTATTATATTGACCAAGACCATTCAGAATCTATTATCAGATCGGCAATCAGAATTTGGTGTTCCACAGTAAAAACTATTTTTACTAAATAAAAATACACCTGTTTCGACGTTTTGAAAAAAGTTGTTCTGGTGGCGCAGTAGGGCGCAGCAAATTCTAGTCAGATTTCATAGAGGGATAATTAACCCATTCATGACGAGCGTGCCCATATGGTAACGCTGATAGCGTTCTACGGTATGTGCAATTACAAAAATATTTGAACGAATATCACTAATCCGTTTTTTGATGTTAATAAAGCATACTTTGATCTTTCTTAGGATATAAAACTCTAAGCAATCGCTCGTCAGTAGCGGTCGTGGCGGATAATTGAAAAGTAGTGTTTTTAAAAAGTGGGCAAAAACAGCGAAAAGTCACGACCTTCCCAGTAAGAATATTTTTCATTGCCATAAAAAGTTATATATTTTGAATGTTTTTTTTTTGTCATTTGGGTAAAATATCAAAGTATTAGAAAACGTATAAAATAAAATTATATATAACTTCTGTGTTACCTTTTTATCATTTTGAATTTTGCTGTTACCATATGGGCATGCTCGTCACAACCCTAGCAAATTTAAATTTTCTTACTGAAAATGTTTGTATGAGCTTTTTTTATGTAAAATGTAATATATTTTATTTGTATATTGATTTGAAAGTGTGTTTGTATACTTAATATAATTATTAAAAATTTTTTTTTTAATATTCAGATTTAAAATAATTTTATGTACGTGTTTATATACATATTTGCGTACAAATTTGAGCATTTTTTTTTAAATTAAGTAAATTTTATCTATATATTGGTTTGAAATAAATTTTTTTTAGCTTTTTTCATATAAAGTTAAAAATATTTTATCTATAAATTCTACTTGGTGTACTTATGAAAAGTTAGCAGCACCTCTTAAGTTGATTTAGCCATATCCGTATGTCTGTCCGTTATTTTGATTGGTATGGGCTATTGAAGGAGCTAAATGAAAGCTAGGCGGTCGAAACATTGAATTTATCCCTTGGAGGTCCTAGAAGGAGTTGGTATAGCAAATGGGCGAAATCGATCAACTTCCACGCCTACCTTCCATACAAGTGAAAGTCGAGTTTTGTAACAAATGTTACCCAATTTCACGGGAATTGTGGTAGGAAAATTCTCCGTACGATATATTGTCCGCTGAAGAATACCCCGATCATGACATGACATCATGACGCATACAAAATCCACGTCTAAGATGGCTAGGTCATGCCGAGCTGATGAATGTAAAAAAGTACTACTAAATGAAGCACATGTGAGTACCGTCGGTGGAATGAGCAAAAGATGGCGACCAGGTCTCAGATGGAAGGGTGCATGGTATATATAGGTTTACTTCGACCGGCACAGCATAATTTTATTCGGCTGGACAAGATGATTATGAGGAAGATGATGCAGGTACTTCCCACGGGCTTCATCGTAAACCTCTTTTACAGCCATGTAAGTTGTGTATGTCAAATTAAATGATGACGAGGACCTTTCCAATTTCAGTTCATATGGAGATATTTCTTATGTTATTGAAAACCTAAGCAGTATTTTGGTGTAGGTGTAGATACATATTATATACAGTGGCGGACAGATAATTAGGGCCAGCCCTAAGTGACTGCCAAAATTTTAAGAATATCAACTTGATTACTATTGAAAAGGTCTAGTGGACCCCATTCTATGATGACTACCAGGACACTTATCAAGAAAATCCTTGTTGAAAACTGACCTACTTTTGTAACTTTTTTCCTTGGGCTATAAAATTTTTTCATTTGATGCAAAACTGTGCGTTTTTTAAAAACAAACTACTTTGCTGAAGAAACTTTTGTGATCAAAAATGCTCCTGAATTTATAGAATTTTTTTTAACAAAATTTTTTTTAAAAAAAACTTTTAGATTTAAAAAAATTAGTCGATTTAAATTTTTTTTACAAAATAAATCTTAAAACATTGATAAACTTTCAAAAATTTAAAAAAAAAGTAGTTGTAAACAATAATATCTTAAATTAGGTAATTTTGCTAGGGTTGTGACGAGCGTTACCATATGGTAACGGCCAGGGCTGGGCAAACCGAGAGCGGTCCAAAAAAAAAAAAGTTAGAAATTCGTTTCTTAGGTCATTTCTAGGTAATCCTGAAAAAATCTTGAAAAAATTCCGAAAATTTCGCTCTCGTCATTAATGGGTTAAGGAAAAATGTGGTGCTACTCCCGGCTGATTCCTTCTGATTCCTTAGAGCTAAAGTTAAAAAAAGAAAACTAAAAAAAGGTTTAATTTTCGTAATTGCTATAGCCGACATACATATTGCATTTTCACCAGTTTACATTCATTCGAAAGATAATAAATACATCTATCAAATAAAAAAACCAACATCAAAAATCTCAAAGCGTTTATAAATAAAAAAACTTTAAAAATTACACTTTTTTTAAATTTTTCAAAAACAAAAAAAAAATTATAATTGCCTAACTTTTAGCTATTGTATCTGCTAAACCACAAAAGATACACGGAAATCAAAACCATATTTGAAAAATTCAGGGAATTTTCAATAAGAATCACAACACAAATTTTTAAAATTTATTTGAACTATTTTTTGACACTTTTTAAGTAGAAAAAGTGCACAGTGCGGCGTGAGTACTCAATGAGTTTTACAAAATTTAAAATAAAATTTTTTAGCATTTAAGATTACAAAAAAAATATTGTGCTGTAATCATTGTACTGTGTTACTTATATAAATACTAAAAACAGATTTTTTTTAAATTTTTTAATAAAAAATTGTTTTATTTAAAATTTTACCAAAGGTTGGATTTTGAAACTTAAAATTCAAATTTTTTTGTCTTTTAAATAATATGTGGTCTAAAACCGAAGAGTTTGGAACCCCCTGCAACTCTTTACTCTTTTTTACTCAACAGAATCTGGTAACTCTAAGTAAGAACTTTATTTGACTTTTAAAAGCTCCCTTTATACTACATGTTGTTATTAAAAAAACTCTGTTAACAGCGGAAACAACAAAATTTTTCAAACTACTTTTTCTAAACTAATTCGGGGTCTCTTAATATGAAAATCAAGATTTTTTTAAATGGTGAAATATTTAAAATTTAAAGTTATTTATATTCCCACACGCACTGTGGTATACTAACTTTGACACAACTTTTGTAACGCCCATACATGGGCACACTGCATTATATATTAAGTTCATTACAAATAGCAGTAATCAGTAAACTTTTACTGATACTGAAATTTAATTTGCATTCTTCAGTAAGGTTATACTGATAATTAAATTTAGTGAGAATTCTTTTTATATTTTTTTTTTACATTTTTCCACATTTTTATTTTTTCATATTTTTGTTTATCTCTTTTTTCATTTTTTACCATTTTCAGATTTCCATTTTGTAATTTTTTTTCTTTAAATTTTTCTATTTTCTTTTTTACAGTTTTTTATTTTTATAATTATTTTTTACATTGGTTGCAAACAAATAGAAAAAAGCGCCAAGTTTCGACAAGATTGCAACCGAAACACTACTAATAAATGCATTCATTGCTCATATGCGAACAATTTTTCATGGTACGCGAACTTTTTTTAATGGTACGCGAACTATTTGTTATGGTACGAGAACAATTTACGCTAACAATTTTGAGTTGGTTCCATTTACCACGTTTTTCGGTTGCTGCACTTTTATTCCTTCTTTTTTGGTTAGATTTACCTACTTTTTTTTGTGTGTATGTATTTCTATATCTGCTTAAACAGATGTTAGCATACAGTCTGCTGTCGCGGCATAAATTCGCAGCCGGACGGAGAATTGACAACAGCTGTCAAGATCTCTTATTCCCTTTTGTTAGGACTTCGTTTTAGAAGTTTGTTGACTATCCGATGTTGGAGAAGGCATTGCGCGAAACTATAGATGTTTGAGAAATGGAAAATGAGCGCCACATATGCGTTCTTATTAGGGCTTTCGATCCCGAACGCTTTTAGCAATCCAGGGATTTTCGGGACTGAAAATTGCAATCCCGGGATTTTTCGAGATTTTTCGGGATTTGTTACTTTTACAAGCAAAATGCCTTTTAAAAAAAATAAAAAAAATCTTTTTTATATGTTTTATTGGATTATAGTTTAAGCTTAAATAAATAAACATAAACATTAAATTCAATTTATTAAAGGTACAAATTAATGAATTTTTTTATTTTCAGTATTTGAGATTCCGTTTCTTTAGGAACGACACAATTCAATTCAAAATATGCTTAAGTAAGGTTTCTGAAATTACTTTTGTATCAGTTTTCAGTTTTACTTAATTATTTTTACTAAGCAATTCATTTTTGAGCGTTCTCTAAGACTGAAAATACCAACTTTCTTCAGAAATAAATATAAATTTATTTTTTCTTAAAGAACAAATTTTAAGCACAAACAATTTTATTCGTATTTTTTTTTATAAATTACAAATTTTTAAGTTTTGAGTTTTCTAACTAACTTTTTTTCCATTTTGCGGTTGTCCAAGTGTTGTCAAAAACTATTTTTCTGCTTACACGATTTTTTTTATATTTTATGAGCGATGAAAAGTTGTATTTTTCTTGTATTAAACTTTTTTTATGGACTAATTTATTTAAAATGTAGTCCCGAAAATCGCGGGATTTAGGAAAAAATATCCCGGGATTTTCGGGACTAAAAATGGACCGGGATCCCGGGATCGAAAGCCCTAGTTCTTATAGACAAGATTCTTTTAGTTCTTTTAAGGCAGGGAAAAGAGTGCGAACAGTTAAGTGGACTGGCGATTTCTTTGAATTTAAATTTTCGAGTAGTGGATTGTTTTTTAATTTTTAAATTTGATTTTTTTAAATTGTGTTTTTGTGGTTGCTGAGGACCTTGTCGGATCGTGGAGCTGAGGCAGGAGATATTTTCGAAGGGAGTATTTTTCCGCGCTGGTGTTATTTCCACCAGCGGGTGGCAATAGTGTTTTTGGGTGTTTTTATCTGTGGCAGTCGGCCATTTAGTTTATTCGAAGTGTATAAAAGGAAGGTCCTGGTTTCCCCTTTCCCTTCCAATTTTTGCTGTGGCGTCCCGTACCTGACCCAAGTTGTTGCTGGACATCGATTTTATCGAAGTCCAGCTGGTGAATTGATTCTGTAAAGAATCGTGCGAGGGATTTCAGGCAGGTCGGTCTGGTCCCGTAAATCAATTTTTGTCATTAGTGTTTTTTTTTTTAAATTCTCTCGATTGACAAATTTCCATTTTGTGTGTCAGTGAGTGGTCCCGTGAACCAGGGGATCAATTTTTGTCATTAGTATTTTTTTTTTTCTAAAATACTCTCGTTTCACTGATTTCCGTGTTGTGTGTCAGTGGGTTTTCGTTTCCATTTCACATGCGGTTATTTGCGGTTTCCATATACGTGTATATTTCAGAGTAGGTTTTGAATAGTTTAGTTATCTGGTTTTCGCGTATTCGTGTGTTTCGTTCGGTCGGGGATACCATTCCGCGAGGGTCGGCTTTAATCCCACTCGTCGCGATTGAGCTAGCGGGCAATTAAGGATTTTAATTATCGCGTGGGAATTTTTTTTTGATTTTAGTTTAAATAAAGTTTTAGATAAAAATAGCGCGATACTGTTTCCACTGACTCGGGAAATTATCTGGAGGAAACAATTTTATACCTGGTCGAACGTGACACAACGACAAATTGTCTAAAAAATCATCAAGCAACGTTTTTCTAAAATACAATATCCCATTACCCTCATCTGCACCTGTAGATCGTTCCAGAATGCAAAAACTAAGCGATGTAAATATTGAAATGCTTGTTTCAAGAAAAGCTAACAGCATAACAATCATCATCACCCACATCATCAACATAATTTGAACCACCTCTGTCTATCCAAATAATTGGAAGTGTGCGAATTTCCACCCAGTTCCAAAATCCGGTGATAAGTTCAGATCTATTGCTATATTGCCTTTTATTTACAAAGCGTTCGAATTACTGATACTGCACAAACAGATGAGTTCATTTTTCTTAGACAATAACCTAATATTTGACAAGCAGTCTGGATTTAGACCAAAGAGGAGTTGTGTAACTGCCCTCATAGACGTGTCCGAGGACATTCCTGAAGCAATTGACGATAAAAACGTTACCCTATTGACTCTTCTGGACTATTCAAAAGCATTTGATACGGTTGACCATAAAACTCTGTTGTCAAAGTTATCCTACATGTTCAATTTCTCACCAACTGCCGCCAATTTGGTGCAGTCGTATCTTTGCGAGAGGTCTAAGCCGTATGCTCAGGTGAATCAATGTCACAATTCCGTCCAGTAACTAGAGGAGTTCCCCAAGGTTCCATTCTAGGCCCCTTGCTGTTTTCAACATATATTAATGATATTTGCAAGGTTCTTCTTCATTCAAAACTCCATTTATATGCCGATGACGCACAATTGTACATCAGTTGCAAACTCGAATTGATGGAAACTACAATCGTCCAATTGAATATCGACCTAGAACGAGTTAATGAATGGGCCTTTAGAAATGGTTTATGTCTCAATCCCAAAAAATCAAAGTGTCTTGTTATATACACAATACATTTTTTGTTAAATGTTCCACTGTTGAATCTAAATGGTTCTGAAATTGGTTTTGTTGACACAGCGAAAAACCTTGGAATAGTTTTTAACAGAACATTGACTTGGAGTAATTACATCAGTAGCACTATTGGCAGGGGTTATGGAATGCTTCGAGCACTGTGGGGTACTCAATACTTCTCTCCCCTTCGAATTAGAATACTACTAGCGAAAACCTACCTGATTCCCACACAGAAAAAAAACGTCGGTAAAATTAACCGAAAAAAATTGGTTATGTACAACTTTTCAAAATGTATGATAATCGTAAAATTTTTTACCGAGCTGGTTGGATTGACCGAAAAAAAAAATTAATCTTCAAAATTCGACACAAAATAGTTCTAATAATCGAAAAAGTTGTTGTTATTGTAGTTCTTTTACCTCAATTGTTAGTTAAATGTCAATTTTTCACAAATTTACTGAAAAATTTACAATTTAACCGAGAAAAAAACTGTGCAATAAATTTACCATCTCTCATCGGTTAAACGTACCGACATTGGAGGGTTGGAGCGTTTTTAACCCTCTTTTTCGATTAAATCTACCGACTTTTTTTTTTGTGTGCACGCTGCTGTACGGATGTGAGATATTTCCTAACTGTGATTGTGTCAACAAACAGAAACTGAATGTGCTTTATAACAACATAGCTCGATACGTATTCTGTATAAAACAGTTCGATCACATATCGCAGTTCGCAATAAAAATGTTTGGCATCACATTCTGTAATCTTTTGGATTATAAAACACTCGGTTTGTTACATAAAATTGTTCATACAAAGGAACCTTCTTACTTGTTCAACAGCTTAAGGTTTTCAAAATCCAACCGTGCAAACAGCTAAATACAATTAAGACATTTCACATTAACGTAAATTTTTTGTTCACTCCATACGTCTTTGGAACTCCCTTCCGAACCACTTGCAGAACATTATTGCCATATATATATATTTCTTTACTCTTAAGTTTAATGCAGCATGTTTCTTTCAATGACTAGCACAATGTTTATAAGAATCTTTTTTCTTGATGTGCTAGGATGCAAAAAAATAAATAAATAAATAAAAGAATAATTTTTTTTACTGCAATTTTTTCAGTAATCAGTAAAAGTTTACTAGTAATGCAAACAAAATTATTAAAACCTTACTGAAGAATGCAAATTAAATTTCAGTATCAGTAAAAATTTAATTTTATTGAAATTTTACTGGTACTGCAAAGTGACCATCTATGATATATTCTTGATCAGCATCACCTCTTGAGTCGATTAGGCCATGTCCGTCTGTCTGTCCGTCCTCACGACAGCGGTTGCAGTTTTGGAGATATTGACTTGAAACTTTGGGTACATGTTTTTTTCTTCAATACTGAGATCAAGTTCGAGTATCAGCCAAATCGGACAAAAACTGGGCGAGGTTCCCACACAACAACAAAAAAGGTTAACATTTTCAAGTCTTTTTTATTGCTGTATTCGATTGGAAATGTTTAGAAACCCACAAATAAATGGCTTAAAATGGGGTCTTGAGATAAAATTTTTTTTTTGGTGGATTGGAAATTTTTAGAAATGGATTTTGAACGTGTCGCGGTATAAAATCGCGACACTATTGTTGTGGTTTTGTTGTTTTGTTTGTTATGTTTTTTTATGTTTCCCTTTTGTTCGGGGCGACGGGCGAACAAAATCGGAGGAACAAAATCTTACACGCACTAACCGAAAGAACGCACTGAGCAATTTTATTAATTGTTACTATTTTTTCTATTATTTGTTTTGCTTAATTTGTAAGCCAAAAAAAAAAAGGTGTGGGTAAAGCCCCAACCGCGAATACTGGCTTCTGCGTTAGGTCGCGCTTATGTGTGGGGAGAGAGCAGAAAATGGAAAGTGAGCGTCATATTCTGATTCTTTTAGTTCTTTTTGGACAGGAAAAGGAGAGTGCGCGAATCTTTAGGAGCGACCTGCGATTTTAAATATAATTTTTTAAAATTAAATTTGATTTGTTTTTTTGACCAGTGGTTTTTTTTTATTTTGATTCTTCAATTTTGTAATTTTGTTTCTTTGAGTGGCAGCCTATAAATCGACGTTGGTTTGTGGAGCCGAGTCTGGAGACAATTTTCAAAGGGAGTATTTTTCCGCGCTGGTGCATTTTCCAGCTGGTGTTTTAGTTTTTTTATTTGTGGCCGTCGGCCACTTATTTAGCTTCGTTTGGAAAGAAAAAATATTGGCGTACGTCTCGGCTGAACCCGAGGTTTTAGAAGTTAGGGCCACATTGCGTGACGCTAGGTTGGAGAGGAGAATTCAGGCTCCTCCCCAGGGTTCTTTTAGGTGCTTCAATTGTAAGCGGTTTGGGCATGTTTTGAATAACTGCCCTAGGGAGATTTATTGTTTTGGTTGCAGGAGGCCTGGCGTCCTGAAGCGTGATTGCCCCCGATGCACTCAGGAGCAGGGCAATTACAGGAGCGCTCGGACAGGGAGGCGG
Organism: Heteromyza rotundicornis; assembly: GCA_951394025.1. NCBI lineage: Eukaryota > Metazoa > Arthropoda > Insecta > Diptera > Heleomyzidae > Heteromyza > Heteromyza rotundicornis. Next base: position 53,398,409 of record OX596010.1, on the reverse strand, counting down.
CCCCGAGAGCTGCTCCGAGGGCCCGCGAAGAGTCGGGAAATGGGGAGCGAGCTCTTGTGGAAGCAGGGCAAGAAGTTCGCGAGGTTTAGGTAGGTTGCCTGCGGGCAACCAGCTGCCTAGGGAAAATAGAAATAGGCCTCAGAGGCAACGTTCGTCCGAAGTTTGTCTGAGTTTTACGTTGTTAGGTAGAGAATTGGATAATAGGCCATATTTAATTTTTGACGTGCGTATGTGAGGGCTTTTAGATTCTGGGGCCACCAGGACGATTCTTGGTAGGCCGTGCTGGGACACGTTGAAGTCCTGGGGGTTGAGTTAAGTAGCGTCTGCGGTCAGCAAGGTTGGGCTTGCTGATGGTGAACAAGTTCAGGCTAGGGGGGTAGTTTCGGTCCCTTTCCAGGTAGAGGGCAAGTCGGTCCTCGATGAATGCCTCGTAATACCGGATTTGCCCCAATCATTGATTCTTGGAGTAGACTTTTGGTCTAAGGCCGGTGTAGTGCCAGATTTGGCCAAGAATCAATGGAGGTTTTCCGACCAAGTTGAGGTCTCGTCAGTAGCGGCGGTAGTTGATAGGTCTTCGATGTCAACTAGGGAAAAATCGGTTCTTGAAGAGTTAGTCGTTGAAGTTTTTAGAGCTATGCCTGAGGGACTTGGTTGTACACATTTGGTCGAACATCGCATTCGTATAAAGCCAAATGTGGAACCAGTCAAGCAGCGATACTATCCGGTATCGCTCGCTATTCAGAGGCGCATAGATGAAGAGATAGAGGTTATGTTAGATAAGGGTGTGATTGAGATTTCTCACAGCCCTTGGGCATCACCGGTTGTGATGATTAGGAAAAAAGATGAAAGTTATAGGTAAAAATACGGATCGTGATAGTTACCCCTTCCCTTATATTTCGGCTACTTTAGATAAGCTAGTTTGGATATAAAATCCGCTAATTGGCAGATCCCAGTAGAGAAGGAGTCTAGGGCCTGCACGGCATTTACAGTTCCGGGTAGGGGGCTCCACCAGTTCAAGCGCATGCCTTATGGCCTGCACAATGCGCCTGAAACTTGGCAGAGATTTATAGATGAGGTCCTTGGGGCTGACTTGGAACCCCATGTTTTCGTGTATTTGGACGATATTATTATTGTTACAAATACATTTGACAAGCATGTTGAGGTTCTGAAGGAGGTCCTAAGGAGGATTTGTTCGGCAGGGCTTAGATTGAATAGGGAAAAATGTAATTTTTGTCTTTCTTCGCTACGGTATCTAGGTTATGTTGTTGATCGACAGGGCTTGCATGTTGACCCCGAAATAGTTGAGGCAATGCTGAAAATTCCAGCGCCCAAAAATGTAAGGGAAGTCCGGTCGTTTGTTGGCACCATTTCTTGGTATCGTAGGTTTGTTTCGAATTTCGCAGATTTGGTTAAGCCTCTAACTGATCTTCTACAGAAGAAGAACAGGTTTAGATGGTCGCCGGAGTGTGAGGACAGCTTTTTGAAGGCCAAGGAGCGTCTAGTGACGGTGCCGGTCCTGAGCTGTCCCGATTTCGAACGACCCTTCGTAGTTCAAACTGATGCTTCCGATTTTGGAATAGGTGCCGTTTTGACACAGCAGTTTGATGAAGGGGAGAAGGTAATTTCATATTTGAGCAGGTCGTTGAGTAGGTGCGAGAGGAATTATTCCACTACCGAGAAGGAGTGTTTGGCAGTTTTGTGGGCAGTTGAGAAGTTGAGGCCATACATCGAAGGGGTTAGGTTCACAGTGGTGACCGACCATTATTCGTTGGTATGGCTCAACACTTTGAAGGATCCTTGCGGTAGGTTGACTAGGTGGGCTTTAAGGCTCCAGCAGTATGATTATGAAATCATTCATCGGAAAGGGAAAGATCATGTTGTGCCCGACATGCTTTCCAGAAGTGTCTTAGTCGTAGGGGAGGTAGATGGGCGTGTAGAAGATCCATGGCTTGAGAGCATGGTTCGGAAAGTGGAGGATAAACCACTCGATTATCCAGCCTGAAGAATTGAAAATGGGGTGTTATATATATTACACATAAAGGCAGGGACAAATAGTTTGTTTAGCGCTGGGTACGAGTGGAAGAGAGTTGTGGGCAGGAGTGATAGGCGCAGTATTTTATTCGAGTGTCACGATAATCCATTATCGGGGCACATGGGCGTTAGGAAAACATACGCAAGGGTAGTTGAGAAATATTATTGGCCAAAAATGAAGGCAGAGATAGCCAGATATATTAAAAGTTGTCAGGTTTGCCAGAGGGTGAAACCTGACAACAATAAGCCAGCTGGTTGTATGGTAGCGAGAACAAAGAAGTTAGAGCCATGGGAAATGATCTGCGTAGATCTGGTGGGACCCTTGGTGAGGTCTAGTCGGGGATTTTGTTATATTTTAACCGTGGTTGACTACTTCACCAAATTCCCCTTGTGTTTTCCGCTGCGAAATGCAACGGCAAAGAGCGTTTGCAAGGAGTTAGAGGACAACGTGCTCTTCCTCTTTGGAGTTCCGAGGTCCATTGTATGCGACAATGGGCCACAGTATCGCAGCCAGGAGCTGCAGAGTTTATGCGCGTCGTATGGTGTGCAGATGCGGTACACTGCACACTATCATCCGCAGGCCAATCTGGCCGAGCGAATCAACCAAATAATTAAGACCACTTTGAGAGCATATATTTCAAAAAACCATCGGACATGGGATTCTTATCTCTCAAAGGTGGCGTGCTGCATTCGAACAGCGCATCATGAGGGGAGCGTCTCCATACTTCGTGAATTTTGGCCGAATAATGGCGCTCAGGGGTGATAGAGATTATAGACGAGTGGGAGACTCAGACCAACCGGACAGTAGCAGTGAGGAACCGGGCCAAGTTAATGGCAGACTTGAGGGAAGACATACGGAAGAAGTTAGATATGGCAAGTGCCAAGACAGCAAAGACGTACAATCTCAGACGTAGAGATGTACAGTATTTACCGCACAAGTTAGTATGGAGACGTAATTTTGTTTTGTCCGATGCTGCAAACAATTTTGCAGCGAAGTTAGCTCCGAAATTTGTTGGACCGTGTAGGGTTAAAAAGAGGGTGTCTCCGTGGACATATGTTTTGGAAGACGAAGACGGACGAGAAAAGGGGACATGGCATGTTAAGGACCTTAGGCCGCACATCGACTCAGGGTGATTTTCTCCGGTTAGATTCGAAAGTTGGCTGGTCTCAGGAGACCAAGCTACTATCGCGGAGGTGAGTTGTCGCGGTATAAAATCGCGACACGATTGTTAATTTGTAAGCAAAACAAATTCGCCCCTCGCGGGTGAAATGCGGCCGCACGGAGAATTGACAATTACTTTTTTGAGCTGTCAAGATCTTTCCTTCTCTTTGGTTACGGCTTCAGTTTCCAGCGTTGTAGACGGTATTGCCAGGCGCGAAACTATACGGACGGTACGAGGATATGAATATGATTTGCTCTTTCCGTAAGTGTGCAATTAAAGTCGATAACGAACGCATGGTCTCTTGTTGGCTATGCGATAGCTTTTATCACGTCAAATGTGCATCCCTTTCTGGTAGAGTAGTCGATCTGATCGAGGGTAAAAAAGGTCTTCGTAGGTCCTGCGAAGATTGCCGCGATACAGAGCTGGACATCTGTAAATTGGTACGTCAAGCCCGAAAGGGATTTAATGATGTATCAAAGGACTTAGCAGCTGCCCAGTCTAGAAGTATAAATGTTTGGATGAAACAGCTCCGAAACAAAATACTTCTGTTGGGCTTTTACCACCTGCCCCAAAGCCAATTTCAACTCCGACAACTCCATCCTTTTCCGATATGTTTGCTTCACCAGTTACATTTTATTCTCCTGATCCTGCGGTTTTGGAAACGAGGGTAGATGACGCTCCTGAGAAAAATATGAACGGAATCTCAAATATTGATAAAAATGTTTGTCCTTCCATAAATATTATTTCTCCAAAGGATAGTTTGCGGGAAGTACAAGAAACGAGAACCCCAAAAAGGCTTGTTGTTGTGCAACCTAAAAAATCTATTTTCGTGTCCAGATTTGCACCAGACACATTAACTGAATATATTATATTTTATATTGATTCTAAACTCAATAAAACCGGTAATAATATAAATGCTTTTAAAATCAACTTTTCATAAGCTAGAAACATTTCATCTTTCAAATTATCTGTTCCTGCAGAATTGTTTGATGAGATTGTTAATAAAAATTTTTGGCCGGATAAAACTTTAGTTCGTGAATTTGTTTATAAAGAAAAATCAAATCTAGTAAATCCAGTTCAACTTCCTCAAAGAAAATTAAATTCTAATCAAAAAAACTAAATAAAATCCCGAATAATGATGTTTGTCTTCTGTACCAAAATGTTCGAGGGCTAAATACAAAGTTGAACGGTATTTATATTAAAAGTTTATTGTAGTCATAATGTCTTGGTATTTACCGAAACTTGGCTTAAACCAAATATTTTTGATTCAGAAATTCTGTGTTCTGGGTATCAAATTTTTCGGAGGGATCGTAAATGCAGGACTGGTGGTGGAGTCCTCATTGCAGTAAAAAACCTTTTTTCATCTGAGGAAGTCATACTTTCAGATGTCTCTGACTTGGAATTTATTTGTGTACGAATTCGAGTTTTTAGTATCGATATTTTCGTTACTTGCTCGTATATCCCACCGAATTCCGATATTACCGTTTATCTAAGACATGTGTCGCTTATATCATTGGTTTACTCAAATGTTAAACCTGCCGATTCCATTGTTGTTTTTGGAGACTTTAATTTACCGAATATATCTTGGAATTTTTGTAGCGATTAAAACCAGTTTCTTCCGTATTCTTCTCGTGACTGTTTAAATGACTTTCTGGATTCATTTTCAGATATGAGTTTACAACAAGTAAACGGGATTGAAAATAAGAATAGTAGAATTTTGGATTTAATTTATGTTGACGACTCTTCGAAGTTTTCAGTGCAACGCTGTGATGCTTTTGCATGTCCAGAAGATAACCATCACCCAACACTTGAATTATCTTTCGAATTTGTTCAAAACAACTTAGAACCAGTTTCTATACCGTTGAAGTCATTTTTTTGCTTCAAGAATACAAATTTTGTTAAAATGAACCAACTCTTATCTGAAACTAGTTGGGACATGAACTTTGAAGATGTTGACGACTGTGTATCAATTTTCAATTGTACGCTCAGCAAAATCTTCGAGATATGTGTTCCAAAGAACATTAAAAAGAATTCGAATGAACTTGGTGCTGGATGGTTTACAAAAGAATTGAGGAAACTAAAAACTTCGAAAACTCGGGCATTTAAAACATATAAAAGAACTTTAAACCTTCAAGTTTATTCAAAATATTTTGAAAGTTTGTGCAGAAAATTTATACATTCCACATTCAAATATATTTAATGCCTCTATTGAAAGAGATTATTTTCCGAATTCATGGAAAGAGTCATACATTATTCCTCTTTATAAAAGTGGAACCAAATCATTCGTATCTAACTATAGAGGTATTGCTAAACTTAGCACAATACCAAAGTTATTTGAACAAGTTGTCACAAAGCAATTGGTTCATTCGGTCACAACTTTAATATCTCCTTCACAGCATGGTTTTCTGAGAGGTAGATCAACATCTACAAATTTATTGGAATTTTCTTCATTAACAATAAAGGGATTTTCAAAGAATCTTCAAACAGATGTCATATATACTGATTTTAGTAAAGCTTTTGATAAAGTTAATCATTATTTGTTGATTGAAAGGCTAAAAAGATACGGATTCCCAGATCTTCTTTTAAAATGGGTAGAATCGTATCTGACAAATCTGAAGCAACAGGTGTTATTCGAATCATCAACATCAAAAACTATAGATGTCACCTCTGGAGTTCCTCAAGGAAGTCACTTGGGTCCTATTCTGTTTAATCTTTTTATAAATGACCTTCCTTCTGTCATTAAACATTCGAATGTACTGTTGTATGCTGATGACGTTAAATTGTTTCTATCCTATGACATCTTAGATCAACATAAGTTGTTACAATCAGATCTGACCAGTATAGCTATCTGGTGTGATAATAACTTAATGGAACTGAACCTGAAAAAATTTAAATTTATGACATTTGCTAGAAGACACCAACTTTCATCGCTGTATCATATAAATAACTGTAATCTAGAAAAGGTTTTTACTTTTGTGGACCTGGGTGTTACTATGGATCCAAAACTTCGCTTTCATCTACATATTGACTTATGTGTGAATAAGGCGAGGGGTGTTCTAGGTTTCATTAAAAGATGGTCAAAAGAATTTAATGACCCATTCGTTACCAAAAGTCTTTACATATCACTTGTAAGACCAATTTTGGAATATGCATCAGTCTTGTGGAATCCACAATACAACTGCCACTCTGATAGAATTGAATCGGTTCAAAAACAATTTTTATTATTTGCTTTAAGAAATCTTCGCTGGAATCCGAATCAGAACCTACCTCCATACGAAAATCGTTTAAAACTCTTGGACATCCCTACTCTAAAAAATAGAAGAACGATGCTTAATGTAACATTTTTGATTAAATTGATAAATGGCTCTCTGAATTCTACATTTTTGCTTCAAGAAATGGATTTTAATAGCCCAACCCGTCGTTCCAGATCTTTCATTCCTTTGATATTAAGTATGTGCCGCTCTAATTACGCGCAGAATGAACCTTTTCGTTGTATTTGTAGCGATTTTAATAGCCTGTATTCTGTCTTTGACCTGTCAGATTCACTTAATAAAACTAAAACTTTTATTTTAAATGCACTTGATCACACTTAAGAATTTGTTGCTCTTTGAGTTTTTGGATCGCTTAGGGTCTAACGAAATGACAGGGTTGCCAAACTCCACAAAGATCGGCATTGTCGATTTTTTGAAAGTGTTGTATTTTTGTTGTATTTTATATTTATATTTCAGCAGAATTTTGTTTTTTACTGTATATTGTATACAAATAAAACAAAATTTTTAGCTGAATTCACATTCGTTCCGTTACTGTTTACTTAACTGTTCTATTTGTATTTGATTTTTTATATTTCGAATAAAAAAATAAAATACTAAAATTAATATTTGTAATCTTTGTCGCGTAAATTAACTATTTGGATTGTTTTGTCTTTTAATTCTTTTTGGACAGGAAAAGGAGAGTGCGCGAATCTTTAGGAGTGACCTGCGATTTTAAATATAATTTTTAAAAATTAAATTTGATTTGTTTTTTTGACCAGTGGTTTTTTTTTATTTTGATTCTTCAATTTTTAATTTTGTTTCTTTGAGTGGCAGCCTATAAATCGACGTTGGTTTGAGGAGCCGAGTCTGGAGACAATTTTCAAAGGGAGTATTTTTCCGCGCTGGTGCATTTTGCCAGCTTTTAGTTTTAGTTTTTTATTTGTGGCCGTCGGCCACTTATTTAGTTTCGTTTGGAAAGAAATATATTGATATAGTTTGTCAGGTCGTGTTCGGTGAAATTTTGATATTTGGTGAAGTGTTTTCCGTTCCAAAATTGTAGTTGCGTTTTTGGGATTTTGTTTGGCCGTTCCCCCCCCTTTCTTCCTCACCCATTTTTTTGTTTGTGACGTCCCGCATCTGAGCCAAGTGGTTGCTGGACATCGATTTTATCGAAGTCCAGCTGGTGAATTGATTCTGCATAGAATCGTGCGAGGGATTTCAGACAGGTTGGTCTGGTCCCGCAAATCAATTGCGTTTAAACAAATATAATTTTTTTTTTTTTTTTTTTTTTAACGACGAATCCCAAGGGTCTCACTAACCCGCCCAACCGACCGAGGGGCACATCCGCATGACGCACGGATTTGGTGACCGAACAGCCGTAATCCGGATTACGCTGTGTAACCGATCGCGGGTAAACATATTTGGAAATTCGTTTCAGCTACAGATTAAAATCATCAGCTGATAAAACGCATATTAATAAAACGCGAATTAGGTTATGAATGCAAGAGAGAATTCTTCCAAACATAACATAATATAAGATTAACGTGATAATAAACAATAGAATTAAAAGAAAATATTATGAAGCATCAGAATTCATGCGACGAATATGAATTTGATCAAATATAATTTTTGCCTACTTTACGATATTAGACTTAACAAAATACAAA